>ML681981.1:3116454-3825848 GCA_007922195.1 Podocnemis expansa | reverse complement strand
ACACACACACACACACACACACACACACACACACACACACACACACAGAACAAGAGAGTGAGCGAATGTGCTTTTACTGTACCTTACATTATAAAACTTAAAAAATGTACATAGTCCATTTCTGAGGGAACCCAAATACACTATGATTTGCCATATTTTCTAACCTCTCATGCATTAGTTATGTAAATTCTTTCATTCTATTGCAGTCAATAGAGATAGTCAACAGTACAATACACATACCATATATGTCTCTGTCTATATATCCTCATATGTTTGAGAAATCACTAAATATAAAGCTGGGGGGGGGGAATCTCCACTGAAGTCAATGGCAAAATTCCCATAGACTATTAGTATTGATCTGATACTTATTAATAGTAATAGTATCTACTACTTATTAACATTCTCATTAATAGAGCTCCTAAAACTTTACAAATGGTATTCATCATCTTCATCTCCTCCTCTAAACACTGCACAAAAGGTGGGCATTATTATTATGATTTGCTTAAGGTCACCCAACAAGCCCGAGGTAAAATCCCAGTAACACCACCTTTTCCACTGCATTGTCTGATCTCTTTGGTTATGGCTTTTTACAAATGGAAATGCTCCATTTTTATTTAAAAAATTAAAATCTTCAATAAACATAAAGCAAGCAAAGTCCATCTTGAGACTCTAGAGACATCATAGCAACCCACATAAGGATTTGTACTAATGAACAATGTCATCATTCTGTAAATCTTGTTTAAAGTGAAGGGCACTGACTAGACATTAAACAATAAAAATCATGTGGCATACTATATCATTGCCATGAGAGCCGAAATATAATATGGTTAGTCAAAAAGCTCAAAATAGGTCAAAATTGTATATGATCATAGATGAAACAGCATTAAGCAGTTGTATAAATATATATATGATAAAGGTTAATAGGAACTTCACATCAATACAAAAAACCTCAGCTGCACAAGTGGATACTTTTTGTACTGGAGATAGCTTTCATTAATGAAAATCTGGTGATATAAAATATATACCTGAAAGGGGGACAAAAAAAGAAATCTCAACTAAGACCTCCAAGAAATAATTTTCCACCTGTAAAGAAAAACAGAAAAAGGAGCAAAGTACTCTGGAAAAACTATGTCCTAACACAGAAATTTAATACCATTCAGAGCAAGACATCTCATTCTGAACATGTTTGCATGGGCACTAGTGATTTCCCCAATTTCAAACATCAAATATCGGTATACACTATCTTTAAAGTATCCTGTTTACTTGTAGTTTACAGAACTTCATTAAAGATAGATAGATAGATAGATAGATAGATAGATAGATAGATAGATAGATAGATAGATAGATAATATTGAAGGATTATAGCTTACCGTAGAAGGGCCAATTGGGTAACACCACCACATGTGCATTGTTGCGATGCAAATAATTAAAATAAAGTTTAACCTGAACAAACTGCAAAGAAAAACTCAAATTAATTTGATTTTTAACACATGAAAGCTTAATATATACATACATATATACCCATACGAATATTTGAAAGATATAAGATAAAGTGCACTATCTTTACCTGATCATTTTTTCTTTCAGCAGTAATGTGCAATTATACAGTTTTATTGCCTAATTTCTCACGTTTCCTATTAGTTCCTTCTTAGATGACCATTTTATACCCAGAGTTCAGGAGTGAAAATGTCATCAAATCCTGTTTCAGTGTGACTGACTGGTCCTTGGTTGGCCTTTTATTCTTTTTAAATGGTAAAATGGCAGGAACACACACTCAGCTGCCATTATAAAACTACCAATTGACTTCATTAAAAGTGTTGCCATTAAAATGTCCTTCAAGAGGGTTTACTTCCAGTCTGTAGTATCATTGCACAAATGGTAAAAGGTCTCAATAGTCCACAAAGATGTATTTTAACAAGAGTTTCATCAATTGCTATATGCCATATTAACCCTCTAACATGTACCATATACAGCTAGTGGTATGGGAAAATTAGTCAGACTGTAGTTTCACTTGCCAGTTCCTCAAAGCAGATTATAATTCATGGGAACTGGGAACAATAAAAATTTCCAGTGACTTTTTTTGTCTAGGCAAAAATCTGTTTAACTTCTGCCATGAACTGTATTTTTGTTTTATATGGTACATTGTCCTATCTGTTGCTTATTAGCAGACTAAAAGAACAAACAATATTTATAAGGTTCTTGAAATGAACTAATTTTCTTCCAGCTTGTGCAAGTTGTTGTTGCCAACAGCCCTATTCACATGTATGATGTGGTCCTTTTAGAAAACCCACACATCACATTATGGAAGTCCGGCCATTTTTTGTAGGCCTTACTATAAATATCTTTTTGGCTTCACCTGTACTGAGTTTTTAATGATGTTCAAAGTAGCAGTTAATATAGTTCCAGCTAAAATGACTCAATTGTTCAGTCTGAAAAGGTTCAAATGGAGCTAGGTTCGTATTCAGAAACCATTAATCTAACTGATGTGCACCTAACAGATGTGCAGATGGATGCCAGTGTCTGTGTTGGTATAACATTTAATTTACATTTTGTTTGGACTTCTTGGAATGGTCAGGACTTTAATTTCTTCTCTTTCAGACACTATCTTAGTCAACCCCAGTGCCCTTAATGAAGTCACTCCATAAGGCCATGTGTGCGTGATCTGCTAATGTTACTGTTTGTTTACTGATGGGAAATCCCTATTAAATTTTATCTATCAATCAAACCATTATCTAACCTTTGTGGAACATAGTTTCTGTAATTTCATGCACAACTATTTTGCTCCAAGTATTTTAGTTTGCACCGTATTTATTGGGAAGGATTGAACATCATGAAGGCTGAGAATTCACAGACTTCTCTGGATCTTTTGGGTTTCTAGTTTGAAAGCTTTTGTTTTCTGTAATTAAAAACTGTATTTTTGCCACTGCTTATTTATTACAAGCAACATTTTTAGGTAAAAGGAAAACTTGCATGTATAAAAAATGACCCCTCCCCCAAACCCAACACAAGCGTGTACCCTATATTGGTTTACACAGTGCACAACAACAATGAAAAAAATTAGGCCAAATTCTTTGGGTGATGCAAAGGGAACTTAGAAAATTCATAGAAAATCATAAAAAGATGACATCTGAAATAAAAAGTTCTCAACTTTGCATCCAGTCATGGATGTGAGAAAGGATTCGACATGGGATTCAGGAGCAGGCAAGGATAATTTGCCAACATACTTGAAATCTAAAAACAGCCTTTCAAAAGAAGCATAAAAAAAATCAGTTTCTCTCTAGTACCCAGTTACACCTCTCTTTAACCCCAACAGAATTTCATCCAGTTTTCCTTTTTCAGTCCATGCAAAGGAGAATGAATCATTTCCCATGAAACTATTTAGCTGATAAATGTAATAACAGATCTTAAAGTAATTTACAAAGATGTATCATAATTCCCATTTTACAGTTGGATAAAGTGAGGCACAAAGTGAAGTGAAGTGACTTGCCCAGTATCACCCACTAACCAGTAGACTAAGACCCTGATCTGCTTTTCAGATGCTTAAATGCTTTTAAAAATGTGGCCCATGTTGTCATTTTGCCTCCATTGAGTTAGCATAACCCCTCCAGTTAGAATTCTAGAGCAAACAGTCAGGTTTACAAATTTAAAATGTGTTTGCTATGCGTATTCCTAAAATTCACTTCAAATACACTGGCTTCACTAGAATATTCAGAAAAAGAAAATATGAAAGGTGAGTAAAAAATGGCAAAGTGAAGTCAATCATTTCATTAGATTATTACATGTCAGAATGTTTCCCTCAGGTATTCACTCAGTTTAGGTCAGCTGGACATCAATGGCACTGTGACCCAAAATGCTGGAAGATTCCCCTTTACAGTTTCTCTTGGACTGAAAAAGCGATTAAAATGCCTGAAAACTTTCAGTGGCATTAAATGTCCTGAGCATTTGTCATAAAAGCAGGAGTTTGCCCAGTGTCCTGGGCTAAAAATTTTCCCTCCCTTCATCTCCATGCAGCATAGTACATCTGATTACCCTTCTGGCTGCTGTGCTCCATGGCAAGGCTTGCTACAATCCTGTCGCCATGCAGCAGGAAGCATGTCATGGAGAGCCAGCAAGATGGCTAGATGCATCCTGGGGGAAGTGGGCTGTTGTGTCCCAATGGGTTGCCAGGTCTGGCCAAAGGTTTTTTGGCACCCTAGGTGCCTGTGATTTTGCCCCCATCCCCAAGGTGGGCCAGGCCAGGTGGTGGGCTGGCTGGTGCAGTGGGCCGTGTGGAGGGGCAGCAAGGGCAGCTGGTGCGGTGAGTCACTTTGAGTAAGCTGCGGGCTGGGACACCCCAAAGCCGGCCACGCTGCAAGCCAGCAGACGAGGTCCTGCTCCGCCCTCCCACCCATTCCTCCTAGCCCCCCAAACCTGTGTTTAGTCCCCCCTCCAGCACTTAGCTTTTCTTCAGTGGGGACTTGAGCCAGCCAAAAAAGCTTGTCATCTTTCTATGCACTGGGCTACATGCCTATGCACTGCAAGGCAGCGCCCTTTAACATTTGGCACCCTCGGTGACCACCTACATCAATTCTACGGTAGGACCAGCCCTGAGGGTTGCATCCCACCACCAAGTGTGTCGTAACCTGAAAAAGGCTAAGAACCACTGGTATAAAGTACAGGTTTGTAATTGCAGGTCTCAAAAACTCATAATTTATATAACAACCTGCTTTGTAAAGTACTTTGTGACTCTTCAGGCCCAAAGGGAGCTAGAAATACAACATAAAATAATTCTGATTTAAAAACAGAATAAGCCCCTCAGTTATAAAAATTGTTTTGCAAGCATGACTGTTTACATATTCAGAACTTATAGTCTTATTCATGGAGAGAAGCCTCTCATTTTAATTGAACATCACATCCCGACAGGTACAGCATGTCCAACTCTAATAGCTAACCAGATTAGCTGGATGTTTCTGTTACAGTCAAAAATCAGTTTGAGTTTGGTTCTGCTTGAGTGAAACGTAACAACAGTTTTCATCTTATCCAACTGGTTAGCCCAATTTCAGTGCACATTACCTTTCACAGCCTATTGTTTGGGGAGATAAAAGGGAAGGCTGATCTTGTGATTAAAGTACAGGGCATCTGGGTTCAATGTATGGCTCTGCCACAGACTCCCCATGTGTCCTTGGGCAAATCACTCAACTTCTCTGTGACAAAATTCCCTCATTTATAAATATGTGGGTCCCTGGCTCCCTTCTCTCCTGCCTGACCAAAATCCAAGACTCCTACCTCTATCTCCCATACCCCAAAGCTTTCCTAAATAACGTCTCCTACTAATTTTAGGCTCCATAGAGGAGAAGGAATCTCAGGACCCCTAAAGTCCGCTTATTATGATGCCTGTGGGGACCAAACAAAGTGCCTCCCTCAGTGATATATGCCAGAGAAACCACCATCAGAGTCAGCCTACATATAGCTGCAATTGCCTGTACATATGAACTGAGATTGAAGAGGCACAGCCTTCTGGGACAGTGGTTATGGGGGTTATTAGATCCCTCTTCTGCTTAGTATAGGAATGGGAGGGATAGATGAAATGAAGGGGCCAAAACCAAGTGAATGGATAGCTGTGGCATAAGTTCCCCTCTATCCATGGCACTTATTATGGCCCATCACCATAGTCCCACTGACATCTCATCACAGCCCTTCTGTGAGTTAGCACAGCGGTGTTATCCCTCTTGCACAGCTGGGACACCGATGCAGAGAGATGAAGGGCCAGATTTTCAGAAGCGCTTAGAACGTTATATGCTTCATAAACCCACTTGATGCCTAGTTGTACCTTTGAGTGCTTAAAAACCTTTGAAACTCTATTCCTAAGGCATTATATGCCAGATCTTCTAGCGTCCTATACACAGGGTTGGCGTATCTCCCTGCTGCATGACGCAAAACAAAACAAAACAAAGACAAAACAAACAACCAAATATCAGACAAACAAACAAACAAAAAAGAGGACTCTTAAAGATGTTGGAAAAAACAGGAAGAGCAGTCCTCTGGGACACCAGGAAACATTCCCAGGTGGCTGGGAAGTAAAAATTTGTTCTTAAGTGCAGAGAAACGTGGGTGTACACAAGGCGAATCAGACTCCTGAAAGAGGTACACTGATCTGGAAGGGTTGGGAGTCACTGCCTTTAAGTGACTTGTCACAAAATGTCAGAACATGTTAGTATTAGAGATGCATGGGTCTAACATTTAGTTAATTTTCTTATATTAGAGCACTATAGCTAATTGCTTTATATCAGCTAATTCCTACGTGATCTAGAACCTGCAAAAATACTGGAGTTTTCAGGTTCCTGGGATCACATTTAAAACTACTTCCCCCACAAAATCTGAACTGGCAAATGTTGCCCTTGGAGCTCCACAGATTCTTCCATTTGCCCTCCAACAGTGCTGCCTAGGGCTATCAATTCCTCCCAAGTGTTCAGCTTTCTGAAATCCTTACCTACTGTGTCTGACTCTAGATGTGAATCCACTGGGATTTGTTACTGTTACTCTCTCACTGTCTTCTTTCTCACTCAAAGCAAAATGGCTAAATATGGCTGCTAAAGAACTCCCATGCAACGGATGCGAGATGGGAAAGAGTTTATCAAATTTCAAGACAAGGAATCTGGTGGCACTTTTAAAGACAAACAAATATATTCTGTAACCATCTGATGAAGTGGGGTTTTATTCCACAAAAGCTCATGCAATAAATAAATGTGTTAGTCTTTAAAAGTGCCACCAGCCTCCTTGTTTGTTTTGCTGAACTAGACTAACACAGCTACCCCTTTGGAACTTGAATTTTATGATTCACAAAAATTCCAAGACATAAAATTCAGCACCCCTCCACCTGCAAAATCAATCAATCAGTCAATCAAAATTTGGTTTTGAAAACCAGCACTATCTGGCTTCAATCAGAAAGGACTGAAATGAAGAATCTGAGGGTTAACATATTTCATGCTCATGTTATAAATGTTCACACAGACATAAAATCTTTCTTCCCTTGCCTTAGTTATTTGTTCTTAGCTCTTCTACTAGGCTTCCGAAATGTTTTCAACTTGCACTAATTTTATTAGTGTCTTTTTATTTTATGTATTTATCCCATAACTTTATCCTGACTTGGTTCTCTTTAACTGTGCTCATTTAAACTTTATAGCTCTTATTAAGTTTTTATTAATGAACAAATAAAGTTTCAATTGCTGTATGTTTTTCAAGTGGAAGCCTCTACCATCAGATACTAAAAAACTATACCAGTCTCTCTGCTAGAATTATTTTAGCTAACTGTGCCTAAAAAATATATGGGTATGTCTACACTGCAAAGGTTTTTTGAAATAAGCAGGCTTATTTTGAAAAACCTTTCGGCCTGTCCTTGCAGACATTTTGCTATTTTGAAAGAGGTGCTTCATTTTTTTGAAAGAATGAAGCACTATTTTTGAAATAACTAAACCTAGATTTTTTCGCAATAGTTATTTTGAAATAGCTATTTCAAAAAAAGCCATCGCAAGCAGCAAAAATGGTTTTTTTTTTGAAATAGCGATCCTACACTTTGCATTGCCTTTCCTGTTTTCGAAATAGAGGTTCTAGTGAAGACTTTCTGTTTCAAAATAAAAACTACTGCCCTATTTTGAAATAGTCTTCCCTGGACTTCTATTTCAAAATAACAGCTTCAAAATAATTTTATTTCAAAATAATTATTTCAAAATAAATTCAAAATAATTATTTCAAAAAACTATTTAAAAAAATCTGTGGCAGTGTAGACATAGCACTAGTTTGTAGTTGCTGGTCACAAAACTCGTCACTAGCATAAATAAATAAATAAAATCATGATGCCAACCTAATAGAAATGTAATTTGTTCAGGTATTCTTAAAACATCTGAGAAATGTATTGTCTATAAAAAGGTCAGAATTTCAAATGTTACATTATTCAAATTTTCCTGAATGTACATGGTTGATATAGCTGAAAGAAAAATTAACCTTTTTCTTACCCAGCCATCCTCTCTCCAGTATTCCCTCTAAGCTTTGCAGCAGCACGGGTACACAGCCCCCATCGCTCCCCCACACAGGGAGCAATGCTGGCCACGCACAGCCAGCAGCCGCAGCACCTACACAGCTGGCAGAAAGCTTTCCCAGTCTTGTTGCTTTTAAAGCTCCCGCCTGGAGCATGCTCCCAAACTGCCACGCAGTGAGCACCATAAGCCGCTCAGTGCATCAGCAGCTTAGAGGGAACATTGGAGCCTCTCTCAGTTCTTCACTATACACTTTGGTTTCTATACAAATGTATCTTTGCATGAGCCTTTAAGGTTCCAAAATGTGTGGATAACCTTTTATTTATCCATTTTCTGACCAGAATGAAGGTTGAAAGTTCTAAATCCATTGAGAAAAACCTGGTCACGTGATATTTCTGACTCTGCCAAGAAGTAACAGAAAGCGTACAATAAAGCCTTCTCTGGTGAATTCAAGAGTAAGGGCCCTAAACCTGAGAGGGGCTGAGTAGAGAGAGCTGAAAATCAGCAAATAATTTTCGCTCAATTTCATTTCAAAGGTAGTTGTCTTTTCTTGTTAATATTTTTTAAAATTGACCAGCTGACCAATCACAACTCCAGTTGTGGGTGCTCAGCCCCTCCCTCAGAATTCACTTTTGCAGATTCCAGAGGCCATGTTCAAGTTTTGTTATCTCAGTACAAAAAAGTTATGACAAGCTGTTACTTCCAATTTATGTCAATTTCACTTAAACCTGTATCAGGCCCCAAAAATTTCTACAGCTTTGATTCAGCACAGAAACTTTTGTATGCTGATCTAAATAGAACTCCTACTTAGACTTTGAGACTTGTTTTTACGTTTGGGTGTATATTTTGTGTTCTGAATATGTTGGTGCAGTTCATCACATCATCAATCTGTGGACATTCAAAATTTTCCCATTTAAATTTGACTTCAGCAGTCCGTTTTAACTGTACAGTAGCTAATCCATATTCTTGTTCAGGTCTGAGCAATCTTAGTATATATTAGAACACACTAGTAATATTTTCCCATGTTGTCAACATAATGTCAGACTACATGCATCCACATTTTATAGTTTGTAAATGCTATAATGAAAAAAATCAGAAATCCAGATATGGGGATAAAAACTAAAAATAAATATACACTCATATAAATGTTCAAACCTACTCACTCCTGAATGCTAAATCTAATCCTGCCCTTCAGAAAAGCAAGAGGATGTTATAGCATTATTGATTTTGTCAATATACTACAGTGAATCCAGACTACTTAATGGAAGGAGACAGAGTAAAAATTTTAAAGTGCATAAATGATTCTGGCTTTATGCTACCAAATGTTTTGATTTCTGTTGTTGCTTGCCTATACACTCTTGAAAATCTAAAAATATAACCTTTAAAAACTCTAGTATAAATCACTTTAGAAAATATTGGTTCCTAAGTCACTTATGTGCTTTTGAAAGTATTATTTATTATTTGGGATCTGAAAGGTTTGAACGCATTTAACTAAAATCATGTTAATGGGACACTGGTACAGCCTGGAAATTGCATTATTTGTCTTGTAGTAACAACTAGAGGCTTCAGCTGAGATGAGGATCTCATTGTACTAGATCCTGTACAGACTAAAAGACAGTCTGAATCTGCAAGACTTTACATTCTTGAGAACTGCACTTTGTTAATCTTTTATAAGACTGTCTTGAGAAAGATTGCACCAATTATAAGTTAAGATTGTTTTAGTCACTGGGAAGTGATGGAAAATCTGGTAAAAAGATTCCAAGTGTTTTCTTAGACTGAAAGGTTATAAAAAAAAAACCAGAATTACTCTGAGGCAGAGAGTTTATCCAAGAACTGAATGTGAACCTGCGTTTTCCTGGCCCTGAATGCGATCACATCTCTCTTTCTCTCTGCTCTTTATTTTCTTGCTCTCAGATATGCTTTCAAGTGGCTTGTTAACTGTCTGCATAACCTCATACCACGATTTTTCAGATGTGACAGCTTTCCCTAGATGATCCTGGACTTGGAGCACATTAGCTTCTCGGATGTTACCTTCACTGCTCCCTGGCGTTGAGAACAGGCTAAGCAAAGTACTGGACTTCACCTCCCAATCCAGCCTGAACTGAGATAGACCAAGAAACTCCTCTTATCAGAGAGTCATGTTATGTGCCTGAACGGACAGCAGCAAAAACTCTGCCCTTCCCTGTCTAATTGTAGAAGGTACATTCTGTTGCGTTCTTTTGGGTCTTAAGTTGTTTGTCTGGATCGGGCCTGGGACAATTGATTTAACAAAACCTATAAGTAAGCCCATAACTTCTATTATAACTCAGAAACAACGAAAGTCCTGTGGCACCTTAAAGACAAATAGATTCCTTTGGGCATAAGCTTATGTGAGCTCCAACCCAATTCAATTCTCGTTGTTTTTGCTGTACACAGACTAACACGGCTACATCTCTGAAAATATTATAACTCAGTTAATATTCCATGCCCCATTTGCCCCCTTAATGCTGGTAAAGCAAAGAGTTAAAACTGGCTTTGTATCCTGCAATCCAATATTTTTAATATGAAAGTTCTGAACAGCCTGTGCCATTGCTGAGGAATCAAGCTAGAAAATGTGAAAAGAATCTACTTAGCACCCTCTTGGTGGTCCACTAATTTAACCCCTAACAGATCAATAAACCATGACCATTTGGTGGGTTGTATAAGGGAAATGGGGCAAACAACATATTCCCCCTCAAGGATGGGATTGTTTTGCTCCTTATGGTAAAATGACAACGTTTTCTTCAGTTAAAATTGCCTTGAAACTTTGATTGAGACCACACGTTTTTACTTACCTACTTTCAGGAGTTTGGCAATCAGGAAGCAGAAAAGACACAAGGTTGTTTCTTTAAGATCATAGCATGCCGCAAACCAGAAACCAGTCAAACTATCCAGTGCAAGCTATAATTTGATACTGACTAAGTGACAATGGAAATCTCAGGAAGATACAAAGACAGCTGAAAAACAGAACTGAGAAGGCAATAGAGAGTTTATTCCTCCCTCCTGAGATTACTGAAGATTTGCTCAGGTTTGCTAATAGCAGAGCCTGTCAAGTGAGCTGGAAAGATAATAGGGCAGAGCTGGCCACAGTGATGCAAAGGAGCTAGAACTTAGAAGGCTGCCATAATTGGACCACTGAGGATTCCCTTGCCATGATGAGGCCACGATATACATCTCTCTATATATTTTTTTAAATGAGAAGTCCTGTGGCCCCTTAAAGACTAACAAATTTCTTCAGGCATAAGCTTTTGTGGGCTTCAACCCACTTCATCAGATGCAATAAGGTGGATTGGAGCCCATGAAAGCCTAGGCCTGAAGAAATTTGTTAGTCTTTCAGGGGCCACAGGACTCTCATTGTTTTTACTGTACACCAGACTAACATGGCTGCCCCTCTGGAACTTGTCACTATATTTAAATATTACCTACCCCACCCCCCGACCTTCTAGCACAGGGCAGGTTTAGGAATATGTGAAGTTGCAGGGCCAGAACACACTGGGATCCAGCATCCCTGGGCCAGTGAGGGGTCTATTACAACAGGGGCAAGTCTTGTAACATCAATAATTTGTTCTGGGAGGGAGAGGACTGAATCAGCCCCAGAAGTGGGGTGAGGGAGCAGGTGATGCAAAGCCCAGGATTACTATGAATTAATCTCAATAAATAAAAAAGCATAGAGAGAAATTAATGTCAGAAACAATAGTACACATGACATTATGAAAAAAAACGAACATGGAGACTAGCAGTATTTAAAGACTAACAAATTTATCACATGAGTTTTCATGGAAAGAAAATCCCACCTTGCCAGATGCTTGAAGGTGAAAAAAAATGCTTGTCCACCAATATAATGCACACCATCATGTGCCAGACATGCCCCACTGCCCTACACATTTCTGGCACATGATGGCATAGATCACATTGGTGAATAAGCAGTTTTCCATCTTCATGTGTCTGACAAAAAGTGGGATTTTCTCCCACGAAAGCTCATGTGATAAACAAATGCTTTGGTCTTTACAAGTGCCACAGGACTCCTCATTTGTTTGCTGAATTAGGCTGACATAGTTACCCTTTTGGAACATGACATAACAAAGTTATATGGGTTAATAGCAAATCCAAATAGACAATCCATGCAGCTATATTAAAAAAACAAAACAAAACAAAACAAAAAAAAAAGCAAATCCTATACTCCTAGGGTATGTCCACACGAGTCTTTTATTTCGAAACAACACTGGTTGTTTCGAAATAAAAAACTGAATGTCCACACAACATTTTCTTATTTCGAAATGACAGGCTCTGTCATTTCGAAATAAGAATCATCTTTTCGAAACAGCTTAAACCCCATTCATTTCGAAGTGGCTGTTATTTTGAAATAATGCCATTTGGACAGTTTCAAAACATGTCCAAATGGCATTATTTCAAAATAACCATTTTGAAATAACAGCCATTTTGAAATGAATGGTGTTTAAGCTGTTTCAAAATGACGGAGCCCATCATTTCAAAATAAGAAAACGTCGTGTGGACCTAATCTTTTTTATTTTGAAATAACCAGTGTTATTTTGAAATAAAAGAGACGTGTGGACGTACCCAAAAGCAGGCTTTCCCTTAATTTGAATTAACATTTTCTTCATTTGAATTAACTTATTTTGAAATAAGGACTTTATTTCGAAATAACTCATTTCAAAATAACTTATTTTGAAATAATGATGTATGTGTGGACATAGCCCTAGAGAATTCTTGTTGTTTTCCCAGCTTGTCCTGTTCTCCTTCATTATTTGGCTGGGTAGCATGACAGAGACACAGAGATTCAGCCTCTGGTGATAGAGTGTCATTCCCCCTCCATCTGCTAGAGTCTGATCATTGTATCTATCACATTGATCTTCCCCTACCCTACACATGTGGTTATACAGAGGTACTGTCTGAGGAGGATATACTAGTCCCACACTCAGAACTATCTTAACTGTTTTGATTTTGTGGTCCTGGTGCTGCTATAATCCTTTTTTAACTTTAAAAAGTTTTCTAGAAGTTGTAGCTACACAGTTATTGTCTCCTATTTCACGCTATCCTCTGAGTGAAGGTCTGCAGTTGGAGAAATCCTATTTGGTTTACTAATTAACCTCCTTCCAAATGTGTATTGTACCCTGTCTAAAATATTACATTGAAACCATCTCTTTCAAGATGCATGACTCTTATTTTTCAGTAATTCCACTGGAACATTATTTCCAGTTTAAATCAAATAAGCATTGTTGACAGGTAAAAGCTGATTTGCTGCAAGCCCCTATGTGCAGACTGAACATTCAAAATGCACAAAAAGAAGAAAACAAGATGAGTGGAATAAACCTCTGGTGTTAAAGACACAGCATTTGCTAGTCTTTCCTCTTGCCTCACTGTTGCTCTTTTGTGTGTGTGTTTTTTTGAGTGGCCAGAATTATAGGAGCCAGGCAGCGTATGGCTGTAGTAAACAACTGAAAACAAATGGTATTAGTATGCATACAGAATGGAAGAGTGAATAATATAAAAAACAACAAGGATTTATTCGAATGAATGTTTTGAACTCCTTTTAAATACTAGATTCAAGACTAGTTGCTTCAGTCTCACAAAGTGCACAACTTAGACTCTCACCCAGTGAGAGCTTAAGTGATCTACTCAAGGTCTCATACCAAGTCAGCTGCCAGAAGCAGCATCCAGGAGCTCTAGCTTCCATGCTATTCCTAAGCACCTCTATGTGATCAGACTTGTGCAGGTGCATGTCTTTCTGTCTCAGTGAGGTGACTGAAAACCGTAATCTGTTCAGTGATGCCAGAAATAGAAATTAGCTAGAAAATCACATTTTGTGGATCCTGTCTCAGACTAATTCAAAGGGTGGCCTCAGCAGCATCAGAGTCACAGGCCTGTATTTTTAAAGTTTAATTATATTCCTTTTTTCTCATTATAGTTTAAACATACAGGAACAGCGTGGGCTCCTATAGTGCATGTTTCCTCACACAGCTCTGACAATCCACAGCTCTTCTCTCTTGCTATAGCTCTGGGCAGAGACTGCCAATTATGCCAGACTGTGCAGTGGTTTTGAGCATGATTTTGTGAGATGCTGAATGTCATCATCATCTATTGGCTTCAATACTTAGTACTTCACAACATCAGCCCCTCTGTGAAGTACATAAACGTCCACAAAGACTTCTGCTGAAGTCACAAAGTGCCTATTTGTATACCAATGGGAATGACACGAATAATCCATTTTATATAAGACATGAGTGGGAAAAATCATATTTATAAATAATCTTGAATTTTTAATTGAGACCTAAGCAAATCTCCCCAAAATAGAATTTACATGGTGCTTAATGAAAAGAGTTAAAGCATGCTGAAGACAAATTAATTTGCATGCAAAACACCAAATGTGCAAATAATTCAAGAGCTTGTATTTAGAAAAATAGAGCAGGCAAAAACCACACAACGAATTTAGGGGAAGTGCCAGCAACTGATCCCTGACAGTAATTAGCATATTCGCTATACATATTTGCACACGCCAACATAAATTATGCTTTCAGAAACTTTTCTCAGATAAGTAGCAACTTCTTTTAGAATCTAAGAAAAGATGTTAACATTGAGGTAAAGACAGCTGTAAAAGAGTAAATCTAATTTCAGTTCAGTAAGAAGAGCTACCTCAACTGAGACACTATGGTAAACATTTAGTTTCTGATGGAGCAGTATGGGTGAATCCATGTAAGGAAGAGAAAAATAAAACACAGCAAAAGCATAAAAATCAGTGTTGTAGGTAGTGACAGGGACAAAAGAAACTGAAAAAAAATAATGATATGATTTAAGAATAACAGATTCCATTTTAAAGAAACTAAGAGACAAAACTACATATCGGGGTGGCCAAACTTAAGGAACTCAAGAGCCACACAAGTTGATTCTTAAACCTTTAAGAGCTGCACTGAGGCATATAGCCATACACTTTTACCTACTCCAAAATTACTAAGTTTAAAATTCATTGCACACTTTAATTTTATCATAAAAAGAGGGCAAATAGTGATTCTACTAATGTCAGATTCTCTTATATTCTCTTATAGTCTGCAGTCCCAAGACAGTGGCTGTTATTCCTATTTGCTACTTTGCTACCATGTGACAACAAGGGCAGGTACTCAGCAAAGGTCAAGTCTGTCTGCCCCTAGTTGACTTTTGAACCATGAATAGCAAAACCAAGAGCTATGATCTATAAGTTGATGTCTCCTCACATTGTATTCTTTGTCTCATAGACTTAATCCCCAATAGTTGCTCATCTGTAGTAATAACCAACCCACTATGCATCTGTCAGTGACAAATTGTTTTTCCTAGTGAAACATAGTTTCTCATTTGGGTGCTGGGTCTCACGCTTGCTTTTTGGAGGATGCATAGCCCTTTTTTCCTAATGCTCAAGAGATTTCCACTGTGGCCCTCCTTTCACCCAGAAGTCTCCTGTACAGTCTGCTTCTTTATAGCCACTTACTACAGCTTATCCACAGACCAAACCATTGATGTGTGGTGTGGGGCAATTTTCCAGTAGAGTTTATAGAGCCCTCTCCCAGCATCCCATTCCTTCAGTGACACACACAGAGACTTTTTGCTAAGTAAAGGATCTGACAAAGTGGGATTTTCACCCATGAAAGCTCATGTGATAAATAAATTTGTTAGCTTTTAAAAGTACCACAGGACTCATTGCTTGTTTTGCTGAGCGAGACTAGATGGCTCCCCCTTCATAATTTGCTGAGTAAATAATCAATGAGTGGGAATCAATGACAGGGTGGCTTTTAGGACTGGGGGTGAAAATAGGAGTGGTGTTAATTTTTCTAAGCCATATGTTAAATCTTCTGGCTAAAGAGTCATCCAATCCAAGAAAGCTCACCTGGCATAAAGCTACCACATTGAGTTTGCTCCATTCTTGATCATACTTGGATACCACAGTGTTAGATAATGTAAGGGAAAGGGAAAGAAAGACAGGAAAGAGGCCAAGCATTCTGATAGTATGGCAGTCAACCACCATGTTGGGAGACAACCAGTCCAAGAGGAAATGAACAGATCTTTGGCCATTGGGAAGGTTAGTTAGGGTATGTCTATGCTACAGTGGTTCAGATGTGGTGCTGCAGCTGGGTTGCTGTATTGCCATAAAGTAGACACTTCCTACACTGAGAAAAATGGTGTTCCATTGATGTTGGTAACCATCTCTCCGAGAGGTAGGTTAACGGAAGAATTTCAACCTACACCAGGGAAAATGTCAACCTAATCGACGAGTTTAGATGCAAAAATTTCCGTAGCCCTGAGTGATGTAACTTGACCAATCTAATTTTCATGAGTAGACCAGGCCTTAGAGGCAGTACACAGAACACTAAGCAAAAGGAACAAAGTAGAGGGAAAAACTAAGATGTTTATACTGCATGACCCTGGCTTTAGAACCAGGAAGGGATGAAGTACTGGCAATTTGACAGGTTTTTAATTAAGCAGAGGATACCTGAAATTGAAAGGCAGCTCAGTAAGTCCATCAACAGGAAGTTCACTCAGTGCCCCAGGCACAGCTGCCTAGGACTAAGAAGGAATGATTTAGGCCAGGGGTCTCAAACTCAAATCACCACGAGGGCTGCATGAGGACTAGTACATTAGCATGAGAAGTGGTACATTAGCCTGAGGGCCACACCACTGAAACCTTTTTATACAATGATAGTGAAAATATTGGTAACAATAGTGTTGTTGTGGGCCACGGGAAACAGCTTTAGGGGTCACATGGGGCCCACGGGCTGTGTGTTTGAGCCCCTTGATTTAGGCAATGCCAGCTAAGCAAAAATGTTAGCTTTATCTTGATGCCAATCATCTTTGCAAAATGATTAAATGGAAATTTTTTAAATCACAAGTCAGTGAAAGTTCATGGTCTTCGAAAATTTATTTATTTGGGATGCAGTGGAATATAGCTCAGATTCTGCATACAAAAGGCAATCCTTCAGATCTACTTGCATAAGTCACTGGCCATTGGACTATAGCAACCAGAACATGATTTGTGAGCGGGATGGGGCTTTGGGCAAGCCCTTTCAGCAAATTCAGTTTGCAGAGAGTTCTATTTTCCATTGGACCTAGCCAATATGTCCCTTTAGTTACTATTTGTTTTCTTTCTACTGGGTCCACAGCAGCTATGCTCAGACACTCTAACCTGCTTTAAGGGACCACCCAAACCTTTGAATGGTCTTTACATGACTGTCTACCCCTGTGATTTCCCCAAATGCAGGAAACTGTGATAGTAAACTAAAGAAAACCTCAGGAAGGTTTTAAAGTGAGCACTAAGCACACAAGCAAGTCTCACAGTGTGTATATGTGAACAATTTTAAATTTATCACAGATAAATAAGATAAAATCAAACTATTATTCTGCCTTACTACAGCAGTCAGCCAGGAGACAGAAAGCCCGTAAGTAGGAGGGAGAGGATGAGCTCCAATAGCACAATACTGACACCGCTCTAGTCATCAGTTATCAGATGGTACCCTTTGTTAAGTTGATGACTGACAGTAAGGAGCTTTACTACTACTGCAAATGTCAGCCCCAGATCATTATTTGATGATTATCATTGCTGGCATAAAGGTCCTCATGTAGAATAAACCTAATGTTGCTGTCGTACAATTCAGTGCCCAGCCTGACATGTCTTTTGTTTGAATGTAAGCTATTGAACCTGAATTTTACCCCCAATAAAATGGCTCATCCAAGAATATCATATACCATGGGACATCAGAGATTTCAGTTTTCTCACTTAAAAGCTAAACTGAGTGGATGCTATCATGCAGCCCACCACAGTTAATAATGTTAATTTAGCATACTGACATGAGTATATCCTTAGGATATTCCTCTGGGCCCATCATTGTTTTGGCACTCACATTAGTATTAACTCTACTTGTTTTATTGAATTTGTGTCTTTTTTGCTTTCTGAATTCCCATTTTAACATTGAGTTTTTGTTAACTCTGCTCTGATGTCACAGTCCCTATTAATCTGGCTAAGGAAGACTAGATAATATTCATTTTAGAGTCTATTCATGCCACTCTTAATCAGTAATAAGGATTACTAAGAGTAAGAGGAAGCAATTTTCCCTGTTGGCAGATTATTTTATAACTGCTGTGGCAGAACGCCCTCCCTGCCTCAGTGAGCCCAGCCAGTTCTCATTCTTTCTCTGGTGCCACTATAGTCATCTGGCTAACAACCTCCATGGGCGTCCTGCCAATGAAGTCCATGAGCTCTTGGACACTATACAGATGAGTCACCTCCACCTGCAGCTCTCTTACCTGCTTCCTGAGGAACTCCACCACCAAACAGCTCTCACATTGGGTCATTCATTTTGCCTGGCTTTCTTTAGAAGAGGTGTGAAAGCTGCATTCCCAGCAAGTCACGACCAAGACTTGGTTAGAAGCTTTCCAGAACAGGATGCCTTTCTGGCCAGGGCCAGGCCCCCCATAGGTGCAGTCAGATGAAAAGCAATGTGCCATTTTCCTTTTTTTATCCCATTACAGGTTCTTTCTTGTGCACAGCCTGCAAGTTTAGAGGATAGTGGGATGTAAGGTAGGGAGAGGAGGGCCTTGTCCCCCTGCCTTCCTCTGCTGGGAAACTCAGATAGCTTAGATCCAAAGGGGCAGCTGTGTTAGTCTAGTTGAGTAAAACAAACAAACAAGGAGTCCTGTGGCACTTAAAGACTAACAAATTTATTTATTGCGTGATCTTTCATGGGAGAAAATCCCACTTTGTCAGATGCTTTGAAGATGGGGGAACTTACAGAATGGGAGGAAATAAATGCAGGGCGGTGTAAGTCATGGAATGGGTATTATTGTAACAGCAAATAAAAACCGTTGTAAAGATTCAAACACTGGGGAACAGCATACAATGGGAGACAAATCTTTACAACTATTTTATTTGCTGTTACAGTGTGACCTGGTCCCATGACTTACACTCCCTTGCATTTATGTCCTCCCATTCTGTAAGTTCCCCCCTCTTCAAAGATCTGTTGAAGTGGGATTTTCTCCCACGAAAGTTCAGATAGCTAAGTCCTTTAACATTCCAGCACACAAAACAAGCAAACCAACTCAACACCTCATCAAACTTCATGGCAAGTTCCCAGAACAAAAAATATTCCTTTTTGCCCCCAAATAATTAATCAATGGCAATAAGACAGAAGTACCCTAGAGAAATACACCAGATGGCTAACTCCTTTAGTCTCATCAGCCATGTATCATACTTCTTCTTATGTGTATTACTAACATTTGTATAGACAACTGGATGATAATTGGGTAACCTGTCTTTCTGTGGATACAGTGTACTAAATTAGTTAAATGCATGTCTGTCTCCTTCATTTGGTTTACATGCCCTGCCCACCATGTGTCATATCCCCTTGCATAAGCAGCATCATATAATGGACACACAACCATTACCTTTTAGTGTTTGAATAATTCCATTGACCCGTTAGGCCAATTCCCAATCAGCTCACCAGCTTTGCCCCCCAAATGTCACCAGAACTGGTAAAACACCCTTTGCTGCTTATATATTGTACCAGGTAGAAAGGAATATTGGCAAAGATGAGCTCCTGGACCCTGCTATGTATAATGTATTACTGTTGCCTAGGAAACCACTCCCTTTGTATACACGGGATCACCAAAATATATTTTATGTGTTTATCTTTAGATATGAGTTCATCATTTTGCCTATAAGCAGCATTGGGAGAAAATCCTGATATTGGATAAAGCTTAGATCGCAAATTACAAAAACCGATTAAATCTCTTATGGTGTTAGCTGCATTTTCCTAATGGTAAATGCCATTCAGTGTCTAATATCAACAAATCTCATCTTCTGTTATGAAGGTGGGTACTGTTAGAGCCCTTCACATTCCAGGTTTAACTAGTGCTAGAAAGAAAAACAGTTCTTAAGCTATCTGGTGTATTATTAGCAGTTCAGGGAGCTCTGAATCAGGTGAGGCAGATAATCTATAATCACAGGGAGACAGGGTTATTTCAGGATTGGGATAATTTATTTAGCTTGACTGGTTGTGAACAAGATCAGAATATTGTGTATTGGTTATTCTTCTGCTAGCAAAAGGAACTACATAAGTTGTGTTTAATATCAGCCACGTTACTATCAGGATCTTATTAAAGAAAAAGCCCTTGAACAGCCGGACCCTTTATATAAATGTTGTTTCCCATAACGACAGGCACAAGTGCATTTATGCCTAACTGAAAGCTTAGATCTCTGCATGATCACCTTGTTCACTTCTCCTGAGTTTTTCCATGATCTCACAATTCAATATTCATGGCATCACATGCATATCCACACACCAATTCTAGAATGAAGGACCTCTAATAATCTAGAGAGAGAGAGGAGTGGCAGACGGATAATGATACTGATCAGATAAAAATCTATGACAGTAAGCAACGAGTAATAGGGAAATAAAGTTAGACAGGGTTTTATTAAAATACAATAAGCCAAATTCTTCCCTTGCTGATGTATTTACATTTTATTGACTTCAATGAGGACTGAAGCTCATCTATGTGTGCATGTCTGCCCTGGATTTTGTGTCTAAATGCAATGACTATGAGAGGTGATCAGCAGAAAAAAGGGGAAGGAAATAAAACAATATGGTACTGAGAAGCTCTTTCTACCTCTCCAGTTGTCTTAAATATAATCCAATACAATCCTACTATCTGCTTACCCAAGCCAAAGACAACAATAGGCTTCAAATTTTCTCTGACTGTTGTATTAATTTCAATGAACGAAATGGACACAAAGAGTCAAAGGTGTTAACAGAACCTTGTCACTCTCCAACATAAAATAGTGTTAAACAAAGCTTGAGGTTTTGCATACAGCCATAACATTGCTTAGTACCATGGCAAACACCATTAAAAATCTTTTAAGCCTTTTATTAAAGCTACCGAAAAGAAAGGAGGAAGAGTTAAGGAATTTGAAATGAAAACCATTAAGTAAGGCTTTCATTTTAATTACTTCCCTTTTTCCATTTCCCTTTAGATGGTTAGAATTTTTATAAGGAATTTTCCTCCTTCCTCCACACACATTTTACAGTCTTTTAGATGGTATTAAAGGTGGTGATAACTGGCTTTTGGTGGGGAAAATGAAGTTAGTTGAGATGGGTCAGATCAGTTTTTGTTGCTGTTAAAGTCTGATCCCATTTCCTAGAAAACAAAATAAAACATACACCAGAGAGAAGAAAAATGACCAGCAAAGACAGAAAAATGCATTTTCTGTCTCTGAAGTTGGCTCTCATTTGCTTTCTCACTTCTGGGCTATGTCCACACATACATGGTTAAATCAATTTAATAACATTGAAATAAAAATCATTAAATTGATTTAAGTTAAATCAATTTAACAGGTCCACACCAAAAAAGCCCAAATCAAAATAGCAAGTGCAGACACAAAACTTGCTATTTCGATTCAGGAGAGGGACACCATGGGAGGTGTGGCAAGATGGCCCACTAGATGAGCCATGCCCCCACCTAATATATAGAAAAATGGCAGCACCCTGGGAAGGAGAAGGGCAAATCGCACTAAATCGAAATAATGGTTATTTCAAAATAACCATTTTGATTTAACAGACGTTTCACTTTAAAGTAGGTTTAACCTATTTCAACTCAATGTCTCTTGAATCGAAATGACGGAGCTTGTAATTTTGATGCAAAAGAATGTCGTATGGACCTAATATTTTTTTTAATTGAAATAACTACCGTTATTTCGATTTAAAAGGTAAATTTGGACATGCCCCTGCAGAAGCACAGGAAAAGCACACACCATCTTATCCCACACTTTGAAACCTGGCAAACATGGACAAGCACTGGGCATTGTTTTTATCTGCCTCTCCGCTCACAACAGCATGGCAAAATATAGTCTTGGCTAGGGCTACCAGACGCCAAAGCATGGAAAGGAGGACAGGAAAGTACAAAAAATAAGGACATTGGAGGAAAAATGGAGAAAATGTATTATTAATGTAATATTCTTCTGGTTTTAGGGGCCCTGGAATGCTTCCCCCTAAAAGTAGGGTGCTCCGGGGCATTCCAGCTTACTTTAACGCCTGTAAGTAAAAAGCCAGACAAAATCATGTATTTTTAAAATGCCTGCTGGAAGGAGGACGTGAAGATAAAAAAAAAAGGATGTCTCCTCCTTTTGCATGACATCTGGTAACCCTAGTCTTGGCCAACTAAGTCAAACTCTTATGAGACAGAAGGAAAAAGGGCAAGGCTAGGAAAGTGAAGAACCCAAGTGAGGTATTAGTATTTAGTGAAAGCAGGCAGGGCCAGAAATAGAAATTTTGGTGTTTGGAGCAAGCAGCCCCAAAGGCACCCTCACCCAACTCAGGGCCTGATCTGGTGGCAATGCAGCACTGGATCCATCCCCTGCTGCCACTGGCCAGTGGCACAAAGCAGGATCCAGCCCCTGCCACCAGTGGTGCACCAGGGCCACAGGGCCCCGGGCCTCCCCACTGGTGCCCCCCCCAGAGGGCTTCCCACCCCACCAAAAGGCCAGTGCTGGCGGGGGGGGAGCAGCTGGCGCCAAGGCTAGCCATGGGGGGAGACAGGGCTGACTGCTGCGCATGGTACGGCTTCCAGTGTGGTGTCCCCAGAGACAGAGTGGCTGGCCCGTAGGGGGTGAGTCTGGGCGAGCTGGCCTACCCCACCCCTGGGGGTGGATCAGAGTAGCAGCTCAGAGGTCAGCCTCAGGCCGGACGGCTCCCCTTCAGTGCTGTGGGCCGGGCAGAGGGGCCTCAGCTCTGACGACACCCTCTAAAATTTCCTCCAGAAATATCATAACTTAGTGATCGATACTAAATTACAGTTTGTACCCAAGGATCTCAGTGTATTGCCAGAAACAATTTTTCTTTGGAAGATCCAACTTTTTCAGCAAAGAGTTTAAGTCAGGGGAGAAGCCATTAGTGGGCATAAAAAAACCCATGCTACCAGATCTTTCCAGAGTTCTGATTCCTGTGGACAGGACTGAGCTGCTAGTACAGGCCAGCAAAGAATCTATGCTATCCTTAGCTGAGAATACTTTGCACTCTATAAGCAGCATCTCTGTAGAATAAAAGCACATGTAGAATCACAGAAACTGGAAGGGACCATGGGAGGTCATCAAGTCCACTGCCCTGAACTCATGGCAGGACTAAGTACCTTCTTACAGGATGCCTGACAGATGCTTCTCTAACCTAGTCTTAAAAACTTCCAATTATGGAGCGTCCACAATCTCCTTAGGCAACTTATTCCAGCATTTAATCACTCTGACAGTTAGGATTTTTTTCCCCAATATCCAACCTAAAACATCCTTTGCTGTAATTTAAGCCCATTGCTTATTGTCCTACCCATTGGCAGTTAAGGAAACCAATTTTCCTCCCTCCTCCTCATGACAATTTTTTAGGTAATTAAAAACTGTTATCATGTCCCCTCTTTTCCAGACTAAAGAAACCCATTTCTTTCAATCTTCCTTCATAGGTCACGTTTCAACCCTTTAATTGTTCTTGTTGCTCTTCTCTGGACTTTCTCCAACTCGTTAACATCTTTCCTGAAGTTAGGTGCCCAGAACTGGAGACAATACTCCAGTTGAGGCCTAATCAGGGCCAAATAGAGCGGAAGAATTACTTCTTGTGTCTTATTTATGTATGGCTCAGTGTTATAAAACAGAATATGGGAGTGCTCCACTAAGCACATTTTTTATTTTTCTGTTGTAAACAGGGCTCAATATCAGTGATAAAGGAATTACTGGAATTATGGTGTTAGCGCACATAGAAAATGAAGGATAAATGGCATATATAGCAAACTTTTGGTTTTTTGAGGCACTTTGGTAAATGTTCCAGAGTTTCAGCAATAAAATTTGCTGCTGCTTCTGGTAGAAAAAAAGCAGCTCATTTTCTGTGTTTCAGATGTGGGTGATGTACATTAAAATTATACATACCCTTTTATTATGCCATTCATTGAAGGTTTATTATGCTCATACTACACATAAACATAATTATCTTACACCAGGCAATAAATTCCAGCTACTGGAGAACATAATTCATTTTCGTCATATGGTTAGTATATTTTGTGCATGTACAATGCAAGTGTGTATGAAGTCTTCTTTGTGAATGTATTATAAGCAAATGGAGACAAGGTCTTCCATTTCTAGTGCTGACCTTTTATCGATCAAGTTTAAATAAATAAATTTCATTCACTAAGAAAAGCCTCTATAGGCTTTGAAGCGTGTATAATTAGGATAGTGCGATGGTATCTTTCCTGAGTCACAGCAGGCCAAATTCAGAGTTGGGTATGTGGAAATGGTAGTTGAGACTATTGATACTGATGTTAAATGTGGTCTTATGCCTCTCATCATGTGAACTTCTTAGTCCCTTTTAAATGTAGCCTACCAAAAGGGACAGTAAGACTATTTCCATACTACATTGACTGAAGTTTCTAATATGTGTTTTTTTTACTATTGTTTGATTTAATTGTGGTTTTAATTGTTCTAAAGTTCAGTCAAATGCTTTAGAAATTCATTAGCAGATTAGTGGCTTTCAGAATAACATATCATTTCAGTTGATGGCTGATGAGACGTGATGCCGTGTGATACATGCACATTGTCCCAATCACACACATAGGCTAGCTCTTCAAGATTAAAAGAAATAAAATTAAATTACATTTTCAATTTTATTTTTCTGGTTTTAACACTAGTCAAACTTGACTTGAAAGGATGGCCTCTTGGGACTGAAAGGGTAATTCAATCTCCATACTCAGTCAGATCTTTGGCCTTCCAGCAGAGATTGCCAATAAGGCTGTCAAATTGGTGCTTAGTGAGGTGGTGTTTTTGTGATGTGGACTCCTTTCCTGTAGGTCAGCAAACCTATTTCATATAGGCTAACAACAAGCCACTATCAGCATAAGCTGGATTCAAACTAGCCACCTAGAGGTGAATGAATCAATATCCAATTATCAGTTCCTGGAGACATCTGTTAAGTTTGTTTTAAATAGGGACAAAATGCCAAGACATTACCATGAGTCAAGACTGTCCTCATTGTTCTTTAGCAGGCTTTTATATTTTACCTTGTTTTACCTCATTTTAAAGATTTCTAAATCACATGCTACTATTGTTCACAGTCAAAATAGCTGATTAACAGTATTTCCAATGCTGTTTTAAAATATTGTATTATTGTTGTGCCGAGTTGAAATAGCTCTGGCCGACTAACTCTCTACTTTGCTATCCTTCGTGCAAAGGTGGAGATAGTCAACGGGGGTCCAGGAGTTAAATCAGAAATCTCCATGATAACATCGCCATGATATAGAAGAATGTTTGAGTGTTCTTCTAAGGAGATAGAAAACCCCATCCATTGGTTTGAAGGGCTAGATTGTCTTCAAATCAGAGCTGGGACTTTTTCTTTTTGATTTCTCTTTATGTGAACCCCTTCTTGTGTTTAAACCAGTGAATAAAATCCCTGTGAGGCAATTTTTTTGTCAAGAGACTCTTTTCTTGCTGTGGCTTGGGTGACCCATTCCATTGCTTCCCAGTCATTCTCTTTTCAAAATCTCTTATTCACAATTTTAACACAGCATAAGATTTGTATACAAGCTATTACCGGCACAGATGGCATGAACTGTAATACAATAAATAGGGAGGTAACACATGCCATTTTTTATGTACTTTTATCACTTCACCATTACTGTGCTCATTACAAATACTGAATCACTGGTAGTGTCCAGATGGAATTCAAAGTATTGGTTTTGACCTTCAAAGCTCTCAATTGTTATCTCACTCCAGTTTCCCCCTTGTTTCACGCTCCTACAACTGTGATCAGCAGAGATGGTCATGCTGAAGCCCCCTCACTATGGACGTGAGAGAACTGCCAGCAAGGAGCTCTGCATGAGGACACAGACCCTGAAATGTACTTTGCTTGTGGGTCTGCCAGAGCCCAGCTAAAATTCACTATTTGTGAACAACTAGATGTATATACAATTTCATTTCTTCTGCTTTTCACTTTGGGGAAAACCAGAACAATTTTTCAGTCTCTTACAGTAAAACTTTCTGGACAACACAGGCTTGTGGTTTAACCATTCACGCCCTGAAAGAGTGAATAAACTCCATAGTCATTCTGTATTTACACATACGTGAAACACCAAATGTCATGGATGTTTGCAGCTAAAGGTGGGTTCAGCGAGTGGAGCTATGGGCTGCTACCATGCAGTTTTCCATGGCAAGAAAACTGCTGCCCATTTCCATTGTAGCACCAGCAAGACTTAGCCCCAGGAGCAACACAGAGCTTTATTGCTGTCTGTAGACATCTTCTCTGTCCATCCATACACTAGACTAGAAAAGGCTGTAAAGACAAAATGAAAGTGATTGAGATTTCTTATTTAAACCTTTCTAATATTAACTGAGGAAGTTCTGAGACCTGTTGCATAACAGTAGGGGAAATGATAGATGCCATAAAAGCCTGTGTGTCAAAGGCATTATCAGGAACAGTTAATGTCTAGCTCTTGTTCCAGTTAATGACCAAGACATTTTAGGAAATTAGAAAGAGCTGAGACACAGAGACCATGAAACTGCTCCAAGATGGAAATGATGCAGCAGAGAAATCATAAACAGCTAGTGCCAAAACTTAAAAAGCGTGAAAGTAGCAGGCAGCAGGAATACAAGTGGAACATTAGTCCATTGACTGGAGACACTTGGTGGACAACAATGTGGAATGCAGAAATGCCAGGGTTTCTGTATTTTGAGATGTGACCCTGCCAGCAGGTTCAACAATTTGAGGATCTTGGGGGGCAATTACTGCACAAGAGGGGTACACTTTAATCTTTATTAAAATGGGTGTTGGTGTCAAGTGGGTGATGGGGAGTGTATGTGTGTGGTGTTTGTCACGGTTTCTTTACAATGGGGTTTTGTGAAATGCTCAACTTTGTGGGGTGCAGCAGGTTGGGAGGCAATGGGGGTTCTCAGCTAAAACTAGCCTAACTTACAGTTACAGACCAACTTACTTAAAAGATGTTTCAACACCATATAAGGAAAGGGGGGGGTACCATGCAACTTAGTGTGAGGCAGTGACAGAGAAAAGCAAAAAACAACGGGGAAGGCAGGAGTTTCAAGGTAGGCACAGAGGGGACAGAAGGGGGGCTGTGGGAGTGGGAAGGAACAGGTGGCGGAGCAGCGGCTGAGGGAGAGCTCGTGAGCGGAGGAGGTCAGCGTCTGGGTGATCAGGCCCCGCAGGATGGCAGGAACCATCCTGCCTGATCACCCCAAACCCTGAGTTTTTAAACTGTTTGTTCCTGCCAGTTCCCTGATTACAGGGAAGGCGGGGAACTGAGGTGAGCATGACTCATGCCTTTACCATTTCAAAGATCTTGCAGTTAGGCAGTGCCCACCTACGCCAAGCCCTGTAGAGATCAATGGGGTGTCAACGGCCATCTAGTTCAGTTTAAGGGAGCCATCTAGTTGAGTTGGAGGGGCCATCTGCTCCCCTTAACATTCTTCGCATAGCTAGGTGATGGCCCTGGAGGGGCAGCCATCAAATTAACTTAATGAGCAATGGACAAGACGAAGGCTTAGCAAGCTTTTATTATGAATTATTTGTATTTCAGCAATGTCTCCGGAGCCCAGTCATGGATTGGAGCCCCATTATACTAGGTGCTATACAAATATATAATCAGGAAAAGTTTTTAAAAAATGATTCACAAGCTACATTCTTCTTTCTTGCATATTTCCTGTTTATCGGATTTTCCTTGTCAGTGAAACTCAAGAAGTATTTCATGATGTTGTCTTGCAAAAACTTAATTCCAAAATAGCAACAATCACTTCATTCTGGGTTGTGACATCAAAAGTAATTCAGCCAACTATTGCCCTTTATTGTTGTTTATTCAGAAGTTAGTTTTTCACTGAATGATGAGGAGTCCTGTGGCACCTTAGCGCAGTGGTTCTCTACCTTTCTTATGTCATGACACACTTGGGCAGAATCTCATGACCCTACAGAACACACTAACTCATCCAGCCCAGGCCTAATCCAGCCATCTCCCTGGCTCTCTGGAACACACTTACCACTGCGTGGTGCTACAATAATGTGTCCCAACACAGTGGCTGAGAACTGCTGCCTTAGACTTTGTCTACACTTCCAATTTAGGTCAAATTAAGGAGAAAAAAAAACAACAAAGAGTTGTGTGGCACTTTAAGACTAACAGATTTATTTTTTGCATGAGCTTTCGTTGGAGAAGATCCCGCTTCCTCAGATGCTTTGAAGATGGGTGAACTTACAGAAAGGAATGAAACTAAATGCAAGGGGGGTGTAAAACATAGGATCAGGTCATACAGTAACAGCAAATCAGAGCAGTTTTCAGGTTCAAACCATGGGAAGCTTGAAGTCAAATTACCTTTTGTAATGGGAAAAGAACCCATAGTCTCTATTAAGTCCTGCTTTCCCAGAATTTAGCTTGGGTATTAATTTGAGTTCAGCTGTTTCTCTTTGAAGTCTTGATGTCCCAGGTACAGTTCTAACAACAGTCGTTAACAAATCAGTCATAGAGTGATTAGGAAGATGGAAGTGCTCAACAAATGGTTTCTTTGTTCTTTGATTTCTGATATCAGCTCTGTGCTCATTCAGCCTCTTACACAGCGCTCTTCCTGTTTGTCCAATATATAAGGTGTTGGGGCATTTCTTGCACATGATGGCATAGACCACATTAGTAGATGAGCAGGTAAATGAGCCTTTGATGGAGTAGCAGACTTGATTAGGACCTATGATGGTATCTGTTGTGCAGCTATGTGGGCAGACTTGGCAGCGTGGTTTGTTGCAGGGGTGTGCGCCTGCTTCAATGTTTCTGTTAGATCTGTAGTTGTTGGTGAGAATCTGTTTAAGATTAGGGGGCTGCCTATAAGCAAGGAGGGGTCTGTCTCCTAATGCTTGAGAGAGAGAGGGATCATCTTTTAGAATAGGCTGTAGGTCCTTAATGATCTGTTGCAGAGGTCTGACTTGGGGGTTGTATGTAGTGACTAGAGGTGTTCTGTTGCATTCTTTCTTGGGTCTTTCCTGTAGTAGATGACTTCGGGGAACCCGTCTAGCTCTGTCAATTTGTTTTCTTACTTCCTGAGGTGGATACTCTAGTTTCAAGAATGCTTGATAGAGATCCTCAAGGTCTCTGTCTGAGGGATCAAAGCAGATGCGGTTATATCTTAGGGGTTGGCTGTAGACAATGGATCGTGTGGTGTGTTTAGGATGGAAGTTCGAAGGATGTAGGTAAATATACTGATCAGTAGGTTTTCGGTATAGGGTGGTGATGATGCGTCTAGCCCTGATTTGTACTGTAGTGTCAAGAAAGTGGATCTCCTGCGTGGAGTGTTCCAGGCTCAATTTGATGGTGTCATGGAAATTATTGAAATCTCTGTGAAAATCTTCAAGAGCATCCCTGCCATGTGTCCAGATGATAAAGATTAGTCCCTGTCTACACTGGACTTTCATTAGTCGGATTAAGAAATTCCTTAAGACGACTTAATGAAAGCTTAATTTGAATTAATATGAACCACCTGTTAGGTTGACCTAAATCTTAATTCAACTTCTTTGGTTGAACCAAGGATGGTGTAGACATGGATTAACCCTTAATTAGACTTTATTAAGGTTGAATTAAGAGCAGTTAGGTCAAATTAATGAAGTGAATGAAGTTGACAACTTTAAGTTGATTTAGTGTACTTTGTTAGTTCGACTTAAGAAGGTCAAGTTTAGTTTGACTTAAAGTTGAACTTATTAGCTCAAATTAACAAAGTTGACCTAACTTTTTCTAGTGTAGACATAGTCATAGAGACAAACCAAAATTTTCTGAGGAGAGGCATAAGCTTTCATGGACTGTAACCCATTTCATAAGGCATTGGATGAAGTGGGTTCCAACCCACAAATTTTATGCCCTCTCCCCCCCACCTGGTTAATCCCTAAAGCAGAGCTGTAACTACGGCTTCTGGCCCCTGGGGCAGGAAAGCAGAAAGGCACTCCCTCCCTGGCCACAATCCAGCCCAGGGCCTGATCCACCCCAACGGGGGGGGGGGGGCAGGGAAGTGCCTCCCCGACCACCAGGAGAGAGCGGCTGAGACCCATGGGGGGGTTGCGTCCCCTGCCGCCGAGGGAGAGATGCCAAGACCTGTGGGGGCATTCTTCACCTGCCACCAGGCCAGAGCAGCTGAGATCTGGTGGGGGCTGCTTCCCCTGCCACAGAGGAGAGCGGCGAAAACCCACCAGGGGATGCCCTCCTCTGCCACCAGGCCAGCGTGGCTGAGACCTGTTGGGGGAGGATGCCTTCTCCTGCCACCGGGGGAGAGCAGTGGAGACCCAGCCGGGGGGTGCCTTTCCCTGCCACCGGGCCAGAGCAGCCAGGGATGTTTGGGGCAGGGTGGGAGAAACTCCCCCTGCCCCTGCCTGGCTCCAGGAGGAATGTGCCTAAGGCACATTCCTATTATGGGCCAAGCAGGGTCTGGCAGCCGCACTTTAAAATTGTCCACCTAGGTCTTTGCCCCATGCACCCCGCCCTAGCTATGGCTCTGCACTAAAGTGCCATAGGTCACTTCATCGATTGTTTTCTGTATTACCCTAGAGCACAAAGAGCCCCAACAAAAGTTGGGGTCCACTGTATTAAGTACTGTACAAACAAAGGAAGGCATGGTCCCATGCCCAATAGAGCTTACAACAACCAGAGAAAGATTGAGGGGTTCAACATGCAAACACAGAGTGATTGAGGGGATGAACTGGACAATGTTAGTTCCATTTATTTGACACTAAATATCTCTTCAGAATGACTAAACAGGAACAAGAGAATGGGAGAAAGCCAGAAGGTAAGATAGGGTTGATGAAAGGAGGTAAAGAAAAAGCAGTATTGACAGCAGAGTGGCTGTGAAGGGAGAGGGTTTGGGGCAAAGACCCAGTCAGTAGCCAGGAACTGAAAACACAAAAAGCTGTCGTGTTCATATCACCAATGCTGAGAGCCTATGAAGGCTTGAGAGGACAGGGTGCCCCAGCTTGGTTCTGCTGACTCCACTGTTTTTGCACCTAATGGTTGGTGAAGGATTCCCAGCTATTCTCAGGGATTTGGGAGCTCCATCCTGGGAGCGCCTACTCTGTCTCTGTTGGCCTGTGAGGCAGTAAAAAAGGGAAGGTCTGGTGCCTCTGCTAGAGGACATTTCTAAGTATTGCTATACCGTAATAGAACTGAGCAGAACTACGGTTAAGAATGCTAATTTTTAAAATTATAAACAACAAGCAAGCATGACGGATGTCCCTGCTATGGATCAGGATGAACTTAATGTGTGTCAGTTGTAGATTACACTTGAAAGCCCATCTTTGTGGGGAAGCCTTCCCCAGTTACAAAGGCTCAAGTGGCATGAGTCTATCTAAATAAATAAGGGAAGGGAGAAAATTAAAATCTCCCTGTAAGGAATAGTTGACAAATCTAGGAACACTGGGAAAACTGAGGTCTTCTGTGAAAAAAAATGCAGTCTTATTTTTTTTATTTACAGTAGTGCCTGTCAAATACATTACAATGATAGGTGCTTTCTAAGTGACGAACACAGGTAAATCCTTTTGCAGGGAGGGAGAAGAGAAATGTTTCTGCAGATAACACATTACAACAGTGTACGTAAAGCCAATATTTCAAAACTGCCTGTTTATTTTGTATAAATACATGAATTTGCTTCACAGTTCCATGCCCTGTGCAGCTTTCTGCCCCCAAGCCTAGCCTGCGGGTTCCATTGCTCTTATTTTAACTCTGGTAGTTGCTCCTTCCATTTGGGGCACTACTCCTCCTTTACTGCCAGAATAAGTTTCTACTGTTGGAGCAATTTTGCGATACCACTCCCACAGGCTCCTCTTTTCCCTCTTGGAAAAAAAAATTGTTACACCTCCCCACATTCAGCTTCAAGACCACCAGAAATGGATACAGTTGAAAAGCTTCGGTTCCCTTTATTTGGAGCTCCCTCCCTCCCTTTCCTATCCAACCAGCTGCTCAGTGATAACAAGCACCATCATGGCATCTTATCTCAGCACGTCACCAGCGTGTGCCTGTTAAGTACTTCATGGATTATTGAAAGGACAGATGGTCTAAGTATGAACCTCCACAACAAGCTCAGCTCTGAAAGAGATATGATGGGTTTTCTTTAGCTTGGGCACTGTATTGTGCTACTGCCACACCACAGGACTAGAAATTCAAACAGAACCTTTAAAATATATTTGCTTAGACAGAGTAAACACATATCTTGTCATCTGAACTACTTTTCTTTAATACAGAATTTCCACTGCACTCAACACATGAATGCAGTGAACAGAACCAATGCTGTGGATAACTCAAGGATCAATGAGGCAGGTAAGGCAGTTTAAAAGTAACAACTCTCTTCAATCAAATCTGATTAATTTCAGATAGTCAAAAGGGGCAGAATTTAGAGAACAGTGCCAGTTACTGTGAAAAACAACAGTTAAATACATGCACAAACATTCTTATCTAACAGGAAAATGTGTATAGTTCACAAGAATGCAAAACACACAGGTTTGCAGATGTCAAGTGTGGCGGTGTTACACAAGTATTTGCTGCATTATTGGTGCCCACTGATGCTGTACCTATCTAAGGCTGTGTCTACACTGGAGGCTTATGTCGACTTAAGCAACTCCATGGCCACATTTGGAGTTCATTAAGTCGACTTAAGCACTTACTTAAGGTGACTTAATAACTTGCACCCTTAAAGATGACTTTAAGGGTTAAGTTGACTTTATTAATTCAGCTTAACAAAATGTGGCCCTTAAAGTTGACTTAAGGCAGGATAGCCATATAAGTTGACTTTATAAAGCTGACTTAAGCCAGGGGACCCATTTAAAATCACCTTAATGACATTGACATTAAATGGGTCCCCTGGCTTAAGTCAGCTTTATAAAGTCAGCTTAAACAAATGCGGATTCTCTAAGTCAACTTAATAAAGGTGACTTTAAGTCGACCTTTTTAAGTCAACTTAACTGAGCCCTCTGTGTAGACATAGCCAATGGTACTTATATTGCCTCCATTATTGTAGCTGAGTGCCTCTCAATCTCTAGTGTATTTATCCACAATCTTTAATGTATTTATCTGCACATCATTAATGTGAAGGAGGGAAGTATTATGATCCTTATATTACTGTTTATTTGACAGTTTTATTTTTGGCGTTGTTTTAGAAAGAGAATATCTCATATCATCTTTCACATTAAGCCAGGGCTTGACAAAACCCGAGAGCCTGGTCGTTATGATGATTGGGGTTTGTAGGCTGGCTCCTCATTCTGCTGCAAAAATGCAGCTCAGGAGTGCCCTCTGGTGACCAAAAATAAAATTGGTGGTGCCTAACTGGGAGCGAATTTTGTTGAGCCCTGCATTAAGCCGGTTTCAAGATTTCAGCTGTATTGTGAGAAGGCTGGAGAATCCACTCTTGTATTTGTAGGTAGTGGGAAACAGTCACTCTCATATTTGTTGGATGTTGGAAACAGTAGACTCATAGAGCCATTGCAAACACCAGTAGATATTCACTTACAACTGAGCATCAGAACTGGTTTGGAGGCAGCTGTGTGAATTTTGCTTTCACTTCATCGGCATTGATCATCTCAGTTAACTGTTCTTTGTATGAACATCCTCCCTAGGTAACTGCTCTGCCATCATACCAAAAGTGTTCTTCACCAAGGAATGAAGTGCTTCTTATGAGGAAGAAGTGCAAGATCTCTGCATGAAGGGCTCTCAGATGTTCACTGATACTGGAGAGAACTTGTTGACTTTCTCTGCCTCACCGAATGAGAAGAGTGTGGAAAAATGCCATATCTGTCTGCATCCAACTTCCTGCAACACAGATCCAACTTCATCTGGAAGGCTCTGATTTTATTAGTAAGATCTATTAATGTTGAACATGTTCCTGGAAGTGATGGATTGAGGGAATTAAGGCTATCAACGACATCAACTAGGTATGCCAAGCAGTGAAACCATTTCTTCTCCCTGAATGTCTAGTTCAGCTCTTGTTTCTCCTTTCACGGGAAAAACCCTGCTACCTCTTCACGAAGTATAAAAACAAGCTTTAATGCATAGCCCTTAGAAAGTCATTGGATCTGAGTGTGGAAAGGCAGACCATCATATTTCCTTTCCAGTTGTAGAGCTCTCCAAGAGACAAGTATTCAGAGCATGTGTGTTGATGTAGTTCACTGTTCATATAACAACATCCATCACAGCATTCAGGCACACTGGCAATGTCTTTGCAGCTAGATCTTGACACTGGATTCCACATTGAGTGACAGTCATATTAGGTGACATGCACTTTACCTTCTGCTGAAAGCCAGCCCATGCACCCATCATGACTGCAGCACCATTGGTACAGATACCTTTTTCCACTCAGTGCCATTGTTTTCAAAAAAGGCATTCACCAAATTGAAAATGGCCTGTGCTATTGCAGTTGTTTCTGTTTGTTCACAGAACAAGAACTTATCCTTAATGTCCCCGGCATTAACATACTAAACACATGCGATCAACTGTGAGCACTCAGTAATATCAGTTGTTTCATCAAATTGCAGGCTAAAATACTGAAAGCAGAATGGTTAATTTTGTGCACAACTTTTTTTTCCTTCATATTGTGAGCGGTTAGACTGGAGGGTTTCTGGGAGGGTCTAGAAAGCCAATACATTAGCCCTAGGCTCAGCAAGTTCTTTTTCCCCTTGTAGCTCAGCAGCGTTTACTTCAAAATAATTGGCACACCTAGAGCTAATCAAGGCCCCACCCAGGACTTGTTAAAAAGCCTTCTCTCCAGGGAAAGTGTGTAGCGGGAGTGAGAGAGTAAGCATTACAGGTGTTTGTGAGAGGAGGCAAGGTATAGTTGGAAGGCAGACAGATCTGGAGAAGGTGCAGAATACTGGCCAGGAGAAACCCCACTCACACAAAGACTGGGGGAAGAAACAACTCCTACCAGAAAGCGGGCAAAGAACCTTTCCCAGGCCTGGAGACGTGAGGGAAACAGACCTACTGCTAGAGGGAAGCACAGGACCCACCAAGGTAAAGGAGGAACTTTGTCACAATATTTTCAGATGTCTCATATATTCTGCATTTCATGGTGTCATTCAACATGGAAAGTGTATGAAGCTTTAGAGCAATATCACTGCCAAGCATAAGCAACACAATATCTTTGCACATTGGCAAAATATGCACCTTACCTGTCATACTATCCACACCAGCATTTTGGTGCAGGCAATTCATAGTGAGCCAGCATGAGAGGCTTCCACAGCATGAGGATATTCGCTGTCAGAGAATTTTGTCTACATGAAGTCTGGCTTCCTTTGTTGCTTTGCTATGTTTGAAAAAAATCTACCTTTTGATTTTTAGTCTCAGAATGTCTAGTTTTAAGCTGTCTCTGCAGTTTGCATGGTTTCATCAATTCAGCAGACAAAACTTTGAAGCAAATGACTCAGCGCGGTTTTTCAATACCAGAGGTAATGATGCTGGTAAAACTGTTTTATATACCAGTAAGACTCCAGATACTTTTGGCTTTTGTGTTCAGGCGAAAATATGTGCCTGTGGCTCTAACTGTTAAATAAAAAAAAACACTTCTTCAAATCAAGCCTTCTAATATTGTAATGTCTCAGTCCCAGGGCTGGCCATAAGAAAAATGGTGTCGTGGGCAAACTTCTATTTGGGGCCCTTTCCTTCAAGGCGGAAGAGGACTGGCAATAGAGCAGAGCTGAGGGTGAAGCTAGGCTGGCATGGCTTGCGCTGTGTGCATAGTGAGTCAGGGCTCTCAAACCTGTCTGTGGCCAGGGTCAGGGCTCACAGCTCTCAGTGGTGGGGCTGGAGCTGACAGCTCCAAGCTTGGCTAGGTCTGGGCTAATTCACAGCTCTGCACCTGGCTTGGGTACTGGTTCAATCACAGCCCCACAAGGGATGAGGCTTGAAGCTGCTCACAGCTTCAAGGCAAGCAGGGGCACCCACTCAGGCTCGGATGCAAAAACGGAGACTGGTCACAAACCGTGGTGGTAACAACTTTTGGCAGTACACCAAGAAGTGTGGCTCACAGACTCCAGACCCAGCCAGAGTGAGTGCTTTCACAGCTCTGAATGTATTCAGGTGTCCAAGCTGCTGACAAACCACCAAGTTTGAGCCCTATGCCAGCTCGGAAGTCGGGGCTGCTCACAATATGTCACCTGGTCAGGGTCCAAGCTGCTCACAGCCCCACATCCAGTCTGGCTAGCAGCTCACTATGGGAGCAAGTAAGAGCTTGAGACACAGGAGCGATGCTACCCCAGAAAAAGACCGAGGGCCCGGGGCCCACCCCCTGGGCCCAGTTCAGCGCCCGGGCCTGATTCAGCCCCGGGGTCACAGGCAGGGCACCGATCAGGCTCCTGCTGCTGCCAGCTTGCAGCCCCGGTCCCAGATCACCAGCCAGGGATGGGGCCGGATGGGCTGCCGCTGCCATGGGGCACTCGCACTGGGACTCGGGGCACGTGCCTCCTGCGCCAGGCATGAGCAACACCACTGCTGAGACATGAGGCCTAGTATAACAGGCCAGGTATGAGGCTGGAGCTGAAATTATGGTCAAGTCCAACTGTTCAAAGTTAGCAAAAGTCAGGCTGTGAATGCTAGCAGGCTCACAGTAACTGGCAAGAACAGACCTGATACACTCACCTAAAGAAGCTCTAGATCAGGAGTCTCAAACATGCGGCCCGTGGGCTGCATGCGGCCCCTAAAACTATTTCCTGTGGCCCACAGTGACATGACTGTTACTGAGATTTGAAATATCATTGTATTGAAAGGTTTCAGTGGTACGGCCCTAGGGCTAACATACTAATCCTCATGCGGCCCTCTACTAGTCCTCATGTGGCCCTCATGGTGATTTAAGTTTGAGACCCCTGCTCTAGATACAGAGCACTCATGTAAGCACATTCAAGGAAGGTATCAGAACATCCCAATACCCCAAAGATACCAACAGTGATTCAGTATGTTGATCCCCCCATAGTGGTCTGGTTTGTGTCCGAGGAGGAGCACTTGACTAGATCTTTGACACTAGGGTATTCTGTGGCATAGCAATTCCATAATATCAACGAGAATTTCTCCATTCTACATCAGGGAAATTTGCTAAATTGTCACAGAGAAGTTTTTGCTCAGAAATATATTTTTCATTAGTTTTACTTCAGTTTTCTTCATTTTATATTTCACATAATTAGCTTTAAGCTCTGTTTTGATTGCAGTTTGTATTTATTAATGCCATATAGACCACTTAATGGAGATATCTGAATATGTGGTACAGCACTCAAGTCACACTTTATATTTACTGTTCTGATCTGGATACATGGCAAGTTTCACTTCATCTTCTGCACAGGTAAATAACATCTGTTTTATATAATGAACCAGCTCATTATCAATTTTCAAGTTCCAAGCTGTATCTCCAAAGCTCATTTCTTACGCAAGATCCTGTCATGGGGAACAGTCTATCAAGTCTTTCTGAAAAATCAAAACAAATGATTATGTATTCAGTGTCGTTATCAATGTCCTAAACCCTCTTAAAAAACTCAAGGACATTAATTAGGTTCTCCATGCTGATCATGCCCTCCTGGATTATTAGTATACATGAACTATTCTTATTTTGGTTTCAGTGTACTTTGCTTTGTGGCACAGCCTTGCAAGCTGCTGGTCCTGTAAATTCCTGGCATAATTTAGCACACAATTTTGAACACGATTAGTAAATATGCATGTGTAATCTTTCATTTATACACTGACTGAATAACATCTGCATACTTTTCCAGAGTGAAACAATTCTGCACCATTGAAATCCAAGGAAATTTTGATATTGACCTTAAAGGGAGAAAGACCTGCCCCCACATAGACACAGTTCCAAAGGGGCAGCTATGTTGGTCTGGTTCAGTAAAACAAAGAAGGAGTCCTGTGGCACTTCAAGACTGATAGATATATTTATTGCATGAGGTTTCCTAGGAGAAAATCCCACTTCATCAGATGCCTTGAATATGGGAGGAACTTACAGAATGGGAGAAAATAAATGCAGGGAAGTATAAGTCATGGGAACAGATCACACTCTAACAGCAAATCAAAGTATACTTACATATGTGAAAGGAAGGATGGTTTAGTGGTTAGCCTGGGACTCTGGAAATCTGATTTCAATTTGATATTCTACTTCTGTGGGATATTGGGCAAGACATTCAGGGCAGTGGTTTTGAAACTTTCTTTCTCAGGACCCAGTTGAAAAAAAAAATCATTTAAGGCTGTGACCCAACTATTACATCTCTGAGCAATGCATTCCAGTCTGTCGGTGGCAGCAGCAAAACCTAAGGATCTGCAACCGAGTACTGGATCCCAAGCCACAATTTGAAAACCACTGACTTAGTGTACGTCTACATTGCAATTAAGAACATGCCAGCTGGGTCAGGCTCAGAGGGCTCAAAGCAAGAGGGAGTTTAACTGAGATGTAGATGTTTGGGCTCAGACTGGAACCAGAGTCCTGGCACCCACCCCCTCACAGGGTCCTAGCCAGTCCTGCTAGCCAAGGATGGATGACCCCAATAAAGTGGAAGGAACCTTTGCGTAAATGTGTGTATCTATTTTCCTTTCCAATATTTAAATTTAAAGATGGAGTGCCATACAGCCACAGGCTAACACGACACAGGAATCAATTGTTTTGCTCATATGAGGTAGGGTAGCAGTACAACAAACGTCTGCTTTTCATTCCTCTGTAGTATTAGGTAGGAGGATGGGTGAGCCCATGCAGAGCAGTTCGTTTATGTATTGTACATAGGGACAGGTTTAGTATCCTACTGAGAAACTTAATGGAACTACTCTGCAATCCTTTCCCAATCCTCTGGCTTTCCCAAAAATTTCTAGGGATGGCTGCAGCGGTGGCTTTTGGGGTAAGCGAAGCAGGCAGTCACCTAGGGTCCCAAGCAGGAAGCGGGCCCCGTAGCGGTCACCTGTTTCACTTACCCCAGCGTTCATGCTGTGGGATGGCAGGGAGCATGGGGCTCTGGACTGCCAAGGCCAGCGACTGTGCTGCCCACCTGCCCAGCCAGCGTCTCTCTGCAGTGGGAGTGGTGCAGCGCCCCCCACGTGTACCCAGCCAGCTGTGCCTCCCCAGGAGAGAGGAGACTGGCCGGTGTGGCGCTGCGCCTTGCTCAGGGAAAGGACCCCCTCGAGCGGCTTGCTCCAAAGAGTTCAGGACGCTTCACCCTCCTGCCACCCCAGGCCTGAGCCAGGGTCTGTGGGCCAGGCACCCTCTATTCACGCATGGGCTGGCCAGGGGTGAAGTGGCCTGAACTCTTTGGAGCAGGCAGCTCCAGGGGGCCCCACTCTCTGCAAGTCATAGTGCAGCGCTGGCCACTCTCTTCCCCCTGGGGAGACGCGGCTGGCTGGATGTACGCCGGGAGCGCTGCTGCACCCCCATTGCAGAGAGGCCAGGCGGGCAGCACAGCCTCTGGCCCGGGAGGTCCACAGACCCCTGTCCCCTCCAAGGAGTTGGGACTGTGTAGGGGGTGGTTAGGGTGGCAGTGGAGACCCGGGGCCCTGGTGAGGGCGGCATTGGGGGCCTATCTGGAGGCCCATAAAGGGCCCTCATTTAGGGCCCCCAATTGCTGGAGGCTGCCTCTGGATAGCTGCCTTATTTTTAACTCCATGGGGAAAAGGACACTTTCTCATGCCATTCCATGATGACTTCAAATTTTGCTATTGCAGTAAACAGGCTAGCGTCATATGAAACCTGATGGCTTTGGACTGCCAGAAGCCACGGACTAGTCTGTGCATTTGTTACCACCAGGAGTGATCCTGGCCAAAATATTGAAACAGCTGATACAGGGCTCACTTCATGGAAATTAAAGGAGGGTAATGGCATTAAGGCCAATCAAAATGGGTTTGGAGAAAACAAATCATGCCTACCGGTAACTTGATTTTTTTTCTTTATGATATTAACAAGTTTGTTTGATGAACAGTAATAGTATTGATGAAATAGACTTTCCTAAAGCACTTGACTACCACACAGCTAATGATTAGGCAACCAAATTATACTACATCAGCATGACATTAAATGGATTAAAAACTGGCTAATTGGCAGATCTCAAAAAAAGGAACTGCAAAAAAGGAGAATCATCGTTGAGTAATTGTATTTCTACAGGAGGTCTCATAGGATGTCTTGCCCGATAGTATTTAATATTTTTAATCAGTGACCTGGAAAAAACCAGAGGATTATCAATGGTAAAGTTTGCAGATGGTAGAAAGATTGGGGGGAACTGGTAAATAATGAAGAGGTCAGGGGCTGATAAAGAGCAGTCTGGCTTGCTTGACAAACTGAGTGCAGACAAACAGTAGGTGTTTTTATATGGCCAAATGCAAACAAAGTTAAGCATCTCGGAACAAAGAATGTAGACCATATTTACAGAATGGGGAACTCTGTCTTTGGAAACTGTGACTGTGAAAAGGATGGGGGTCTTGGTGTGTAATCAGTTAAACATGAGCTCTAAGACTGATACTGTCGCCAATAGAGGAAATCTGATCCATGTGTGTATTGGTAGGGGAACATGAAGTAGGACTAAGGAGGTTAGATAACTCTGGTTTATGTCACTGATGTGATCACTACTAGAATACTGTGTCTGGCTCTGGTGTTCATAATTCAGGAAGGATGTTGATGAGTTGGAGAAGGTTCAAACAAGAGCCACACAAATGATTAAAGGGCTGGAAAACATGCCTTTTAGCAGCACAATTTGTTCATCTTACCAAAGAGAACATTAAGGGATGATGATCACAGTCCGTAAGTACTTACATGGAAAATAGAAATTTGAAAATGGAGGGCTATCTGCCTAGAAGTCAAAGGTATTACAAAGATCCAGTGACTGGAAGGTAAAGCTAGAACATCCAGACTGGAAATAATGAGCAAATTTTTAACAGTGAGGTAATTGACCATGGGAACACTTATTAAGGCTTGTGCTGAATTCTCCATTGCTTGTGATTTTAAAGTCAAGACTGGCTAATTTCTAAAATAAGAAGTTCTAGGTTCACACACAAAACAATTCTGGTATGGTTTATGGCTTGTGTTATATAGGAGGTCACACCAGGTGATCACAATAGTTCCTTCTGCCCAGACAACCTATAAATCTTCAATAAAAGAGAAATGAAATAGATTCTGTATAGACAATGAGATGGCCTTTCTTCCACCTTCATCCCTATTTCTCTGTTCTTGATTCACAATAAAATCTGTTTTATTCAGCATCTGTTTCACAACCCATAGGGCTAGCTTTCCTTTATTATATTCACTGCTTTCCATTAATATTCTACAGTAATGTAAGGAATCTACAGGCCTGTAAGACATTAGCTTCAGCAAGTTAGCATGAGGTTTGATGCCTATGAACTTTGAACAGATAACTTCAATAGATAAATGGCCCAGAGAAAACCCCTAAGTACAGGGGAACTGAAAACCGAGTGTTATAGAAGACTTTTTTAACCAGAGGTATAGTATCCAGCCACAAGAGTGTCATGGCAATAATTTGCATACCTAACACGCACATGAGCTCCACCTGCAGCTATCTAACCACAAGAGGACCATGGTAATGAATTGAATATATGCTAGTGAGTTAAGGTCACAAATAAGCTAACCTGTAGAAGAACAATCCAACTTCAGAAAGGTGAGAACAATACAAACAAGGAAAAGGGGAAAATTTCCTACTGATGCATCAAACATAGTGGAGGCACAATGTATTACAAAAGTTACATTCTAGCCTGGGGGCAGTAGAAGAAAGAATTGTAGTCCTTGGGAGGTGCAGAATAATTGCCACTGGGATGAAGGAGAAGGTGATGGTGATGAGGAAGATGCTAACATTTCAGGATGTTCTACAAGGGCTGATACGAGAATATGGATGTGCAAATGTATATGCCAGAGGTTAGACAAAACTCTGGCTGGGATAATTTAGTGGGAGTGGTCCTGCTTTTTTTGGCAGGGGGTTGGACTAGGCGACCTCATGAGGTCCCTTCCAACCCTACAGGTCTATAATATCTCTACCTTCCTTATTGATTGAATGTTTGTGACTGTGCTAAATGTATTAATAAACTATTTGTAATTATAGAAGAATTCTTATAGTGAAAGTTGCAACTCTGCACATTAAAGCTTCTAATTATGTAAGAATTTGAATAGTAGTGGGTCTGATTTTAGGATTAAAAAAAATCCTTTCAGGCCTCAAAGAGATCCCTCAAACTGGGGATTCTTAAGTGATCAATATCTGTGCAAAAAGGGTGACATTTTCATACATGCACAATATTGGCGTATCTCTGCTTCTATTAAACTCAAAGATAAAACACACTTTCATTTCAAGCCGACCAGTGTTATGTGCTTTGAAATGCCATTCAAAGAGTTCTTGGAAAAGGCATGCATTCAACAAGATTCATATCAGCATTATGTGAAGTGGTCATTTTTGCTCTGCTTTTTGATCTACATGGCATAAGTTTAAAAAAACATCATTAAAACAGTGTCTTTAAATTTAGTTCGTCTTTTCTATATTAAGTCTACCGCACATTAATATTATATTGTAAAGGCAAGGGGAGGGGGGTGAAGGGGTGGAAGAGAACAACACTCAGGCACATATATGTATCTGTTTTAAATGCTTGTTTAACAGAAAAGGAAAATACAATTTTTAAAATACAATTTTAATTTTAAAATACAATATTACCTCAACTATAGGTAGGTAGTTTTTTTTTTTTTTAAGTTATAACAATGCAGAATCATGCTGTCTTCAGCTTCATGGAAAAAACTGACAGGGAGGGCCCATGATTTTTGTGGGGCCATGGAAGAGGTGCTCATAAAGAAGAAATGCAGCCAAGCCTGAAGAGGGGCAGCAAACTGACATGCCTACATGTATGGCATGGGCTCCTGCTGACTACAAAATGGACAAGTGGACGGGGTGGAAGAGACTAGCATTCAGGCACATGTATGTATCTGTTTTAAACACTTGCATGTTTATAGAAGAGAAAAATACAATATGTGTATATTACCTCAGCTATAGTTATGTAGATATTTTTGTACATTATAACAACGTTCTCCTTTTTCAGCTATAGGTATGTAGATTTTTTGCACATTATAACAATGTTCTCCTTTTTCTCCTTTGCTGTGCTTCTGAAAGTCATTCTTGTTCTCATACATTACAGCCATGATGTGTACAATTTGTAACATACAGAGCACAGAACTGACAGCACTTAATTCAGCCTCAAGCTTCAGCTTGAACATCACTTACCTATTAGTCCCATTGACATCAACAGAACTACTTATATAAGCACTGTTCAGCACAAGCCAGGATTGCAGACCAGGGCCTACGACAGATTATGATATATAGGTTTGAGTTTCCTTACTTTAATGGATTTGTTGCAGCCTTAATACCTTCACACTAAATTTATAGAAAAATTGATCTGCATATTAATTGTCCAATTACACAGCTTTGACATTTTTCAATCATCCTTAGAATTTGTGACTAAACTTCCAATATGAAGTTGGAATATGCTCAGGTTCCAGTCCTAATGCCTTGTCTACAGTAGGAAAATTTGGTGTCCAGAAAATACTATATCATCACCATTGAGCCCTTCCCTTTTTTCATAAGAGGATGATAGGGTTGGTGCTGTGGAAGCTGGACTTGAGGATGGTCCCATCTGTGTTTGCCCAGAACCCTGGAACCCTGGCATGGGTGGAGGCTTGTCAAGCCATCCGTTTGACAGACACCGGTTTGCCCAGGTCATCTGGGTCCAAAGGTCTGCCTGGTGGTCAGAGATGCAGGGTGAGTAGGCTCCCTCCTACCCACATGCCATGCCATCCAGTGTAGGTCAACTGTGGTATCTGGGAATGTACCCTTCTGCCACCAATCCCTCCCTGCTGAAGAACTGGATTGATCTCTGGGCCTGTGACAGAACAAAGGGGATAAACCCCTCTATTGCACTGTCAGCCCTGGCCTGTGGGGCTGAAGAAGATGTAAGAGCAATTAGGCTGAGTCAGAGTGAAGCTTAATGAGTAGAACTGAAGCATCTGGTGACCTGGCCACTAGGCTATATAGAGCCTGGACAGGAAACCAGAATGAAGAAGTACAGTCGAGCAAGGCAGAAGGAAGCTCTTGGTAGGACTGCCTGCTGGCCTGGAGGCAAGGCAGAGCCCTGAGCTTTGGAGCCCTTAGGACATCTGGGCCTGGAGCAGGGATTTACACTGTAAGTAAGCACTGTAAATAACGAGCATTGGTGATGGCAAATACAATGACTTGGTGATCCTTTCTGGGAACCTTGCACATTAGGGGAGTGGAACCTGAGCAGAAGTGATGTGAAAGTGGAGGGCCTGGCAAGGTAGACCACTACAAGGTCCAAAGTGTCTGTCTGATTGCAGAAGTAGATTTTTTGTTTTAGTTTTTGTTTTGTTTTGTTTTGTTTTGTTTTACCAAGACTTCCTCAGGACCCGTAAGCTAGTTTCAGCATTAATGTTTTTTGCAGCTGCTGAGGTGAAGGACCTCCCAGAAGAACCCCTGCTATGCAAACCACACCTTAATGTGCCAATGGTGATTCCCTTTGGTGTGTTAGAAGCTGATTCCAACAAAATCAGAGACCTCCTGGACTACCATCAGAGGGACTAGGAGGCCCCCATGACTCTCAGCAAGTGCAAGGGGATGCCTTCATCAGCCCCCAGTCATTCCAAACCACCACCTACCTGTACCAATTAAATGACAATCAGCCTGTCTGCCTCAGAACTATGCTCAGAGACCATCTATACATACTCATGCTTCACACCATATGTTTTGTTGCCCTCATGTCCTGCTGCCACCTGAAGAGGTTGATGAACCACAGTGGGTCAGTCTGTACTCCTCTCTGGTTCCACAGCCTGTCAGAAATATTAGATGGTGGCAACTGCAAGAAGTTGTGACCACGGGCACATACCTGGCATGCTTCACAAAGTCTCCTGACACCTGTCCATTTTCTAGTGAGCAGGAGTCCCTGGCATACATGTGGGCATGTCAGGTTGCAGCCCCTCTTCAGGCATGGCTGCATTTCCTCATTTATGAACACTTCTTCCATGGCCCCACAAAAATCATGGGCCCTCCCTGTTCAGATTCTTCCATGAAGCCGGAGAAGCATGCTCCTGTGACTGTGAGGTCTGTTTCCATTCCCTTGTTTGATCATGTCTTTGGGCAGAGTTCCTCTTTCTGGCATCCACTAACTTTTTAGATGCCTCTAAGGGGCAGTGGGCAAAGTCCGGGATATCTGTTCATTGTCCACCACTGGCTGATTTTCAACCTTTGATTTCATTCTGTATTTGGTTTTTAATTTGTTGTCCAGCTTGCTCAGTTGCAGCCTGGGCCTAGTGGTTGTTCCACCTTAACAGGAGAAGTCTAGACTACATGTCCCAGTCTGGCAAATAGTACTAGAAAAATTCTGACCCATAATTCACCATAGCTACAACTCCCACAGTGATGATAATGATGTAAGGTGAGGTGGAGGCAGTGTCTACAGTTTCTAATACAGCTACCACTGGTGGCTCTGTGCCAGTGGAAAGTTATGGCGCCCTATTTTGCCACCAGACATGCAACCTGATTGGCAGGTTGACCACTGGAAACTCCTAAAGTGGATAATTAACATTTTAATATATTAATAGAAACAATTGAGTATAGCAACATTCATACAGAGAAGGTTTTTTTATTGTTGAATGGCTTTGTAATAAACATATATATAACGTCTCACAGTTAAAATGAGAACTTCTTTTGGTGCAAGCAAGTGCTTGAAAAGTTTGCTCAAAGACTCGTTATTTTATAGGGAATGCCCAGAACAGTTCCTATGAGGCCATATGTACTGCCAAGAATGATAGGCTTTTTAAAAGTATTTAGAAGCCATCTTATTAGGTCATACAGTAAAATAAGCTCCTGTGATGTTGTTTGTGGCTATTGACCTATGAAAGAGGGGGGGAAAAAACGTTGTGACCAAATTAAAAACAAAAACTAAAGGAAAAAACCTAAACAACCAACTAGGGAAAAATTCTGAGTGGATTCTTTAAAAAAAAAGAACCAACCAGCCCAAACCCTTTAGTCTTCAACTTAGAGTAAATATTAATTTTAACTATTATAGAGCTTGATTCAGTTGTTGGGTTTTTTTTTTTTAACTGGGAAAACCTGCCTCTGACATTCAGAGGGTGAAAACACATCAATTACAAGCTGCTAAAAGAAAATGTATCAGTGAACTGCAAGCTGATTACATGGCACCCTTGGGCATTATGACTGTCAGAATTTCAAAACAAGATGCGAGATCTAGGACAGTCTGTTGGTCACCATATCTTTTTAGTTACACACTCTGAATTAATCTAAATTAAACATTTCTATCAACTCACCCACTATTGCTAAAACGGTCTACAATTCCTAGTACAGCACATAAGCTTTAACTTGGGAATGAATTAGAAAAGTAATGGCACCATATATTGTTAGACACAAGACTGACACAGTCTCTGAATGTAAGGGGTATATGTGTGATTGTATAGCCACACCCATTGTGGAGCAAGCACATTGCATAGGTTCATACAAAACCCAAAGTGTTTCAAGATACTGGTTCAACAGATATTTTGCATATTTAGTAGAATAATCCAATAGTTAAATAAAAAATGCACAGGTTGTACATATTAGATGAAGGTTAGGGAAAGGGTACCAAACACCTCATCAGAATAGCTTTTGTTAAAGAATGGAAAGCCTGCATAGTGCACTCAAGGATAAGTAGGATGTACTTTCAGTAGTGGTGCACAGATTGCAGCGAAAGCAACCAGTAAAGTTTTGTTAAAGGTTTATATGCAGCAATTTAAGAATTTTTTCAGACTCGATTGTGCACAGTGAACTTCCTGTGTCAGCAGAAAATCAGCTAATCCTATAGCAAAGAGGGTGATTTCAAAAGGTAATTGATGTCTTTTTAACCTAGAACTGTCAGATTGTATTGAGAATAATGGCACCTGACAAGTCTAATGTTAAAAGAGAAATTGTAAAATTGATCCACTTCAGGTTCTGCATTTTAACATTAAGTTGGCATTATGCCTGTATTGGAATTTTATTACACAAATATTTGTCTTTAATGGTGGAAGTTAAAGTATGGTGGGAGTGTTGTCCTGTGGCTAGAGCACAGATGTGGTGTCCAGGCTCTTGTATTTTTCCTACAACTCTGCCAGAATGGCTGATTCCCAATTCTTATTAGCTGCTGCAGGGCTGCTGATAAGAGTTTGATGTGCTTGGAAGCATTTGGCCATCTACAATGATAAAAATCTAATCCAGTTAAAAGAAAACCTTTTAAAAATCTAAAACACATTCACCTTTTGCAGGCTTCTCGCTGTTACTGTGAACCACTGATCCCATTCAGAGAGGCAGAAGGGGGACCTATATGCAGAATTTGAGGCAGTTTTATGACTAAGAGAGACGAGAAAACACTCTGAAAAAAATCAGTGAATTTGCACAGAATCTAGTGACTATGTCAAGATGAAAGATTTGGATGCCCATGTTATGGAAACTGAAACTGCCTCTTTCAATTATGTTATTAATTCTGTCTGCAATGATACATAACATGCTCTGTCACAGGATAAATGATACATAACGTGCTCTGTCATAGGGTGGATAATCCTGAGAACAAAGCAAGGATGAGGAACCTGAGCACAGGAGCACAAGAGTAGTTAATCAGAGAATACTGAAAGATTTTTTTTTGGCACTCTACATTAGACTCTTCCACCCTAAAATTCCCCATTGTTGCAGCTCTGCCAATGATAGTAACAATTAGAGTACTAGGGTAGGCAAGGCACCGACAGACATCAGTGTTTTAACCACTGTGTTGTACAGATCAACACTGAGCAGAGTTAGATCAAACGGGGGCTCGGACATAGGAGAAAATGCCAAGGACACCTTATTTCCACCACCAGCTGAACTGCATGAAGGTAGTGATAGTGGTATGTTCTAAGGAACAAATGGGGCTTCAAGACTCAGGTGGCTAGGGTGATTAATTCAGTTAGGGGCTTTAAAGAGCTAACATGGTCAATTTACGTACAGAACCGCTAGCAACTGAGGTTTCATCCACTATGTTCCTGACGTCTGTTTTCATCAGCTTATCCTGTTGTTGTGAAACAATATAGACTCTTGTTTTCAGAAAAGAGTAACTGACATAAGGTTCTTAAACCCACCTTTTGAATGTAAACGAGAGGCCTGATTTTTCAAAAGTGCTGAATATCCAGCAGCTCTATTAACAATCAGGGTAAAATTGTGTCCTTTATACATATAATGCTCAGACTTCATGCTTTGTTGTAAAGCCATTCACTTTATACAAATTAAATATTTATGAAAATTATATAGGAAAAAAGGACAAACTGAGCTAATTAAAAACAATGTAGGAATAATGACTAAAATCCTAGCTCCATGGTCAATGGCAATCTCTCACTGACTTCCATGAAATCAGGATTTCAGCCAGTGGTTTTTAAGACCCAGCTGTGCTCTGCTATGTCCAGCAGAGGTGAAAGTGGGGTTTGAGGGACAAATGTATTTACTCTTTGGATGAAACTGGATTATGTAATATCCTGGGATCGACACAGCTACAACAACCCTATATACAACAACAGATGATGTGATGTCAGATGTGAAAGTCTGTGGATTAATATCTGGATATACTTGCATCAGAGAAATCAGAAAATGAATAGATATTATATATATGCCAGCATTAGTTCAGTGTTAAAACATTTGGACTTAATTGTTTAACCCTCAGTTATATGATTAGTTTACTAAAAGACAATGGCTACATCTACACTTAAGAATTAATTAATTCAAACTAATAATGGTTAATTCAAACTAACATGTCCTCAGTAGAAACCCAATCAAACTAGTACAGGACTTGCTAGTTTGCTTTAGGAAGGGGACACCATGGGAAGTGTGGTAACATGGCCATTGAGAAGGGACTTCATAGAAAGAGGAAGGCATCCTGGGGCAAAGAAGGTCAAACTGTTAATTCGAACTAACAGTTAGTTTGAACTAATGTGGATCCATTGGGTTAATTTGAACTAATACAGTCAAATTAACGGTTATGTTGAAGTTAAGCGAGGTTTTATAACTTCGAAGTAAGCGTTCATTACTTCAAACTAAGGAATTCTAGTTCAAAATAATGAAAGCCTGTATAGCCGTGCATTAATTTAGTTTGAATTAATCCTCATTAATTCAAACTTAATTATAAATATAGAGATACCCAATGGGACCTCTCATATTTGAAAGACTTCAATATTATGTCCTTTATTTTCTCTGCTAGGAGAAATAGAGAGGTATCTTGCTATTGGATTCTTGGTGGCCATGGTAGATGTACAATGGCTGCAGCTGTTTATTTAGCTTCCATCTGGATATACAAAGAACATCAGTATGTTAATCAATCAGGAATATTATTTCATCACACAGCTAAACACAGAAAATTCAGTGTACATCAGTGATTTCAGAAACCTTACTAGTACCATTTTCCCATTTATACACCAAGTCATGTTTTTAGTAATTATCTCCTATCATTTAAACATCAAATGCTGATCTCATTATCGCTGCATGTTTTATTTGTTGGTTACCTATTATATAAAACCTTTAACAGAGAGTTAGGTCAGGATCAGTACCTTGAATAAACACATTTACTGAATAGCAGTCTTTTAACAAGGATGCATGAGCCTCTGGTGTGGCCTGGAATTGATAGACACTTTAAAGAAAAAACATATTTCATTAAAAGTTTCTATATTTTGTGAGATAACAGTTATTCTTAAAAAAAATTGCCAAGAAGCCCAGAGGAAAAAAATGAAAGCCGTTACCTAATTTTTCAAGTTCCAAGAACCTAGGGGATCCACTGATTTTAATAGGACCTCCTGGCTGATCAGTGCCTTTGAAAATCAAGTCTTAGATGCCTGAATAGCAACCAGAAAGTCTACCGGAAACTTGCAGGAGCATATCTTGTGGGAGCTCAAATGATGGTTTCCTGAACACTTTAGTAATAAAAGGAAGATCTCATTAAGGGAAGTATTTCCTGACTAGATCTTCTGTACCCTTAGAGCTTTCTTTCTTTCTTTCTTTCTTTCTTTCTTTCTTTCTTTCTTTCTTTCTTTCTTTCTCTCTCATATGAATGTAATAGTTGACATTAAAAAGTCAACTTTTACTTTTGAGGTATTGTAGTTGAAATATTTCCAGAAATACTGTGATATCAAATATATTGTTGTGAGGAACCTGCAAATAAATATTGGGCTTTCAATGGTGACCAATAGCTAAAGTTAGTAGATGTGAACTCAGATCACTTGCCATCTAGGCAGGTTAAAAAAGCCATCAGCTAAACCATCACAGTAACCCAAAAGGTGAAATCTTTGCCCCTATTCATTGACTCTCCTTAACCCATTGACTTCAGTAAGATCAGGATTTCACTCTCAGAAATACATAGAGACTGACCTGCTACATCTGGGCAAACACTGAAACTTTTAGCAGGAAATGTTATTTTAGGAAAAGGTTGCTCCTTTCACACTGTGCAAGACTCATAAATCTGGAGAAAAAAAAAAGCAGGCACTAAACCAAACAGAGGAGCTCTTTTAAGTACCACATGAGCCATGAAACTTTATCATATAGTCAAAGTCCATCTTTGTATGGCACAGATACATTACCCTCTTTTAAAATACACTGCATTGATATATGATTCATCTCGTAGTCATTTTTTGATCTGCTTTCATCATAATACATCCAAATCTCTGAAATATCATAGTGTGCTGATTAAATAGTTCAGGATGCATAAGCATGCCCTTTTTTCAGTTAATTTTTAAAAAAAGAGGCAAACTTTGAAGGAACATACTTCAAAACAACTAAAAACATACCCTGACATATATAAACATGATTTTCCTGTTGGAAAATAATGCATGTGGTCAGCAGACATGGCTACAGTAATTCCCAAGTTGGGTTATCGGGGCTTTTTGTTTGTCTTTTGCTATCCACGGTTACTTAAGAGCTTCCTGTTTGGAATGTAGAGATGTCACAATATGTTACCGGGAGTTAAAGAAGGGTATCATAATTTTCAAGGAACCAGAATTCTAGCATGTGTTCTGTTTTGTTTTTAGCCAGTTCTGCTTTTGCCTAAAGGTGCCTTCATCTGCTCCATCATTTTCTTTTACAATGGAAGAGAGAAATCCAGGAGACATTTATTTTATAGCTCAAATACAAGTAAATTATCTAGAAATAGGTAGGTGCTTGGCTTTCCTCTCAGTTTTCTTATCATATAACTAAAAGATGGTAGATTTATTAGTTTTACAATAGTTAAATTGTCTGAAACAATATTTTCCATTTTCAAAGCATAATTATTAATGATTAATAGTTATTATATTTACTGTAGGTTTTACTATGCAGGTTAAATCAAAAGCCCATGCAACATATCTCTGTGAAATAGCGACACAGGCGTGATTTTGGAGGATTAAATGAGTTTCTCTCTTCTAGAAATGCAATTTAGACCACAAGGGAAATAAATTTGGTGGACCACAGCCCCACCAAATAATTCTCCAGGTTTGTGTTTGAAGGTTCGTCATTACATTGGAGAACAAAGATTAATGGCTCAAACATAGCAAGCTCTTTTGGAAAATCATGGAAATGAATATTAGTGTCACTTGTATCTGATCCTTAAATAGATCAAAATCTGAATATAGAATCACATAAGATGAGGATTGGCAGGGAACCCCTACTCGTAGGCGGTCTTAGTAGGTGGGCAGCCTGGACGTGCCCAGGGCCCCACGCAACTCCAGGGGGAGCCAGCTGAGGGCTGGCGGGGGTCCACAGCAACCTGCAGGAGTCTGCAATAGGATTGGCGGGCCATGGTAACAGCCTTCAGTGGGGTCAGGGAGCCCCGTTGTGGGTCCGCAGTGGGGCTGGGAGGTCTGGCAGCAGGGCCAGGGGGTCCACAGGGCTGGGAAGCCTGGCATCAGGGCTGTAGGCAGTGGGGGCCTGGCAAGCATCCGATAGGCGTGGGGGGTTGGCAGGAGCCCATGGGGAAGATGGGGGCCCCCTCAAAGCCAGTGAGTTCCAGCAAGGGGGACAGAGATCCCGGGGGGGGGGTGCTGGCAGGGCCCCAGCAAGTGGGTAAAGTTAAGGATGCCCCCCTCCACATGGTGTGTGTCCCTGACTTTTGCCCCAGGCCCCCAAATTGCTAAGACTGCCCCTGCTCCTACTAATACAGCTCAATATGCCATTAGCCCTTTTTTGACAAGAAGGGTGTACTGTTGACGCCTAACCACCTTCTTGTGCTCTGCAGCCCTCAGGCTCTTTTCCACAGAACTACCACTTACCTAGTCAGGCCCTAGTCTGTAAAAGTGCATGGGACTCTTCTGTTAAGTGCTGGACTCTGCATTTGTCCTTGCTGAACCTCATCAGATTACTTCTGGCCCAATCCTCCAATTTGTCTAGGTCACTCTGTATCCTATCTCTACCCTCCAGCATCTCTACAGCTCTTCCTCGCTTAGTGCAATCTGTGAGCTTTCCGAGGGGCCAATCCTCCAGATCATTAAAGAAGGTGCTGAAAAAAAACCACTCCCGCAGGACCGCCCATTGTGGGACTCCACTTGATATCAGCTGCCAGACAGACACTGAGCCATCAATCACTACGTACCGAGCCCAACAACCCAGGCAGCTTTCTATCCACCTTATATGGTCCATTCACCCAATCCATACTTTAACTTACTGGCAAGAATACTGTGGGAGACCATCATAAAAGCTTAGTTCGAACGAGTTAGTTTGGCTGCTTAGTCTGAACTAACTGCTTAGTTCAAACTTATTTTGAAATTTAGTTTGACCTAGCATGATGTAGTCCTGCTAGTTTGAACTAAATAAGCTCGAACTAGTGATTAGTCGGAACCGCACTTTTTTAGGTCAAACTAACTTTTAGTTCAAACTAGCCGCACTTTTAAAATTTGAACTAAAAAGTTAGTTCAAACTAAAAAAAGCACGGCTAGTTCAAACTAAAAGTTAGTTTGAACTAACCACATTTTTTTTAGTTCAAACTACTTGGTTCCGACTAAGCAAGTCCGAACTACACTTTTAGGTGCAGCCATAGCCAAAGGGACCTTTTTTTTTTTTTTTTTTTTTTTTTTTAAAGAAATGGGGTGGATATAGGAAGGCCCTTTTGGCCTCCCTTGACCACCAGTAGGGGGGATTGGGTTTTTTTTTTAAAATAGAAGCCTTAACATTTGTTTTTGTTGTTGTCAAAGAAGGAATGTGGAAAACTTCAGAAGTGGAGTGGGCAGAGATAGGTTATCAAACACTAGAGGAGCTGTTCACAGGGAGTTGGAAATATCCTTTGTCCCCTGGGGATCTTTTTTGCTAGAAGAGGAAGTAATCCTCTAGCAGCTATTTCCTGATGATCCCTTCTTTTAACAGAGCCTAAAGGCATGCCACCTGTGGAACTTGACAAAGGCCTATGAACATCAGATAGCATCTAGAGATAGTGCGCGCGCGCACACACACACACACACACACACACACACACACACACAAAAGGCTTACTTGCAATTTTGGGGCTACATTCATCTTTTTGCCAACAAGGAAGTTTATGAAAGAAATATTACGCTTGGGAAAATGTGAATTTATTTGCTTATAAATTGACAGACACATTGGTCTCCATGCACAGACCTTAGAGCACTACTCTACCTGTTCGCAGTAGAAGCAGTGCAATTCTGCTGTTTAAGTGGGTAGGATAAATGAAATACATGGACATAAGTTTTTAGAAAGCAAGGCAGTCCAAGACAGTTAAACGGTACAGTTGATGTGCAAGAATGCCTCTTGAGAAGTTAAAACACTGAGCCTTGGAGTAAATGTTTAGTCTAAATACACTGAAGAAAACTGTATACTTTTGCTTCCTGATTTGTTCTATTGTTCACATTTTTCAAAATGTTTACCTATATCCCTCCATTCAGCATGAGACCTTACCATTACTTGATAAACCAGAAATAGCGTGACGCTAGAAAGTTGTCAGTTGCCATGTAATTTGTCCTCTAGTGCAGGGGGGCAATAATGTTCAGAGGTGGGTCAGGTGTATGTGTGTGTGTGGGGGTAGCTGAGAACTTGCCCCAAGATGGGCAGAGAGCTGACTGTGGGACCAGCGGGTGGGGTGGGGAGTGGAAGAGAGCTGGAGCTGGCTGGGTGGGACGGCAGAAAGCCAGCTGGAAGTCATGGCAGGCCAAACAGAGCCATCAGACAGGCCAGATCCAGCCCACAGGCTGCACCTTGCCCACCCTCTCCTCCAGTGCATATTTGTTGAAATAACAGATCAAAACAAACAATATGCAGTTTAGGACAGTTGCTGATCTGATGCCGAATGGATCCCTAAGGCTTAACAGTAATAAGGCATGCTATATATTGGACTCTATAAAATATCCTAGGGTAATAAACTAAACCCTTGCAATAGCACAACTGTGAACTGTAACGTGTTAAACCACTACTATAGAATATTACTCAACTTGAATTTAATGGGAGGACAATGTTTTATTGGCAAAGTGCTGATTGAAAGTATGCATAAAGCCAGCACACCATTTATATGACCCCACTCCCCCACCATCAAAGCAAGTCACAATCTGTAAGTGCTTTTATTCTCAAACGCTCGTAAGAGGTACAGAACTTCTTTTAACCACATTTTACAGACAATGAACTGAGGCACAGAGAGGTTAAATGAATTACGAAGATTACATAGAAAATCTGAGGTAGAGCAGTGAAATGAACCTGGGTCTCTGAAGTTGCAGGCTAGTGTCTTGACCATTGGATGATCCTGTCACTCCCATAGCCAATCCTTTTAAATCCTCAGCTTCACAAGCAAAAAATACCCAGCATTCTCTTAACTGATTAAGTAAGATGTGATGTGCTAGATCAATGGAGATGCTGTACTGCTTTAAAAGGTTTAAATAACATTTGCAAGTTGCACTGTTTTTTGGTGGTTACATTGCATTCAGCAAAGTATTTATTCCTACGCAGACTGGAGAGAAGGGAAGGAACCTTTTTTTAAAAAGAGGAACTCCCACACAAGATTTCTGGTCACTGGTCACTTCCAATTATGTCGTACCATCAGCTAACATTTGTTGTCAGCCAGAAACAACGAACAATGGAGAAAAATAACTTTGAAGGAAATTGTTTCTTCAGTACTACAATGGCCTACAGAAAAAGAAAACATTTCTGCTGAAGTTACATAATTATATGTTAGACAACCCTGTCAGAATCTTAGTGGAAGCATGGCAGTGCTGTTTTATTCCCATTAAAGATCAGTGCCCTACTGTCAATTACCTGCCAACTTGAGGTCACACTACCCTGGGGATACAGCTTTCCCACACTAAAATGGAGCCAAAATTTGTACTGTAGTTCCTTTAAAATATTATTCAATGACTAGTAACACAGGAGACAAAATTCTATTTTAATTAACCACACACATATATAACATCAAAGTAGGATTTTCTCCCACAAAGGCTCAGGAAACAAATAAATTTGTTAGTCTAAGTGCCTCAGGGCTCCTTGTTTGTTTCACTGAATGGCAGTAACACAGCTTCCCCTTTAGAACTGGTTAGGAAGATTGCTAATTTTTGCATTATAAAGGCTTGTCCCATCTCTGATTGACAAGATGATCTTTGGTAATTCTGGTCACTATAAACTCAATTTTAAAGCACAAGAATCTCAATGGAAACCATTTAAAATAATTCTGCAGGTTCCAATGTTTAAAAGGATGTGAGAGTAAAAGACAAAGTCATGCCATCAAGCTTATAATTAGATGATTTTCAGAAGGCCCACCCATCAAGCAGTGGATCCTGGGTATAAATTGCTTTTGGTGTAACGACAAGCGTCACACTTAGAGTTCAGATACTGATCCAAACATATCCAGTATTCTAAACCTTATAGGGGTGTCAGCCATGAATTCTCCATTTGGATAGGGACTTTATTTTGCCTGATGTTTTGCTTTCGGCCTATCTTTGGATGTGTTCACACAGCAGGTTGTTTCGAAATAAGAAAGGCCATGTTCACATGATGCACCATTGTTTCGAAACAACTTAAACCCCATGTGGGGAGAAAACAACGTTGTTTCGAAACGATTGTTTCAAAACAATGCCGTCTGAACATGTTGTTTCGAAACAACGGTGACTCGTTTCAAAATAACTGTTGTCTGAATATGCTATTTCGATTCCTGCTTTTTTCCTTAATTCGAATTAACAAACTGTTAATTCGAATTAACTTATTTTGAAATAAGGCATTATTTCGATACAACTTGTATCGAAACAACTTGTATCGAAATAACCCCCTGTGTGTGAACATAGTCTTTATGTCACAAAATATTCAAGACCAGCAGGGGGAAAAATCCTGCAGCAGGGAAAAGGCAAGTTATTCGAAAGCACCTGAACCACTAACCTTTCAGGTAGAGTTCCAATACCCATAAACTGCTGGCAGGTGAGAAGAAGAAATGGAGTAAAGTTACAGGGAAGCACCAGTAGCACATTCATTCAAAAGCGGACACAGTCCTTGGTGGTTGAGCCTGTGGGTGGATGGCTAGGAAACTTTTCATTCCCAAAACACAGCTACAAGAATTGTAGTAGATCAAGCCATTCTGTGATATTGTGGGACTCTGTTCAAAGGAAAACGTGCAGAAGTCCCATCTTCAATCTACCTATTATGTATGCCTCTAGGCGATACAGAGCTGCCAAAAGTCTGCAGGTATATATGTGTGTTTTATATAAAATCCAGTAACCATTCAAAGAAAGTAAGTGATGCAGATATAGGAGAACTGGAAGGAAAATATCTCTGACATGTTAGCTTATGCGTCTGATACACATGCAAGAGAAATGGACAAAGAGGCTGATGAGGAAGTAGTGGTTACAAAGCACTGAGAGACAAGGAAATCTATGGGCAAATATATTTATTGAAACTATCTAACAACTGTGTACAGAGCCCTGTGCAAGCACACGGAAAGTGTGTCACAGTGGTTTATATTTTTGGTCAATATATTTTTCTCTCCTTCATTGTGCTCTTTACACAACCTATGCAATATGCTGGGGAGCACTGTGACACAGCAGAATCCACATAACCCCCTTTACTTACTACAGACAGCATGCAAGACCATAAACACAGCACTGCTTTGGCAGAGTTCTGGTGGCTTTTGAAACAGATGACAGTAAAACAAACAAAGTAGTCTTGTGGTACTTTTAATTGCTTGAGTGCATCTAAAGGATGGCTTGTGGTTAACTGAATGAGCACATCCAAAGGAGTCTTGTGGTTTGTTTGAATTGCATGAGCACAAAACTTGTTTGTTTTGCTGAACAAGAGTAACACTGAAGGGTAAGGACAGGATTCAAGGAGACTTAGACAAATTGAAGCATTGGGCCAAATGAAATCTCATGCGATTCAACAAGGATAAATGCAAAGTCCTGCACTTAGGGATGGAAAAATCCCATACATTGCTACAGGATGGGGACTGAGCAGCTAAGTAGTAGCTTGGTAGAAAAGGACCTGGGAGTTATGGTGACCAGGAAGCTGGATATGCATCAACAGTGTGCCCTTGTTGCCAAAAAGGCTAACAGCATATTGGGCTGCATCAGTAGGAATGGTGCCAGCAGATTGAGAGATGTGATTATTCCCATTTATTTGGTAGTGGTGAGGCTGCATCTGGAATATCATGTTCACTTTTGGGCTGCCCACTACAGAAAGGATGTGGACAAATTAGAAAAAGTACTCAGCAGAGGGCAACAAAAATGATTATGGGAATGGGGCACATGACTTATGACGAGAGACCGAAGGAACTAAGCTTACTGAATCTGCAGAAGTGAAGACCGAGGGGGATTTGATAGCAACCTGCAGCTACTTGAAGGGGTGCTCCAAAGAGAAAGGAGCTAGGCTGTTCTCAGTAGTAACAGAGGACAGAAAAAGGAGCAATGGTTTGAAGTTGCAGCTGGGGACGTATAGGTTAGGAGGGCGGTGAAGCCCTCTAATTGGATACCTAGGGATGTGGTAGAGTCTCAATCTGGAAACTTTTAAGGCCTGGTTAGACAAAACCCTGGCTGAGATCATTTAATGGGAGTGGTCTTGCTTTTAGGAGGGTGGACTAGATGACCTTGAGGTCCTTTCTAGCACTAAATATTCTGATTCAGTGAAAGGAAGAGAAACCATAACAAACATGAAATTGAGTACCACCACTCAATAATAACTGCATGAAATGAAGGTCATGAAGAATTATTCTAAGACCTTTATGAAAAACAGAAACAAACAAGGGATCCTGTTTGTTTTGCTGAACTAGACTAACACAGCTATCCCTTTGGAACACAAAAAACCAAAAAGCAACTTAGTTATAGATTCACTTCAAAACAAATGGCTTTTTTAATGCTAGCCTGTAAATATAGTTACTTTTTTTCTCCAAAAATATTTATAATTTGATTTTAATCTCTAGATTCTATCTATGATCGATTTTTCCTGATAGTTTTTGAGCACTTGCAATCAAAATTCAAAGAAATACAAATACAATTTTATAAGACACATTTATTACATCTTAAATGAACCTTCCATATTTTGCAGTGACTTCATTCTTTTGTATTAGATCATACTCCTCAAATCAGTGTTCAACATGTTAATTAGCATTTTAAAATAGCATAAATTAATATAATATAATTTGTGCATATACAGAAGCTGCTGGTTTTTACCTTACAAATGGTTTCACTGCTATAAGGTAGTTTTTGACTCATTGCAGCATGAAGTCATACTGCTTTGTAATGATTTTGGATATCCATTAATTTTCATAGGTCTTTTTTTGGGGGGGGGGGTTGCCAATGTATCTTTAGTTGGGATATATTTCACTGTTCAGTTTACTCAGCTCTATGCCAGTTAAGACTTTGATTTGTCATTTTTTGCAAGAATGATGGAGAGTGAAAACTCAAATGATTGTAGTTCTGAGTAAATATAAGAATAGGCACAAGAAGATAAGTCCCGCTGGACTCAGTGTAAAACTGAAAAACATAAATAAATAAATATTGCAGACAGGCCAGGCATACTGTTCAAGAGAAATGAGCTCAGAAAATCAAGTCTGTAGTAATTCTCTCCCTTCCTATAAGAAAAATACAGTCATTTCAGTTCCTGCGTACTTTCTCTTTGAGGAGGAGTCATCAGAATAATGATGAAATCCCCTGTTCCTATCATGAAAATTGGCAAAAAGCCACAACTTTTTAAATACATTAAACCAAGCAAATTAACTATGGTATTTCCTCAAGCGTCTGGTAAATAATCCTTGCAGTCTAGAAATTTTAGGGAACTCCACATATCCAGTCTTAGTCATGTAGTTGTGACTCTAGTCTACAGCCCCAAAGCTCTCTCACATGACCCACTTTATCATGCCAACTGCCCATAAAGAAAATGGGTGGCAGGAAGATTGGTGGTCCTGGTAAAGACGACAATTTATCTATCTACAGCTGGAGTCTGGAGAGGAAGAATGGTTTCCTCTTAGTCTAACCTGTCATCTGGATTTGGTATAAACCAACTGTGTGCCTATTTGTCAGTGTGTCTGGCTTCCATATGGAAGGATGACTCTACCAGTAAATTATCCATCATAATTACTGTGTGTTTTCATTGCTTATCGAGCGCTAACAGTTTTCTGTGTTGTACGAATATATTGGAATTTTGAGTCCTACCCAAACTGGTGTAAATCATGGAACTTCACTGAAATCCAGATTATACCACGAGGCTCATGAAGCCAGCATATGAAAGAGAAGAGTCTGGGTCATGGTTCTTATTTCAAGAATTTTTACTTTTGTCTAGCCACACAGAGAACAGTTAAGAAACAAACAATACAGTGGGTGACTATGCAGCTTAATGAAGAAAAGGTAGCGAAGCAATTCTGTTGTCCTGCAGAAATTGCACTGTGAAACCTTTCATGGCTTGATGTTTTACACAGGGGATTGTAAGGTGCTATTTGAGAAGATGCCCTGCGTGTGAAGTATATGCAGAAAACAACTGAAGGTCACCTTGTTGTTTAATATTCAGAATATGGGGCAAGTGCAATAAAGCCAGACAAAGCCAGAGACATTTGTTAGTTACAATTACCCAACACAACAGCAGGATCACCATTTGTTCAGAGCATGCACTATCATTCATGGTGATTTACTCCAAAAATGGTAGTTACTCACCTTGGTGCAGTAGCCGGAGTTCTTCGAGATGCGTGTCCCCGACATGCTCCACTTCAGGTGCGTGGGCACACTCCCTAGTCTGGAGATTTCTTCACAGTGTCCCCTCGGGGCGGGGGGGAGAGGAGGCGCGTGCTGCCATGGAGTGTAATTTTCGCGCCCCTGTGAAGCACATGCACTCAATCACCCCCCTCCCTGCTCGCTCAGTTCCCTATCTACCACGGAGATCAAGCGATAGAAATGTACTCTGAAGTACAGGGGAGGAGGGAGGGTAGTGGAGCATGTCGGGGACACACAGCTCAAAGAACTCTGGCTACTGCACCAAGGTGAATAAACTCCATTTCTTCTTCAAGCAGCGTCCCCAACTGCTCCACTTCAGGTGAGGATTTAGCAGTGTCCCGCCAAGGAGGTTGGGACTTCGGAGGACTGAGTGAGTAATGTTGCTAGTACTGCTCTACCGACAGATGTGTCTGCCTGGGAGGTTTGTTCTATGGCATAGTGTCTTTCAAAGGTGTCTGCGGAAGACCATGTGGCAGCTTTACAAATGTCCAAAAGTGGAATGTTCTTTACGAAGGCAGTTGATGTGGCTACTGATCTCGTGGAGTGTGCTCTGACATGATCAGGTGGATCAGTTCGTGATAGTGTAGATGCAAGTTTAATGCAGGAAGAGATCCATTTTGACAGTCTCTGCTTGGATACTGGGTTGCCTTGGGAACGCTCTGCAGTGGAGACAAAGAGTCTGGGGGTCTTCCTGAATTGTTTTGTCCTTTGCAGGTAGAATGTGATGGCACGCTTGACATCCAGGGTATGGAGGGCCACCTGCTGTTTCATGGTGTGCGGCTTCGGGCAAAAGGTCAGTAGATGTATAGTTTGGTTCATGTGGAAGGCCGATGTAATTTTTGGGAGAAATTTAGGGTGAGGGTGCAGGGATATCTTATCTTTGTAGAAGATTGTGTATGGGGGATGTGCCATCAGGGCTGCCATCTCTCCAGAGTACCTTGCTGATGTTATGGTGACAACAAGTGCAACTTTCACTGATAGATTGAGAAGGGAGACAGTAGCCAGAGCTCAAATGGGGGTTTCATTAATACCCATAGAACCATAGCGAGGTCCCATGGATGGGCTATAGGACACATTTGCGGGTAGAGATTATTCAAGCCCACCATGAATCTTTTTACTGTATGGTGTGAGAATATAGATGAATCACCTATTGTGTAATGAAAAGTGGAAATGGCTGCTAGATGGACCTTAACAGTGTTAACCACAACATTTGTTTCTTTAAGGTGGTGAAGATACTTGAGGATGTCCAGAATGGTAGCCAGCGATGGAGTAATGGACCTATGCAAGCACCAGATGGAAAATCTATGCCATTTTTGAAGGTAAGTTTGTCTAGTTGTAGGTTTTCTGCTGTTCAACAGGATATGTCTTGACTTTATCGGAGCACTGGAGTTCTAAATTGTTGAACCATCAAGGTTCCATGCTGTTAAGTGGAGCTTGTGAAGGTAAGTATGGGTTAGCCTGCCCTTGTTTTGTGATAACAGGGTGGGGGGTTGTGGAAGAGTGATTGGTGGGTGTGTAGACATCCTGAGGAGGTAAGTATACCACGGCTGCCAAGGCCATGCTGGGGCTATTAGTATCACCCTTGCCCTGTTGTGATGGATCTTCCATGTCACCCGAGGTATCATGGGTATTGGAGGGAAGGCATACAGTAGAGTTTGGCCCCAGTCTATGGCGAATGCATTGCCTAGCGATGCTTGCCTGATCCCTGCATGAGAACAGAACTTTTGGCATTTGGTGTCCTCTGTTGCAAAAAGGTCAATTTTGGGAGTCCCCCACAGCTTGAATTATGTGTGAAAGGATGTCTGGGCGTAGTTCCCATTCATGTGTTTGTGGAAAGGACCTGCTCAGCATGTCTTTTATAACATTCTGTTTGTCCGGAAGGTATAGTGCTGATATATGGATGTTGTTTGTAATGCACCATTCCCATAGTTTCATTGATTCCACACACAGGGATGGGGAATGAGTACCCCCTTGACAGTTTATATAGTGCATGCAGGCTGTATTGTCTGTCCGAATTCTGACTACTTGTCGCGATATGGAGGGAAGAAAGTAACAACATGCATAGCATACTGCTCTGAGCTCGAGGAGGTTGATATGAAGTGATCTTTTGTGAGAGGCCCATCAGCCCGGAACAGTTAGTTGTTGACAATGAGCACCCCATCCCATTAGGGAGGCGTCTGTCGTGATGAAGATTGAAGGTTTTTGATTGGTAAACGGAATGCCCTGACACAGATTTGTCTGTATTGTCCACCAGGTAAGGGAGTGTTTGATCAGCTGTGGGATTGAAATTGTGCATTTGAGTGACCCGTAGTGATGACGTCGTTGGTTGAGGAACCACAGCTGGAGGGTCTCATCCTGAGTCTGGCATGATGGACTAGGTAGGTTGTAGCAGCCATATGGCCTAACATCTACATACATGCGAGCGTGGGAGTTATTACTGAGGTCTGCAAGGAGAGGGCCATTTGTTTTATTGTGAGGTAACTTTGATGAGGTAGATATGCTCTTGCGGAAGTTGTGTCGATTCTGGCCCCGATGTAATGTATTTCTTGTGTCGGCTGCATGACTGATTTGTCGTAATTTATTGCCAGGACCAGTGCCAGGAAAGTCTCCTCTGTGAGCTTTGTCGTGGTCACCGCTTCCTGGTATGAGCTTGCTCTGATAAGGAAATCGTCCAAATAGGGAAATATCATGATTTTTTTTTCTGTGTAGGAAAGCCATGACCACTGCCATAAGTTTCGAGAAAACCCTCGGTGCCGTACAAAGGCCAAATGGCAGAAGAGTGTATTGGTAATGTTTGTTCTGAAACTGGAACCGGAGGAATTTTCTGTGGGCTGTATGTATGGGCACATGAAAATAGGCATCCTTCAAATCGAGGGATGTCAACCAGTCCCCTTTTTTGAGAGAAGGTATTATCATGCCAAGCAAAACCATTTTGAACTTCTGAGTTCTTATGAACTTGTTTAGCTCTTGTAGGTCCAATATTGGTCTCCATCCACCGGTACGTTTTTCTGTTATGAAGTATTAAGAGTAAAACCCCTTCCCAATGAATTGGGGTGGAACCTCCTCTATTGCTCCTAGGTGTAGCAGGTTTTGTATTTCCTTCTGCAGGATGTGTACGTGATTAGGGCCCTGAACAGGGACGGGGAAGGGTGATGGGAAGTGGGCTTCGATGTAAAGGGCATGGAATAGCCCTTGGTGATAATTTCTATAACCCTCTTGTCCGTTGTGATTGCCTGCCACTGGTGGAGAAAGGGCAAGAGGTGGTGGCAGAAGAAGAGGGTGTTGTGCTGACTTAGTGCTGGCATGAAGACAGGGTGGTCGAATGATCCATCGATGAGGGAGTCAAAATTGCTGCTTAGAGGTGGTTGTGTGAGTAGCAGAGGATGATTGATTGGGCTGTCTCCTCCTGTTCTGATTTCTCTGTCTGAACCTGCTGTTGTTAATTCTTCTATTCTGGTAAGTACTGGAATATCTATAGTCGTATGGTTGATATCTACTGTAAGATCGGCGTGTCGTAGGAGTGTATATACCAAGTGTGCGAAGAGTGGCACGCGAATCCTTTAGAGTGTGCAACACTTAATTCGTTTTCTCACAAAACAATTTGTCTTTATCAAATGGCAAGTCTTCAATCGTATTTTGCATTACTCTAGGTAGCATGGTGGTGTGGAGCCATGATGATCTGTGCATGACAACCACGGTGCCTATCGTTCTGGTGGCTACATCTGCTGCATCAAGGGCGGCCTGCAGTGCTGGACGAGCAATTAACTGACCCTCAGAGACCATATTTTTGTAATTGGTCTTTTTGTCCTCCGGAATAAAATCTATGAAATCTATCATTTTGGTGTATAGGTCATGATTATAGTTGGATAAGACCTCCGTGTAGTTAGCCGCTCTCATTTGGAAGGCAGCTGATGTATATACTTTCCTGCCCAAAGTATCTAACTTCTTGTCGTCTTTGTCTGTTGCGATCGGCTTGTTGTGATGTTGTTTAAGTCTTTGATTTGCAGCTTCAACCACCAGCGAGTTCGGCTGGCAGTGGGTCAAGAGAAACTCATTTCCCTTAGGGGCAATGAAGTATTTCTTCTCGGTCTTCTTGTTTGTTGGGGCAGAAGAAGCCAATGTCTGCCATATTGTGTTGGCAGGCTCCATGATGCCCTCGTCCACTGGAAAGGCTATTTTTGTGGAGACAGATGACTAGAGGATCCTGTACAGCTTATGCTGCACCGCAGATGTATCATGAAAGGGGATGTCCATAGAGTTTACCACCCATTTAAATAGCTCCTGAAACTGTTTAATGTCATCTGATTTGGAGCGTTGATTTGGTATGTCCATAGCCTCCTGTTGCTGGGGGTGGGAATTTGCTGTAAGCATCTGGTCTTGACTTTGATTAGGGAAAACCGGAGCTGGCAGCTATATTGGTGCTGACATCTGCGGTGTGGAGGTGACCAGTGCTGATGTTGGCAGCTGTGGCCAGGTAAGCCAGGGCATATATGGCATATTGAAAGGCATATTGAGAGGCCATTGAGGATATGGCCATGGAAAAGTCATAGTAGGCACTGCAGTAGTAGATAACTAGTGTTGCAGTTGCAGGGTTTCATCAGCAGGGGGAGCCTCGCTGCTTGCTGATGCAGAGCTGCGGTCTGATGAAAAAGACCGTGGTGCAAAAGACTCTGGTGATGAGTGCATCTCGAACAGGGGGGAGATCAGAGAAGTAGATGTGGCAAAATTGCCCCTAAGATTGGTATGACAGGACTTTCTGTCAAGCTTTCTATGTACTGTGCCCTGAGACGCAGTTTGAAGATTGCAGGCAGGCATCCCGGAGGAGTCAGTAGCGGGAGCAAGTGTGTGTTGAGGCTGCGGGAGCAGCAACGGCACCAGATAAAAGAAGGAAGGTGCCAGTGTCGGTGCTGGTAATGGCGCCGGAGGCAGTGGTGGCCTCGGCGCCGGTGCTGCAAGTGCCGTTGACGGTGCCAGTGCAGCCGTTAGCGGCGGTGCTTCGGAGCACGCGTCCATTGACAGCACTGGCATTTCTTTTTGCCGGTGCTGTTGAATGCCCACGCTTATTAGAAGTGCTTTGTGGGCTGTCAGGATGATTGGGGGAGTTCATCCCTGACGTTGAACGAGATCCCAGGGAGCCAGCAATAGAAGCTGAGCTCCTTGATCTCTTAGGCGCTGGTGATGGTTTAGAGGAGCGCCTCTTCTCTGTGTGTTATGGCTGCGAGGGTAAACCAGGATCCGACTCCGGTCTGAGGGAGCCCTCCATCAGGAGCAGTTTTAGCTTTCTCTCCCGTTCCTTTTGAGTATGGGAAGTTAGATTTTTACAGCGGCCACATTTTGAAGTTATATGTGTCTCCCCGAGGCACTTAATGCAATCATTATGGCCATCAGACGCCGGCATCGCCTCGTGGCAAGAGGCGCACCTCTTAAAGCCTGAGGGGCTCGGTATTGGCTGTTGAGAGGTTTTCTCCTGTTTTATTTTCCTTTTTCTTTCTTTTTTGTGTTCAGTTTCTTTACTTCCTTTCTTCTTCTTCTTTTTTTTTTTTTTTGGAAAAGGGACGAGTAGGGTAGGAGAGACTGGGGAGTGACTGGAATCTCCGTCTGGTTGTCGGAGCAGCAAAGATAGAACTGAGGGAGCGGGGGGGGCGGGGTTGTGAGTGCGTGTGCTTCACAGTGGCGTGAAAATCACGCTCCATGGCGGCGCACACCTCCTCCCCCTCCCAAGGAGATGCTGCGAAAAAATCTCCGGACTAGGTGCGGGGTGTGCCCACACACCTGAAGTGGAGCAGTTGGGGACACTGCTCGAAGAACCACCAAGGCTTCTTGGCCTTCACTATAGCCTAGACATCAACTCTTCCAAAAAGCACGTTTATCTTCGCCATGGGAAAGAAGAAACTAATGAAGCCTATGCACAAGGCAACTGCCACAGTGAAAACCCTGGAATATAGTAGAAATTATTTTATGTGGTCAGATTACGTATTTTGTGGTCATTTTGAATGTTGCTTGACTATTTATTTCATTTGTGGTGTTTGTATTTTTGTTAACAGATATTTTTTGTAAGTAAATACAGAGACAAGAAAGCACTGTCAGGGGTTTCTGAGCAGTCTTGTGTTTGTGCATCAAGAAATCTGCCTGAAGCCCTTCAATGGAGAAGGTCACAGCTTATGGGAAAACATCATTAAAGAAAACTTAGAATGTAAATAATAAAAAGGTATAGTGCAAGAAAGAAAAACATTGCCACTGATTGTGTAACACCAGTTCATCATGACCAGGATCCCCCCCTGCAGTTCTCCAGAAAAACATAATGTGTGCATTCACACAGAAATCAGCCTCTTCCAGTATCATCTCCCCAACAATCTCTACACATTTGGGTTTGGAGATAGGGGCTTAGAGGTGACCCCCAGACAATCTCCTTAGGCTCCAACATTCATACTGTCCAGCATAAGGGAGTAAAGGACAGAAGTAATTTGACAAAACATAAAAAAATATTGATATATTCCCTGGCCATGCTGAGTCTCAAAGGGTGATCTCTTAATGACTGGAGCCTCAGGAACGCATCGGATCATTCTTTCCCTCAAAACCTGCTCTAACTAAAGCTGAGGCCAAGTCTTCAATTCATGTTCTTTCATTAATCCAGGAGTTAAATACTGTAGCATACGCATACATGGCATAGGCTATGAAGAAAGTTACATTTTCATTCCAGGAATTGGAAAAGAACTAATCTCCACAAAAAGCATTTTCCTTTCAGATGGCCAAATCTCATTTACAGTAATTATTCAAGTCTGCACTACACTCATGACGAGTTTTCACAAAACCAAGAAGGAATTAAAACCACTATCAATGGTATTACAGCAGAATAGTTACTGTATTACTGGAACTAGCCCCCATTTACTAAGAGGTTATTTATTCCCCAAACCACACTCTTCTGTATCACCAGAAAAAATGGCAATTGTAAGCCTGAAATTAAGTTTAAATCCATGAAAAATACAAAACTGGAATGAAAGGAAATTGAAATGTCAGAGCAACTGGACCTCGCAGCTATAATGTCCTGTATTCATGCTGAAACCTGAAGATAAAGAAAAAACATCTTAAAATAGGCTTTTCAACACACACATTCACAATGTGCAAGCTTTCTCTTTGAGTATGTTCTGTATGGAGTACAATTTGTAGCACCTGTCAGCAGAGTATGGTCTGGATATAAATTGAAAAATGCCTTATTTTTCTAATGCTATATATATAGGACCAGACGGCCTCTTGCCCTGGTGCAAAGCTGGCCAGCAGCACAGGGGCAAGAAAGCTGTACCTGCTGAAGAAATGTGTTTGTTTTATAGTGGAGAAATTTAAAGTTTGGTTCTCTACTATCCCTGTGAAGTGCGGGTGGGATGGAGTGTCCTAAGAAACCATCCCCTTCAGCATTACAACCGGAGGATTCCCACTCACAAACTGACCCACAGAAAGTGTGGTTTGGATAAGTATCATTTCTTGTGTAAGTCGAAGGTGCAGAACACAGTATGGGCAAATTATCAGAGTTATATATCAAATGGCATAGTAGAAATGGGTGAACTATAAGAAAAGAAAATATCTACATAAGTAGGGTGAACTGGGAATTGTACATGAAAATAAATATAAAATCAGGGCAGAGGGATTTTCACCATGACAACATGAACAAAGGTCAGGTGCAGTGTTTGCAATAGAGGAGGCAAGACACTAATACCAAGGAAAGTCTGGGAAAAAGTGGCGGCCTTTTACTCAATATTTATAAATTGAATGAATCTTTGGTGCTATACAAAAGTAGCAACAACACATGAAATGCGGCAGAACATGTACAGAGAATGAAATACGGTAGATGAAGAAAACCAATTAAGTCCCATGAGCTCCAGCTGGAATATAATTTTTTGTTTTGTTTTGTTTAACATCACCCAGTGCTCTGTTGTCTAAGTACCACAGCCCTTGAACCTTAAGAGCATGATTCCCCAGAACACCATATGTTTTTTAAATCTTGTCCAAGTAGATTTAAATAGTGAACAAATCATGTTTATAAAGCCCTTTTTCACAGTTATTTGAGCTGATTACATCAAACACTTATATTAAGAATGACTAATGTAACTATGGGAACTTTGGTAAAAATAGCTCATGAATATTCATCATAATGGAGAGCTTCCTTAAAAAACTGCACCAAATGTCCTAGGCTGTATAATTTCACACAAGGCCATAAAGTTCTTAGATAATATACCTAATATGAAGCAAAATACAGTGGAATCTTTTATAACTTGATACTGAAATAGATTAAGATAGAAAAACATCAATGAAATTTGCACCCAATCTAGATTTTGGTTTCAATCAAGGCAATGAGAGTTTAATCAATACGTTTAATGGGAGCAGGAGGAGGACTTACAGGTTTCTCACTAACATTATCTACTGCCAGCTCTTCCTTTTGTGTCTATTCAAAAGGTCAACACAGCCTTGCTGTGTACTTACCTTATAGATTATGAAAAATATTTTGTTTTATAGCAGTGGGTGCTACTAAACAAAACAAAACAAAAAATGTATATTCCAGGCAGTGGTGCCACCAGTGTCAACTGCAGAGATGAAACACTCACTCATCTACTTGAGAGTCCCTTGTTTATGAGTGTATGGATTGTATTGTCCCTTTTGGCCACAATAGCACACCGGGAGCTCACATTCAGCTAATTAGCCAACCCTCCACTAAAAAAATCTTTTTCAAAGTCACTACTTTTTCAGCTTGAAGGGAGCAGTCTCTTTTAGTATTGCTCGACTGGACAACATCCAAACTGTTATGTGCAAGGACTGGGAGTCTGAGTTCAATGTGACAAATATGTATGTGAAAACTGCCCTTGATATCTCAATGTAAATGACAAAGAAATAAATAGCTTAAATGTTCTTACTAGAGCAGAAATCCTCAACAACGTTCAATATCTAGAGGCTGCTAGCTGTTCATTCAACTTTATGATCATCATTTTTGATTGTTTAGGTTTTGGATTTCTTCACACACTATTCTTTGCCTTTGCAGGTTTGTGTAACAAATCAATTATCATATTACGACTCTTTGTACTGAATATACAAAGTGTATGCCTAGGGCTGATTTTACAGTCTTGGAGAATGCAATACTTCTGTTGGTTTCAATAGCTGTCATTAGCTGCCTGCGCCTCTGTCTTGTCTGCACATACAGGTTGAAAAATTGGGTATATGGAGGAAGTACCGCAAGTACCTTCATTTTAGATGTGGATGTTTTAATCTTTATAATTTAAAAGACAACAATCAAACTGCATCAGTGAGGCAATATTGTTATAATCCATCTCTTGAAAATACTGTTTTGGGCCTATAAATATAGAGAACCAGCTTAGTGTTTCTCTTCCTTTTATGTATAAACTAACTGTAGGTCACAGCAACAATACTGGGGATGACAATCTTCTCACTGCATTTGGATGTTCAAATGCAACATCATTACACTGTGAAACAAGAGTTTACCCTGTTGGAAAAAATGGTAATCCTTCAGTTAATGGGTTGTTGCTGGATTAGTTGCTGGGCTTGGTGAAATGTGGTTTGCCAGCAGCAGCTGTGAGGTGGGAAGGACTCTTGGTGGCAGGGTTTTGTACAAGTTATTAGAAACTGTTGGGTAATAAACAGCAAGGAATCTGGGCCTGAAAGTGAATCTAAGCTCAGTTTCAGGCTTCACCTGAAAATCCATCTTAAAACTGTGTGCACTAATATATGTACATGTGCAAGCATCAGAATCTGCACTGCAAGATCCATGTGTGATTTCAAATGTTATTTGTCCTATACACTCTTGGATGACCCAGTTCACCTCTCAAAGGGCATGTGCCAGTGTTTGTCCCTGTGCATGCAATTTGATGTCTGCATAAGGAGAGACTCTGTGAAGGCCCAGATGAAAATTGGGCCCTCTGAGGTCAATTTTTTACTGAAATTAATTGGAGTGAAATTAAAAAGACTAGAAAAATTACCACACAAACACAAATATAGGAAACTTCAGCACAGGTACTTAAAAGTAGAGCAGTGACTTAAAACAAAATCTTAAATTCAAAACTCCTGTCCTATAAGCCATCCAGCAATTTAAATTCTTTATGACCTACACAAATACTTTTTGATTGATTGTATCCCGGAATTCTTTTCTGCTTCAACCCTTTGAACTAATAAAAATAGTGAACTGGAATTTGAGAACAACTTGTAACTTACATGTTAGAAGTTGGGTTGTATGGAGAAATTCTTGTTGAGCAGTGGATATAAAATTTTTCTCTCTTGTGTCATAGAAAGTACTTGGTTGTGATCCAAAGCTACATGGTGCTTAAGGGCAAAATAATTAGCATATTCATCTGACCAGCTGAGCTGTTAGAGTGACTCATACTATCTGTACAGTTAATGAAGTTGTTGCTTTATTGCTCTATAAGTTACTCCTCTGTCTTTTATTTTTATCTGGCTGGCACCAAGGAAACATTAAAACTCCAACTAAAACTAAGCTATTTTATGTGCTGTTTATGCAACAATGGCATTAAAACTGAAATAGGCTGCCAATCCCAGGGCGGACAGCATATAAAAGATGAACCCTCGTAGTGTTGATATTCTTATTTATTTCAACACTACCTATATGCATCCTGAACAAGTTATGTAACTATTATAAAATAATAGGATAAAGAACGTAGAGATTTGTCAGCAGCAATTTCAGATGATTCTTGTTATAAATCTGCATTTCAGAAAATGAAAAATACAGACACTTAATAAAGCAGCTCCTGAAATTAATTACACATTTGTGAAAAGGATGTAAATACATAAAGTAAATATATTTATTTTTCTTAGACAAACTTTTTTAAAATAATCCTTTATTTTTGGAGTTAGTGATGTATTTAAAACAATCTACTGTAAGAGTATAAAGACCATAGATAGTAAAAAAAAACATATAGTCTGAAGGTAATAAAAAACACTGAAGAATAAAAGTTAGTTTCCTTTCCTTTTCCCTTATCCTTGTCCAATATTTTCAGATGTCATTTTTTTGAGGGGGGGGGGGGTGAGGAGAGTTAAGCATTTATATGCTTTGAACAGTTAAAATGAAAAACATGTAAGGAATCATTTGCAGATACATTAAATTGTTATTACATGAAAAGCAGACAGCAAAAAATAACCAACCATCATATATACAAACCTCTGTACAGAATGATGAGACAGGGACAAAAAAGATAACATTCTATTTATCTTAATCCACCTAAAATATTACACATTAAAAAAGTTTTTCCTGTTTTTATACTCAACTGCTCAGTTCAAGAACCACATCAGGTTCCGTATTTGTATACTTGGTATCTTTTCCTATAAATTAATGCCTGTTCAGTAGCTAAAAAGTTATCTTAATTTAAAATTATATCAGACAGGAGCAGCCACTAATGAAAGCTTTAAAAAAGCCCCTCAGAAATCAGCTTATTTATTACACTGAGCAATATAAAAACTACTTTACTGGAATAATCAGGTTTCTGAATGTCTGATGCGCTGAACACATTATTTGAAGCTACCATAATGCAGCTTCTCAGTATTGTTGTTAGACCTGATCCAACATCTCTTGAAATCAATGGGAGTATACTCATTGACTTCCATAAGTGTTGGGATCAGGACAATAGTGCCCGGTGGTCATTTCTACACACTAGTATCTCTTCATATTTTCGGCTAAGCAGTTCAGTACAACAAGCAAAATTTTCTGGTATAGAAAATAGAACAATGTTAGCTGATAATGCCCCCACGCTTTGAAAATTGGTTGCAAGTTCTTCCCCAAAAAAGGGAAGCCCATTATCCCATGACAGCTTTATTCCAATGGCATGATCCTTATAGAAAACTGATTTACTATTACAATGAGTTCCTTTCAGAGTTAGAATCATTGCACTAAATGTTAGACACTGCAAGGCCTGAATGAGGTAATGATTATATACCTTAAAATATTTAGGGAAATGAAATATTACAGCTTTATCTTTGGAGAAATACTTTCTTGTTCACTGGACAATCCCAGAGTCAACAGATGTTTGCTTTCGAGTAGTCTTTGGAGGAGGAGGCGGTGGAGTTTTGCTGGGTAATGGAGGTGGCAGGTGCTGAAAAAAGATGAATTTTGAATAGAATATATTACTGACGAACTGATTTTGAGGTGGTTGTTCATGTATCATTTTATATACTGCTGTGACAGAAAGGGGAATGAATCTCTCTCTGTTTCATGCCTGAAAACTTTTTCTCAAATCTACCATTCTGAATACAACTTTGCTTCTGAATATTCACTTGCAACCTCATTTTACCAATGATGACAAATTTCCCAAGAATTATTAACCATCTGAATATTTCAGAAAAGTTCTACTGAAAGAATTTGTAACATTTTACTTCCCTATCTCACATCGACTATCAGCCTGCACTAACCAATCCCAACCCTAAACACTACATGGTTTAAAAAGCTTTATTTCTTGTCTCTTTTTTCTTTTAATATTTTATAGCTTTAGAAAAAGACACCATTGTAAAAAAGAAAAAGCAATAGATTAAACAGATTATAAATAGCTTTCACCTTAGTATTAAGAGATTTGGTAATCTTCAGCATTATTCAAAATAAACTGATGAAAAACATTACAAAAATTATCCCCCTACGTCAGTGGTTTTCAAACATTTTTTTCTTGAGGTCCAGTTGAAAAAAAGCCATTTATGCTCATGACCCAACAATTGTACCTTTGAGCAAAGCATTCCAGTCTTTTGGTGGCAGCGAGAGCAGGCACTATGACCCAATACCTGAGGGTTTATGACCCAGTACTGGGTCCAGACCCATGGTTTGGAAACCGCTGCCCTACGTTATAGGAAATCATTTAACAAGGTAACGGGGCTGTCATTTGCTTCACAAGTGAATGGAAGGGCACATACAAGCACAAGCGGTCATACAGGTCAACTGATTTATTTTTATAACATTCAAGCTATAGGTATGATGACAAAAATCCATAGTGCTGAAAGAATATAAGGACATTAAAAGCTTGTTCATACACTGTTTTTGGGCTGGGTTTCAACAGCATTTTGGCTGTTGAAATCATTGCAGCTTTTCCATCACTGTACTGGAAGTTATACCGCAATGTACACCCATTAGCTATTGTTTTTTGGTTCATAACATCCTTTCTCCGCTAGTGAAGATAAGACCCACCTTTGCTTTTTGGTTTCTCAACAATTTCATATCCATTTTGTCATTTATACTCATTTTATATGCCCTCTTCTTTCCTTAACCCATTCTTGTTAGAGTTTATTTGATTGCTATCAGACATGCTTCCAAACAAAAGGTTAAAAAAATATTAGCTACACACTATTACTTTAAATTACAATATACGCTCTGAGTTTGCCAAGTTTCCTGATGACTACCATGGGAACAATTCAAATGTTTGAAATAGCTTAGCCTTTTATTGCATATACTGTACCTGGAATCTTGATATTGGTGTTTCATTTCTGCTTTGCGCTGCACCATTTACAGATTGCTCTCTTTACTAAAATCCCTTGTAAATAACATCTTGTTTTTATTAGTATCTTGTAAGACAATCCATTATTTCTAAATCAAGGTTACACACTCGTGCTATTTATGAGAACATCATTGATAGACCATGTGAAATTATATCATTTGAAAAGAAGCCCACTGTTGTGACATGAAATCTAGGGGTTCTAGATGACTCCCTGACATGTCACACAATTTCTTCCATACATTTGGGGGCAGAATTATTGCTATGCTTGATATGTTTGCTCATATGGAAACAATCTATTTACTTACTGAGAATCACCATGAATTTTAGAGACTAGAGGGAAAGTATAAAAGTATCTTTAAGGTCCATTTTGTGGCTACATCCCAAGCAAACAGTTAAACAGAGGGTTTGATGTATTTACCAGTCACATACTAGCCACAGGCAGAAACAAAAGACAAGAGAAGGTCTATATAGTTGCTGAGACCCAGAAAAAACAAATGAGTGGTGTAAAACCCAGCTCTCCACACAAGTTAGGAAAGATATTGGATTCTTGCTAGGACACTGTTCTTGGATCCTAACTCAAGAGAAACATCCTTCATAAAAGTCTCTGCCTGGGAGGTGTCAAATTGGAAGCCTTCTCATCTCTTTCTGGCTGCTGGAGGAGAGGCGCTCTTTCTCTTTCACCTATTAAGTGGTGGTGATGATGAAGGTATTTGCTACCTACACCTATTCCTATATAGAAAGAAACTACTGACTCTTGGAAGGTGTTGGCCTCTACTACTCTCCTCTTCCATAACTCTATCTTTGGGACCTCATCCAACCATCTGCAGAGTGAATATGATGTGTTTCTTATCAGTTCTGCTGATGCCTCCAGAGTGCAGACAGCAACTGTGAAATTGATCATAAATGGAAATTTTAATCCTGCTGGATGGCAAAGCTATGAACAGCAGCAAAGAGAGTGGAGCTGTGTCTACAGATTATGCAAGATAATACTGCATGGGTTCCTATTTGTAAAGTTGAATCTACTGTCATGAAGGACAGAAATCTCAGAATTTTTCTTACAGAGTTTGATAGCCTCAATTTAACAATTACCATATGAAGGTCCCTACTCAATAGTGATAAGTCTTTTTTTCCAAGACCTAATTAAGCATATCCCACAATGAGGAACTTCATATCCACAGTCCAGTTAGAATTTATCCTTCATTCAAGGAAAAAGCGAAATTATTATGTAAAGCTTTTATTCTATAAACAGCATTGCTGCATTAATTTCATGACAAATAAAAATAATGCCTAGATGGAGCAACATATATTTTCAATGTCTGTCCTACAAACTATGTACAATTTGCTCCCAATTTACAACGAAATCCAGTTCTCAGCAACTCCTGTATCAGAAGATCAAGTCAACATATTATTTAATATGAAAAACAGACAGGTAAAATTGGAACTATATTTTGGTTAAATGTGATTTTTTTTTTGAATTGGAATATTTGTTATGTTGTACTACTAACGTTCAGTTTCCACGTCTGATGGTCTGAACCTTTAAATTTATTCACTCCTATCTGGCCAAAATTTTTGAATGTGAGTCTTTAAAGTTAGCCTCCTAAATCCTTACCTATGCACAGGAATAAAAGTGGTTTCATTAGTAGAAGGATTCAGCATTCACAGATTTTTACTGGGGTCTGCCGATATCAGCATTTCTGAAAACAGGGCAAGTCTAACTACTTAAATATGGATTTATGAATCTGACTTTAGGAATTCAATTTTGACAATTTTGGCCCATTACACTACAGATATGAAGTGAACACTACTGTTGATATCTGTAGTGGCTCAAACTAGATATAAAAGATGCACATCACCAGTAAAATATTTTAAAAAAGAAAATCCCAAACCAAAAGATCTTAGTTTCCTGCTAACAAAATAAACTGTATATCCTCTCTGAAAAACTTTATGGAACATCACAAAAGAGTGACTTAATATTCTTTAGTAAATTTTACTTGGAGGCATTTTAACTTCATATTTATCATTAAGCAAAACTACTTTAACTTTATTGATCACATAACTTAAAAAGTGCCACTTTGAAATAAATTAACTTTAAACTGGCAGTAATTGGCAATTTAACAGATCAAAGACTTTAATCAAACCAATGGGTTTTTTGTATTATCATCATTCATAGAAATCAAATGATTAATTACCATAAAATAGATCTGAAGACCTAATAAGGAAGAGCGTGTTCTGAAAACACCATGAGGATGGGCTAAATATGTTAACCATAAACAACAAGCATATTATGTGAGCATTCATGTTCTGCAAGTAAATTAGGTACAAAAGAAATAACAGAGATGATAGGTGGATAATTAATATAATTGAATTTACAAATTCCATTACAATATGAGCTAAATTTAGCACTCGTTCATTTATATAAGCTATCATTGAATATATTAATAGAACATTTAATGCAGGCAAAGCAGTACTGCTGAGAAATCAGCCAGACAAAACATAACAGTCAATATGAATTGGTACCAAAAAAATTTGGCCATCACTGCAAGAGCTTACCAGTTTTTTCTTTTATTTGGCTACAGTATGAATGATGTCATTCATACTCAACATCAAATTGGGAAAATGATCATTAAAGTCACAAAATAGATACTACCAGTATCCAAAACAGTTCCATTTAGAACATTTTCTGACATACAAAATTAAATTTCCCTTTCATTTACATTTAATTAAAGGTAGCCTGCAGAGTTCATGTTTATGTTTGAGCAGTAATATTGAGTCCTTCAATTCTTGGAGATTGCTTTTCTTTCCGAGATAAAGACAGTCTGCCAGTGCACATTAAAACCTATTTTAGGCAGATTCCCGGACTAACGTGTACCTCAGGGGAAATGGGAACCTTATAAAAAGGCACATCTGCAAAATACAAGCATTTTGTCCTTTCCATTTCAAATATTAAATTGCTTCCATTTGTTTGGTTTTCTCCTGTACAAAAAGAAGTAATCAAATTTAAAAATCTCTCCTTTCACCTCCTTCTCTTGTAGAAATAGAAGAAAGAGAGTACAAAACAGGGTACATACAGAAAATAAGAATTAAACACACAAAAAACCTTTTCTTTCTTAATCTATAGAAAAGAAAAAAATATGACCACTAAAGGGTTTTTGTCATTCAAAAAACAGTGTACAGCAAACACAGTTCTACAAAGAAACCTTGTGGAACCATGAAACAGAAATTCCTCTTTTCTTATTTAATTGGAGATGAATAGCAAGATATATGGTTAACTTTTAAGATCTAATCAGGAATACTTCAATTTTCAGAATTAACTGATTCAGCTTGGCAAACCATAAATTGTGTGAAAGAAAAGTAATCAGAACACAAGCTGCATGGTGTTGTGCAACCATTTTCTAGCACTGTTGTCTATAATTCCCTCCTTCCTTTTACTGTTATTTTGAACATGATGCGATGGAGCACCTGCCCCACCCTAGTAGTTAAGAAGTTAAAAGTAGCCCTTAGGAAGCAGCGCAGGAGGGAGACAACAGGAAAGGGCTGGAAGGAGCAGCCAATCTAGGCTCAGCTGGCCCACAGTGAAGAAAGTGCAGGGCACAGCAGAGCTGTCACTGCTTGGAGCTCAAGGAGGAAAGACTGTCTCACAGGCTGAGGGCAGGCCTACACCACCTGCTCTTTTTGATGGTAGTTGAATGGAGAATCAGAAGTTACTTAAAACAACTTGCATATCTGCATTCAGCTTCCCTACTCCTGGCACACCCACTGCAGTGACCTCCCTTTGACTCAGTGTTACTCAGTGGTTGGGGTGATGTTCAGGTATCAAACTTCCTAACTGGCTGAGTGGGTCTTCACAGACCCAACCAGTCAATCAGGAAGTTCAAAATGACAGTGGTGAATTTGTTGCTGTTGGTGAGGAAAAGTCCGGAGAGGCCTGCAGCATCTGAGACAGAGTTACCTCTGGCCAGGATGGGGCAATGGAAGCTAGGAGAGCTCCTGGTTGGCTGCTGAGAGTGGATAGTAGCAGCCCTAGAGGATAGGTGCAGAAGATGCAAAGGCTGCAGGATGTGGCCCAAAGTGACAGGAGCAGAGAGAGGAATTTGAGTGCAGCAGAGGTCTTGGTCTGTCAATACTTGGCAGTGTCCTAGAGGTTGCAAGGCAGAAGGCTGGAGGCGCTGTTGAGGGCTGCATGGAAGATGCAGGAAAAACCAAATGTGTAGCATTAGTAAATGACATTAGTGGTGCCAGTGCAGTCAAGACTAATGCAGTCAGTGCCGGATGCTATAGCATACGGGAGTCTTGCAGAGGGAAACACAGAAGGTCCTTCACTGCAAAGGTGACTGTCGTATATATGGCATTGAAACTGGAGGCATGTACTCCTTTGCCATACGCAATGTTATCGGCACATGTGTGACAGACAGTACTTCACTTTCTTCTCGTTCTTTGCAAAAGCCAGGTGAAACAAACAGACCCTGTAGTGTGCCCTGGAAGTCAGCTATTCTGAGCTATTTCGGTTCAGAGACAGGAGGACATTCCAGAACTCCAGGGCTATTATGGAGACTGCTCTGCCAGCAGTCCATTTTGTTGAGGAGGACATAACATGAGGGCCTATACAGGATATCACACAAAGAATCTCTTATGTAGCCTAGTGCAGGCCATTTGAGCCTGTACAGATGAAAAACTTCTAGGGTTAGATCTTCAGCTGACATAAATTGTTGTAGCTTTATTTGCTTCAATTCACCTATGACAACTTACATCAGCTGAGGACCTGCCCCTGATACTTAACTGACCTTCCAGCTGAATCTCCCTTGGTTTTCTACAGCTAAATGAGAACATCAGTCACACAATGAAACCTTCTTATAGTCATTTGCTTCCACAGAGAGATTTTAACATAAGAGGCATTATATAATCTGCAATGCAACATGCGTTATAATGCATTTTTAAAAAATTGTGGACTACTTCACTATAAGTGGATTTCTACTATATTCAGTTAAAATATAAACAGATTCCATTTTGAATGTTACTGATGCACCAGAACCTCAAAAAGTTAAAATAAATGTTACTATTATCATTAACAAAGTTTGTTTTTGTTCTTTTACTATACACCACTTCCTTCTTTGCCACACATTTTGTCAAGTTTTGTATTGGCAGCTGGACTGATGGAAATCTTCTCATCAAAACTATTATCCTGTGAATACTAAGTGTTACAGCCACTATTTATAAATGTAAGTGCCCCTTTGTCTATTTTCTTTGAGTTTCCCTTTTGACTATACATACTAAGTAGGCAGCTGATTTTGTATGCGAAAATGTACACTAACCTGTGAAGGAGCACAAAAGCATAGAGGAATGCCTTGATGTAATAATAATCCTTGCAAATGTCCTAGGATTCTTTTTCATGTTCATGTATATTATTAAGAACTTTTTGTAGCAGAACAATACACAATGCAAGAATAAGTGTGTGTGTACATGGATATAATAGTTAACATTTTAAAAATGACAGTGAAGAAGATAGCAATCAAAATATTATAGTCAGAAGATTATTGGGCTAAAAAGACTTAAGTAAGGTAAACTAACAATGGGTTCCAAATAATCTAAACACACACCCAAAAAAAGAAAATCTCAAGCACTGAAAATCATCACTGACAGCAGTTGGACCCAAAGTACTCAGAACTATATGACTATTTCTTGATACATTTGTCATTGTATCCTTTTCTATTCATTGAAGCTTTTTCATATCTCACTTCAAGGCAAACAGTACAGAGTCAAGTATTCAACTTTAACACAGCGAGATTTTTTCCATTCTGTAGTATCATTTTTAAGGCAACTGGTATAAGATTATATACAGAAGTTTTTAATAGTTTGTGCTTATTGTTTTTAGGGATAGATAACTGAAAACTTCACAGTTTACTAGACATTTAATCAAGAATGTTAGCTATCTGATCTATGATATAACATAGCCTGCAACCATATATTGTGGGAGTTCAGTCCACACAGTTATAGGAGCATACCTGATTGATCATTTTCATGCCCAGTACCAGTCTTCACATTTTGCTTTCGATAATTTCAAGAGCAAGATTTTGGGTGAATGATTTCACCCAAAATCTTGCTCTTGAAGAGTTTATGAAGTGTCAATGAAGAGCCAAATGCTCAAATGTTGTCTTCTAGAATTTCAGAAGCTTATTATCTAAGGATTTAGAATTCATTTCTGTCTAACTTTTCAAGGTATATTCAAACTCTAGGCTCCCTTGGAAACTGTTAGGGAGCCGTGCTGTTTGTCAAATTAGACTAAAATAGAGAAAACATTCTTGAAGACTATAAAAAATGTGTAAAACCTCACAAACTGCCAATGAAACATGCTATGAGCAGCCCTATTTTAAAATTAAGGAAACTGAGATCCAAAAGTAAAGTGAAATGTCCAATGTCAGCAAGTCAGTGGCAAAGCCTGAAAATAGAATCCTTCTCTTCTGACTCTGTTCTTCAGTTATTATGGCATGTTTCTTTCCTGTTTGTAAACACTTTGTGAATAAATTCACTAGCAGTTGTCCACAGAATTGAGGACTACATTAAGTTGTCTTTGCAGTTGAGGCATAAGTCAAGGAATCAGGGATTCTGGTTTTCATTTCCAGAATTACCACAGACTTCCTTCATGACCTTTGGCAAGTCACTCAGGGCCTGATTTTCAAAAGCAGTGAGTATTTACAACTCCAGTTGCTAAGCCTATATGAAAATGGTTGCTTGCAGTGTTTCTGCAAACTACATTCTTCACCCATAAAAATGGGGAAATTTCTACGTTTTCTTCCAGACTTGATCAAGTTGCTGTTGACAATTTTAAAAACAAATTATATGAATGATACACTTCAGAATAATTTTGTTAATTCAGACAAATCTGTACATATCTTGTATATGCAACTGAAAATTATCATTCTTACTAGAAATTTGCACAGGGGAACAGTTCTGCATATGACTGTATATCTTTATTCTAAAAAGTAACACATTTCAAAGCCCAAGTGACAGTCTTCTCCAAAAGGGCTGATGATTTTTTGAAAATCAAATTATTTTTAATAGCTGCACAATATTCTAGTGGCTTCAGGGAAATAAGAAAGTTGAAAAAGTATATGCCCCTGCTTGAATCTGAAAAATATGTTCATGATGAAAGGTGTTTCAGGAATCTGCTCCTTTCAGGGGCAACTGTGCTTGCATCTAGGAAAGGACATAGAACTCTAAAATGTAAAGGTGTCAGAAACATACTTCATTTTCTCCACTGAAAGAGAATTGGAAGAGCAAGACACTATACTGTAGCAGTATAAATCATTTGGATGTGTTTAAATGTCCACTATTAGCATTACATAGAACTTCAGATTCTTGGCTAGTATAATATTGAAAATAAAACAGCTGAAAATCATTTGTACCTCTAAGACTTACCCTTTGATGTGCAGTGGGGGGTGTTGTAGGGCTAATCAATTCTTGATTTTCCATGAGATTTCCATAATCTGCCATGCTACCTTTGAGAGGCAGAGGAGGAGGAATGTCTGGCATTTCCGAACTAGACATTCCATTCAGCTCCAGATCTGTAAAAATTAACATTTCTTTGAGTCTCTGGATCATTTAAATCAGTCTTAACAGGATGAAGAGAGTTCTTTCAGGCATTAAAACTATGAAACAGATAGTGTCCTTGCATCCTTTTGTCCATTCTTCAGTTCATAGACTGCATAATTATTTGCTGTTCATGGAATAATGGCTTTTAAATTAAAAAAAAAAAAAAGAGCGCTAGAATCATGAAAACAACGATCATTGTGTCAGGGTAGGTCAACTTTAAGGTCTAGCTTGTATCAACACTGACAAGGTCTCTGCTTAATAAAAAAGGAAATTGTACAACACTGTCATTTGTCTCAGATTTTACTTGCTGATATTCACAGATCATTTAAAATAAATAAAATTTTCTCAGCTGTAACCTCTGCATCTATGCCTTGTCCTGAATTGAAAATGTGATGTTGCGAGTAGTTTATTTTCCAAGGTATATAGAGAATGTAATAAAACAAAGCTTTATTTATTTTTCTAATTGTAGAAAATTAGACTTTTAAAAATTAAATGCATTAAAGAAATCCATAACGAATCACAGTTCTTTACTGAAAACTTCCAAAATCCAGAGCACCATAATTATATTAAGCAAAGAGCCAGATGTTTAAATAATTAAGTTTATAAACCAAGAGACTGTAAAACAGACTTTTTTTTTTAAATGTACTCCCAGAAGGTAAGGAAAAAACATTAACAGGGGGAAATTTACCCTAGTGAAGAAAACCGGAACTAGACCTATGAACTACTTCACTTCCATTTAAGTCTTGTTTTGTAGCCCTGACCTCTTGTGTTTTTCACCCTCGCAAGGGTAAATTTCACCCACAGAAACTTATTCAGCCATTCTTCCACAGGTTTAAGTGAGAACTGTGATATAGGAAAGAATGCTCATAAGGCCTTAATATAATATGTTATTTTGTTTATAAACTAGGGAACCAGTTTTCACTTAAAGGCTGATACTTTTCTCTCTTTTTTTGAGTAGATGGAGGATTTGTTTTCACTGATTCCTTTTTAATGTAGAGTATCTGGCAATATCTTATATTGTGTGTCTTTTACAGTTTTTTCACCTGACCTACCTTATTATTTTCTTCACTAGTACAACTTTAGCTCTAAGATATTTGTATTGATTTTTCACTGAAATATTTTGTCATTTCATCTCTATTTAGTCCTTTCAGACTACATCAGCTAAAAGAATATCCCTCATCCATCACTTTCAAATTCTTTCAATAGCCTCTTCAACTCTGTGTCAACTTGAAACTTGTCCTCTCCTTCAAGAGGACCTCAGCAATTCTATGGCTGCTTGCTTCACTGTTCTCATGTCTGTCTACTTCCTCCACAATGGATCCTGCCTCACTTCTCAGTTCTCTCATTATTTCTTCTCTCTCATCTTCATCCTTTCATTCTGTTCTCTAAACTTGGAACTCCCTACCACATATTGAAGTAGCAAATACCCACCATCTCTTCTTACAAACCCCTCCAAAACCCCTCTTCTTTTACAAAGCTCACAGATACTTAATTGTGTGCCACAATATAGCATTACCTACTCATCACAAAAAAAAATAAAATAAAATAAAAGCTACAAATAGGCTTCTCAGTTTGCTCAGGTCTTGGGTATCTATTGCGAGATTAAATCTCCCAATGGGATTGTTCCCTCGTGTTAAAAACAAAGTACCATAACATCTGTGCTCCCCCATGTGTCTTCTTAATAACACCCTTAAGTACAATAAAATAGTAATAAATTAAATAAAATGATATCTCCACAGTGATGTAATGGAACAATTTTGGAGAACATTTGGCAGAAGCACGATTTCCGTATGTATGTAGTTTTGATAAATGTCTGTCCGCTTTTTCTGTGGTTAATGCTCTTCCATATTTAACTTACTAGTCACATTGACATATTTCTTTTAGGTCTGACCCTAACTGTAGTTTTTGAGAATAACATTTCATCATGTCATTCCAAAGAGAGTGAAATATCATTTTTTATGTCTAAATAAATCTTGAAGTGGAAGATTTATGCCTCTTTATCAGAGCAATGTAAGTGTCCTGAACATCCCCCTGGGTATATTAAATGTATAGTACTTATACATATTAAATATTATCATACTGAATGCTATGGTAGGCAAACCACTAAAAGCTACTAAGAAGATAAACGGTCAAAATTTTGATGTCAAAATGGTGAAATTCCAGTGACTACAACAGAACTCAACCACTGTAACTGAGACCAGAATTATACTGGTAAAATGTAAATTTACACAGTTAGAATTCCTAAGTTAGAGAGATAAAACAAACATATCCACTAAAGCAAGGTGTAAGAAACACTTTGCTCAATGAGTCCTGTGGCACCTTTAAAGACTAACAAATGTATTTATTGCATGAGCTTTTGTAGGAGAAAATCCCACTTTGCCAGATGCTTTGAAGAATACCTGGGTATCATGCTTCAAAGCGTCTGATGAAGTAGGATTTTCTCCTACAAAAGCTCATGTGATAAATAAATTTGTTAGTTTTTAAAAGTGCCACAGGACTCCTCCTTTGTTTGTTTTGCTTATGGCTTCTTTTCCCATTACAACAGGTGATTTGACTTCACCCTCCTCTACGTGTTGTTTCCCAGTGTTTGAATCTTAACAACTGCTCTGATTTGCTGTTATTGTATGACCTGATCCCATTTCTTACACTCCCTTTCATTTATTTTCCTCTCATTCTGTAAGTTCCCCCATCTTCAAAGCATCTGATGAAGAAGGATTTTCTCCCACAAAAGCTCATGTGATAAATAAATTTGTTAGTCTTTAAGTGCCCCAGGACTGCTTGCTTCTTTAGACTAACACGGTTACCCCTTTGGAACTTGGCTTAAGGAAGCACACACATATTTTTACTTAGATTAACATAAAAATAGCAATGGTTTATAATTTCTGTGCTGTTTTAGAACTGCTAAATTTTAAAAGTAAGGAGAATGATCAATTTTTCAATTAAATATCAAACTTACCTTGATTAGAAAATGTAACTTTTGAGTAAATAGAACACACATGTAACCCTAAGTAAAATAGATGTCTTTCAAATTTACATTAGTTTCAGTAGCTCTAATTCCCATTTCAAACTCCTAATTTGTTTAATTCTTATTTCCTGACAAAAAAAATTATACAGGAATTTTTGGTATGGCATGTTAGAGTATTTAGTAAGAGCACGAGAAGACCTAGCTCTCTGTTTCTTTAGCTTTAAATTAACTTCCCCATGTTCGGCTTGTGAATCTCATATAGGCATTGGGAAGATCCATGGCAAAGGTAGAAAATGAATCTTCTTCCCAGATAAAGGTGTGGGAGAGAAGATAACCTATGGAGGCTACTTCATTCTAATAGCTGGAATAGCCTTGAAAATTCCTAGTGGCCCCCAACCGTGGCAGGAACTGTGTAACAGCCAATTTTCTTCCAGCCACATATCTACCCCTCTTTCAAACAACTCTGTTCTCTTTGCCTTCCCAAAGCTTGGACCCTGCTGCTCTACTGCACAAAGCATTTACAGAGAATTAATAGGATACGTCCAAAAGTGAAGAGACTGACTAATATATACAGAATTTGTTACACACTCAAGTTCTTATTTAAAATCAACACTCAAATTTAGCCATGGATCAAGTCCAGCACTTCACTTAGAAAACCATTAACATACTGTAAAATAAAGTATCTGGCTTGAACGGCAAGTCACAAGTATATCCAAAAGTTACTTTACTCCAGCAAAATGTTATTTAAACAAAATCACATAATTTTTTTGCTATGATTTGGGGAGGATCTGTCTGCACCAATATTGCATGCCTATCTGTTGGATCTTAAAGACAGTGCACCTCATACCAACCTCCTCTTGGCACCCAAAAGCCCGAATTCATCTTGATTTCTGAACATTTACATGAAGATGAGCCTAATAATTTCTTTTTGCTAAGACTGTGCAGGCCAGGGCCTGTATATCCCTTAACTTTATTGACTGTATTCCATTGAAAATAATTTTCAGCTGGCAGCGATCAACTAGATGACTTAAGTCTTTTTCATTTTTACCTTCTTTGATTCTATGGAACAGATTATCAAATTGTATTTTCCATCCTCCTAGACAGTCAAGAAACAAGCACTATTCTCCTTGCTCATTATAAGATAAACTCTTTTTAGCCATCTTAGTTCACAGAAATTATCTGCTGTACTGGAATTCTTTAAAAATGTTCGAGCTACAATTTTTTGAATGATTAAGGTCAAGGCTCTGTCTATTCTATAGCAAGCTGGACCTAAAGTATACAGCAAAGTACTTGAGTCTGCAGCACTTTGGTAGAAAAATTCTCAAAATTATATGATAGCTTGAGATAAATTTTTAAAATGAAGGTTTCTTATTAGATATGAAAATGAATAATGCAATTAGCACATTGCCTCCATTTTACTTAATTCATGTTTTGTGATGTTCTTTCCATGTTTTCAGTTTTCAATATGTTAGATCATCATTTTTGGATTTCAGAGATGAAAATTAATTTTGCAGTTTCTACTTGGCAGCATTATTGTTTCAGGCTGTTTGGAAACAAACAAAGTTTCAAATGAATTGATTTACACTGGGTTCACCTTTTCAAGGTTATCTTTCCAACCAGAAGGTCTAGAAACAATTTAAAAACCCAAAACAAGCAAGCCTCCCTTTCCCCCAGAAGAACTAAAATTCTATTCCACACTTCTGCCACTTCTGAATTCTATTCCTACAGTTATGTGGAATAAAAAAGTTCTTGATTCTGGTTTATAAATTTGCTACATGTCACAACTCTCTCCAATAAGTTTGGCTTATCTAAAAATAAAGCACTTTGAAATATCAAAGGAAATCAATAAAGCAGACATGAATTTGCCAGATCTGTAATTCTTGTTAACTGCTAGGCACAAGAATAAAAAATGACTTGCTAGTTCTGCGCCCATTGAAATTTTTAGCGAAGTGTCAACAACTGGAAACTTTACAAGACAATGTGTGGAAGCCAGTTTTATGCATTAAATGGGTGTTATATTCAGTTCAGTTCCATTCAGTTATGCAATAGGCGTTACTGAAGGTTGAAACCAATGTATGAAAGTTTGCAGAAAAATTCAATGACAAATCTAATGCTGGAAAAGACAGGTTATTTGCTGGATTGTATCTATTGCATGTCATAGATATGTCCATCTCAGGTGCTAACTAAAGTAGCTGGAAAATATTCCTTCAAACTTTGTACAACATGAATCTTTGAGCATGTCTAAAACAAGAACATCTTTTTTTTAAATGACTATGAAAAGGAGCAGAAAACTTATTTTTGAAGCATTTTTTCTTGTTTAAGTCAAAATCAAAACAGTTTTTGCTCCTTGACAAACACAAGAGGCATTCCATAGCACAGGTCTAAGGAGAGAATTCCTCTTATAAAATGGCTCAGCCAACTGCATCTTATGGTTAACAGAAGTAAGACTAACAGAGAGAACTCAGAGCATGCTGTTGAGAACTTTGGGAACAGATATTGATGAAATATTTGATGTAATATTTGTAATATCTGACATAATACTTATAAATGGCCTGTAACATTTTGCAGGATTATGGCCTGCATACGTGTGTGCACGTGGTTAAAAAAAAGTGGTATTTTTCCTGTGCGTATAAAGGTAGGAGAAGAAAAGATGACATTAAATGAAAGTAACAAAGACTTTAGTCACTGAACTAAAAGAAATATGAAAAATAGTCACAAGAAAGACAGTTAATTAATAATATTCCTATTAATTTCAATTAATTCTTGTATTGAAATGTATAAGAACCTTACACATGCCAAGTGATCAGGTAACAGAAATCATTGTTTGTAATAATACAGTGTGCACCACCGTATCTGTTAACTCTGAAAAATCCACTCATGCCCCAAGATATGAATGTACACATTGGATAATCCTCTTGTGAATCTCATCTAAGTGGTTTAGTTGACCTTGAAATATTTCAGATTAAAGGATTTGTAATATAATTAATTCTGCATAAAACAATTTAGGAAAACAAAACAAATACATATCTACACTAATGACACCATCATAGAACTTAATCAAACCAGCTACTCCATCTTGAGCTCATTCACCTGCTCATCCACCAATGTGACACGTCATCATGTGCCAACAATGCCCCTTGGCTTTGTACTTTGGACAAAATGGATTGTCTCCGTGCAAAAGAATAAATGGACACAGATTTGACATCAGAAATAGCAACATTCAAAGACCAATAGGCGATCACTTCAATCTCCCCAGCCACTTTGTGAAGGACTTATGTGTGGCAATCCTTAAACTGGTTTATTTTAGGTCAAGGCTTCAAAGAGAGACTTCAGAGTTAGAATTCATATGCAAATTTGATACCATCACCTCAGGTTTTACATAGAGATATTTCCTGGCAATTTATCCCTCCTTCATAGACTGTATTTTTTTCCCATTTTCAGGCATCTGACAAAGCGGGATCTCTCCCATGAAAGCTCATGTGATAAATAAATGCTACTCTCTAAAAGTGCCACAAAACTGCTCGTTTAAGAAAACAAAGTTTCATTAAAAAACTTACTGGACTGTAAAGTGAAAGAAAGTTTGGTCCTTGGAGTGATTGGAGGTGGTGTTGACTGAGAAGCTGAAGGTGATGGAGAGACAGAAAAACGTCTTTCACTTGCAATGACATTGATAACTTGGCTCTTTGGTCTTTGTGGTCTCAGTGGACTGATCTGCATTAGGATAAAAATGTACAGGTTTCACCATAATGTGCCATATAGCAAGAGCAGAAACACACAGTATTACAGCACAGCAGGTTACATTGTAAAAAAAAGCAATTATTATTGAGGTGTTGATCTTATGATGTGCAAGACATTTTCTTAGATCTGGAATATATTATTGCAATGGTCAGATATATGCTTTAAATACAGTGTATATTGTAGTGAGCAATCTCATAAGCTTCTCCTTTCCTGCACAGGATTTTGTAAACTAGAGCATGTAGAATGAAAATTTTTAGTATTTTGCTCAGTGTTTTGGAGTTATTCCTGGTATTTTGTGACTATATTTTGATACTCTCTCCTCAAAACCCATGTCTTTCAGGGTTCAGAGATTCTCTCCGAGAGCTTTTCCACTCAGCTTATTCAGAACACCTTGTCCAGTTCAGGAAGAACACTTGACCCAGTACTCTGGGATCCAAAACATGCAGATCAACTCCAGATTTTGTCACTCAGGTTTCCTGTGTTTGGCATTCAGCAACTAAGCTGAGTTGATTAGACTCAAACACAGTGTTGTGGATACAGGGTAAATCACACCAGCAGTTACACAGAAATCTTTTCAGTTTATATGCATTTACACATCTCATTGTATCCATCACACATTTTTGGACTGGTTTAGTTATTTTGCAGGGAACAATCCCTATGCAGCAAGCTCTCTCTATGGACTGTTCACATCTGATATATTCTGTATCTCATTTCTACATTCATAATTTATTTTGCCAATTGTTATTCTTATTCATAGTAAATGGCTCCCTGCATGCTCTCCCTCTTAGCTTACTCATACATTCTGTCTTTTTCAATCTCATGATCTATCTTTCAAGAAATGAGGCCTCCCTACAGGTGTTAATTACACCTGTGAGCGCAACCAAACACCAGTAGCACACGACCTGTTCTTAGACTCATAGGCTTTAAAGTCAGAATGGACCATTGTGAGCATTTAGTCAGACCTCCTGCACATTCCAGGTCTCAGAAACTCACTCGTCCACTCCTATAACAGAACCCTATCTTCCGGCTGAATTACTGAAATCCTCTAATCATGGTTTGAAGACTGGCCAATAATCTTACCATATCTTTCTTACCTGAACTGATGTCTCAAGCTTTATCTTGGTCTTTTTTTTTTGTTTTTTGCCTATCTATATAATATTTGAGCAATTTCATATATGACCAATGCTACTCCTTTGAGCTCTCAGCTCACGTCTATGTGAGAAAGTCACACAGAGATAATTAAAGGCATGACTTTAAATGGATTTAGTTAAAACAGTGGCATCATTTTGTTGATATTCTCATTTCACTATAACAGTGGCCTACTTATCCTCTTTCTCTGACTGGATCTCGATGGTGGCCACAAACTTCTTTTCCATGGTTTCAGACCTGTCTAAAGGCAAGAATCTTTCCTGAGTCTCTGGTTCAAGGTTATCAGGATCCAAAGCCAAATTTGTATTTACTGAGGGGTTATGAAAGTCATGGAAGGAGATGGGAATCTTGATCGCCCTTATAACTCTTCCAAACTACATTTGGAAAGGAAGTGGAGGACAACATTTGTAAACCAGCCTAGTTCTTCTTGGGAAGAATAATTTCTAAGAGGAAGATTCCTACCCAGATTACAACTTCAGAACCAGGGATGAGACCTTGAAACTTCTCCGTCCCAAGCTTATAGAGGTCTAAGGTGCTCGTATAGACAGAGAATGGTCCATGGCTAAAGTGCTATCCTGGGTTTCAGGAGGACAGTATTCAATTCCTGCTCCACCATAAGCTTCTATGGTGGAGTAGTCATGTACTCTCTGTGCCTCAGTTACCTATCTGTAAAATGGTGGGTAACTGTCAGGGGCATCACTGGCCCCCAAAAGGTCTTGGGGCCCAGGGTCCCACCAATCCTTCCCCTGGGCCTTATCCAGCCTCCATTTCCCTGGATGGGGTGGTGAACTTGGAGCACTGAAACTGGGGACTCATGCCCCATGTGCCCAGTGCCAGCGATGCCCCAGTAAGAGTACTTTGTAGGGGTGTTGTGAAGATAAATATATTAAAGATGTGAGACACTCAGATGCTACAATAATGAGAGCCATGTAGGTGTCTAACACAACTAAAGAGCCCTTCTTGGTCTTTGGTTTTCTCTAATGGCCTGCTCATCTTGACAAGTGATGGAGGGAATGATTTTGCCTCTAGGAGAGAGTGGGGAGAAGTTTTTTCCTTGCTGATGTCTCAAAATGTTATTAAAGGTGTGGTTTCAGCCCTGTTTGTACCTCCAGAGACAGAAAAATTGGTACAAGGATAGGAGGGGTGAGAGTCAAGCAACAGAGTCTCTGAGATAAGTCCGGACTGCCTCAACTATTTCCGAGTAGAGAGCTGCAGTTCAACTAGTTCAGTGTGGCAGACAGACTAGATTCAGAAAGAATGACTAAAGGAGATAAAGTTTTGTGCTGGCTATATTTGGCTATTTGCAAATATCACTCAATGTATGCATTAGCTTTGCTGATACTACAGAAGGTTTTCCTGAGCAGCCAAATATATCTGGAAGATATGATTTGACAAAGGAGAAATCATAAGTCTTTGCAAAATAACTGACCTTTTTCTTTTAGACAGAGCAGGTTATTGTCATTTTAAATGAAAACTGATTTCCCTTTCATCAGTGCAAGGAAAGCAAATACGGTGAAGTTAAGCCCACCCTTTTAGAAGATGGATAGGTTGATTCAATTAGCTAAATGGAGATCTGCTATCTGAAAATAGAAAATTCTGCTAAGAAAGATCTTAACATGAATAATTTAGTTGTCAAGAGTCCTAAATGGCAAGATCAACATGTATCTGAACCACTGTGCAGCTAAATGAAGAGGACTACTCTTTTGCTCAACCTGTTACGTTGAGTGACTTCTATATATTGTTCTACAAAGATAAGTCAACTAGACCACTTAATTCACATACTGTAGCCTAATTAAAAGTTTAAATGACTCTGTTCTCATGGAAGACTAAATCATATATGAAGTTTTCTTTCCCTCTTCCCATATTGACATAACTTTTTTTTTAAAATTCTTCTCATCCCTTTCCCTGTCTAATCTTTTTTCTTCCCTCAATAATTGCTTGCATTCTAAGTTTCTCTTTTTACCTATTGTATTAGGAAGGAGTTTTCTATTAGGTCCATAAACTCTTTATTTGATGTTGTGTACTTTTGTTTACATTCAGGTAGCTGAAATGTCCCAACAGAGCTGCACTGCCTGCTCCATAATCCTCTTTTAGTTTTCTGTCACAGTTTCTTCAATGAGATATTCCTAATCAGCTAGCAAACAGCCAGTTCCTTTCTTTCATCTACTCCAGTTGCTATCTTTAATTCTGAGTGCTAATGTTTCCGCCCCATCCATTGTTACAAATACGTTCCACATATCATTGAAATGAAGAAAGGGAAATTTTCATTCTCAGAAGATGATAGAACATGGAGTAATGACCTGAAGCTAAAAAGGAAAAAAAAAAAAAAAAAAAAACTAAGCAAGAAACTAAATAGAAGGGGGAAAAATGTGGATTACTTGCCAGGAGTACCTCTTTGTTTTCTAAACTTGCTGCCTCCACAGACACAGCAGGAGCTGTGTGCCTGGCCTGAAAATATTTTTGAACAGTAGCGGGCTTTAGGCCTGGTCTACACTAGAAAATTTAGTCAGCTTAACTACTTCACCCAAGAGCATGAAAAATCCAAATCCCTCAATGGCACAGTTAAACTGAGCTATCCCCAAAAGTGCAGCCCTGCTGCTATAGTATTTCAACTCTAGACAAGCCCTTAGAGGGCATATACAATCATCTAACATTAAGAAATTTGGAGTGAATCTTACGTTTGTGGAAAATCATTAAAGTCAGGTTGGCCTTAATGCACTGTATCTTCGAAACCTTCCTGGAAGAGAGGATGGCTACTAAGGATGTGTCTACATTGTGGGCTCTGTGTTGGGCTCCATGGATCAATGCACTGGGATTGATTGAGCAGCAGCGGAGACCCACACAACTGATCTTAAAAGTGCTCTCTAGCCGATGCAGTAAATCCACTTCCTCAAAAAGTGTAATACTGCATCGACCTGAGGGCATTTCCTGTTGACACAGTGGAGTGGAGACTCTGAGGTACGAGTACTAATATAAATCAATGGGAGAGATGCAAGTTTTGCTACATAGCTTTTGTGCATCTCCCATCAACACTGCTGGCAGTGTGAAAGAGGCCTAATAATGAAACCCTCTGAGAGAGTTAATACAGGATTTTCTAATGGATTCAAAGCACCCTTTCAGAAGTTTGGTTATCACTAAATTCAAGAACCAACAGTCAGTAGGTGCTCAGGTGCAGGGCATCCATTTCTAAGACCGTTTAAAATGCTACTGCCATGAGACTTTTCTCAGGGGCAGGACAGAAAGAAAAAGCAGATAAATGAAAGTTACTAGTTGTGAGGGGTAGATGTGATTTCAGAGTCCAACAAAAATCCAACATTACTGGAATCGCACATGAAATAACCTTAGGATCTCCACCCCTCACAGAAACTTTTTCAGGTTTCATTTGGCAGTATAACACCTCCAGTTGCCAGGTGAGGTTACCCGCTGAGACTAGAGTTTGCAACTTGTTGAAGAGCTTTATAGAGGCCAAAAGGGACCACTGTGATCATTTAGTCCACCCTCTTGTATGACACAGGCTTGCCCCAGGACTCAATACATTCGCAGATTGTCATTTAAACCCATTCCTGTGTCTGTCTGTCATTCACCTGTCTGTGCTAATCAAGATGATCTATCACTTTTAGGCATTCCTAATGCACCCATCATTCAGGTATCTGTTTCCACACCTCATTCAAACTGACCTTTGCCTTTTTCAACTTTTGTTTATCTCTTCTTGGCAATGCTTGATGCCTGAGCCATTGCTGTGGCTAATGGAGAGCAACTGTGCAGACACCAGGAGAGCAGACTACCTCTGCAGCTCCCAGCATCAGCTCATGTGTAAATGTGAATATATGTATCCTCTGAGCTAGAAAGATGCACGCCTCTTGAGTTCACTCAATGTACGGACCAGCGGACTGAGAATGCTGGTGAATTCTACCTATAAAAATATGTCAGATATGTGTTAACACACATGCCATCCGAAGAGCTAAGACTAGCCCATCAATGTTTGATGGAGTGTCTGCCGTTGTGAACTGAACTCTTAAATCATGCATAAAAAAATGAAAAAAAGATATTCCAGAATTTTCAGCAGTCACTTAACCCATGACGTTGTTAGAAAACAGCAAGTGAAATGAGTAAATTACTATTGTATGACTGACCAGTATTATTTATCTAAGCCATTATACAATTACAATGCTCACCACTGAACATCTCTATGACTCCATGATAAAGACCTTTGGTAAAAACTAGTTTTCAAATGAAAAAAAACATGCACTCTAGGGATTCCAACAGCGAAGGTATGCTTGTACGATAGTGATCTACTTAAGATAACTCAAATGCAGTGCTTAGATTCAGTCAAAATATTACTGTCAGAAGGGCCTAACAGCCACACAATTTGCACATTGGAAATTTATGCAAAATGTGTCTTCCAGCTTTAAAGAGGGTAACAAAGTTTCTCCTGCTAGTTCTGGTTGATGGAATCTCCCTTTTAACAAACCTGCGGCTTGACCCCAAACTAACTGAAGTCAATGGAAAAACTCAAATTTCAAAAGTCTTTGTGTCAGTCCCTGGAGAGCACAAGGATTCTGATCTGAGCTTCTGCTGAGGGTACACACATCAAGACTCCAGTTATCAGACAGGGTCCTGCTAACTGGGAAGTTTGCTTGCCGCAGGGATCATGACACTAACACACGGAAGAGACCATTACATGTATTTCTTGAGAACAAAGTTTTAAATCAATAATAACAAAATAGATGCCTCTTTTGAGTTTCCAAGACTGTTGTTAGAAGTACATGCATTTACTGCTGAAGCTAACAGGGATTAACTTATAATTTAAAAAATAAAATAAAATTTCAGTATTTACATAAACCAATGTTGTGTGCCTGGTAAATTGGAATATGGGCCAAGAAGAGTGGGATTTAAAGATATACACTATAATAAATATCTTTAGATACAACCAGCAGTGAAACTGATACAAATCAATGCATGTTTCTGCTGAAAAGACTTTTCAGGAAAATTTAATTGCCATATGTAACATGGCCATACGGCATATATACCAACTACTACCTCGCAGAAGTTAGCTGAAACCAAACAGAAGAACCATCGGAATCTCACATGAGCAGCAACTAGAAGAATCTATGCTATGAATGGATTTTCTTTAGTTACATTAACTATTGTATTTTTCAAAAGGCCATATATAAAAATCTTACAGGTAGTCTATACCAAATAACATTATTCTTTTCCTTTTCTTTAGTATAATATCTCATTTTGGTACATTAATGAATGTTTTAAATTGTATGGACTTTTTTTCCCCAGAGTTATTTTAAGTCTAAAACCAAAATGAACTGAAAAAATGACCTTTCTGTAGTGTAAAAATGTCAGAGTCATTGCCCACAATTAAATAAAGCTCTGTCTGTTAGCATTACCGTTTCTGAAAGGATCACTGCTTCAGACTGTTGCAGAGAAATATCGGTAGATTTAAACTCTTTATCAAATATCTCTTGGTGTTTGCTGTTCCTTTTTTCCTTCTTCTTTTCCTTCTTATCTTTATCTAGGTCATCCTTGTCCAACTTATCTTGAGACCTAGAATGCATCTTTTTTGGCAGAAGGGGTTCAAGCACAAACCTGAAAGAAAATTGGTTTATTTAGACCAAGGAAATACTACCATCAAAGCAACAAATCTTAATTTTCCCAGTCCTCAACAACAGAATTTTAGTCCAGAGATCATCTGTTAACCAGCTAAGGCTCATTATACAATGACAGGGGAAAGAGGGTAATAAAAAAGTGTAAATGTCTCATGCTAAAATTTAATGCAAAACTGTTAATGGACAAGTACTATGTACCTTCCAGTTCTGAGACAAATATATTGTTCGATGGTTACACATACTTATGAGCACACTCTTTGTGTTTTGATATCAGCACATTTACAGATCACACTCTCATCCACTATACATCCTTGGCCTGCCTCATTCACTGTAAAACTTGGCAATTCACAAATGGTCATAATGCAAATTAATGAAGTTCTATTTCATAAGTAAGTGTGTATGCCACACATGTGTGCACACAGGCAGTACATGAACACACTCTTTACAGTTTCATACGCATATACATAATATTCATACTGTGTATAAAAGTATACAAAAAGTATATTAAAAATATTATTAAGATTGCAAAGTCAAAAACTGAAAAGTTAGGAAATGTCAGAACTGATGTTGCCTCCACAACCTTAATTCAGTATGCTTGACCATATGCATCATTATAGAGATGCTAATTACAGAATTATATACTATTTTTTTTCACAGGACTCCAGTGCAGCAGTTTTCAGGTCTAACTAACTAGCTCCCTGACAGCTCGCCTTGAACCCAAAATGCCTGCTCTCAGTTCAGGTGCCCAAACCTGGACCCAGTAAAACCCATGGTGGCCCAGAGCTGCTTTAAACTGCAGGTAAACTCCTGCTGTGCCCGAGGCTAGAGAGAGCATGCCTAGTTCAGATTGAATCTTTGGGTAATTTAGCTGCAGCCTAATCAACAGACGTGTGAAATTTTTCAAAGGCTTATAACTTGGCCAGTTTGGGATGGGTGGCTTTTCACAGGCAGTGCCAAAGAACTACCCCCTTGCCAAATCACAAGTTTCAGCTCCAAAATGTAGTTGAGAGAGATTTGCAAAGGTCTCCATATATATATATAGTTTTTTTTACATGGACATAATGTATTTTTCCCTAGCCTCATTCTCAGAAATGGCTGAACAACTTCTGCTGAAATCTTCCAAAGAAAATTCACCCTGAGGCAGACATCTGGCATGGAAAATTCAACTTAAATGGGTTAAAGGTTGGCAAAGTTATAAGCAACTGAAAACTGGGTTTATAATGGGAATTGTCAGGCAATCTTAGTAATACAGATGGTGCTATCAACCCCAGGTACAATAATAATACATAATACGTATATATACGATTAGATGTATATGTATATGTACGATGTGTACCTATAGATTGTGATGTACGTGCATAGACACTACTATAAGGATAAGAGAGATATTCCAGGCTTCTGATGCTGTAAGGACGATCTAAGAATGACAAATCAGTGAAAGGCTTTAGGTTAGGTTTTTTTTATGGCCAGTAACCAAGGGCAAGGTTGATTTCTAAATAGTAGATGAATGTTCATAACTGGAATGGTACAAACCTCAGGCATTTGCAAAACAAACATGTACATTGTGTGTGTGAATATATGCAATACTGGAACCCTACCATCATAACCTCTCTCTGAAAAAATAAAATTTTTACCCTTCACGGTTGAGTATTTTTTGCTCCAATTGCACAGCAGAAGCCTTTAGGGATTTAATGAACTTTTAAAAGAAAATAATAAACAGTTCGATATTTAAACATGTTTTTTAATTTTATTTAATATGCCAAGCAAAACTCTAAAGAACATCTGAATGACTTTTTTTCCCCCTGTTTTGAGCCAATGTCTTAAATTTCCAGGAAATTAAAGATCAAAACATACTCTGACTCCTTTTGGGCTAGTTTTTTGTCTACAGTGTGCAGTATAAAAGGTAAATTTTTCTACAAAAGTAACTTATAAGAAGATAAAATTCAGACTAAAAGTTTTTGGATATGTGTTTTATCTGATGAAGAGATCACAATCGAGAGTAAACATTACACTAAAGAATTTATAAAAACAAAATCTAAAAATTAGCACTTGGCAACAAGACAAACTGTGATACACTGCAAGAGACAAAGTCAATCTTATGTATAAAAGAAGATACTTTAGTCATAAGGAAGAAAAAATTATTCACTGTGTTGTAATAATACACCTGCATCAGTAAGCTCTGATCCTGTGTTGGGATCCACTAATGTGGACCTCCCACTGACCTTATAAATCCCACAGATGTCAGCTGAGATTTAAAGGCTCAGGATTGGGTACTAGAGGTTTCCAGTGTAGGATCAGGGCAAAAAAATATATAAAATATGTATATATTTCAACAAGTTCACAAAGAGATATGTAGTAAGAATTACAGACCAGCTTATTCATATTTACTATATTATAGTATTTCCGAAGAACAGAAACTAAAATATTAACATATGATAATATATATTTATAAATCAGCTACTGCCCACTATTAAAAATTCAATGTATTTTATACTGGAGGGTCTATACTGCACATAACAAACAAGGAATTTATGCTCATAATGTTCATTTGCATCTGTGACAATAGCCTCACCTTGGGATTTATCTTCCTAAGAGCTTAGTTCCAAAATTATTGAGTCCTTTAAATGAATTTTAGAGTTTCAATGTTTTGTTTCTATATTCATCTTTCAAGTACATTTTGGCAAGCCTGAAACCCAGAGAGCTACTACCTTCATTGTTAACATGCAATTTCTATCAGCAATGGTGTGAATTTTTAAACTGAGGTTTTAGATGAAACCTAATACTATAATGAAACTTGTTATATGTTAACTCATTCAGAACTCATATATCTGACTTCTTACAAAACAAAACAAAACAAAACAAAACAGCAAGCTCCCCCCCCCCTTTGCTAAATAACTTTGTAAAACAGTGACACCATTACACACAAAGAACACGAACAAGAACTGTTGGAAATCTTCAGATGCAACTTTTTTCACAGGACAATGCCAATTTGTTAAAAAAAAAAAGTGTGATGGGAATGTAATGATTGTAATGGATGTAATGACAATATGTTTAAGACACTGCCTGTTAGTGGAAACCTGGTTTTCTGCCAGCTTCTCTGGTTCCTCAGCAGCCCATCTGGTAGTCTGCAGTGGTTTCCAGACTCCTGGCTCCTTTGCAGCCTGGAGTCTCAGGACATCTAGGCTCCAAGCACCTTGGCAGTACCGGCTCCCAGAGAGATTACCTGTTTGACTGTCACAAAGCCAGGACCGTCAGGGCTGGACTGTCCAGCTCCCTATTTGGTGGGCTCTGGGCAGCTGTTGAAACACTGGGATCATTTTGAGATGGCTGAAATAAGGTGTTGCTTTTTCTAAATGTAATTTTTGCAATCTGGAGGGAAATTTTAGAATTTCATTTTTTGTATCACACGAGGAATTTTTTTTTAACTTCAGAACTTCCTACAGATCAAAAATGCTGCTCTCTTGTTAGTCCATCATAGAACTTAAGTGTATTCATCAAACACATGACAAAAGACATTCAAATTAGCACCTTGTAGAAGTGGGCCCTTACTAATTAATCTTAACCAACAACTAACACTCAAAAAGTTGAAATAACTTGCCCAAGTTTACAAAGCAGGCTAATGTAGACAATGATTTAACAGCTTCTCTTCCGGACCCATTATTAAGAATACTATGATGGAAACCAGAGGCTGTTTCTAGAATCAGAGTGCCACTTGTTTTGGGAGGCTCTAGTGGTTGAGTTAGGCTCTGGTCTGAGTTGTGCATGACCCAAAATACATAAAACCAGAGGTGGAGTACAAGATAAACTATAAGGAAGGTGAGTCAGGGCAGTACATCTTAAATTCATTTTTTAATTCTTCTTTCTCCGTGTATTCCAAAAAGTAAAGAAACATAAGGGCAGGGGGCATAAAAGAGATCAACTGACCAAAAAGTAAAAGCAAGTTTCTCTGAATCAAGTGTTGATCCCAAAAGGTCTCATAAAGAAAAAATATCTTTCCTGTTCCCCCTTTTTTTGTGTTATTTGTCTAAGAGAAATCAGGAAGTCAAATTTAAGGATTTGTATTTGCGTATGGTTTGGAGGACTCAGATGATGTGTGCACTATGCCTGGTTGTACGTTAGAGTTACAAGTTTAATACTGTAGCTATGGAATCAGAGTATGTTTTGGTGCTATGTTTTTTGGGCATGATTGAGACTGGTGTGGATGTGAATTTTAGCTTAACTCAGTGGTCTTCAACCTATTTGTCACTGCGGACTGAACAGGTGGCTCTGTAAGTGTTATATGGGCTGCATACACACAATATATATACTACCTTCATGGCGCTGATGACTGAGAACCACTGGCTTAGCTACTGACTTCCTTGAAATTTGTTTCTTATCTAGGAGAATGAACTGATAAGATTTGCATTTCAACAAGCTTAATTCTAAGTTAATAAAAGTTTTTTGTTTAGTGGAATTTCCATATTTTTAATAAGCACAGACAGCTATCAACACTGATATACTTCTCCAAACTTCAGACAATGAAGATCCCTGTTATTTCCCATGTCCTCCACTCAACTTTACTTAATGTTCCCCACACAGATGTACTGCTTGCTCTGACTTCTCCCTGTAGACCTCTGTTCTACTCACGACCCTCCATGAGCAGACTGGGTTGTCCCTATGCTTGCTCTCTACCTCCCAGCCATGTTCCATATGCCAGCACTTCCCAATGGTCCTGGTCTTTAATATACTCCTCTCCCTATACCCATGCTTCCTACCATCACCTGGAACTTCCTGTTCACATTCAGCTTATGAATGCACAAATGCATAATTATTGATAAGTACCAACATTTACATGTATCAATACTGGTATCTATAAACAATTCAGGAATTCCAAATAACAAGTGTGGAAACCATACACTGCAAACCACTTTCACTTTCTTAGATGACAGGCAATTTCAGTTGTCAGCACTGTTTGAGAGAAGATAGTCTTTTCAGGCATGTTTTTCTAATTATATATTGATTTTGTTTCTGATCAGTACTGTATTTCATGCCCCAAATACTGTTCCATTAAAAAGCATTTTTCTACAGTACTGACATCTGAAAAGACCAGTTTTTCCCATGTCAGAGAATCCTCAAACATTTTGATTCCCAAGCCATGTCTGGAGTTGTTTACAGCAGCATGAGTGTCAAAACTTCTGGGGCTCAGTTCACTGGTGAGTTATGGGCTTGTTGTTGCTCTCAAATAGATAGAGAGCCAACTATTTTCACTTATACTCCCCATGGAGGAGGGTAACAGTTCACTTTGAGTTTACCTGAAATTGGCAGGGTACCTATCCTGATTAGCCTTTTGGGGGTGCAACGAACAACTTCCCAAAAGAGAACTCTATTTCCCTTTTATTACAGATAAGAACCTGTATTAACTGTGTATCTACACAAATATGCACCTTTCTAGGGCTCCCAGTTAACCCACCTGAGCATTTAAGAGCTAACCATGTTAAGGAAATGGCACCAAAATGCAGAGAGAAATCCCTAAGAGGCTTGCAGTTAAACTCTGAGAGTTTCACCCACACGAGCCCCTCTGCTCTAGACAAATGAATATCTATTTGCTTGTTGTCAGGCAGAGGCAATGAAAATATATTTACATAATAGGTAAACAAAGCCATCGACCTGGAAGTGGGGGAAATAGGTATTTGTGGAGGTTATGAAACTCAAATAATTAGTAATTCAATCAACTGATTATGTACAATATTACAATATACAAAAGGGTGTCAAGTAAAGTCTTATGAAAGGTAATGACAGACTTTGGATCAATATCGCTGTGATACATGTCTTTTAACACTATATGAGGAATTATGAATGCTAACTAATACTATGCTTTGAGGTCTCTGACCATCAAAGGGAGAAACAAGTTTCCTCCTAGATATGAGGGAAGGCAGCTATCTACCTTTCTACAATGAAATTAATGTGACCAAAAACCATGGAAGCCCTATTTACATCCAAATCAGCTGTAGCATGGGAAATCCACAGGCAAAGAGGAACAACACGAGGTTAGCCTCAGCCGGCGGACAAAACAGTATGTCTGGGGAGAAAGAAGGAGCCATTTTCTAGCCTTCACTGCCTGGACACAGTTTGCCAGAGCTCTTGAAAGTTGAGAAAAATGAGTCCTTCAGTCAAGGGGGTTGAAGTCTCTGAGAACTTAATATATGTTAGAAATCTGCTTAGGCAAAGACCTTTCACCTAGGAAGACAAGGGAAACAAGCATTTGGTACTTGTATGGAAAGTCTTAACTGAGAGAAAGTCCATCATGACTGGAAAGAAGACAGACTAGTTAAGGAATCTACTCTGAACCAAAGCTATAGCTTGTTTAGTTAAGTTTTAGCTATAAAACAGCATATTTTGCTTACATTTACTTGTAACCATTTTGTCTTTACCCCTTGTACATGAATTCACTTAAAATCTCTCTTTTGTTAATAAACTTGCTTTATTTTTAACCTAAACCAACTCAGTGTTGTGTTTTCTAAACAAAATCAGTGTTGTGTTTGAACTGAAATGAGTGTTAACCTCAGTTAATGCACCAAGTTGTAGTGCTTTTTTCTATAAAGATGCAACTGGTTTTATTAATTCTCATTGTTAGAGGAGAGGGCTGGACACTTCAAGAGAGATGATTTTGGGGAAATTAGGACTGGGGTCACCTTGCAAGTAATAACCAGGGCTGATCAAGACCAGGGTAGGACTGTTACGTTGTAGGCCAGCTGCTGTGGTCAGAGTGCTGAATCAGGGTTGCATTGCGAACAGTCACTCAGTGCATTCTTGTATGCTGACTAGGAGTGTCCAGACAGGGAGCTACAGTGCAGGACATTTTAAGGCACTCGTGGTTACAGGACAAGCGATGACGCAAACTCTCACTGTCTGAATTGCAATACAGAACATGACAGATGTACAGCCTGGCAAAGGAGAGTCAAAGGGCTCTGTTTGTGCACATTAAGTAGTAGATGTTTTCAGACATCCAAGACAGTACACGCTGGCGCCAAAGCCCATTTAAATCAGTTGAAACAATGCATTAATTTCAATGAGCCTTTGATCAGGCCCTATTTCACAGTGATTTTTCAAAACTAAGTTTTTTTCCCGTGATGAAGTGCATTCAGTGTGGTTTAGTCGTGATATTTATTACAATTCCCTTGCTACTGTGTCAGCTCAACTACAAAGTGAGCCTGTTAGTTTCACTTCTCTGTTCAGACTCAATTGAGTTCACACATACAGCTGATATCAGAAGATGGGAAAGGACCAACCTAAATGGCTAAAAAGAAAACTGACTAACCGTGATTCTTTGTAACAGTTCCACATGCAAAAAGCTTGCACAAAGAAAATCATTTGCACTACAGAGCTTTCTTCTGCACTGCACAACCCAGCTATAAAGTGAGACTGTATAAAGAAATGGACTGGAGATAGAGCACAAAGAAAATACAATTTTAATGAAATAATCCTCATCAAATTGTCCTCAATATGCACTTCATATACAGACATACAGCCTGTTAATGGTATTTATAATGGCAGAGCTGGGGTAGAGGTGCAAAATGGAAGAAGGTGAAAGAGAAAAGGCAAAAATTGAAAAGGTTTGAGGGTGGTAAGATAAGAGACAGATATGCAGAAATGGAAAAAGTATAACGAGGAGTAAGAAACAAAGAGAATGACACTCTTCTGTAATGGCAGCTCACAGCCAGTTTCCCCATCAACCTTGGACTGATATACAGTTTTCTTTTAAGTAATTTTCTGCAGATGAAGTGCAATCTTGCCATAAAGCTTCACTTTTTGGCAGCAAAAGTGAAAAGGAATGATTGAAAAGTCAGCTAAATCCTGCCCTACCAATCTGTGCCTGCTCACCACCCCAAGGGTTACTGAATATGATTACATGGAAGGACTTCTCTAAATGCCTAATGAAAACCACTTTGGAATACATATATTCCTAATCCTCTCAACTGGGAACATTTACCTTAGGCTTTTTACAGGATCCTAAAACCTGTATTGTATTTATCTTGGTAAAATTATATAAAAATCAAATAATGTATCTTGTAATCAGTATAGAGAAAAATAAGGTTCTTCTAAGAAATGATGGTGTTTGTTAATAAAATTAAGCTTTTCTTCTCAGTGAGAATCAGTTTTATAAAGATGTAAGCCTTATTGCTGAGAAGCAAGGGAAAGAATTTTTGAAAATGCCAAGCATCTAATAAAACTGATGTCTCCCAATAGGCACACCTGAAAGTGCTTTCAAGTATAGTAATAATATGCTCAGAAGGAATTTATTTAACTTTTATTTGCATACATTGGTAACTAAAAGACAAAAGAATTAAAATAACACATACATTATAAAATATGTTTGCAACTAAGGAGATTTTTAGATGCTGACAGTTTCTCACAACCGAATAAAGCAGGGCGTCTCAACCTTTTGTGGGTCATGACAGACTTAACAGATTGTGCCACCTTACAGGACACACAGCCCACCTTTGCAAAGGCCAAGTCCAACTCCACCCTAGCTCTCTACAACACATTTACTATTGTGTGGCAACACAGTAATGTGTCCCACAGGGCCAGATTAAGACATGCTGAGGCTCTAAGCCAGTGGCTGTCAAATTTTTTTTCTCGGGACCCAGATGAAAAAAAAAAAAATTATGACTGTGACCCAATAAGTAAAGTATAATTTGACAAGCCCCAGAACCCTCCTTATCTCCGGGCCCCCACTTCCCATTTGTCCAGATCCCCTTCATGCATGTGCAGCTGCAATTTTGAGCCCTACCAGCTCTTTCCTCACAAATGAAGCACAGCCTCAAATCCACATCACCCCAACCTTGTTCACTAGTGACCACATCAGACCCTTCTTTCCCCATGTCCTCCTCAGCTCTCATGCCCATGCCCCTAAGCTCCCTTCCCCCAGGTCCCCACTCCAGCCCTCCTAACCCCCCCATCTGTCTTCACTCCACCCCCTTCAGCCCCCCAAACCCCTCCCCAGCCCCGTGCACCCCTAGCCCCCACTCCAGCCCCCCAAACTCCTCCATCACTCACCGCCCCCCCACCCAGTCCCCACTCCAGCCCTTCATGGCTCCCCCCACTACCCAGCCACCACCAGCCCCTACCCAGTCTTCTTGTCCCCATACACCTCTCCACCACTCCCCAGCCCCCCTAAATCTCTGTTGGTCCCCCTAGGCACCAGAGACTCTCACTGAAAACACTGCTCGAAAGTAGCTCTGGTTTGTGCACTCAGCGAAGGCGGGACATTAACCTGCCCCCAGCAGCTGAGGGTAGTAGCCAGGTGCTTAAGGAGGTGGGGGGCAGGTGGGAGGAGCAAGCAGGTCCTTTCCCTAGAACATGCTTTCAAGAGCCTGAAGTACGGAGGGTCCAAACTTATCCAGGTCACCAAAAGGCTCTGCAGAAAGAGCTCCAGGAGCTCAGAAATGGTCACATCCATGTTCCCAGGATGCCGGGGGGTGTGAGCACAAAGGCAGGCAGCGTGGGACAGGCTTGTTCACTCTGGAGACAAAAGTGAGGAGCCCATGTTCCGTGACTCCGGGAGGAGTGTGGATGGCAGCAATGAGAAAAACACGGCCCAGAAACTACCCCGTGCTCTAAGCCAGGTAAGGCAGAGCCCCGGGAACAGAACAGGTGCTGCAGACACACTCTTCCGTCCAGAACTACCTGTAGCAGTAGCAACTATGAAAACTCGCAGCACACCTAGATGGGTGAGAGCTGGCACCGAGGGCTCTGAGGGGCATCACCAGCTGTGAATGGGAGACTGGGAAAGGGTGGGAGCTGACCAACGGAAGGCGCTGCTGGCCAAAGCTGTGATTCTTAAGTTGGCTGAGTGGAACAAACAACCGCGCCCAGAGGCAGGGCTGTAACCCTGTACAAACCGGGCTGCGACCCTGTTGTGGGTCATGACCCTTGGTTTGACGAATACTGCCCTAAGCTATGTCAAGATTCAGCACCTCCATATAAAAAAAATGAATAAAGAAAAAAAAAGTGTTTTACAGTATAACAAAAGGGGTAATGAAAAATTAATGATAAACTGTTATATTTGCATCTATACATAGGCAAAGAGGCAATGAAAAACAAAATAAAACATATATCTTGCAAAGAGCCTTATTTGCATTATCAATTTCAATTACAATAAGTCTTCTCAGGTGTCCTGACAAAGTGGTTGAGAACTGCTGTACAAAAGGTTTGCATGCTGACCTTTTCTTACAGTTAAAGCCCATAATTGCCATATCTTACTTACCCATCAGAGCCAGGTCTAGAAGGTGTACTGTCCGATGAGACAGAAGATACTGATGCAACAGACAGGGGTCTCGAAGATGAAGGCATTGTGAATGATCTGACCATGGACCGTGGTCGACTGCCTCGTTTATCATCCAAACTTGAGGGCTACAACAAAGAAAAATATGACCTTACTTCTTTAAAACAAAACCTGAAACTGATGAGTCACAAACATGTAACCCATATGCCTATCTAAAAGAGCTATCTCTTTTAGGGATCTCTTGATGCTAGGTTACGCTGATGGGCAGATTTGTTTACTCACATCCAGAAGCTTCTGTAAATTAACTGGATGGTTGCACTGAGCATGCTACACAAGGTTTTCTACTGCTGCTGTGGTCAGATGCCATGAGAGCAGCAGCTATAGAGTTGCAATGAGAAGAGTCCATGAGCTCGGTGTGTGACTGGGGAAGCCGAGCGAGAAGTGGACAGCAAGATATTTTCTCTCTGCTGTGGAGCATTTTGCAGCAGTTTTCTCATATGCACATGTGACCGATTGCTGGTTAACCAGTAAATGGACTGGATGTTGCTGGGTCCAGAAGAGAAAGAAAAGCCTGTATGCGTTTCTGCCTAAGTAAGGTCCCTGCAGCCAAAGAAGAGGATTGCTGCTTTTTCAACTCAAGCCTTTGGACTTGAATGGAGACTGCATATGAGATATGGATGAACTTCACCTAAACTCTGGGACTCTTGGGTTTTTTGCCCCACAATGTTTCTGTGGGGAATGTTCTGTTTACATTCATTTTGGTTTTTTTAAGATAAGATTTATCAAGTTAGTAGATAATAAAGTTCATTATGTTTATTTTTAGATAGTATTTTAATGTGGGGAGAGTAACTGAACAACCTTCGCTGTGAGTTCCTGAGGCTATGTCTACACCTAAAATCTTAGTTCAGACTTGGTTAGTCTGAACTAAGTAGTTCAAAAGTTAGTTCGAACTAAGCTCAATTTTTTAATTCAAACTAAAAAAGCACAGTTAGTTCGAACTAAAAGTTCAAACTAAAAAAACTGTGCATAACTGGAACAAACTCCTAGTTTGAATTAGTGTGTCTACATTGTGCTAGTTCAAACTAAACATGCAAATAAGTTCAAACTAAGAAGTTAGTTCGGACTAACCAGATGAACTAACTAGTTCGAACTAAGCTCTGCTTAGTTCAAAGTAAAAAAGTTTTTAGTTCAAACTAGGCAAAGCCTAGCGTAGACAGAGTTCAAATTGGTTTAAATTAAGGCTCTTTAATTCAAACTAATTTGCTAGTGTAGACATAGCCTTATAGACTGAATCCTGGATCTCCAGCTGTTTCGTTGTAGGAGCTGGAATTTTAATTTTTTTCTTCTTTAATTTGATGCACTAGAGAAGGGCAATTAAATGAATTCTAGCCCACCCGAAGGCTACAATCATATAATTCTGAATAATTAAATGATTCTTTTCTACTTAGAATTTTATGCTATTTCAGTTACACATAATCTATAACCACAAATAGAGACACTGTTACTAAATTAGATTTATGAACAGAAAAAGCAAACATTTGGGCCCTGATTCAGGAAAATATTCAAGCACGTGCTTAATTTTAAGCACATGCATGGCTTTGCAAAGCAAGGGGCTACAATTCCTAACAGCTTCTTCTAACCCACGGGCTTTTGCTTTCTCCTGGCCAAATATGAGGAAAGGCCCTGAAGTAGGAAATGGCTGAGCTCTGCTTGGGAGCTGTAGCTGCAGGGAAGCTGAAAACAGGAATATGAAGAGTCACGTATGGAACAAGCTCCGACTTCTAACCATTACAGCTGCACATAGGTGCATGGGGATTTATGGGGGAGCACGAAGCCACTGCAGAGAGGCCCAATGACAGCCACTAACTGAGACTGGCTTGGAAATCTGCATGGTCCTATTTGCTTTGGGCAGAGATTGAACTAGAGAGGGCATTCTAGGCACTGTTAGGCCTGAAGAGTCCTGATTCTCAATTGGACTGCCTCCAAGGGATCAAACATTTACTAGTATTAGGCACATTGAACTGTAACCGTAACTACTTCATGCCCAATGTATTTGCAACCCTTTCCTTTCCTTCCAGCTCTACTGATATAACCCTTCCCTTAGCCATGTGTCTGAGTGGTATTGGAATGAGCAGCACCTACACAACTGAGCTGCTGAAACACCCACAATTTTCTCCAAGTCGTGGTGCATGTAGCTGGCACCATGTGGGTTTGGTGGACCCCAGTACTGAGCAACAGCAATAATTCTATACAGTGCCATCCAGTTGACTTCAGAAAATATAAACATGTACTTATGCGCTTTCCTAAATTTGGTCTTTAATAAGCAAACTTACCACCAAATGACACTAATAAAACACACACACACACCCTCCCCAGCCCTATTAGACTTTCTGTTTTATATCTGTGCAGCTCAAATAGCTTTCAGTGTATTTAAAATAAGCCAAAGTCTTTAAAAAAAATAATGCGGTATTGCTGTTAACAGAGCCACTTTCAGAGAGAGACATCTAAGTTGAGAAGAAAATATTTAAAAGTTGTTTTCTATGCAGATGCCCTTTTACAGTTCTGAATATTTACACAAGCTCTGTCAGTCATTAATAACTGATATATGCATAAAATAATTGAACTCCTTCAGACAAAAATAAGAATCCCATGCTGTTTAGTCACAGGTAGATTTTCCACACTGTCAACTACTGGTAAGTTGGCATCGTACAAGAAAGACAGAAGTGATAAAATTCCATCAATTCTTAGTAACGGATCAGAGTGACACAGGCAAGATAACGCCAACTGGTGTTGACTTTCCAGTCATCTCTTTGAAAGTGTTAATGTATATGACTGGAGTGAGTGGCACATAAGTAGAGTTAATGTCAATATCTCTCTTCTCCTTGAAAATAAATTACTATTTAGAGGCAAAGCGCATCAAACATATCAAAGAGGGATTTAAGGACAATAAATGGAACAGTATTTACAAGGATACTATCAAGGCCAGTAAGTTTCAGATAGGATTTCTCTCTTCTCTACATGAGTCACTATTATCTTCATATATCACCAATATAGAAAGATCTGGAAATGAGTTTCTAAAGTCAGAGCTGTCAAAGTCAAATTTTATTGGCCTATTCTGCTGCCTTTCTGCAGCTAGGGATTTGCCCGGTGCACTAGCTCTAATGCCACCCATCCCACAGCCCCTGCTCCCCCCCTCCCCCAGCAGGATATTTAGCTGGGGCAGAGTTGGTGTGGCTGGCCTGTGCTGTGTTACTGCTATCTTCACGTGACGTGTTCTCTTGGGGACAGTTGCCGCCTGGCCCAAGAGGCTCTCAGCTACACTGTTCCCAGACTAGAGAACTATAACCAGACTCCTGTTGTACCTCCCTGATTTGCTAAGTGGAAACCTGGCACAGCAACGATTCTGACCTAGTGTGTCTAAACACCTGTGGGATCCCCAGTAGTAACAGAGAAATTCAGGGCCAGATCCTGCTCCCAGTTAAACAAGTGTCAACCTGGAGAAGCACCATCCCTGGACCTACATGGCTATAAATCCACAGTAAGTGCAATCAGAGTTTGGTGCACTGAGTCTTGGATATAACAGGTTTAGATTACATATTTCACGAATTACAGGATTTCATGTTTTTCATACAAGAGATATAATGTCAGTCTGCTCTTCCTTGTGATGGAGCCAATCCTAGAATTAACCTTAATAGACTTCTTTGCAAAATGTTCTACTGTGGCTCTCTCTTTCATGGATGCGTAGTGGGATGAAAGTAATGAACCACATCTTCCCTGCTCTTGGGTTGGCGCTGGTAAGGGCTGTCCAGGATCTTGGACCCATTGGGAGCGCCCCTCTGATTCATCTCAACTTACATACCCATAGAAAGTTCAAAAATGGCATAGAGGGGACCTGTTTATTCTGTGATTCTGCAGTTGTGGAATTCACACTCCACATTTGCAAAATCATTCTCTATATGCAAAATATTTATTTTTAAATAGTTATGTCTCTAGCCTTTATGGTTGCAGAGATAACCTTTAAAACATAAACCAAATGGAAACCTCTCCCATGACTTCTGCCTAAAAATGCAGACTGGCAGATGCAACAACAGTGAAGGGCATGAATTCCCTCAGTCATCTCAGCTGGGGTGACTGTGCAATCTGGCATTTTTCCTGATGCCACAAAAGTCAACATTTCTGCCGTGAAATTCACCATTTTGTTGTAGACAGGCAATTTCACAGTTTGTTTTGTCTCCTTGCCCTGCTGGGACCTGTCTGCTGCTGTGTCTTGTTCATCAGCTTTTCTTCTAAGGGGATATTAGCTGCATTACTGCACATTCCCTACAATATTCCACGGAGCTAGGCAGAAATACACAGTTGGGGTACAGACTGCAGCCAGGCAGCAGAAGCACACACTGGCAAACAGGGCTACCTACAGAACAATGTAGTAGTTAACGTTTCTTTAACCGGTGATTTTATTTATATTTGATGTTCCTGTTGATTAGAAATGCATTTGGGCAACCTTACAAAATAGGTAATAACATTTTTGTGGGAGATTTTCCGAAAGTTCAAGTTACTAGATTTGTAGATTCTCTCTTGCACAAAATTATTACTTACAATTTTGGGGAATATATTTACTATTTTAAGTAACTTCTGATATTTGCTTTCTTGGAGACAAATCATATTTTGCTCCAAGGTCACATCTTATCCAAATGGTAAGGAGAGTCTCCCTTACTTTCATTTTTCTTCTTGAAATCTAGTTAGCCATTTGGGACCAAGAAGAAACAATTCATGTCAAAATAAAAAAGTAGACAAATCTGACTTTATTCACTAAGCTGTGTGGTATCACTCTGATAAATACATTCATTCATTTATTTTGTTTTTCTTCAACAGTAACAAAGGGAAAGGAGTGTAAAATGAATGACTGTTTCATATGTCTTTCTTTTTCATTAAAATTCTAACCAACACCTAAAGCAAGGTTAAAGAATACTTAAAATAGTGATGGAAGTTTTGATTCTGAGAGTGCCAATGACACTGACGTACAAGGCACAGAACCCAAATCCTAGCACGATCGGTTCTCAGGTTTACTCTAACACTTCACTTGTCGATAAAAACTCACCCACTTTGCATACTTCTCAAGTGCATTTATAACTTTCAAAATATATTCTCAATTAAGAATCTTGCACTCCCACTAAGCAGCAACACTGAGTCTTAAACAAAAACAAAACTTTCTATTAGCTAAGTGGCCTTTTATCAACGAGGTTCAAAGTATAAAGGGACTTTCAAAATTCCTGGTTATATCTTGAAGCTGAGGCAGAAGTGGTGGCCAAAAATGCCTTGTTCATGTGGGGAGAGTGCAAATTATAGTACTGAGGACCATGCACAGAGAACAATCTACCTGTGGCCTCCTGAAACACAGACTGGAGTTATAGTAGCAGGAGACTTACAAGTAAGGTCAAGGATGCAGTTTGTATTTAAGAGCAGCAAGCCATTGTAGAGAATCTGAAGATACAGGGCCTTGATTTATTGGAAAAGCAATTAAAACAGCCTTAGAACTGGAGTCTGGTTTTGGAAGACATACTCTGTGACAATCTGCGACATGAACCTCTGACTTCAAAGGATGAATGATTCAAAGAGATCAAAACCTTCTAAAGATTGCAACCTAGATAAAAGATCCTTGGAAACAAAACACTGTGAGGGACTGCGCTGAATTCCAATGGACAGATCCAGGTATTTTAGGAGAAGTCTCTCAGACAAAGGAGTCAAGTTAATAAGAAACATTCAAAAACCCCTACGGCACTAAGCTACTTCTCCTATGCACTGATAATGTAAGTGAAGTCTTTGGCTAGGCTCCATGCTCTGTCTAAACTATGATTGCTGGTCCAGAAGTAAATTAAGCAATAGGCCTGTGGAGTGTAGTTACAGACAGCAAGGTACCTCATGAAGCCACAGACATACAACTGTGCTTCTGAAAACAACTTTCTGGATGTGCAAAAAGACGGAAACCAGAAAGATGCTATCTTCTAATCTCAGGTGAGATACTCATCTGACATGCAACACAAGGCAAGGCACTATACTTTTGTGTGTGGCTAATAACTTGGGAAATTTTAGGGATGTTAAGAGAAATGAACGTGATCTAAAAATGAGTTTAAGTCCACCACAATCACAAAACCAAAACAAAATAAAAAAAAGATGTCCTCCCTTAAAATTCTTAATCAAGCCTCTATTAAAACATTTTCTATATATTTGCTTCATCACTAAAATATGAATTACAATTAGAGAAATATAAAGTGCTATATATTTTACAGCAGTTCTAAAGAGAGATACTTTTTCAAGTGTTAGGTTTCGAGACAACTTACAATTGTTCTGATACCATATTGCTTTTCCACTTTTTCTTTGAGTTGCTTAAAACAGGCCTCCATTCGCTCATGAAAAGGCCTGAGTGCTTCAGTTACTTTTTCTCCATGGATTCGGATACCTTCTGCCAGGAATGGAATCTGAAGAAAGTAATTAGATGACAATGAATTTTCTGGCTTTCTCTCACCAAAGGGAATAGGGCTAAATGGACTCAACACATACTGTAAGGCTTCTAAGAAGAATGTGAGAGTTTATGGAATAATAATAGCAATTAAAGCAGAACATGGTGATTTTTTGTACTACATACAATTTCATTTTTGCTCTATGTTGCTATAGTCATTTAAACTTAACCTACGCATAATTCTGACCAGTGATCATAAGGCACAGGTAAATTTATCAGGTTGAACAAATGCCTCTTAGGGTAACTCCCGCAAACGTACTGTACTTTAAATTTGATTCAGATGCTAGACCAGTGATGCAGGAAACCACATTAACAGTATGAGCAATCGACATCATTCAAAAGAACTACAGTAGTGCAAATTCACTGTTTCATTTACTATAGTAATATATATTCATATACAAATGGCATGGAAGGGGAAATATTTAGTTTTTTATATTATATATAATTCTTACCGGAAAGTATTATTATCAACTACAATTGATTATTATCATATTAAAAGCTTCCTGATTGGTTAGTAACTCAGCTTGTTTAATTATTAAATCATACGCTGTTTTAATAGCATGTGCTGCAAAGAGCTGCAGGAGACACATTGGAAAGCTACTTGCAGCTCATGAGAGCTTAAGCCTGAGTACCATCGAGCTAGACTATTAATGCAGCCCCACAAGATTTCATGAGAATAAACTGCAGAGAAAAACAATCTTCACATCTCTTTCTAAGAAATGCTATTCATGAAACTCTGTTATAATGGAGAAGAAATTTTCTTAGATATTGTACACAATGTATTTGTTAAGAAAACATGCAGCTCTGCATACAAAAGCTACAATATTTTACATCATAAATTGGTTTTCAATTATCTTTAGGAATGAGTGAGGTTGAGGGTGGGATGGTGAGAATAAATTAATTCTCTCTTGTAACTGAAAATAATAATTTATCTGCAAGGCTGCTGTCACAAAATATCCATACCAACACAAGGTTATATAATTAGTTCATAGTGTGGAGGTGTAGCTGACCTTTTAAAATGTTTTAAAAGAAACATTTTCATTCCCAGGGCTACACAGATCTACTATCAGATTCTTGTATCTCATGTTTAAGAAAAACATTTCCTTTTCCAGATCCGCTCCAGCCTCCACAGCTTGCTGGTTCTGAATTAGATATTCTTCGCAGTAATCAAGCTAAGAGGTTTCTCCTTAATAATTCATAATTAAACTGTAATACTGATTAAAAACAGATTTTTCTAACATGACTGATCAGCAATCTAAATGAACAGATTTATTAGTAAGGAGGATAAGAAGTACACAATTAAATTGCATGTGAAGAAATTAAGAAATCTTATCAAGATGAATCCATGAATAAAAAGCATTTTGTGCCATTTAACAGCACCCAGCTGTTGCTTCTCTTGGCACTCTATACAGAAAAATGCAATATTTCTACTCTACTCACTTTTATTTATAATCCATATGGATTTGTACTCAGTAGTTACAATTAAAAATTAGAATTGTCTGGTTCCTGATTTTCTGTTTACAATAAATGAACCTGTTTTGATAGGGCAAAGTTCTGACCCTATTGTGAGATGGAGTAAGAAGAGCAATGGCTCATTTGTCTTGCCTACTTGTAAGGAATGAGAAGGCTTGGGGAAAATATCTTACGTATTTTTGCAGTAAGGTTGCTGTTGTTTGCAGTGCATATGTTAGTGGGGGGGAGAGTGATGGCAATAGTCTGTTTCATTAATGCATATTGAAGGATTGTCAAGGAGTACTTAAAGCAAGAAATGGGCGCTACTTTTCTTTTTAATGAATGTACACATAAAACAAAATAAATGAGATAAATTAATGAGAGCACTGCAGTAGCATAGCCAATCCTGAGAACAATCAAACTGGCACAAAAGGAATATATGGTATCTGAGCAGCAGCTCTGCAGACAAGGAGAGGGGAACAGACATTTGGCATCAGTAGAACTATTATCCTGTGCTGACGTCTGCAGTTTGGAGAAACCAGCCAGTATTGCTGTTTGGCGTATGTGGCTTTTTTCAGGGCCAGCCCAAGGTTTTTTGGCACCCTAGGCCATATATTACTTTGAGGAGCCCCTGCCCCTGGCTGCAGGTGGGGATGTGGGTAAGGAGTGGTGCTGCTGCCAAGGTCCAGCTATGGGTGGGGGTCCAGCCCCAGCTGGGGACCGGTGCCATGGGCCAGGGCCTGGCTGCTGGGATTCGGCCCCTGTCAAGGATCCAGCCACAGGGCTGGGGAGGAGTGCTGCTGCTGCTGCCAGAATCCAGCACTCTCCAGTGATCTGGCCATGGGCATGGTGCCACCACTGGGGTCTGGCCACGGGTTGGGGTCCAGCTCCAGCCTGGGAGCGGCACCATGGTCAGAGCTTCTGGCCACAGCTGGGGAGTGCTGTCACGATCAGGGACTGGCCTCGCCAGTGAGAGGAGCCATGCTGACACCTGGATCTGACCCCAGCTCGGGAGTGGAGCTGTAGCCGGGGACCAGAGCCACCGCCGGGATCCCCCCACTGGCCTCCCCATCAACACCCAAATGACCCACTCCCCAAACCACAGTCCTAGACCAACCTCCACCCACTTACCTTTTTTGGAGTAGAGCCAGCCGAAACACAGCTTCCTGCCTTGCTCCGCCCTAGACTACATGCCTGAGCAGAGCAAGGCAGGACAGGCCCTAGGTGATCGCCTAGGTTGCCTCTATGGAAGGACTGGCCCTGGCTTCTTTGCAGCTGACGTGCCCCCAGCCACAGAGAACCTCAGAGACTTGCTCCCAGCCCCACAAACTTGAAAAAGCTCAGCACGTCCTTCCTGGTGCCACCGCTTGGGGCCTGAAGAGCTGAGTTAGCTCCTTCTTCCTTTGGGAATTGGGCAGGGTCAGCTACAGCTCCTGAACGGGAACATCCCATTTGCTCTCCTAGATCCGTTTCCATGGCTGCAGAGTCAGACTGAACACAGATTCATCTGGCTCTGTGCAGCAGAACTCAGTACAGCTAGACTCTCCCCTGTTATGAGAGAGGTGTTAATGAAATGCATGTTTTGAATTCTAGATTTAAATATGAGATGATGCTTGCACAGGAAGTTAAACAGAGGCCTGGCCCAAGGGCCCTCACTGGGACTGGCTATAGTAATAGCAGTTGGATGGTCATTAAGAAGGGTGTACGGATTCTAAGCATTCTCTTCAGTCATTATGGAGACTAGCAGATGAGCTGGCTCTAGTGAGCACTGAATATAGGCAAACCTGTGTGAGGTTCCTTGACATTCAAGAGCAACTGCACAAGGAAGATTAACATCCTAGTCTACTGAACTAGCCCAAGCTTAACTTTGAGAACATACCATGCACCCAAAAGCTTAATGACATTGGATTAAAAGGTTTGCTAAGCAAATATTGCAGAGCACAGACAGGAGAGGGGACCAGATATGCTTGAAAGCAAGGAAACAAGGAAGACAGAGCTGCTTCTTCGTTTGGTGGTATCTTAGTTTGGGTTTCTAAAAGTGGCATTACCTCTGTACAGTTTTGACCATCTTTGTTCAGCACTGTGTACATTTTGTATGTACGTTAATTACTAGAAAATACTTTCAGTCTGTCATCAATTGCTCTTCCAGTGGGAAACTGACTTGCTACAGTGTCCTGATCTGGTGCAAGGACCATTTTTCCTCCTTCCCCTAAAAGGAACAGGTAGGCCTGTTTAGCAGTGGTGTGGAAATTTGCTAAGAAGTGTGTGAGTGTGTATGACTACAAGTTCTATAAGGGGGCAGGGGTTAACTGAATTTGTTGCCAAGATATTTGACCTTGGAGTAATGATTGGTTTGTTTAATTATTGCTATATTTTAAAATACTGTGAAAGGTGCTCTTTGCTTTAGATAAGTGATCTTATTGTAATGTAATAAATGAAAAACTAAATGCACATATGAACTTTAAAAACAGGGTGGGAGAAGAAACAAAACAAACAAAAAAATCCATAACACAACAAAAAACATTTCTCATAATCCTAGCTGCCATCAGGATGCTGGTGCAATTGTTAGTGGGGTGCTGACAATATGGGGTGCTGATGAGGGAAACTCTGTTTCTGGTGTTAGCATTTATGAAATGGGAAATTTTACATGAAAAGAATTTGGGTTTTTTTTTTTTTTTTTTAGCTTTTCATGTTGTAAACCTTAATTCACTATCACCGGCATGAGAAGCGGCACAGGAACAATTTTATGTGCTGTGTGCTAGTCTTGATGTGCTTTAACTATAATGGCTAAAGGCTGAGTGACTACTGCACTGAGATGAACCCCATTGCTGGCCATGTGCTGATGATCAAAATGATACTGTCAAACAAAATAAATGAATGACCAGATCAAAATGATACTGTCAAATAAAACTGCAGGACCTGATTTTTCTAAGATGTGAAAAGGCACAAAAACAGACTAAAATAAAATTAGACTGCTAACTGCAGAGCAGTGCAGTCATTTCCCATCTGAGAAATACCACGACATTTCATAGTATTTTCATGAATGTAAAACAATGTTCAAATACCTGAAGTTTGGATGTTTTTGAATTTTGTTATGATGGTTTTATACAATATTTAATTTAGTATAGTATCTTGAAGTACACATTAACCAAACGTACCACACTAAATGGGAGCACTGAAAAATGAAGTTTTTCCATCCACAATTTAAGCAAAGTATGGGATATAACCTGAATTTTCACACACATTGCCACCTCTCCCTGCTTCTAGCCTGTATAGGGGGTCTCTCCAGAGAGTTATGCCAGTCTGCATGCCAATATGAAACCAAGCCTTCAAGGTGTTCTGGTCTCTCTCTCTCTCTCACTCTCGTTCTCAGTGAAGATTACCTTTTAACTGGAGTGTGACCCAAAAATTGTTACTTATTACTTGTTTCCAGAGGTGCCCAGGCATACAATCTACTGTATAAGATGCTATCTTACTGCTAAAACTTATTTTTTAAAGTAAGACTATACAGTGAAAAATACCTTATCTTACTCAAAATACATGTTTTATTTTTCACTTTCCAAATAGAAGGCATCCCTACCTGAAGAGCTTGTATTCCAAAGATGAATGAGACAAAGGGAAGATGAAGTTGTGCAACAATACAAGTAAAATGGGCAAGGAGGAAACTGGCGACATTCAATATCGTAGGTTTTTAATAACACAATGATCTATATAGAGATATCAAATCTTGAGATACGGTAACCTATTTATTAGGAATTGGACTGAGATTGCCAATATTATAATACTGTGTTATAACACACTACTCTGCTTCATATTAGCTAGCAGATACTATTGTTGAGCTGATAATGAAGTCAAACCAGCGATTTAGAGGCAAAAGACTCTATACTGGGTCTCCCTTCCACCCCCCTTAGCCATCCCATTCCTTAGGTGAAAGTCATCTTTAACCTGCATTTCGTTTGATATTATGCTATCTGAAAAAAACTTTCAGAAATGTTTTAGTACCATGAATACTGTAATTTTATATCAGGTAGTTTCAAAATTATTCCTTTTGCTTTTTGATTTTTCTCTCTTATATTTCTTACTGGTTACAGTTTCAGAAAACGTATGATTGTATTACTCTCATCTTTAAAGTTGCTTAGCTTCTATCACACTTGGAGCTAACCTAGTGACAAAAGAATTCTGTGCAATTTTAAACACGTTGACAAAACAAAACTTGCAGAATTTTAATATATATTTTCCAGTGTTTATTCTTATTTTAATGAATATGTGTTGCCAGCGATGAACCGCTTTTGGGGTGAAATGTGTTCATGAGCACCAATAAAATTTGTTTTTAATATGGTCATTAGGGGCAATGACACAGTGGTGACATGAGGTTACTCTCCTGGGATCAAATTATTTTCCTCTCTAGAATCTGCAGCCCCTAAAATCCAATCTGTTGTAAAACCTTACGGGGAAAAAAATCAATACAACTTTTGCAGACCAAACTAGTGTTTGTTCAGCAATAGTTTTACAGCCTTCTGAGGATTTTTGAATTTTACATCTTTGGTTTCTACTATATCTAAAATTGAATCCTCTAGAAATTTTAAGTATTTCATTTATAATAAAGACAGAATAGAATATAAAACACTACCACATACCATTTTTTTCACAGCGAAAACATTTCTAGTCACATATGCAGGTGTTTTTATCATAAAATTATTCTGAGGCTAATGAAAAATATAAGAGTATAGCCTTACAATAAAACCACAATTTGGTTTCCTGTTTTTCCTGAGATGTATTCTTTAGTGGGCATAAATGCATCTCTTCACAGAGGAAGGATGCTATTATATTTAAGGCATGGGACCTGGAGATCTGGGTCTTATTTCTAGTTCACTACAGATATCTGTGTGCCCTCTTAATTTATTTGAAGTATGTTTCTGCTATGAATGATAATTATAACAATGACATTGTGGAGTTCCACCACAGATATAAATACCACAATATATCATGTGTAGGGGGTGTGTGTGTATTTTACAATTTTGTAAGGTATGCTGGGAGTGAGGCAAAGACTTCACAAACTCCTAGCCTCGTTTACTATGCATTTTGTGTAAACATGACTTTGCCTGACTTCTGTCAGACACAGTGTATAGTACTACAAGATGCTACATATGTACATCTCTGGTTACAGACGAAATTGCACTTTACATAAATTATCTGCCGAAATAATAAGAGATCATGTAAACAGACTACATTAAAATGTGTTTGTACAAGGGGACTGACTTATGGTTGAACATGTAGGCTAGGCATTTAAATTCTGAGTGCTTAAACTGTAAAGCTGTAATATTTTTTTAATTTAGTTTTTAAAGGAATTCTTTATTAAATTGGCACTACATAGGGAAAAATTAGAAGCAAATTTACAAGAAAATTGACCACCCCTATTATAAAATATCAAATCATTTGAAAGATACAGTGTATTTGTACCTTTAAATTGGTAACAGGAGAAACTATGTAATAAAAAATGAGTTAATAAGATTAGTCACTTGTGGGATTATCAAACGACAAACTATTTCAGATTTGAAAAGATGAACTTTAGCTCATGTTCTAAGACAGTCTTAAATGCCACAGGAATGAATACACTAGGGTGAATGGTTTTGATGCCTGAATTTTGTCAGAAGTGACAGCAGGCTGCCTTTGTATGCCATTTGGCCCAGGCACAATTTGAATTAGACAGTTTTACCTGCAATGCTATCAGATCCTTTAGTTTTTCTATCTTTTCATGATCTTCTGGATGCTCATAGATGTATTTTTCAGTAAAAAAAGCCTAATGAAGACAGGAAAGTACCAGTTATTTCAGAAAATGATTGCATATTTAATATCTAGGAAGGCTTATAGTTATGGGAAAGATAAATTAATCAAACCAAAAGATTATGCTACCAACTACCAGTTATAACATGTCTACAAATACATAATTAAAAGTCATGAATGACAAACAACTCAAGTGTGCCCGAGATCATGACTTCCATCCTCTGGGGGTCAGTAAAGCAGTGGGAGTAATATCATCACGTGCTGCTCTACACCAAACCTTCTAGTCAAGCAAGAAGTACCGTTGCAGGGCTCTGCTTTGCCTACTTTATCTAAAATTGTGCATATTGTGCCCATGTAAGGAATTTGCAGGTCTCAGTGAAGACTGTCTAAATTCCAATACCTACAACCCATGTTGCAATACAACATGATTTTGGTTTCACAATACTATACCTCAGTGCCTAGTAGTTTAAGTGTCTTATGCAGGCAAACTAGGCCAGAGGTACTGGAGATGGAAAGAGTTCTTCTGATAACAAGTCAAGGAGTGCAAATCACATGCCTCCCTACGTTATCTTACATGAACTTTCTGCTCAAGTACAGTAATTTGCAATGTAAACATACTGATACGGTTTTTCACCTCTTCCTCATTTTTATTCTAAACTCATGTGTACATCTTCATCAGACTATGTCTGTGATAAGCAGATGTAGTCATCCAAATATATTTTGGATGGACTACATTAACTAGTATCTCATAATGATACATTTTCACAACATGAATCCCAAATATTACTTTTAAATCTAGATGTGAAGGCAGAAAGAGACTACTGTGATCAACTGCATGACCAGCTCTGTAATACAGGCCACAAAATTTCACCCAGTAATTTCTGCATCAGCTACAATAAATTTCAATTGTACTACAGCATAAATTTTATGAAGTTATTAAATTTTCATTTAAAGATTTCAAATGATGGAATCCACCACACCCGTCAATAAGTTGTTCCAATGGTTAACAACCCTCAATGTTAGCAATCCTCACAGTTTTGTATCTTTCTTCATGTCACAGGATTCCTTGATAAATATCACCCCATTTATAATATACTCGAGGCTTGGAAATTTGAGTTTCCAACCCTGACCGACAGTGCATGTGTTTACACAAATGGACATGTACGCACACACATACGTAGACACACATCAGATGCCATGACCAAACAGATATAGAACACAGCTAATTTTGAACATACCTTTTCATAGTTCGTGAACCCTCCCATGACTGCAGGATCCACAATGCCATTAAGTAGCATAGAGAGGGGGTTAATAGGTAGTTCTGAATCATTTAAATGCTGTTGAACCATATTATTTATTTTATCATTTGTTAACTGCATGGTTTCTATAGCATTTTCTAATGGACTGATTTCAACCTAAAAGAACAGCACAAAAATAAGTTTTAGTTACTGGTCCAATGGTCGCATAGCAGGCCACACTTAAATAGTTTGCTCCCCACCAAACTATTCCAATGACAAGCAATAGGTGCAAGAGTGAAAGAGAAATTTTAGTCAATAGCTGCAGGAAGGCATGGTTTCTATTAAATATGTAGTGTTGATACTGTAGTAACTAATATGATAGAAACAGATAGAAGATGTACCATTTTTCACTTTTATAGCACAATTATTACACAAGGCAAGGCTCTTAGAAAGATGAAGCAAGTCTAAAACTTTGGAATTATTTTGACAGAGCCCACGTGAGTGTTTTGTGAGATACAAAGGAAAATTTTGCTTATGAAGACTTACGGATAAGTAACGCTTAGAGGGGACACAAGAGTGATCCAGTTAAAATAATAATAATAGTAGAGCCAAGAGCTAGGGCTAGAATGGCCAGTGGATTTTGATGATGGGCTCAGAAATTCAGATGTTAAAAAGAAAGAATGTACTTCTGCCTGGCTTTTCAGACAACTGTTTTGGTAGCCCCTCAGGAACTTACATTAACTGTGTTGTAGAGAAGGCATTTATACCATCACATTTGTCAGCACTGTCTTCATCATAGTTTGGATAATTAAACCAAAAACATGCTTTCTTCTGGGATTTAAAGTTACTCCACTGTTTAAAGTAGAGGTCCTCAAATTCCTAGGTTGAGTTGGTTCTGAATAGTTAGATTGCATACGTGCACCTCCCTCCCATTCAAATCATATGGGCCACTTCCTATCATTTGTGATCAAATAACATCCTTTTGGCAACTATAGCTGTTGGTTAATATCTGGGAAATATTTAAAATATAGCTAAAATATATAGTAATGTGATTGAACATTGTGTTGGAAGAGAGCAAGATCTACAGACCACCAGCAGGTCCTCTGAGTATCCCAATACACCGCAATTTTGAAATCTTTCAATTAAAGAATGTTAAAGATCTAGCCTATTTATCCCAAAAATGTCATGGTAGGAAGGGAAAAGATGGGGGGAGGTGTTAATTGGGACCTGTTAGGAAAATGCAAGTGTGTAGTTGATTACACTCTGATTTACATAAGCTTAACATAAATGAAGCACTTCAAGCTAGCTATCAGTTGCTTAACATGCTTCTAAGAGCCACTTATAATCACATTTCTTTAGTTGTCACTCTTACACCTGCTACCTGATTAGATCAAGTCTGCTTTAATTATCATTTTAAAAAGTGAATTTTGAGTACTATTTTAGGATTCAGGGTTTCATGACAAATGACTGTTTGTCTGCTAAGTTTGTGCACACAAACTTTTAAAATGGATACTGAACTTGTAAACTGGTGTGTTCAACCAGGAACCCAATTTTAGAACTTATACATTATGGAGAAACATCAGTATATGAACCGTGAGTCTAATTAGAATACAGCCTCAGCCCTTTCCTTAAAAATCTCACAAAATGGTCTTTCTCTAGTTCTCTCAACAATTTATAAAATGTTCAAAGGTAGATTCATTCATTGTGTTCTATAATGTATCCTGAGTATTTATATCAGGAATTAAAAAATTGTGTTATAGAGGTGCAAGATTTGCAACTAGACTGCTAGAGTTTTACCCGATAATGAATGTTTATCAATAGATAACTACTGCCTTTGTAGCAAATGATGTTACATATTAAGTCAAAAGACATCCTTTAGTCTCCTCCAACATATGTAGTTTCTTTTGCTTTTGTTGCCTTCTTTCAACCATATGACTAATATAATCTTTGCTTACAAAAGGATTATGGAAAAAGCTCCATATGACAGATGTATATGCACATTTCTATCTGATGCGTAGTATTAAAGGTGCATAGGTATAAAGTGGATTAAGTAGCCTGTCAGCCTGTAACTCGGGAGGTGAAGGGATTTTCATCAGAAATTCCACTTGTTAGAGAAAACAATTCTAGAATAGGGAAGATAAATGATAGTGTAATCTACCAAGATTATCTTGAAAATACAAAATTCATAAAAAAAATCAAAATGGTTTATTCAGTCACCTACTACTGTCAAACATCACATTCGTATGCTGTTACTATAGATACCATAGTCATTTCTGCATCACTTTTGTTCATCTAAATACAACTGTCCAACAGAATCTCAATGGAGCAATAAAATAGCTTTAATTAATCATATGCAGATTGTTCTTTCCCTTCAAAAAAGAAAAGCCTCACAAGCAAGATTTAAGGACTGCAGCAAGTAAAATCATTTGCACTGAGACTTAAATATTACAGATATGTAAGAGTAATTTAGTATTTAAGGTATTCATAGATATATTTTATGTAAACAGTTTTAGTTATGAACTAGAAAAAAGGAGGGGCATATTTGTTAAAATTCTTGGTGACTCTGTAAGGCATATTTTAGCTAACTTTAACAAATATAAGAAGAAATCAAACAACATTTAATCAGTAAGAATATTTAAAGAAGAAATTTAGTCAGCAAAAGTAATTGAATTTAGTTACATCTTCTCTTAGAAGAATTACAGTTAAAATGCCCAATTCCTACCTTTAGAAAGGAATAGTTTTGTGGTCTTTACAAATTAGGGTCCTTATACAGATTTTTTTAAATAATTTTGACAGATAGTATTTTATGTATTTTTTTAAAGTTCTTGTCAATTAACATTTCAATAATTGTCTAAAATAATTTGTTTTAAGCATTTTTCAGTTTTTAGTATTTTAAATTTTCAGTTTTGAGAAATTATAAGCCAACAGGCAACAATATTTAACAACAAAGTTGAGATTAAGACAGTTAAAGCTTCATAACTATTAAAACACAAGTTGTCAGCTTTATGTCAAAAATTAAAAAATAAATACCCTTAAGTCAAATTCAAATAAGTTCTCAGGTAGAATTTTTCTTACTTTGGCTATCTGTAAGTTTTCTTTATTATAGCTAGAAAACTCTTTTTAGCTAATTTATGCATTGTGATAAATTTGCCAGACACCTAGTGGCCAGCCCAAAAACTTGGGACCCCCAGGTATCTAGCAGAGGAGCCCTCCTGCCACTGCAGAGCCACTGTGGCTCCTTTTGGTGGCAAGCCCCTTCTCCTAGAGGTGCAGGAGGGGTGGAATGGCTGCAGGGAAGAGACGGCAGCACTGCAGCGGAAGAGTGCTACCATCGTTTCTCCCCTGTAGCCGCCTCCACCCTCAGCACTGCCAAAAGAGCTGCTGCAGTGGCCTTTTTTTTTGGTGGAATGGGAGGAGGAGCCCAGCATGCTCTATACCCTTTCCCTTAGCATGAAATCCTACGTACCATGATGACCTGGTGCCTACAATTTGTTGAGGCTTGGTTTATGGTGAAATTGACACTTACTGATAAAAATCTAATCCTTCCAAACCTACGTATACAGCAGTGAATTTAAGTAATTGCTTAAAGGAAAGCACAAGTAGTCCCTTTGACTGTAATGTTCCTACTCCCATACATAAAGTTAAGAAGTGTCAAGGAATTTTGCTGGGTCAGGGTCTAGATGTTCAGAGGGTTCATCATTCACTTTTTTGTACCAGTGACGGAAGAACAGTTACTACACTTGATCTTAGCCACACAGGGCAATCACCTTAGTCAATAAACAACAAGAAGTCACAAATGGTCTCACTGATTAGGCTTTGAAGTTAAGCTGCATATATATTCAGTAAGTGAGGGAAAAAAAAGTTCTGGTAAGTAGCCTCAGTAAATTCATCCTGAATTGTCCTTACCATGAAAACTGATTTGACTTCAAACCATCTTAAAATCCCTGGTAATTTATATGCTGTCACATAGATGGTTCTCTCAATCCACATATTCTGCAAATATAACATAAAGTAGGTTAGAAATAACATGTTAGCAGACTGATAGCCTTTATCTAAACCAAGAATTTACTATCTTATTACTGGAAAGAAGAACTGCAGCAGTATATAAGTAACAAAGGTAAAAAAATTGTAAATGGAATCTGCATGTGTCTTTCAGCGGTATGTCTGTGACTAGAGTGATCTCAAAATCTAGTGTGCTATTTAAGGATTTAACATTGTTCTTTTAACTAAAGCATAAATTTATGTAAAAGCTCCACCTGCTTCTGTTCAACAGTCATTTTCCAACTACTCTGCTTACAATGTGAAAAGCACATTAGACAAATTGGATGACAGACTTCAGGAACAAATTTATCTTGTCTATGGAAATCTACAGGCATAGAAACCTCCACTCAATGCTGAATGGAAAGTTTTAAACATAACTTAAAAACAAAACAAGTTTCCCAGGTATAACTTTTAGGGTTCTCACATTAGTGCCCTAAAAATGCCCTTAGAGCCTGCATCTTTCATTAAAAAAAAAAAATTGCAGTGATTTTAACGTCAAAAAGGCAGCCTAACTTAACATTACTATATCTTCAATTTTAAATTATTGTTTTAATTACAGCTGTCTTTATAAATGTTGAAGTTATGATGAAAATGTTTTGTTACAAATTTTGTTTGATTTGGCCCTGCCACCTTATTTTAAATGAGAAATAAATTGGTATAGCTATCTTTTATTAGGCCCTAAACTCACTCAGGAGTCTAAATCCCTTTGAAAGTCAACAGAACCAGATTTTTAAAGATAGTTAGGGGCCTACTAGGATTTTCCAAAGCATACAGGTGCCCAGAGTTAGGCAGCTAGGTGCTTTTCAAAAATCACAGTAGGTGCCTACATGTCTTCAAAAATCTGGTTCCATACTTCTAAGCATTTTAGTTATTTTATTTGAAATCAGGATGCATTTTACACACTGTAGCATTTTATCTTGCCAAAATATCTTTGTTGGTTTTTGCATAGCATTATCCATTGATGGAAGGAGTGTTTTTCTCCATCCCCTCCAGGATCACTTTGATTAGTAACAGTCAAGTCTGCTTTGACCAGTAGAACAGCCAGTTGTAGCTTAGGAGTTGTCACATGACTCAGGATAGGCTGGCATGATGGGGCAAATGCTGAGTATCCTCTACCTTCAGGGACAGGGTGGAGTTCTGCAACTGCCCAGCCCCTCATAAAACAGCAGATTATAACTGATACCTTGCGTAGAGCTGCAAGATTGCAGCTCTCTACTCAAAGCAAGTGGTGAAAAAGACAATGAAATTGGGGAGGGTTTTAACAGTTCTCTGCTTTAAAGCAATTCCTGTCTATTTAAAGGTGCAAAGAACTTACTTTTCTAAAGAGAATTTAGCTCTACTATTGAAAAATGATATATACGTATAAAGTGCTGTTATTATTAGTTCTCCTATTATGCCACAAATAAGTCAGGGGTGGGGAGGAAGGGAAAAAAGTACTTGATTTTATGGCTTGTTGTACCCAGTTTGGTAGACATAGAGTGCAATAAGGGAAGGAGTTTCATTGACCACATGAAGAATCATATAGCTTTGTAAAATATTTATTGCTGCAGTAAAGGCAGGTTTTAAAAGATGGCTGGCTGCCATCTGTAAGGTAAGACAGCTTTTAGTGAAGGATGGTTACATTTTAAGTCCAGACAGTTTTTATTTCCCCTGCAAAGTGGTCAAATATTCAACCAACTAAAGACAACTTTGTTTATTTTTCTTAATGCTTGAAAACAGAATTCATTAAGTTTTTATTGTATCTGTAATAAATTCAGTCCCATTCTGATGAAGAGTGGCAAAACTCAATCAATCACCACCAATTAACCAAAACACAATTCTCACACATTTATAAAAAGAAAAAAAAAATACCGCAAATTCATTATCTGGGTTTTTCTCTCCTTTTCGGACTGGCCGTGAATATTCAAATCGCTGAACCTCATTCACCCTATAGAAACTGAGTTAAAAAAAAACAAAACAAAAAACCCTAAACAGATTGCATAACTGCAAGCATATTTTCTATTACTGCACATTTAATAGTTGGAACATTTAATTAAAATACTGCTCAACCTTTTGTTAACAAAGAAGATTCATAGTTTGCCCTATGACTCTGAGTCTGTAAATGTGTATGGATGCATTTTAGCTGCAGCCATCTCAATTCTAGGATATTCGAGACACAAGGTGGGTGAGATAATATCTTTTATTGGACCAATTTCTGCTGGTGAGAGAGAAGCTTTTGAATCACACAGAATTCTTTGTCAGGTTCAGAAAAGAAATTCCCAGCATCATAGCAAAATGCAAGGTGAAACAGATTGTAAATAGAGTAAATAGAGCAAATAGTTAGCACATCTTGTAAGTGACCAATCAAGACACCATGGCTTGTTAAGACTTCTGCAGTTACAGGACAAAAAGAGGGGATTAGTGGGTTACAGACTTCTGTAATGAACCATAAATCCTTAACGAATTTTGTCTGCTGGACACAAAAAAATCATGGCCTGAACAGAGACACTGGACTTATGGATTTATGCAACAATCTGTAACCCACTAACCCCCTCGTTTTGTTGTACAACTGCAGAGGCTTGCTGCTGTATTTAATAGGTTAAAAAGTTCACTACCCAGGGGCCAAAGTTGGCCTTTAAAGATTAAGTGCTAGGTCCCGGTCGCTTTACCAGGATAGAGCAAAGGCCTACAAATAGCCTGGTGAAAAGGTAGATTCAGCATGATATATTTTAAAATGCATACTTTACTTTTCTCTTTTCAGCTCCTGTCATGCCTGTGAATATCACTTGGTTTCTGCTTGGCTAAGGTATCATGTAATTCACTGTGCTATGAGGTCACAATTAATAGAGACCTTTGCTTAGGCATGGAGTCAGCCTAAAGAACTGATGTAACTAACTTCTATTATTATTATTATTATTATTATTACTACTACTACTACTACTACTACTGTTTTTAAAATCAAACACACACGAGAACAACAAAGAATAATTATACTGTATGAGGGTTTATGTTAATGTAAGTGCTCTATGCGGGCCACTCAGCCTGGCTGTAAGGAAGGTAGAAATAACCAAAAACTCACCTTACGATTTGCTCTGATACTGGCTTGTGAAATTTGGGTGGTAAATCAAGTTTTGGCTTTACAGTAAAACACTGAATATCTGAATTGACAGGTTAAGAATTGAAAAGAGGCAGAATTTAAATTATGCAGGAGAGGTGGATCAACTGAGAAACGTCTTTCTTTAAGAATTTTCTATCCAAATTGGCATGAAGACAGTAACAGATCAATAAAAATATAAAAAGTATCATGAATTACTGTGCAATCTTAACAACAATAGCAACTTCTCAGTCTGATTAGATTACGTGAGCCAAAGCATATAGTAATCTCCAAGGATACACTGGCCAGGGGAGTTTTTAATATCATCGCCTGGTGGAGATGTTGTCTTCATTTTTTCGGCATTTGGAAATTGGGTTAATAACCTTGCTTCAAAATCTTCACGACGTTCATATTCCTTCCCTCGGTAAATGAACACTTTGTTCTGGAAACAGATTAAACAGTGAGATTCATATAGAAACATTCACTGTAATTTCACTATAAAATAATACCTAGTGCTCTGAAAGTGTATCTGATAGCTTTTAATGCTGCTACGAATGCTACAAGAAGATACTCACCTGGTACAGTAACAGTGTTTCTTTGAGATGTCTGTCCCCACGGGTGCTCAACTATAGGCAAGTCTGCATCCCTGTACTTGAACGTAGAACTTGGGTAATGGTGTCCAATGTGCCTGCCCATGGGTCCTCCCTCCTTGTGCTGCACAAGGCTAGACAGCATGCATGGCCTAACCATCCTTCACTGCACAGTCATAACAAGAACTCTGAAGCAGAAAGGAGGAGGACATGTAGTAGACCACCCACAGAGACACACGTCTCAAAGAAACATCATTACTGCACAGAACGAGTAACTACTTCTTCGAGCAGAGTTCATATGGGTGCTCCACGATAGGTGACTATCAAGCAGTACCTCTTTAGGAAGGCTGGGACTTTGGAACCCAACTAGTCATCGCTGATAGAACCATCGAGCTGAAATTGGCATTAGAGTCTGAGTCCCCAGCAATTGTGTAGTATTTCACGAGGGCACAGACTGATGCCCATGCCACTACTCTACAAATCTCTATAACTGGGATGCCTTTAAGGAAGGTGACGGATAAGAAGATTGATTTTATGATGCATGTGGGTCAAGTCTGGAGGGGTCATATTATGGATTTGGTAGCACAGTGTAAAGCAGCTTGAGATAAACTTGGGCATCCTTTGGTCTGATATAGATGAGTCTTTAGATTTCTCTGCAATGGAAATGATCAGGTTGTGAGGTTATTATGGCAGGGGTCACAATCTCTCAGCCCCCAAGACTGCTGGTAAGGGTGGGATGGCCTGGCCTGTGGGTCATCAGTTTTTTGAGGGGCTATTTGCAAAAAAGGTCCCAGCAAAAGAAACTTGAGCATCCCTCATGCAGAAGACTTCTTGAAGGTTTTGCCCTAACCAGGTAGAATGTCCTAAGGAAAGAAGGCTTTGGCCTGAAGAGCATCCAGGTTGGCCCCTATGAACTCCAGACACTAGACTTGTGTAACGGTTGACTTCTTGGAGTTGATCTCCAGCTCTAGCTCTGTGAACAAGATTATCATCCCTTAAATGGCTTGACAAGTCTCCTGTAGAAAAAGGCCCTGAGGAGGCAGTCATCTACATAGGGACAGACCATAATCCCTTGAGAGCACAGGTCAGCAGCTAGTACCAAGAGGACTTTGGAAATCACGCTTGGGGCTCATGACTGTCCAAAGGGCAGGACGTCGTACTGGTAAAGACCTTTTCCTAAGGTGTACCTTAGGAAGTGTCAGTAAGCCAATAATATTGTGATGTGAAAACAGTCATCATGTAGGCCAAGGGCTGAAAACCAGTCTCTCCATTCCAATGAGGGATTGCCTCACTGAAGTGACACTTCTTGAATCTGGGACAGCAGGATGCACACTGATCCAGGAGGTCCCCTAACTTCTCTCTCTCTCTCTCTCTCTCTTTTTTTAATAAGCACAGCCAAATAAAACATAAGATAAGCAACCTGGAGGTTTGCAAAGTAAAATATTTACAACTGAAAGGGAAGTGAATGAAACACTAACAAACTGTTGAACACTAGGTCCCTAGCCACTGGTGGTTGAGAAGAAACTGAGGATGGCTAGCTCACATGTGCTTGCTAGCTTGGTAACATCGCACAAGGAGAGAGAGCGCATGTGCAGGCACAATGGACACTGCTACCAAAGCTCTCCAATTAGCAGTGGAGACCCATAGGGACAGTACTCCACGTAGACATATAAATTATCTAGCTTACAACAGAATGACATACAACGGCTTCACGTAGTCTGTTACCATTTTAAAAAAGCACTGTGCTTAAATTAATCCATATTCATTAAAGCCATTAAGCACATATTAAAATTCAAGCATAGGATTAAATTTCATTGAAATTAATGGGACTTTACTATGTGCTTAAATAAGGCCCTATGTCAAATAATTAACGTTCTGATTCAGTAAAGCTCTTGAGCATCTCTTAACTTTAAATGCACCAATCACCTTCCTGAATATCTGAAAACATGCTTGCCCAAATTATCCTCTCCATTTCACCTGTAAATCCACAGAATTTAGCTATTATGTTTAAACATTTACAAAAGCAGTATTCAAGGAAATGAGCATACAAGAAGCATAAGACATTCCTGCCATATCTGGCAAGAGCTCCTATAGTCAGTAAGTATAAAATGACATTTTATGGCATCATTTCTCAACATTAGTTCACAGCACTTTGTACACATCCAAAGACAATACTGTATCTTTAATTTAATTTTTCTAAAAAGGTGGGGATATTGTGGATACTATTTTAGTTCTCTCAAACAAGTTTCTATTCATATTTTTCAGTTATTTGAAAAGAACCACTTCTATATTATTATTTTAATGCCAGGTCATTTCCCTTTATTGCTTTGTGTCTCTGACAATGACAATTAAGATAACTTTATTTTATCTGAATTACACATTCAGTAAATATGCAATTCTAAATATCAGTGTATTATATAATAGGAACACAAATATAGAGAGCTAAAGCAATCAAGACATTTAATTTCAATATGAAAGTAACAAACTAATCTGAAAATGTTTTATCTTGTTATTATTCATCTCAGAAGTAAGACTTGTTGAAACATTATAGACAACAGAAAATCAAAAATTTGTGGTGCATAATGCTAATAATTTATATAACAGTCAATTAAGTTTGGTTCTGCAATGCTGCCCCTTAAAATTGACAATAGATGAAAAATAGTTATCTCTATTTGAGTATATAAACATGAAGACATATATTAAAAGTGAATTGTTCATATAATTCAAAGAGAAAATGAAATACAGGAAAAATTTTGTATTGAGAATCTTTTCAGTCAGCAATGCACTAAATAGTCAAACATTACAGATTTTATTCCTAATTACACACACACACCTATGACAAACTGCCCTTGACAGAACAAACAAACAAACAAACAAGCTGTCCTATGGCACTTTTACAGACTAACAATTTTATTTATTGTATTAGCTTTTGTGGGGAAAATCTCATTTCATCAGATGTTTTGACATCCAGGGCTTTTTTGCCCTTGATAAGTTATTTATGAAGCATAATAAATCTGTTGCTGCATTAACACAAAATTATTCAGTTGTGAAGACAAAGATCAGTTCAATATTAGTAAACCTGGTTAACTCTCTAGTCTTACTTTCCATTATATTCTTTTGATTATACAGATAGCACAATGCTTCAACTGGAAAATTGTGTGCTGTACTCTCTGTACATTTCCTGAATGCAAATGTATTACTGACTCAGAGGCTGGAAGGTGCAAACCCACAGCTACTTCACTCAAACATTCAAGTTAGCTTGCTGCCTCTCTTGTGATCCCATTATAATAATTTCCAAAGTTGTATTTAGCAGCTCTAAATCATTGAGAGATAAGTGTTTTCATAAAGATTGTGAACTCTTCACCCATCTGTGTAGGGTTTCTCAATCCCTTCATTGTTCCAGCACAACTGAGAGGCTCCCAAAGCTGCCTGACACCGACCCCTCCAATCTGTGGCTCCCTGCTGTCTAGGGCTCCCCTGGTCTGTCTGCTGGTTCAGTGGCTGCTGAATTTAAAGTGGCCCCCACTGCCAAAAAAACCAACAACCCCCCCCCCACTATCAGACTTAAATTCAGCAGTAGGACACTTGAAAACGAGCTCCCACTATTGCAGAGAGCAGCGATCCTAAAGGGGCAATGGTGGCTGTAGCTCTTAAAGCAGCAACAGCCTTTCAGCAACCAGGGGCCACTTTCAGTGGGAGGCTGTTTTCAGCTGACAGAGTTTGTCCCTGTGCTGCAAGATAGGAGTCAAGAACTGCTGCATTTGTGTATATCATGGCACGTTTCATAGCAAGTCACAGATATACTCTCTGCAAAGTTACCAATCACTTCACGATACCTTCTATTTTCTAGTTTGAAGATTACTGTTATTCACGCTGTTCCCTTTGCTTTATTCTTCAGGAACTTTATAAAATGTTTATTCAGTTATTTTCTTGGGAAAAGTCAAGTTTCAGAATTGCAAAACAGCTGATGTCTCACAAGAACACAGTAATCAAAACTAGCATCTGCAACTACACAGAGAAAGCACTAGAAAATATATGGTAAAGATAAATCCTTCTTTTATTAGGTATAAGGATCGTATATCCTAGTGAGAGCTTTTCATTTTCACCTAACAATCAGAACAGAAAAAAATCTGCCTGTTGTAATCCCCAATTACCTAAGTATCATGTTTAGTACAATAATTACAATGCAGATATTTTGATGCCTAACTCTTCTACTAATTGTTTGCTAAGAACATATTAAGTTTGCAAATTAACTATGACAATTTTCAAGTAACACAGTATTACAATTAAGGACTTCTTATCCGATATCATTATTAACTTTCAGCTGTAGTTCAGACAAAAATGATTTATTAAACTTATCTGCCATTCACAACCTTCTAATATCATACTAGTGACAGACTGTTCTCTTTGACAATCATTATTTGCACTCTATATTAAAGGAACAATCAAAAGTAATATAATCATTTAAATTTAAAGCACACTACGTTCACATGTTCATTTCCAAGTACATGAAAGCTTAAGGTTTATAAAATATGGGATGTGATGTAAAGAATAGCTCCTTTTACTACAAATCTCCTAAATCATAAGTGAAAGGAAAATTACAACATCTGGTTTGTATAACTAGAAAAAGAATCTTTTCAAACCAAGTCATCTATTTTTAACTCAAAAAGTAATATTTACCCGTAGAAATGTAGGAAATCCTTGGCCATAGTATCCAACAGCAAAGTAATCTGGTTTAGGTCTTATCACTTTTACGATGTTTTCATAAAACTGTGCTTGCTTTCTCTGTAAAGTAAACATCAACAACACTCAACTTTAAAGTTTCTTTCTAGATTTCAACTGAAGATGAGCATCAAAAGCAAGAGTTTTCTGTTAAAATCATTCTCTGTTAAACCTGCTTTCTTTATTCATCTTTTGACCAGTGAGCTACTGATACCTGACTGAAAATATCAAACTATTTATCCTCCATATTCTTTCTGGCTTTGGTGAACTTTCATGTTAATTGATACAGGCAATGGATGAAATACATACATTCTTCCCCAAAGCATTTTCCAAGGCACTTAAATTCTGACGTGCAACAACCCTATTGTCCTACCCTTTGGAAATTTAAGTAGACATGACCAAAGGTGCTAAATTCCATATTGAACTTGATATAGATTAAAGGCTTGAAAGTTGAATCCGTGAAGCACTTGCTGCAAAAACTAGCTGATCTTATAGAACAAGGAGTCATGTGGGTCTTAAAGACTAACAAATTCATTTATTGCACGAGCTTTCATGGGAGACACTTTGAAGATGGGGGCACTTACAGAATGGAAGGAAATAAATGCAGGGAAGCGTAAGTCATGATATGTAAGTGCCCCCATCTTCAAAGCATCTGGCGAAGTCAGATTTTCTCCCATGAAAGCTCATGCAGTAAATAAATTTGTTAGTCTTTAAAAGCCACAGGACTGCTAGTTTCTTTTCATAAATATGTTACTAGCATTACTTTTCCATGTGAACAATTAATGTCATTGCAACTAAAACGTTATACAATTTTGAATGGGTATGAAGATAATCAACAGACTCTATTTTAAGATGTGAGAGTTCTGTGGCACCTTATAGACTAACAGATTTCTTTGAGCATAAGCTTTCGTGAGGTCCAAGCCACTTAGTCAGATGCATGAAGTGGAAACTACAGTGGAGAGGCATAAATACACATGCCAGCATGGGGAGGGCAAGTGTTAGCAAAGTCAGTTCAGAGAGCAGATGGGGCCTGTTCACACCAGTGGATCAAAGGGAGAGAATGTGTGAACAGATGAATCACTTTTTGTAATGTGCTAACCATTCTAAGTCTCTATTCAGACCCAGTCTGATCGTGTCAAACTTGCAAATTAGCAGAGCTCTGCGCGGATACAAATAAGTGGATCCGTATCTGACCTGCATCCGCAAGAAATGGTCTGCGGATATCCGTGTTGTATCCGCAGATGCAGATATAAAGCAGATATCTGTGGATTTGCAGGGCTCTACAGATTAGCTCCAACTCTGCAGTTTCACCCTGAAGTCTGTTTTTGAAGTTTCTTTTTTGAAGTATGGCAACTTTCAAGTCTGCCACTGAGTGTCCATGGAGGTTTAAGTATTTTCCTATTGGTTTACGGATGTTTCCATTTTTTATATCCATTTTGTGTCCATTTATCCTTTTACGCAAGGACAGTCTGGTTTGCCCAATATACATGGCAGAGGGGCACTGCTGACACATGATAGCATATACCACATTAGTGGATGTGCACGTGAATGATCCCCTGATGGTGTGGTTGATGTAGTTGGGGCCCGTGATGGTATCCCTGGAGTCAATATGTGAGCAGAGTTGGCAATAAGGTTTGTTGCAAAGATAGGTTCCTGTACTGGTGTTCCTGTTGTATGGCTTTCGGTTGCTGGTGAGTTACAGCTAGTCCTCACTTAGTGACCTACTCGTTTAGTGACCCCTCAGAGTTATGACCGGCTCTCTGATGAGTTGGTATTATGGCGATGTACGAGAACTCGCATCAACTCTCTCAGATTACCTATATTTACAGTACACTATGCAAACTAAGTTCAGTACATTAGAGCTTAAAACATTTAAAATATATATGAAAAATGTTATAAATGATGCAAAGGTGACATTAAAACTATCTACCGATGGTTGAAAAACCCACTACCAGTAAAGTACATTATGCCTGAAATACCGGTAAGGGCTGCTCCTCGTTTAGTGACCAATTCGTTTATCAACCGGGTTTCAGGAACGGAACCCGGTCACTAAGTGAGGACTACCTGTATTTGCTTCAGGTTGGGAGGCTGTCTGCAAGCAAGAACAGGCCTACCTCCCAAGGCCTGTGAGAGTGTGGGATCATCTTAGAAGACAGGTTGTAGATCTTTGATGATGTGTTGGAGAGATTTAAGTTGGGGACTGTAGGTGATGACCAGAGGTGTTCTGTTGTTTTCTCTGTAAGATGCCATCCATAAAATTGAAAAGTCTGTGAACCCCGGACAAACTATTAGGACTCTCCATTAATGTGTATTTAAACTCAGATCTTTATTTCTCTTAAAATCAATATTAAACACAAATGATGAGAATGAGTTATGATGTAAAAGAACAGAATTCATAACCTTAAAATATGTGGTCATTAACATAATTTCAGCCTACAATAGTTTGTATGTAGATGTCGTGTGATTCTGAAGTAGCTTTATTACTGCAACTATATGGCAGAGAGTAACTGGTTTCTAAGATATCAACCTATCGAACACATTTCATCTCATCTTTGGAAAAGTGAATTTTGTAACTCGAAGTAAAAATATCATTTTGCTAATGTCTTAAACTCCAATGTTTAACACCTGAATAACAGTTTCTATAAAAAGTATTCAGAGGTGCTGCATGATCCCAGCTTTTAAAAGGCTCCCAGCAGATGATCACAGGAGAGATGATACTTTCATTGTCTTACAACTTCCTTACTTAAACACTAGGCATGTAAGCCTCAAGACTAGCTGAGCTATTGTGGTTACATAACCAAACTATGCTTGGGGAGGGGGTGCAAATGGGTCTGTAGATCACCTTTAGTTACCTGTAAACCCTGCCTAAGTTATAGCTGCCTAAGGTGTAAAAACCTATGGGACTGGTCTGGACTCTGTGTATTGCTGAAAGAGAGTAAGCATGTCCTTGTCTCTGAGGTCTGCAAAGCTGTGGGGCTGAGTATGCTGCCTCAGTGCCACTGGAGGGATCCTTAGGTGGCCACGTAGGCAACTTGTATCTTTGCTATGTAGCCAGCTATCAAAGATACTTCCGTGACCTCCCTTACCTTAGTATTTAAGCACCTCACAATCTTTTAATTATGCTACTATCCTCACTGTAGAGAGGGAGAAATTACACAAAGAGAGGCTAAGTGACTTGCCCAAGATCACAAAGTAAGTCTGCAGTGGAGCAGATAGTTGAACCAGAATATCCAAGTTACGAGGGTAGGGTTCTAACCACTGGACCCTCCATCCTTTTATGTCTGCTGTGTGTCACCAAAGCACTAGAGAACAAACTTAACTGCTGCCAGAATTTAGCCTGAGGAATCGTCACAGATGGTCAGCTACCACTAAAACCAGCTTTTGACAGGGTGAGATGCGTTGCCAAGAAGAGGGCAAAGATACATTAGATACAAGGATTGGAAAGCTGAAGTATGCAGCATATGAGAGTCTATATGATGGATATTCTTGTACTGAATGTGATCTGCATGCCTCCTACTCAAGCTTTGTTCAAATCTCTTTGAGATACAGAGATCTTGAAGACAACTTGCAGCTGGTTCACTGATTCAAATGATTTGGCACTTTCTATAAAGTCTCTATTTGAGCTTTAAATTGGAGATGACAATTTTTATGTAATAAGTGTTGCTGTTGAAGTTATATGTCTGTTTTTCTTAATGAACAACTTTTCCTATGAATACACATAAATACTAAATATTTAAAAGTTATTCTTTGGTTTTATCTGTATGATCTAAGTTGAAGATGGACTGTAATTAACCATCCAAGGGATGACAGAATGCAGTTAGAGAAGCATAGAAATGTAGGGTTGGGACAGACCTCAAGTTGTCGTCTATGTCACTTTCTCTATGCTGATGCAGGACAAGAATGCCTTGACTATTCCTGACAATCTAACCTACTCTTCAAAATCTCAGATGATGGGGATTCGACTACCTCTGTCGGAAGCCTATTCTCCTTTTTCTACCTTTGGCTGACGTGGAAGAGAAACTGATCACTGCTCTACTTCTCCTCCCCCGGGCCAGCTGGGAGCAGAGCTGGTCAGCCCAGCATGGCATGGGGAGGGGCGGGCCTGAGGAACCACAGGGCTTGGGATAGTTACCCCACTCATGCCCTCCCAAGGATGGGCCTGTCTACAGATGTCTTTTCTCAAGACTAAACATACCCAGTTTTCTTAATTGAGGCTTTACCAGTATCAAGTAAAGCAGAACAATCATCTCTCAGATCTTAAAATGAGACTCGTCTCAATACATCACAGAATATTGGCCCCTTTTGCAACTGTAAATTGTTATTTCATATTCAGTTTGTGATCCACTATAAACCCAGATCCTTCTTTGCAATGCTACTGTTTAGCCAGTTATTCCCCACTTTGTATTTGTGCATTTGATTTTTCTCCTTTCTAAGCATAGTCCTTTACATTTTTCCTTAATCTAAAAGACAAAATTCAATAAAGACAAGGCAAAGTACTATGCTTAGAAAGGAAAAAGTCAAATATATTCATAACATAGTTATTTTATTAAAAAGAGATTATTTAAATAGATATATTTTGCTTATGCCACACTTGAACAGGCATGAATCACCAGTGACATTTCGGGTTTTTTAATATAAATCACCATTGTCTCCAGATTCTGGCTGCCTTATACTCACAAGTTGTGAGGTGAGTGGCAGCTGGTTGCAGAGAAATTGATCAGAAAAAGAAAGAAGTCTTACTCAAAGGTACCTGAAGTGAACATTTATCTATTATATTAACACTGAGTACCTCAGTGAGGAATATTCGGTTTTTCTGTTTTTTTTTTTTTTTTTAAAGGCAGTACAAAGAATGAGCAACCATGGAAAAGGAATAATGATTAAGGGAAAGTGCCTGGAGACCAACTTTATCCATCAAAGAATTATCATTTGGACTTATGATAAATGGTCTCTTCTCTCTCTTCTCTAAGTAAACAAGATCAGTCTACATCTAGATTCCTTCCATACAAAAAGACAGGATTATTTCTCAAGAAAGAAAGCTAGAAGCTCTTTCCAAAGTTGCATCTGCAGGATTAGTTATCTATTATTTGTTTTAAAATATCATCAAAGGGTGAGGCTGTGGCCCACTATTAGATGCATGGTACAAAAGCCAAAGTGAGAGAAAGTCCTTGCTTACATTTGAAAGAAAACAGACACAGAAAAGGGAAACAATAGCACAGAAAGGGGAAATCACTTGTTCAAAGTCAGAACAGTCACACAATAGGTCAATAGCATTGCTGAGAATACAGCTCCTGAATGCTACTCTCCCACTTTACCTACTACATCCTGTGTTTAGTAGAAGTATGTGTTGAGAAGTGCTGTATGTGGCAGCTTTGCAGAACTTTCCTAGAGGAACGCTTCCTGCCTTTGCTGAATAGATGATGGTGCCTTTCTGGAGTGAACTTCATAGCCTTCTGGGTTGCTTCCAAGATTTATGAGCATCCCTGATTCACAATCTGATCTACTTAGATAAAAAATTTTATGGACTTCGTGCCCTTTGAATAAATTTTCAGTGTTGTATGTGATTTATGTAGAACTTCACATCCCTTTTAACATCTAGAGGTATTGCAGCACGTCTCAGTTCTGACAGAGAGAAAAGGACATGAAAAGAAATACAATCAACCAATTCTGACAGAAATCAGCTAAGTGCTTATGGAACAGTAGAGAGGAAAATCATTATGAAAATCTAAGTAGGAAAGTCTGTTCTGCTATAGCTGCCACTAGGAAAAAAATGACTGAAGGTAATTTCTTTGAGATGCTATGTTAGGAAAGGAATGTGAAACTGGAGTTTAAGAGGACTTTACTACTGCCAGACTGCCTCATACTGGAGCCTTCACCTCTCTTATATCACTCTTGGTTCAGTGACACTGGGCAAAGGACAGGCTCCTGACAAAGGAGAAAGGGAATTAGGGCAGGAAGAACTCTTAATATGGGCTAGAAGGGGCTAATTTACTGAACATACTGCATGTGGAGAGAAGACAAGGCTTGATAAGGTCTAACTGAAGATGAAGCCCAGTGGCAGGACAAGAAATGACAGCAGGAAGAGGCTGATGAGAATTGCTATGACTTTAGTAGACAGACAAAAATGTCTGCCACAGACGTCTTCATACTATCAGGGTCAAAAAATGGGTAAAGAAGATCTGTAAAGAAAAAAAATTAAAAAATTAAAAATTTTAATTATGAGAAGTCAAATTACAGCTGAACAATTATTCCCTTATTGGTTCACTTGGACTTGTATGAAAAAGCCAAGGGAATGGGGAAAAAGCACACATTAGGAGAAGTGAAATTTCTCATTTTATTTATGAAAAGTGATCAAGCTTTGCCAAGTCTATGAACAGTTCAAAAGATGACAGCAGAGGTTGAGTGGAAAAAGACTTCAGTATTCTTGGACTTGGAATCCAGAAATCTAAAAGGCTACTAAATTATGTGACCATTCTGAGGGCTGAACTAATGGGGATATTTTTGGCACTAACCAGCATAAAAGATGTGCGACTGACTGCAACTATAATTTTATCTGATTCCTTAGCAGGCATTATGACAATCAAAACAGGGACTTTGAAAAGCAGAAAAGACATTAAGTGAAATAATGTTCCTAACTTCAGAAACAATGTAAGGAACGAAGTGTGTTAACAACAGCATGGAATCTGGCATATATCAGAATGCCTAGAAATGAGACGGCTGACAAAGCAGGAAACCAGACTCTACAAAATGAGAAGATGGATATTAAGATATCCTTAAATAGACAAGAATTTAGAAGTCACAAAGGAACTTGCGAAGAAATGGCACGAACTATGTACTAAGGAAATAAAAGGACAGTTTTTATGATGTGTATGCCCATAAATCAAAGATAATACTATACTCCACAATTATGATAAAGTAAAGTAGACTCTTAAAAGGATTATTCTACCTTAAATGGTAAGTTACATTTATTAAAAAGACAAAAATTGGCTGTGTACCGTGCGCTAAACCAAAGAAATTGTTAGTTGTGTTCTATGGCATTGTGGGGAATATTCTATGGAAAGAAAGTTTCATTATGAAAACTTGAATTTGCCTGGAATCAAAGATTTTGTTCACTAATAGGGCTTGTAAGAATATCAGGGAAATGGAATAGTGCAAAAAAAGTCTTGCTGTGTTTCCTTAAGAACAATAGACTGAATCAAATAATTGTTTAAAAATACCCACAAAACAAGGCTAAAAAGGGATGAAGAAAGTGACAGTCAGGGCCCTCTCTGATAAGGCTGCTGTGCTGAAAAAGAAGAAAGAAGAGGCTGCAGGAAGGAGGTCTGCAGTACTCCCTAGAGAGGAAGAGAAGTGGCCAAGTACAAGGAGGAGATCCAAGGGCAGAGTAAGCCCTAGGGTCTTGCCCTGGACTAGTGAATTTGAGAAGAGGCCAAGTATGGTGAAGTAACCACAGAGAATAGAGGACACTCCAGTGGTTAAACCCAGAGATAGGCAAGGAGGTAGAGGGCTGGAGTTGGAAGGAGAAAAACAGCAACAGGGACTGAGACTGAGCATACCTAGATTTCTAGTCATAAGGACTTTGCTCTGGAAGCCAGAGTGGCAGGTGAGCTAAGATTCCCCTGCTGGCTACAGGGCAAGTAGCACAGGACTTGGACATTTGGAGCAGAGAAAAAAACACTCAAAACCATTTTCCAGTGGGACTTTGTTACTCTGGAAGAAGAGACTGAATAGCAACCTGGCAAGAGGTTCAAGTCATGAGGACAGAAAACCTCAAGTTTCCGAGAGAGAGAGATAACAGAGCAAGTAACCAATAGGAAGGGTCGTCAGATGGAGCAAGAGCTAATTCCCCGTACCTAGCCTCAGGGATGGACACCTGCAGTGAGTGCAAGGCCTTCATATTCACACAAACAACTGCTGTTCAACTGTCAGATTAGACAACAACTGATTTGCTGCTAGAACCTATTCTGTGCATCATAAATATAAGTAGTAGAAGTGTCTTTCATAATACACTTGAGTCTAGAAGGTTTAGATAGTGCTTTATCACTCTACATTACTATTTTTTTGCAGCCATCTTACCATCTCCACCTCTGTCTCCCAACCAGATACTCATGTGTAGTTAGAACAGTTAAATGGACATCAGACAGACAAGTTCTCTTAACCAGTGTTGAGTTGTGGGATGAACATAAGAGAGAAAACCATCTGCGGAATGATTACAAAAGTTATATATTTAAGGGCCTATTTATCAGCTGAGCCAGGTTCTGGTCTTGGGTGGATCTGAAGCTGAACCTGTGATCCTGAAGAAGAATTTAGGTATTACTTGTGCTTAGGAGAAATCAACATGCACTGCAAGAACAATAGCAATTCACAACTTTTTGTGATGGATCAATGCCTGCCTTCTCTTCCCCTATAACTTTACAAGCCACATCTCAGTACATACAGTAATAAATTAATATGCTTGGTATTATGCAGTCAAATTTGAAAGAAAAAACACTAAGTGATTTTTTGAAGGCTACATAGTATGTCAGTGACAGAGATGATAAGATCTCACTTTCAAGTCCTATCCTCTGCTCAGTACACCTCATTGCTACTAACTAGTTACATGAGCCACCATTATCAGTGAAGTTATTATACAGGTGCCCTTTAAAATAATTCCATCAAAATCCAAAATTAGCTGCTCCAGAAATGACAGGAAATTTTCATGTATGCACCTTGCTAACATACATACATCTACTTTTATTTTATTTTATTTTAAAATCCCACATTTCCTTTTGACCGCAAGCAAACTGTAATCAGAATATATTCCTTCCAACATAAAATCCAAACACTTTCCACCTAAGTCACTTCCAAAGATGGTCATGTAATTAATCTGCCAGTCATCATCTATCCCAAGAGGCCAAGTAAATTATTTCTCCCATTGGGTTAATATAATCAAGGTAAGAGATGTTTTCAATATTATTTTAAAAACTTAAAAAGTGAAATTTTAGAAAAAAAACTGGTTTATAATGTCTATGTTAATTTAAACGGAATGGAAAAGAAACCTACCAGCAGTTCACTCAGTTGTTCATAATCAAACATTTCATTTTCATACTGTTCTGCAAGTTCTTTGCCTAAGGCAATGGCCTCTTCCCACATCTGTTAAAGAAAAAGTAACTGAATCATATACCTTAGTCAAACAATGAAATTGGATTATAATAAATTGCAAGAAAATATAGCAAAACACATTCTGATATGCCTGAAAAGCACTGTGCATAAAATGTGACAAAATAAATATTTGTGGCAGCTTCTTTCATGTACCTGTCTTTTGACTTACTAACAATGAGGTAAAAATGAACACTCTTTTTATTAGGTAGGCCTGACGCCCAAGGTGGGACCAACTCTTACTAATCAAATACCCTAAAAGAAAAGGTTCTAATGGATCTACAGTGGCTAAAGCAGACTATATGTGAAATATACTTCTGATTTGTATAAATATTCATTATATTTCTATTGTCTCTTTGTGTCACCTTCAAGCATGAGAATCAAGAGCCATCTGAACTAGCGCAAAATAATTTAACAATCATTAGCACCATGCTTCAGCTACTCAAAATACAGAGAATCTTAGAAGGAAATAGCAAGAACTTTTTAAAATGCGTATTTTTCATTTTTACTAAAGGGTTGTGTTTAAATTACCATAACAGGAAATCAAAGATCAAGCCTTACAATTAGTCTTAACTGTTGAAACTTGGCTGGCTTTTCACTGAATAAAATATAAGCATCAGAATGTGACAGACGCCAATTCATTCCATATTACCTTTTGTCTTAAATTTGAAATCATAGTTACAGCACACATAGGGCTACCTAACTTCCTTCTTGATACAGTGCCATTCTCCTCCTTCCCTTGCTGAAAGACAAGCTTCCCTGTCACTCCTTGAAGATGTCTGCCTTGCAAAGAAAACATTTAATATATAACAACATGGGCTTCCTAACAAAGTTGCGATCTGGCTGCTAAGAAGGCATAAGAAGAAAGAGCACTCTTGGGGATATCTGCACGCAGTGAAAACAATTTACACACTTTTCCTTACACAGACACCTCCTTATGTCTACTGTCAGTACTACTAGTGCACACCGAATCTTGTCAGCTCCTCCCCCTTCGCTCAGCACCTTTCTGGGGAAGAGATATGTCTGTTTTCTTCCCACAGGAGAGCAGCAGTGGAAAAGGGGGGTCTGAGAGATGAAAAAAAGCTTATTCATTCAACAGGGTCTGTCTTGCACCTTGTTCGCAGCCCAGACCAAAGTAGAGGAGAAGGAGGATGTTCTGACTGGAAGTGGGAAGCAAGAGCTATAGTTTTCACAGAAGAAAACTAACAGGCAGGTCTAACTGAACAGTTTTGCAAAACAAAGCATTCAAAAGTAAGTCAAGCCACCTCAAAATCATGAGATTGAATTAAAAATAATAAATGTTTGGTACATTTTGTTTGCCTGCCCCCCCGCCCACGCTTTTTTTTTTCTTTTTATTTAATATTATCCCAGGGGCTGTTTCGGCCAAAGTGACAGACAAGTGATCTAATTGTATGAGCACTGTGCTGGGAGCTGTTGGACTCAGTAACCTTATAAAATTCTACCGAAGATATTTTTACAGATACACTCTGCATGCATGTGTCCATCCAAATCCATCCCTTCTCTTCCCACAAATCAGATCTATTCTTTCTCACCTCCTGGCATGCCTGCATAAATAAAGCCCCTCCTCTTCTCTCTTCCCAACTGCCAATCTTGGTCATCTTCCATCACTACAAAAAATAATTCCTTTGCTGCCTTCCTTCAGCCCCAAAACAAACCTATCCCCTTTTTTCTTCACCATGCTTTATTTATGTGGGGCTTGGACATTTGAGATAGGCAGGCTGGCTGCATCATAAACAAGTCAGCTCCAAGCTGCTTTGGTAGTGAACCAGGTAGCTAGGAACCTAGGAGGCAACTGGCTGCCCCTGCCTGGTAGGTCTCATCCTCATATGAAGCTCTGGAGCAAGAACTTCTCAACCCCTCTGCTTGACACCCACTCAGCCATATTGCAGAGCCCTGAAGAAAAGACTAAATAGCTTAGTGATTGCTGTAGCTTGGAAAGGAGGACAGAAGTTAACAGCCCACTGCCCGGAGAAAAGCTACTCTGGGGGGGAGAGAGTAGATGGAAGAAAGAGAGGGAGGAAAGTAGAGGAAAGAGGAAGCCTGAAGCTGGAGAAGGAAGTCGCTGTCTATTGTGGGGAAAGAGTTAGAGTATGTTTCCAGTTCCACAGGGAACCCAAAGCTGGTTGCAGGGTAAAGAGGATGGTGATTAGTTGCATGGGGAAAGAATACAGTGGACTTGGAATCCCAAAAAGAAGGTGTTGTCCCATTAGAAGAGTGGGAATAGATGGAAGAATGACTCTGAAGCCTCAAAAGCACACATCGCATGTAGAGGGGAAAGGGTGAGAGGATATGAAACCCTGAAGAGGAGCTACTTCTGGTGGCTTGTGTCGGGTAGGGGACAAGGGGTCTAGCACTTCAAAAAAAGGCTTTGGAAATCTAGGAAGGAGCAGGGCATGGGTCATGAACGAATGATTTCACATGCCATGCTGGCAGCTTTTGGAGAGCTGGAATGATGTTCTGGCACAGTCTGGGGGAGCCAAAAGGCTGTTCTAGTACTTTCAAGTTCTATCACTTAAAAGTAAATGCCAGTACTACTTTTTTTTAGGCGCCAGGTACTGGGAAGGAGTAAACTAACATTATTATGTAGAACAGACTGTCTCATCAGTCTAATGTCTGTTGTTCAGCAGTCTAGATTGGGACTAATGGGTGCCAGAAATTCATAATGTCTAAATTTGGTACTTTTAATTCTCCTTGTAACTTTAGGACAAATTGCTTAACCTCATGGACAAAGTTTCTACCTCTGAAAAATGGGGTTTGAACCATACTAACCTACTGCACAAAAATGGAATGAATGTTAGTTAATGTTTGTAAAATGCTTTGAAGACGGAGAGTGCAACAGAAATCCATGCTGTGCCCACACTTTGAATTCTGTGTCTGGTTTCAGTCACCCCATCTCAAAAAGGATGCAGTGGAACTCAAAAAAAGTTCAGTCAGGGGAAAAAAAGAGTTTGTAAGAAAATAAGATGGCTTCCATATAAGGGGAGACTAAAAGATTACAGCTGTTTAAATAAGAAGAGAGACAATTAGAAATATGGCAGAGTTGTACAGAATCATGAATGATGTACAAAAAGTGAATAGAGAAGTGTTATTTACATATCATGCCACACGTAAACCAGGCATCACTGAAGGAAATTAATAGGCTGCAGGTTTAATAAAAACAAGAGGGAGCACCATTTCTCACAATGCACAGTCACCCTGTGGAATTTATTGATATGGGGTGTTGTAATAGGCAAAAGTATAACTGGGTTAAAAAAAAAACAGACACAATCATGGTGGATGACTCACTAAGGTGGTCAAAGATGCAGCCCCATGCTTGGGGTGACTCTAAACCTTGGATTACCAGAAGCCAGGAGTAGAAGATGGACTGCTCCATAATTTGCCTGTTTTGTGCACACTGTCTCTGAAGCTCTACTACTATCATCAGTTCCTGGGATAAAACTTAATAGGAATGGAGACAAGTTATTCTCAGCAGAGGATCTTTGCCTGTAGAATTTGCTCCTTCTGCAGGAGCTCACCAGAGCTAGCATCTGGTGGCCTTTTGTGCATAGAGAGAGGACTTTTTAATTAACCAGGATTTTGGGAAAATAATTACATGTCCCTATTCATGTCAGACTTTAGCAATATATGTGATGATAGAGGATACTTTTCATTATAAATGCTTGATTTTAAGGATTTGATGCACCTAGATGATGGGCAACTTATATACTATAAATGTTTTCAAACACTCAGGAGTACAGACAGATTTCAATAACAATAGAAATTTTAACTCCAAGGTTACTAAAGATAGTATTTTGCACAGATCCTGCAATCCTATACATTTTATACTGAAAAATGAGAAAGGAAGAATGACATACCAAGAAATAGCCAATGCATTTTTCATACAACAGCAAAGATTTATTAAAATCTCAAGATTTAGTTTGGCAAATTATTCTTAGTATAAAGCAGGATAGCAAACCAATGTCTCCTCCATAGTATATTACCATTTTACTCAAGATACTAGATTTATTTTCATTACTCTTTGCATTACTGTAATGCCTAGAAGCCTATCAAGATCAAGGCCTCACTGTAGGAGGCAGTGTATACTATAAAAGCTGCAGAGAAGGAGGGGTGTTGATACATCACACAGACAAATGGAGACATCAGTTAATGGAAGTAATTAGTATTTCATGCTCTATTTCAAGTAAACGTGAAGCAGCAAGGTCCAGTGGAAAGCATGCTGGGTTAGATGTCAGGAGGCTTAGATTCTATTCCTGGCTCTGCCACAGAGATGTGACTTTGATCAAGTTACACCTCTTTGTGCCTTTGTTTTCCTTCCTACTATACGGTGGTTGAGACTGTAAACTTCTCAAGGCAGGCACTCTCTCTTATTATGTTTGTGCAGTATTTAGCACAATGAGGCCACAATCTCAGTTGGGGCCCACAGATGCTACTTCAATAAAAATCATAATAGATTTTTATTAATAATAAATTATAGTTGTAGCATGGAGAGTTTAAAACATAAATCCCAAAATTCAATACGATATAGATTTAGCTTGTCTACAGTAGAAACTTTTACATCTGAAGTTACACAATTGCAGCTTTCTTCCATTCTTTAGAAACTGCAATTGTACCTGAGTAAGAAAAAACACACCAACAACAAACCACTCAGCATCAACCTCATTTTCTGATTTGAAATGCTAAAATTACTTTAATTGCATCTTTAACTCCCCCTCATCCTGACTGGAGAGACGTTAATGGGCCACTTCACCTTGAATGGTCCCTTGAAGTGTGTTAACTACTTTTGCTAAACAATCTGATCGATCTTGTACATTTCCCAGCCCTAAAGAAGAGCTCTGGGTAAACCTGAAAGTTTGTCTCTTGATCTGAGAGAGGCTGGTCCAATAAAAAACCATCTCACTCACCTTGCCTCTCTAATCATTCTTCTGTCATACTAAAAATAAGTTTTGCTTAATTCTCTAATTAAAACCGTGCAACTGTGAGATGAAATTGTTTTCACTTCTTGCCTGTGTCTACATTGGTACCTTTCTCTGAAAGAACATTGACAGAAAGGACTTGCTGGTCACTGGAATCTTTCTATAAAGCCTACATGCTCAAATCTGACCAGATGAGGAAAGCCAATTATCATATGGTGAAGTGGCAGGAAGAGACTTTTGCCACAGGAATCAATCTGTGTGTTGCAGAATGCTCTCAATTTCAGTGGCCCCCACTCTGTTAAGCATGTGCCTTTGCTTCCTCAACAAGGACTGCAAGACCTACCATCACGGCAAAGGGAAGAAAACTGAAGCATAAAACTAATCCTTACTATTTTTCTAACTTTGTGAGGGTTCTAGATAACCATCTTCAAGGACAGCATGCACCTAGAATCCCCCACAAACTCTGAAAAAAATTCCCTGGTGTTTACTTCAGCTAATGTATTTTGCATGAGGGCAACATGGCTGCGCAAAGATTCTGATAACTGAAATCTATAAATATTCTTGAAGGTCAATAATGCACAATCTGCTGCCTCAGAGACTTCTTAGATTGGAAATTTTCCCAGCTTTGCCTAGGACATGGCATGTCTTTTAGAGAAATGAGCTATAATAGGAAAGGGAGCCAGTATATAGTACCTGCTTGATGTATGATTCCTTAATGCAAGAAACAATAGATCTGGATAGTGTACCAGTGAGAACAGGTTGTGATTTTGCAGCAAAAAAAAAAAAACACTTCTTTTCTGCTGAAAGATGAGAAAGTGTCTCTTTCTGAATTCAGTTGTATGGGATACACTAGACTCTGACTGCATCCTTTTACAGGAAAGCCTCTGAGAATCTGAAAAGATGTTCTTTTTATGGAATAGCTTAATTTAATTTAATTTTAATTTTAAAGTTCACATGAAATAGTCTCAGCCTGAAAAGAGCTATGGGGTCTGGTTTCATTTGCTTTAAAAGATTTTTTAGCAGTAGAAATGGTATCAGTTATGATATTATTTAACTTCTGGCTGAGTTAACAAGTAAAAATATAATGTTTCAGGATAGGAATATTAGTTCACAATACTGCTAAATCTTAGGAGAGTCCTAAAGACTGTACCTAAGTTTCATAAACTATTGTTAAACTACTAAAAGATCTTACATATTATATGCAATGATAAAAGTACATTCTTTGTCAATTATTAACACTGGATTGAATGTCTGTCTGAAACTGTGATGAGAAGGTGTCTTGAAACCCTGTAATACCACCAGTCTGGATTAATTTTAGAACAAATTCTAGCTTAGCGGTCTCACTCCATAATCTTTGAAGACAATTGTCATCCCTTCTCCTCTGTAGGTTTCTTTAGTGGTTCTGATGCTCTAGTTCATATTTTATCTCTCTATCCAGCATTTTTTCTTCATTCCCTCTTTTGTTATCCATTGCTGTCCACCAGGCTCTATTCTGTGGTCTAACCTCTTAGCAAAACTCATGCTCTATCAGTGACCAATCGTTGTAAAATTGTGATTAGCAAATTATGCAAAGGACGATTTATTATATTGCAATTGTAATTATAGTGTAAAGAAATACTGAATACATACTACTTGAGTAGAATACAGGAGTCTGCTTTATTCAATGATTAGATATTATCTGCAACTCCTTTCAGTCAAGTTGAAATTAATATAGCTCTCTTATGAATGGTTATCTTGAACACTATATACCACTGTCTCTCTACCTAAACTATCTTCATGAAGTTTTGGATTGCTGACTGCTCTTTTGATGTCTCCTCCTGAATTATCTTTCAACTATGACAACCTCAAAAGAGTGAAAATTGAACTTCTCAGCTTTCCTTGAAAAGCCTTCTGCTCTCTTCTAACATCAGACTATTCCAGATATTTGCTAAATACTGTTATTTACTCTTCTCTAAAGTCCTTCTGACTTGCAAATGCCTCTTGCCTGGGCTCCATGCATCTCATCTCATTCCATCCCTCTCAATTTTATCAAAAAGCTACTGATAAAATTCTTCTCTTCCTCCAGCTGTTTTGACCATTTAAAATCTCCTATCTGAATTTGTTCAGTGGTTTCCTCTTACCCTTTGCATCATGATCAATTTGTCATTAACACATCACATAATGAAATTTCTCCCTATTTGTATATAGTTCCTCCCACTTCTTCTTGATGACCTCCCCCAGTACCTCTGTCCACACAAATCTCCCTTCTGAGCAGCCTTAGAACAGAGTGCCAAAATTGTCTTGTTGCCTGCCCACCCTATAAGCAGTTGATAGAATCTGCCAGGGACCTGAAGGTTAACGATTGCTGGTTGGAGCAGATGTGGCTCATTAGACACCACACTATATGTAAGTAATAGCTTTTTGGCACAGGAATATAGGAATCTGGGAAAGACAAATAATATATGGGAAGTAATAATCTGGTGTTGAAGAAATGAAAAATAATGGGGATGAGGCAGCAAAAGAAGGATGTATTCATCTACTTATTTGTCTCAGAAAGCACATCTTTCCCTCCTGCTTATCACAAGAAAAGTATAAAGCATTCAGTGGAGCAGACAATACTAGCATCCCTCATTTTCTTGAATATATTCTTATAGGCTGAAATTCATCCCACATAAAGGACCAATAAGGTCCAGGCACCACTTAATCCCTATTTAAAGCCATAAGATTGATTTAAGCAGTGCATAGGCCTTGCACTAACCCTCTGACCAGGTATAAAATCCACGGAGAAAGAATATCACATGAGTGGCAATTGACATTTGAGCTTTTTGCCATAACAAGGCATTCACTATAAAATACCATTTATGCTTTACTTACTCTGAATTCAGCAAAAGCATGATTTTTTATCAGCTCAATCAGCAGTTCAATTTTATTTATTTATTGCTCACTTTGGAGGCCAACTTTTTTAGTTTATGAAATAACTGAAAAATATTTATCCATGTATAGATTATAGTATCCAGCACTAACTTAAAATATGTTAAAGGATTTGTACATTTTACTAAAAAAGGATAGGAGCAGGCATACTGATGTTTCTGTTGAAAACAGTTTCAGAGACCACATAAATTAGTTTATAAAATATATTATTGTCAGTGTCTCTAGCCTGTTACTTGGCTTCACTGGTTCTTTAACACTGACTAACATCAACTTCTTCACATGGACTAAGTTTTTATTACCACTATTCTATTTTCTACCCTCGTCTTGCTGCACAGCAGCCTACATTTTCAGTGAAGTCCTTGGATTAAGGTCTTTATGGAAAATTACAGGACTTTAGCCAAACATCATGAGTCCAGGCAATTCAGGGCAGATTGAATGGATAGGTTAGACTGCAATGATGAAACTAAACACAAGGCCATTTAGGGGGGAAAGCCAAAAGATGATAGCAAAAAGTACAAAACGGGAGAAGGGTAATTATCCAGGAGAGAAAGGAAAAAGAAAAAAATGAAGGCTCCTCAGAAATCTAAAGCAAATGACATTTTATTTTAGAAAGACTAGAGATTAGAAGAGTAATGGAATGCTTAAGAAAAATCCAATGTAGAAAGAAGAAAAGACAGGGAACAAAATGCTATATTTATTTAGGAAAAAAGGTAATCATTCTAAAGAATAAAGGAGAACATCAGCCATGCAGAAAAAGGACAATGTTCACAAGTTAGAAAGTCAAATACAAGAAAAATGACAAATCTATTGGGGAGTTTAGAAACTAAATTAAAAAAATGTGAATCTTGTCTCAAGCAGTAAAAACAAACACATACAGAGTTAAGGCTGACATTCTGTTTTAGGTTGTTACACTCTGCCTAAATGCTATAGCCAATTTAGTATTTAGTGCAATCTTCCACAACAAGAAGAGAGTATTTCATTCTGAATTCCTCTGGTGCTTGGATCTTAATTCTGAAGATCTAAAAGCAGCACCGGTACATTCTCAGCTGAGGGGAACCTTGACTTTGGAATCTGCTTTGCCCATTAGACTTTAGATTGCATGAGTGTATTCCCTTTCAGGGCATACTTATATTATTCACCTATCCAAAAATAAATGAAAGGTGCTAAATATAGGCTGTTCAGCAGTTCTTAAACAAATAGACATTTACTTCCCTCTCTCACTTCTGAACTGTACAATGAGTATGTTCAAATTATGTGTGGTTACTTAATCCAACAGTGTTTTCTCAAGCTTTAGATGCCTCACTGTGCAATGCTACACCATATGAAGGTTTGTAAACAGCAGGTATTTTTGCCTGCTGTTCATAAATAGCTCATTAGTTCCAAAAGTAGCAGAAGTGCACAAGTACCACTTGAAAGTGGCTTGGTAGTATGGCTGTTTTCACATGTAGCTGAGGAGAAAGCACATTATTGGTTTAATTTAAGGTTAAAATCCAGTGGCCTGATTTTTCAGAAGCACAACTCCCACTGAGTCTGCAGGTGTTCTGTTACTGAGGAATTAGGTCACTGAAAACAAAAGAAGTTGTAATTTATTTAGGAACAAGGCTGAATGTAATTAACACACAAAATGTATACTGCAAAGAAATGTAAATATATTTTGGGTCCTGTTTTGTATTAAGGTTCCATTTACTAAGGGTTCACAAAGAGTTAATAAATATTTAATAGACGTTCCAAGCATGTTACAGTCATGACTGGTATGCATTATAGATGGTATAAGCTAGGAGTGTCAAACTCATTTGCTATGACAAGCCAGATTTGACTTAAATGTACTTCAAGTGGCCCATACATACCATAAATCAAAGTACTATGGCACTCTTTCAGCATCACGGAGTGCTGTGTGTATGAAACTGTGCTCCATGATACCTGTCCCTCTCTCTCTCTCTTAGGGAGAGAGTGTGGTCGCACCAAGTGCCATCACAGGACAGATAAAAGAGGTTTCTGGGTCACATGCTTGACATCCTTGATATAAACCAAGGTTATACTAATCCAACTTATCTATTTGGCCCTAGAGCATTCATTCATCTTTTATTAGGATATCAATTATTATTTATTATGTATTTATAAAGGTAACATTAATATAAAGTAACTATCTTTAACCTTTTCAATACATAGAATATCATGGAGTTTCATCCAAAGCAACATGAAGCCATTAAAAACAAGGCTTGGGTAGAGCTGAGACGGCTGAACAAAACAACTTATTCTTCTAAAAACTGACAACTGTTTTTAATTCACCAATTCTATTAAAAGAAAAAAAAGGTAACAACCTAAACATATGTTCCTGGAACATTCTGATGAGGTATCTGCCATGTCTGTTATATATATATACTTTTAAATATCTTGTGCCAGAAAAGCCCAGTCACTGGTGTGTCACTGCCTGTGTCTTCCCTCCACGAATCAAAATTCATTCTGGGTAAATGAAATATTCCCTTCTGGCTTCTTTTTTCCTTATTTCTTTAAGATACCAACTTGATAAGCACCTATTCTTCTGGATAATTATTTTGATTGTTACAAAGGGGGGAAAATATCTTAGAGACCGCATTAGCCACAGTTGCCAAGGAACCCCTTGAAATGAGATGCTTTACTTCCTTCCTCGCAGCCCATACCCAATTATTTTCCTTTTTCCTATTTACCCTCAACATGGCATTTATAAAAGTATCATTGATTTTTTTAAGTATTATTATCTGTAAGTGCTAGCTGGCAGATTGTTTACATAAAACATTCCAAATTACAATTTATAACAAATTTAAAGCTCCTTGAAGGTCACTTGATGCAAGTTTACTACTTGACATTCATTTAGAGGGAGAGAAGCAGTGCAACATGCTTCTCTCTCTCTTTCTCTGTGTGTTTTATTCTTACCTTGCCCTTGTCAAAGTAATGAATAATTTCTTGATACAGCTGATCTTTAAGTTGTCCTTGAGTAGTTGCCTGGTATCCATCTCGCTGAGTAAGATGTGCAGCACATGCCTCTTCTGACCACTACACCAGATATGAACAGTAAAAAAATGAAAGCAATAACAGATTATGTAACATACCAGTGACATTGGGGCAATGAAAACATTCATTCTTGGTTTATTTTTAAAAGTGCCATCAGAGCTGACCCAATATCTAAAAGATTTTACAGGAACAATGATACTGAATTTTGATTCCTAGGAAAGGGTGTTACTTACCTGCATTATAGTAATTACAAGGTGGTTTACATATCTCTCAGTTAAAGCAGCAGTTCTCAACCACTTTGTTGGGACACATCACTGTGTTGCCACACCACAGTATGTGTGTATCAGACAGCTAGGGAGATTGTTGGATTCCACGTTGGGGGGTATGGGATGGTGTGTCCTGTAGGGTTGCAACATGCCACCAAGCATGTCAGAATCCTCAAAAGTTTGAGTTAAAGGGATAGTTCCTTGAGGTAGTTTCCTGTTTTCCTTGATAGAAGGGATTAGAGTGGCGTGGTACTGTTGATCAACACAGCTGGCTGGATAAATGGCCATTATTGGTAGGTTTGCACCAAGAGAAGCCAGTAATACTGAGTTATGTCAATGACTGCACAGGACCGTATGCATATAAGGTAAAGAACTAAAATGACTGGAGACAATGATTGGAGGGGAAAAAAAGGAAAATTAGCAAATAAAAATATAAAGGCTCTCTGAAATTTGCCAGCCTTGCTTTCTCTAACTTGCTAAACAATTTGACTCCCTGATCACCTTTGCTAAGGTTGAGAAGGTTCCCCCTTACCTCCTCCCATAATTGCTGGCTCAGTGAACAACAGACTGTCTCACCCTTTGATATTGCCAGGCCTAGGCATAAGACTTCCCACTGAACCAAAAAACAGTGCCAATGACCAGAAATGCAATAATAACCATGCACGACGCATAACCTGAAATGGCCTGCTTCAAACACTATCTTTAACAGTATTTAATTTATATACAGATGTGCTTTGAATAAGAATTTCTGGTGGTCTGTAGTATCCACCTGGAAGGTAGTGAGGGGGAAATAAGGTGAAACTTAGGTTTGAAAAATAAAATGAGTTCTACAAAGACAGCAATACATAGATTCATTCATAGAGGTTAAGGCCAGAAAGGACTCATCATCTAATCTGGCATCCTGCATATTACGAAATGTCACCAGCTTTTCCTGCACTGAGCTCAGTACTTTTTTTTTTTGACTAAAGAGTACGTTACAGAAAGGCATCCAGTTTTGACAGGAAAGAATCAACAGATGGCGAATCCTGACTTCCCTTCGTAATACGTTCCAATAGTTAATCACTCCCACTGTTAAAAATGTGCGCTTTGTTTCTTATATGAATTTGTCTGGGTTCAGCTACCAGCCATTGATTCTTGTTATGTCTTCCTCTGAAGATTAAAAAGCCCTTTGATACCCAGTATTTTCTCCCCATGAAGGTATTTATGTACTATAATTAAGTCACCTCTCAACCTTCTTTTTGATAAATTCAACAGATTTCGGTATTTAAGTGTGTCACTGTAAGGCATTTCCCACAGTTCTTGAATAGTTTCGTTGGCCTTTTTCTGTACTCTCCAATTTTTAAACATCCTTTTTAAAATGAGGACACCAGAAACACATGCAGTATTCCAGCATCAATCTCGCTAATGTTGTATACAAAGATAAAGTCACTTTCCTTCGCTATTCACTACTTCCCTGTTTATACAGCCAAGGATTGCAGTTTATACTGAGAACCCATGCTTTGTTCCTTGTCTGCCAAGACCTCTGAAGACTTTTCAATGTCACAGCCCCCACCTTTCTGAAGGTCTGGCTCTCAGTGCTTGTTCTCAGATTCATAACATTGCCTTTGACTGTATTTAGACACATTTTGTTTGTATTTGGCTGTATTTAAACATGTTTTGTTTGGCTGTAGTTAAATACATTAAAAACAAGCACTCTAGATCACTCTGTATGACAATCTTTTTTGTCTGGGCTAGAACATCTTTAGTATATTCTGAATGGAATGAGTTTAATCACAATCAAGTTGTTTCTGGAAGGAAGAATAAATGTGATTTCATAAGACCCAGTGATAATTTCAATTTTCAAGTTTGCACTACTCGGATATGTCACATTTCTAAAATTAGACCAAAAGAAAATAATAAAAGACAAAAGGTAAGTAGGGTGTGAGTGTGTGGGTGTGGAAGAGAGAAATTTTCAAAGCATTCTGAGTTGACCTTAGTCTCATCCCATTACAACCTATCTGTGTTTTACCACTGGCTTCAATCTGATGACATTTATGCCAGTGCTGAGTGCCACTGAAAATCTCCTCCTCAAGGTACAGTGTTAAAAAAGAGAGGCTTTAAAGTTTAAAGTTACATGCTCTACAGTAATGAAGAGACACTACACGAACTGAAAAACCAGCAACTACACTTTGCAGTTTTGACATAATCCAGCCATTCACTGAAGGATTTAGAAGAAAACATTTTGCAGTGAAAGATTATCCCATAATGCCTATTGCAGAGTTTCTTGCATCTTCTTCTGAAGCACCTGGCATTAACTACTATTAGAGACAGGATAGCAGACTAAGGTTACCACTAGTTTCATCAAGTTCAGCATTTCCTATAGAAAGTAAAATAGACTGCATATTTTTTACTATGTGAAAAATCACAACAAACCTGATTTATTTGCAAGCCAAAGCAAATGTTACTTATATTTTTACGATTTTGTGTTGTCTTATATTGAATAAGTAGAAAAGTGATTTTGCATTGGATATTTCATTTAAAATCAACTACAGCAGTAAATTAAATACTTATCTGGTAACTAGAAATATTTTATAAAAGAATAAAAATATGCAGTTAATTGAAATAGTTTTTAAACTAAAAAATCAGGCCATATAAAAACATGTTGATTAAAAAATTGCCAAATCTATGAGTAAAAAGACAAAGTGAAACTGAATCGCACACTCAAAGTTGTCATCTTCCTTGAAGATGCAGAATTTCTGCAGAAGGGAATGTTTTATCTGGTCTATCAGATCTGGCTGTGGAACATATGATCAAGCAAGTTATGACAATCTAGACATCATTTAATAACTTCAGTAAGAAAATATTATCCTGACAGTCAATCCCATTTAATTTCCCTGATGGGAAAAAAACAAAAAACCTTGTGTTCACCAAATTACCCAGCTATTCATTCAAATTTATAATCAAAGGCTCCTAGAAAATGACTGAAGGTGTCAGACCCATTGCTTCAAATCTTTATCTTCATAAGTTATGTCTCTCCGCAGTTTATTTCATTATGAAAGCAACAATTTACAAAAAAACTGCTTTTAATAAAAGTACTTTAGCAATAGTTTTACCTTTTAGGTGCCACCTGAAAATCATTGACATTTTCATTTTTACATAATCACCAGTCAAGTCTACACTGAAGTCAAGTATATACCTTTCAAAAAATGTCTTTGCATAGTTCCACAAATGTGTTCTGAGCCATGCTCAATCTTAGAATTAATATTTCAACACAATGAATTCCCAATACTGAGGTAAAAATAAGAAGGCACACAAGGTAGCCTTTAAAAGTGTTTCGTTCAACACTTTAAACCAGGGGTCTCAAACTCGTGGCCCGCAGGTGGCCCCTGAAGTTATTTCCTGTGGCCCACAATGACTCTATTGTTATCAATATTTGCAATATTGTTGTATAAAAAGGTTTCCATTGTGCGGCACTAGTGCTAATGTATTAGTCCTCATGCAGCCCTTGTGGTGATTTGAGTTTGCGATCCCTGCTTTAAACTGTGCCTTTCTGAATATAGATTTATTCTTTATTCTCAAGATTGTTCTCTGTGTTCCCTAAATTAAATCAAAGGATAAGTCTATACCGCTGGTGGCAAAATCACTGCCATGAGCACGATCTTCTGGGCGTGATTCAGCAGTCAGTATAAACCCACAGAATCCCTCCAGAAATCATCATAGCAACTCCAGCCCTGGAGCTGGAGCTGCTGTAAACTGACCGCAGGGCATTTGCAGCTGGCTTACCCTAGTGTAAAGGAGCCAATTAGTGAGTTGTCAGGAGATACGCAAGATATTTTACGTACCTTGTGTATCTCCTGTTGACTGCTGCTGAAAAACACGGCAAGTATAAACTAGCCCAAATTTTGTCTTTTGGCAAACAGCTATTGATGTGAGGTTTATTTTTAGTGCTTTCTACTACAGGAATAATGTCCTATAAAATACAAAATTGTAAAAACATTTAATTTATGCATCTGTTTAAGTACAAATACTGAGCTACGTATTTATATCTCTATGCAAGCACAAATACATTAATGCACACACTCTAAACTGATGGATTGCTGCTCTCACAAAAATGAAATATTATGGTGACAAATTATAAATTGAAACTACTTTGTGGTCACAGTTGTCTGCTTTGAGAGTGCAAATTGCATGTTGCAAATAAAATGTATATACAAATTTTGCATGTAAAAATAAACCTTGCAAAATGCAATCTTTAATTACTGTGCATACCAGCCAATTCCTTGTGGAATTCAGGTTTATCATTCAAGTTCTCATTTGGAAGTTCCCATAGGTGTTTGGATACCTACTTCTGGAAGCTGTGCTTTCACTATAAATACCTATTTTATTATAGATATTGCTTTCTATCATTTACCTATACAAAATCCTCACTCTAAACATATATCTTCAGGTAAAATATTTAGCATTAAAACTTTTTTTGTTGTTGAAAAATGGCCTTTGTTCAAAACTGAAACTTGTCAAGAAAAAAATAAAAATTATTGAAATTTGCAATTTTTGGTGAATTTTTCCATTATATTTTTAATTAAAATTTCTGAAAATTTTTATTTAAAAGTCTTTTTCAAAATTGTTATATAAAAATTTAGTTTACCATTATCTGTACTTTCTTAGAGTTTTCAGTAAATAAAGCATTATGGAAATGATTGCAGTAGAACATTTACTTCTCCCTCTCTCACTTTTAATGCTAAAATTGAAGTGCATCATTACTCATGAACATGGATGGAGTAATAAATTAGAAGTGTGATTTCAAAACAACATGTATATGGTTGAAGTACAACTGGAATCATCCTAGATGACAATTCAGGGAATAAAGAAAGCATAACATGTACAACAGTATTTATGATGTAATGATCTAAATAAATCTCTAGTTTCAGGTGGTAATATACATAAAGTGAAGCTTTTAAGTGACATATTACAGCTTTATTACATTGTCAATCAAAGGTATAAAAAGTTAGGTATTTTCACCTAGTTATATTAAAAAATCTACACATTTTATTAAGAAGTATGATATATAATTAACTTTATTTATACTAGCAGTCTATTTATGGACCTACCCAAGACATTACTTGAAGTACAGCGGTACCATTATATGAATTTAGATGCATTCAGTAGATCATACCATTGAATTATCTTAGGCACTCCTTTAAAAAGGCATGATCTTGGAAGGAGGACTACTGTTAGTTTTTCTCCAATGATCCTGAAGCAAAGGACATTGAGCTCCTACTACACTCATGGGTTGACTCATTTATTACTTTAGCACATCCTTCTGTGGAGAGCTGATTCACATACTTTGATTCTTCCACAGGTTAGTAGCATTCTTAGACAGTTACCTGATGGTTAGCTTTTTTATTGATATTTTATGCTATTTTTACTCTTGATTTTATTGGACTTTGTTCACTGATATCTTAGATCATCATCAGTAAGTCATATTTATCTTCTACAAGACTGAGAAAAGAACATGAATTCAACTTTTCTTTTACTAGACCACAGACTGACTTGATAGCAAGTATGAAAAATTAGGACTGAGTGGGGGGTAGGTAATAGGTGTCTACATAGAAAAAAAGCCTGGAATATTGGACTGTCACTATAAAATCAAGTCATCTGGTCACCATATGAACCAAATTTACAATAATATCTAATTGTGGAATATATAGTAAGTTACACCACTACTTTGAAACAAACAAGGAATACTGCGGCACTTTCAAAGACTAACAAATTTATTCATTCCATGAACCTTTGTGGGAGAAAATCCCACTTTTTCAGATGCTCTCCCACAAAAGCTCATGAGATAAATAAATTTGTTAGTCTTTAAAAGTGCCACAGGTCTTGTTTTGATGAACTAGACTAAAATGGCTGCCCCTTTGGAATTTGAAGCACAAGTTTGAGTTCCTTCTCTTTCTACTTTGAATAAGTCAATAATAATTTGTAAGTGTGGATGTTCTAAAGCTCATTTAAAAATAGCTACTTAGTAACTTGCAACCACAAGGTCTTCAAAACACTAAATATACATTTTAAATACTCTACCTTAAGAAGCTTTGCATGCAGAAGTAATGTGTAGGCAGCTTCAGTGTAGTTATCACACTCTTTGTGCAGGTCACATAGCTTATACAAATACCTACAGTAATAAAAGAGAGTCGGTCCTTAAACTGTCACAAAATAATTTTTGCTGAAGACTACAACAACTAATTCTATGTTCAAACAGTAATACATATCTGCAACTTTTTGAGGTTCATATTTCACTACCTCAGATAAACTCAAGCTACAACATGACAAGAAAATGAACAGCAGGAACAAAAAAATGCACTGGTATTCTTTAGAAGGTTAAAATTCTAGTAGCTATAAAACTGTGATTTCCTTTGACGTCCTGTTTTTTTTGGAGATGACAAAACCAAAGATAAGTGAAGAGATTGATATAAAAGTGTAATTTTTTTTTAAGTATGACCCTAGCAATTTGCCATCCTCACTTCAAGTTCTTAAACCATCCCAGACAGATAAACAAAATTCAGTAAAAAAACAACAAGCAGTTGTGTGGTACTTAAAGACTAACAGATTTATTTTTTGCATGATGCAAAAAATAAATCTGTTAGTCTTAAAGTGCCACACAACTGCTTGTTGTTTTTTTACTGGACTAGACTAACACGGCTATCCCTTTGGAAACCAAAAAAAAATTCAGACAGAATGATAGGAAAATAATTATAAATGACTAATTATTGAATAAAGAACAATAACTTTGAACTTCCATATTACCTTTCTTCCAAAGATCTGAAAATTACTCACAAATATTAATTAATCAAACCTTTCATCACAACTGTGTGATACATATTTTTTCTAACCTTATGGATGGGGAAAAAGACACAAGAGAATAAAGAAATGGGCTCAAGATCATCCATGATGTCTCTGCATAACCAGCAAAAACAAAGATATTTTGAATTCTAGTCTTTTGCCTTAACTTCAGAACCAGTCTATTTCCTGAAAAGAATTGTTTTGTTTTTGTAATGATTAAGAAAAAAAAATACATTAATTGTGTACTTGAAAAATCAATGAAAATAGAAAGCTTCAATGTCAATACTAAACAGACCCCAACAGTTCCTGTTTACAGAAAAAGGGTCCGACCTAAATCCCAGTGACTTCAAAGGGAGCTGGACTGGCCGCATACAGATGCTGTCAGGGGTTAAAGTTAGCTGGAACCCAGTGGAACGCCATTCTGGGGTCCATTATTTTTAGGGGTTCAGCATTCTGGGGCCCATAAGAAACAGACAATGAAGCCAGAACACTACGTTCTGGGGCCCACCATTTAAAAGCTGTAGGCCCCAGAACGCAGTGTTCTGGCTCCATTTGCTGTTTTTAGGGGGCCAGAATGCTGAGCCCCTAAAAACAGCAAGCCCTGGAATGGTATTCTGCCACGTTGGCCAGGGCAGGGAGTTCTAACAACTCCAGCCCCCCAGCCTGGTCTCACTGAGCATGCTCAGAAGCTCTGAGCATGCTCAGTGAGACCAGATTCTAGGCCAAACTCTGGTCTCACTGAGTATGCTCAGTGACACCAGGCTCTAGGTGAAAGCCTCAGCCTGGGCTGGGGCCCCTCCCCATGGTGGCCAGCTAATGGGGGACATGTGTGGAGCAGGCAGGAGCTAGGGTGAGGTTAGGTGTGGGTGCAGGAGCTGGGGTTGAAGTAGGCTTGGGGGGTGGGGGGAGGCACGTAGGGGGCAGGAACTGGGGTATGTGAGGGGTCCCCGACTGGAATGAGGGGGGCCCCACCAATTTAGGAGGGTTCTGGGGCCTGCCCAATTATACTTTAACCCTGGATGTTGTATCAGACATATACATGAATAATGTTCTTGAGTGCTTTTTCAGAGTCTGCCATCCAACCTTCTTTTGCACAACACAAATTTAGGTCTTAAAAAATTGCACTCATGAAAACTAAGTCACTCTTCTCCCCACAATGAGAATAGGTGGCTGAGAATATGCATGAAAGATATGTAAATGCTCTTAACACAGCAATGACAGAATCTGTTTCTTCAGTTTATCACAACAATACAGTAGATGGAGTACCTTCAACTGATGGAAAAACATGGGAGCAGTTTCTAGTGAACAAAGTTCACTGGAAACTGTACTCAGATGCCTTCTTGCAATGTTACCATTTTGAAAGTTACGTAATAAATAAAAAATCATATGGCCTCCTGACAGCTTTAGGCTTAAAATGAGCATCTGGCATATATTCACTAACGGAATTTATTGAAACAGATTTTTTTAAATCAACAGAAAATAAAATGAAATTAAGTCCTTGTTCTCCTTTTGCCTTAATTGTCTTCTGTATGTCATAACAGTCTTAAGAATTTAAATATTTACAACAGTGAAAGTGAAGATGGTGGAATAGGGTTAAAAAGGCTTATGAGCCCGAAGACTGATGCCTGTTAGTCTCTATAAACTCACCCCTAGTCTACACTTGGGGGAAATTCAGCAGCTGTTGACTGCCGGTTATGCAAGGAATGTAAAATTCCTTGTGTAAACAGCAGAGACTTTCTAAGCTACCGTTACACATTAGGGGAAAGCTGACCACGAATTGCTTGTGGTCAGCTTTCCCCTATGCCCCCTGACCTCCAGGACATCCAGAGTTGGCTTCTGGGAGCGGCATGGCAAATTCATACTTGCCACTTATCGCTCCCGGAAGGGCAAACTGATGGTGGCGAATTTGCTGCCATCAGTATAGACATACCCTCAGTCTGTTTAAGTCTCCCTACAGGCAGGTGCCTCTCATTATAGCGATTTCCCTCTCCCAGATCAGCAGTTTAGTTGACAAGTCATTTTCTCCAATCAGAAACCTCGGCAAAATATGTCAAAGCACATGCTTACACACCTGATGTACATTTCTTCTCTTTCAATTTCTTTGTAGAAATTCTGAAAAGCAAAATTATATCTGTTTTAAAGACCTTGCTCATGAACCTAGAATATGCACTCAATTAACAATTCATAATTGTATAACATCAACCTCAAAACTGCATCATGAACTTTGCCTGTAGTAATGGAGCATGTCAGTTATTTAGCTCTAAAACCTAAAACCATGATGATATTTCATTATATAGCATTTTAGGGCGGACGTTCCACATTATGACACACTACTGGTGTGGATGAACTCCCTGCAGAGTGGTGTGCATTTCAGAGGGAAGGGTGGGGTTAGCTGTCCTAGCCAAAGGACAGGAGAGGACTGAAGAAGAGCTCATGTGCCATGGAAGAAGTCAGAGCATGGTATGGGCTATGTTGATGGATTAGAGGATACGGGCACTGCTTCATTCATAAAAGTTGCCAGCGATCAAGTAATTTTTTAATTTCATAAGTGATGCGGCAAGCCCAGAGGTGCTCGGGCTATGAGCTACCAAGCCTAGAGGTGCTGAGGCTCAGCCCTGGCACAAATTAAGCACTGGATAGCAGTATTTAAGGATGATCACAATGGCTGCAACAAATGGATTACAGTTGGGACTTTCTTTGTGAATTATTTGTGGAAAGAAAGTGTGAATGGAATTGCTGGAGACTCTGAACAAGAGAAACAGAGGCAGGTATACCTCTGCTGTTGCAGCCTGCCAGTGGAGAGCACCCCATGCCAGGCTGCCTTATGATACCAACTAAATTCAAAGTTTCTGTCTTTAAAAGCTAAAATATATCAAGGAAAAGAAAAAAGATATAAATGACTAGTCACAACTTAAACACACATATATTGCAATCATAAAAAGAAACTGAAAAAAACCAGATGATCACTCACGTCTGCACAGATCCGACACAGAAAAGCTGTGTTTCAAGAAAGCCCGAGACCTCGTGGAAACACGGTGCTTTGCAGGATTGTGGGTTACTGAATTACATTTTTTAGATTCCAACACCCTGCCCGGCTGTGAGTGCCAGCTCCCAGTCCAAGTGGCAGTGGCACACTGAGATGGGATGGGGGAGGAGACAGCTAGGCCCCCATCTGGAGGAACCAACCCCTCTGCACATCCCAATTGACCCTTGAAATTAAATGGCTAAACTCTGCATATATTACCTAATCATGACAATGGATTCTTTTCCCATTATAACAGGTAATTTGACTTCACCCTCCCTCTGTATGCTCTCTCCTGGAGTTTGAATCCTTACAAATGTTCTGATTTGCTGTTGCAGTATGAGCTGATCCCATGTCTTATACTCCCCTGCGTTTATTTTCATCCCATTCTGTAAGTTCCCCTCTTCAAAGTGTCTGACGAACTGGGATTTTCTCCCATGAAAGCTCATGCGATAAATAAATCTGTTAGTCTTTAAGTGCCACAAGACTCCTTGCTTTTCTTGATAAACAAATTTGTTAGTCTTAAAAGAGCCACAAAACTCCTAGCTTCTTATGTATAGAAAGACATATTAGTGCCTTTATTAGATTTCCATATAACTCATATCATAAATTTTACTAAAAAGTATTCTCAGAGTTGACATTACATGAAAAACAATAAGCATAGAGCATAAAGAAGGAAAGAAAAAATAGACCCATCTTTCCTACTAAACTTTTCCTGTTTTAGAAATTACTATAACTTGCTTTATATCTTCTTAAAATCAAGCACAAGTACCTCTTCAGATTTTTGTTTGGTCAGTAACCAGCAGGCAGCCTCTTGTCACTCACTCAGGACATGCTACCTCTTCTAGAAGTAATCTAAGTGTCATTCCTTGGACCACTAGTCAAGAGTTTAGAAAGAGCTCAGCTTCTGCTATACAGACACTACAAGAGGCAAACTCCAATGCAAGTCCTCATTTCTAAACTGACAGATTTGTGTGCTGTGCCATACTGTCACACAGGTATGATAACTGGGCCATGTAATCCATGATCGCTGCAGTCTCCTTCATATGACCAATGAAACTGTTACATGCAAATTAGATACAGAGTAAGGCTGGTTGTAAAGGATGATTGGTTGAGTTACCTCTACTATCACAATGGTCTAAGATTCTTGGCATGGCATAGACACATACCTTTCTGTAGCTGTACACCACTTGTGTGTAATTCACAAAGTCAAAATTGTTGATATAACCCAGTTTTTAAGTTAACAGACCATGAAACTTGGCGATGACTGAACCTGGTGATATTTGGAACCAAAAGAGCTCTCAACCATTCTTGCAGCTTTTCCCATCACCTCATACTGACTCAACAGATATTTTAGGTTTCTGAGCAACACATAGGAGGCTATCCTGGTATCTAATTAGACAAATGATGGTTTGCCATTCAGGCGGTACTGACAAACCTAAGGATGACCACAATATTCTCTAACTAAATTTTCCCTTAAAAAAAACAAAAAAACAACAAACATGATGAGCAATGTTTTTCAAGAACTCCCCTCTTTATATCAGATTCATCAGCCTTATTTCTAACAGCTGAGAGAAAATCATAAAACCTTTCATTTAGAACAAACAGAAGCTTGCTGTTAAAATTAAAAATTCAGTACCCATTCTAAATTTAATCAACTCATTACGTCTCACTCACCAATACATTGACAGTGCAGCTCATGCGATTTTCCTTGTTTTCATCATGCATTATAGTTCTGTAATCCAGCAGTCTCTCCATCAGACGGACAACAAGTTTGACAAAAGTTTCTCCGCTTTTGGCAAGATATTTGTGTTTTCGGCAGTGCTCCAAGAGACTGAAAAATAATTACACACTCCTTGTTAATTGCACTTAGCAAGAAGAACTAGACTAAGATGCAATTTAAATATTTGCACCATTAACAGATTTTAATTTCTGGACTACAAAGTTCATTGTAGTCCAAATATATTCTAACATAAATCCCACTGCTAATCAACACTTACATTTTGTCAAATAACACTTTGTACTGTTCATCTCCTCTGCCTCCTTCAACTTCATGATCCAGTTTTGTGATGATCTCATTTTCAAACTGTAATAAACAGATAAAGCATAAATAACCAGTATGGCAAATATTTCATTTTATTACTGTAGCATTAATGGGTCATAGATTGGTTGGAGATCTCTATGACCTGCTTAACTACTGTTTTTAAGCCTGATTGATTTTGAGTCTGCAATCTCTCTTATTAGGCTATCCATTATGATCTGTAGCCCTATAAGGCTTTTTCATTTGAGGAAATCATTGGCCATGTTGTCAAATGAAGCTTAGATATATGCGTTAGAGAAATCTAAGTAATGTGGCTGATAATGGGGCTGGGGCTGGGGAGGGAGAAGAGCATTCAAAGCAGGATACAAGTATACCCTACAATAATTATAATAGCAACAAGCTCAAGAGTTTTGAAAGCCCTGTTTATGGAATTAACAACTAAAGACTGTTCAACCAAGTGGATCTCTCAACTAGAGAAACAGGCTAACATCGCTTCTTGGACCAGAGATATGGGCTAACACTGTAACACACCTAATAAACAGTTTCAATGTCACTCCTGAAGGGAAGAGTTCTTTTCAATATGTTAAGATTCAATATTTATATTTAATAAGTAACATATAAGCACATAGAGATGTATTAAATACATTAATAGTGGATTGGACAGTTCCATTGATTTTTAATGTAGGACAGAGCCCTTTGCCTCTACTTGCCATGCTGTTTTGAATCTGGTTGAGGTTAGGAGTGGGGACTGACAGCCTACCACACATGGAAGGAATCATATGGTCTTATTATACCTTGGGTACACAATATTCACATCATTCACATATATTCTGCATGATATTAATTGGCAGATGGGAAAATATCAACAGGGTACAGAACTGAATGAGACTATGACACTGAACTACCCTATCCCAGCCAGAGGTAGTCCCACTAGGTCAGAGTGGGAGTACTTTGGTAGAGCAGTGCCTTGAAACTCTCACTGCCACTTGCCCATGCTATACCTATTCTGTGGATAAATGAAAGACTTTTGCCTCCAAGACTCTCCATCCAATACCTTTCACAAGAACTAACATGTACTCAAATGTTTGAAATGTAAAGAGACACATTCTCCCCTTATATTCTGCATCCCTTTAATAGATGAACTCACAATAATATATCTGGATGAAAAAGAATAACTTGTCTTCAGCCTGCAATTCTTAGTTTCATTTAAACTACCCATTCACAAATAACTCAACTCTCAATTAAACCATGGCTCACTGATATTCACTCTTGCAGCATACAGAGGCCTTACAGCACCACTAAACTACCTTCACATCTACTGGAAGCCCTGTTTATACTGTCTGTTTATACTGTGAGGAGGCCTTAATGTAACTGAGAATTCAGTCCTACAAAGATAATAAATAAGCAAGCAAATACAGATACCTCCACCACAAGAGACAATAAAAATGAGACAAAAATAAGGGTCTCAGACAACAACGTCAATGTTGACATCAAAATTACTCAAATCACTCTAAGCCTAAATGCAAATTCCTATAAAGTTCTTGTTTCCTTGCAGTGGCACATTCCTCGGATGCTCATTTTAGGTTGGCCGAGTGGCCTGAAGCATGACAATATATGCTAATGTATGTTATGACAATGGCTGGGGGTAGTGGTGAAAGGGAATGATTGCAGGACTTCTTTCCTTGACCCTTGCTGTGTTGTTTGGAAGGAAATTAGGTTGGTTTAGTACAACTTTAAACAAGTACAAAATAGAGATCATTTGCAAAAGATTTAGATGAAATCTAAAAATGAAATCTGGAAAATTTTCCTCATCAAATGTCCTATATCCAAAACACAGTGGATCTGCATTAAGGAACAAAGGAGTAGCTGTGTTAGTCTAGTTAGGCAAACCAAACAAGGTGTTGGGTGGTGCTTTTAAAGACTAACAAACTTACTTTATAGGATGAACTTTCATGGGAGAAAATCCCACTTTTTCTCCCACAAAGGCAATGCAATAAATACAGTTTTTAGTCTTTATAAGTGCCAACCAATTCCTTGTTAGTTTTGCATTAAGGAAAACTCCTTCTTACTCCCATATATAGGAAGGAAAACATGATAATGAATTGTATAAGGACAAATCAGCTGACATCTACAGGAATCATTCAGTAAATGATTGCAACATGCACATGATCTGTGCAATATGGGACGGGCCAAATGACATCTGTGCTTACCAAGAAAAAGCTGCAGGAAGAGATGGTGAGAAGCAGCATCCTGTAGCAGTGAAGAAAATAAGTATGTGTGGCTACTTCCTATTAGCAGCCTTTCACAGCTCCTCACATACCTGAATCAGCTATCATCAAGAATAGTACGGAAACACAATAGTTTCAGGCCAGCAGAATTCACATACAAAACCTGGCTATTTGGCTAAATGGAATGTGTGGGCACATCTAGCCTGCTCATAAACAAACTTAACACAAATGAAGCCTTCACTGAGCATGTGCAAACTGAGATCTTCCAAACGCTTATCAACAAGGCCAAATTTAGGCACCTTTTTAGGCATAAGGCACATCCTTCACTCCAAGGCAATCCCTCAATCAAATATCAAGTCCATGTGCCAAAGCACATAAACCTTAGTGACTCTCAGTACCATGGCTGTAGGGTTTATTTAAAAACATAACAAATAAAAAAAATCCCACATGGTCAAAATGTCATATGTTTCCTAATCCCATTCTCTGAAACTGGCTGAATCATTTCTGCTGAAACTTTAAAAATCACACAAAGAGGAACAGCCTGAGGTAGACATCCAGACCTGAAAAAACTTCAGCCTAAATGGTTAAAGTTTGGTAAACTTATAAGCAACTGAAATATACAACATATACAGTAATAAAAATCGTCTGGGTGTCTATTGCTGCAGTCTACAACTGTTTGGTCATACAGGACAAAATGAAAAGCCCATAAAAACCAATTAAAACACAAGTTGTAGACAATTTTCAATTTCCCCTTTCTGTGCTCCAGCTGAAACAAGGTGACTCTTGTACTGAATAATGCATTCATTCTATTATTTCAGAACAAGATACTGAATGTATTAATCCAGAAATGAAATGAAAAGAAAATGAGAAAAGAAATGGTAATGCCATCCACAGCTTCAAAGGAGGAAACACAAACTATGAAGCCCAACCATATAGCACAAGGATGAGTCCAGCAATATTTTAATGTACTACAATCACAAATCAGTAAAACATAAGTTACAAAACTCATGTTGTCTAATGAGGCACAAAGAAGAAGAATGGTCACTCACCATCTACCTGGAAAAATGACACTTGCTGCCAGCATCAAGCCCTCTGGGTGCTATACCTATTTGTTTTCAATTACTCACAATAAGAGGAGGATTACACTTGACATACAGGGTCTCAGCCAACAATGTCAATGTTGACATCAGGATTACTCAAATCACTCTAAGCCTAAATGCAAATTCCTATAAAGTTCTTGTTCCTTGCAGTGGCACATTCCTCGGGTGCTCATTTTAGGTTGGCCAAGTGGCCTAACCCATGACAATATATGCTAATATCTGTTATGACAATAGCTGGGGATAGTGGTGAAAGGGAATGATTGTGGAAGGACTTCTTTCCTTGACCCTTGCTGTGGTGGTTGGAAGGAAATTAGGTTGGTTTAGGTCAAACTGCAGGCATGTGCTTAGCATACACTATTTAACATTAGTTTCAGGGCCTCTTCCTGGAAGAATAGTGTGTCAAGATCCAAAGGGGCAGCTGTGTTAGTCTAGTAAAGCAAAAAAATCCCAGAGAGTTTTGTGGCACTTAAATTCTAACAGATTGATTTATTGCATGACCTTTTGTGGGAGAATATCCCACTTCGTCAGACGCTTTGAAGAGTGAGAACTTACAGAATTGGATGAAAATAAATGCAGGGGAGTGTAAGACACACAGCATACAGAGGGAGGGTGAAGTCGAACTGCCTGTTATAAAGTGAAAAGAACCCATAGTCAGGATTCAGCCCTGCTTTCACACAATTTAATTTGCATATTAGTGCAATTTCGGCTCTTTCATCTTTGAAGTCTCGATGTCTCATTTATTTTCTTGACAACCATCGTTAACAAGTCATGGATGGAGTGCTTAGGAAGATGCAAGTGCTTGGTAACTGGCTTTTTTTGTATGTGTTGTGAATTCTGATATCAGTTTTGTGTGCATTGTGTGCAGGTTGTCCTGTTTGTCCAATGTATAAGGCTTGGGGGCATTTCCAGCACACGATGGCATAAATCCCATTAGTGGATGAGCAGGTGAAGGACCCTTTGATGAAGTAGCTGTCTTTATTAGGCCCTATCATGGTGTCTTTAGTGAAGATATGTGGACAAAGTTGGCAGAGTGGTTTGTTGCAAGGATATGTGCCTGCTTTAATATTTCTGTTGTTAGGTCTATAGTTGCTGGTGAGTATCTGTTTAAGCTTCGGGGGTTGTCTGTAGGTGAGGAGAGGTCTGTCTCTCAAGGCTAGACAGAGTGAGGGGTCATCTTTTAAAATAGGCTGGAGGTCCTTAATTATCTGTTGTAGAGGTCTGACTTGAGGGTTGCATGTGGTGGCCAGTGGTGTTCTATTGTTTTCTTTCTTGGGTCTCTCCTGTAGTAGTTGATTGCAGGGTACCCATCTGGCCCTGTCAATCTGTTTCTTTACTTCTCCGTAAAGGCGGTACCATAGTTTTAAGAAGGCTTGATAGAGAACTTGAAGATGTCTGTCTCTGTCTGAGGGATCAGAGCAAATGCAGTTATATCTTAGGGCTTGGCTGTAGACAATGGATTGTGGGGTGTGTTTAGGATGGAAGCTCGAGGGATGTAGATAACTATACCGATCAGTCGGTTTTCGGTATAGAGTGGCGTTGACTGTAGGGCGGAAATTGTGGAAATCTTCAAGAGCATCCCTGCCATGGGTCCAGATGATGAAGATGTCATCAATATAGCATAAGTAGAGGAGAGGTGTTTTGGGATGAGACTCAAGGAAATGTTCTAGGTCACCCATAAAAATGTGGGCATATCGTGGGTACCCATAGCAGTGCCACTGACTTGGAGGTATAAAATATCCTCAAATCTGAAATGGTTGTGGGTGAGCACAGTCACAGCCTTGTTTGGTTCATGTTGATAAATTCAAGGCTTATAAAATTGTTGTCACCCATGATTTGATTAAAGATGATGTCCTGGCACTGCCTATGCTAACTGTTCAGGGAGACAGCAGCTGATGTTAATCAAGTGTTTCTTGTAGTGAAGATTTTTCACATTATGTTGCATTGAAGTTGCTGAGAGTCAGCCTGAGTAATGTATCTTTAGAGTGGTGGAATTTACTTTTAAGGGAACAATTGCTGAGTCAGTGATGTTTAAATTCTAGCTGGTGATATTAAAGGAGATTGTATCTGGTGAATGTACTTGCTATGACCTATGAGTTAGGTCCATCTCTTTTCCCTTGTTGGTGAAAGCCAACAGGGTATGTTGGGACCGATACTGGAGATCAGTGTTAATTCTTCCTTGAGGTGGCTAAGATGTCAGCTTCATTTTATAATGGTCGCTAGATCTGAATCAAGAAAGCATCACTTGTCCACATATTTGTTGATCCCCTCTAAGAATTGTAACAGATTGGTGAGTCCTGATTTCCAAAACCATCAATCTGGCTATCTCCCTGTTAAGTCTGCCATTTTTGGGAAAGACTATTGTGATATCTGAAGGGAAGATATGCCCACAATATAAGGCAAACTCAAGGCCTTAATAACCCCAATCAATCAATTTGTTTTTGGCCTAGGAACAGGATGCAAATACTAAACAGGTAGCATTGGTTAATGTCTTCCTTTTGCCAAAGGATGAAAATCAGATGCCATAGCTAGTTCAGTTTTTTTTTTTAACTCAGTCAAGTTACTTAAATATCATTAGCTTTGTGAACTCATATTTGGCAAATGCTTATCTCAGTCAGTTACAACTCCAAAATAAGTTCAAATAAAGAAAAACAGGGGTTCACATTAATTCTGTACTAAGGTTAACATGAACCTTAATGAGAACTCCCAATGGCTCCAATTCCTTCCTCCACTACATCCCTGTAACATCCATCTTCGTAGATGGACCTAAGACCAATCACTTACCACAAGGTGATTTTGGTGTTTAGTGACCTTTACTCCTTCACCCCTTTTCCTGATGTCTATGTGTGGGCCAATCAGTTGTCCTTCAAAGAAATCAGACCTCAGGGGAGCGTTAAATGCCACTGACACTTTATGCTTAGAATGCCCCTTAAGGTGAGTTACAGGGGCAAAAGAAAAAAAAGGCCTAGAGCCTTTTGGAAAGAGAGTTGAGTTTGTGGTGCTGAATAGGAGGTAGAGCATGTTGTCACCCATGTCATGGCAGCACTACAAGATCTGGAACAAGCCACAAACTTGTTCTGTTTCTCTTTGTTAATCTATCAAATGTATTTATTAAAACTTACATAGTGACCAGAGGTGACAACAGGTTTCAGTAATCAATTAAAGTTCTAAAATGTTTCAGATGCTCAAATATAAGGTACCAGGCACTCTCTAGAGATATGTTTTAAGTTCACTGGCAGACAAGCAACCAGAGACATCTGTAGATAAAAATGCTAGCACTGCTGCCTCATTGATACTGCAATTTATTGTTATCTTTTAGAACTGAATTAATCTTCCCTCCTTCCTTCTAGTCTCCTACCCAATTACCCTTCTTCAAAACAAAACACTGGCTAGAGATGCTTTATTTGCATCAGTAACTGTGTGTTAGCAATTATATGCATTATGCATTCACTTATTATACATTCCTCCCACAAGGGGAGAGGCAATTCTTGATTTATTCCCAAGTGAAACACAGGATCCTGTCCAAGAGGCGAGCATTCCTGAACTGCACAATAATAGATACTCTAATAAAATTAAATTTAACATGCTAGGAAGAAAGGGTAGAAATACCAAAGAAACCCTCCATAGTAGGATTTAACTTCAGCCAGTGAAACTACACAAAAATGAGGAAGCAAGCTGAACAGAAATTAGAAGGAAATGCCTGCAAGTTGCATTGAAACTATTTAAAAACACAGTAATAGAGGCTCAAATTAAATATATACCCCAAATAAAAAAGATTGTTAAGAGGATCAAAAAAATGCCACCATAGCTAAACAACCAAAAAGAGACACAGTTAGAGGAAAACAGGCATTTTTTTAAAAAAAAAATTGGAAGTCAAATGCTATTAAGGAAAATAGAAAGAAGCATAAAATCCAGCAAGTTAGCTGTAACACTGTAATTAGGAAGGCCAGAAAACATTTGGAGAACAACTAGCAAAAGACTCAAAAATTAAATGCAATTTTTTTTAAGTTCATCAGAAGCCAGAAGACTACCAAACAATTAGTGGGGCTGCAGGACAATCAAGGTGCTATAAGAGCACTCAAGGATGATGAGGCTATCGTGGAGAAGCAAAATGAATTCTCTCCATCTGTCTTCACGGGAAAGGATGTGAGAGAGATTATCATACCTGAGCCCTTCTTGTTAGATGACACATTTGAGGAATTGACCCAGACTGAGGTGTCATTATAGGTTGTTTTGGAAGAAACTGATCAATTAAACCAGATGGTATTCATCCAACAGTTCTGAAGGAACTCAAATATGAAATTAGAAACCTACTAACTGTAATATGTAACCTATCCTTAAAATCAGCCTCTCTACTAGATGACTAGAGGATTGCTAATGTGATACCAATTTTTAAAGAAAGCTTCAGGCAATCCTGACAATTACAGGCTAGTAAACCCAACTTCAGTAGCAGGCAAATTGATTGAAACTACAGTAAAGAACAAAATTATCAGTCACGTAAGTTAACATAATTTGTTGAGAAAGAGTCAACGTAGCTTTTGTAAATGGAAATCATGACTCACCAAGCTACTAGAATTCTTTGAAACAAACAACAAATATATGTGGACAAAGGTGAGCCAGCAGGGATAACGTACTTGGACCTTCAGAAAGCCTTTGACAAGGTCCCTCACCAAAGTCTTTTAAGCAAAGTCAGATCAGTAATTGGTTAAAAGACAGGAAAAAAAAGGTAGCAATAAATTATTAGTTTTCACAATGGAGAGAAAGGTAAATAGCACCCTCCGGATATCTGTATTTGGACCAGTGCTGGTCAACACATTCATAAACTATATGGAAAATGGGATACACAGTGAGATGGCAAAGTCTGCAGACAATACAAAATTAATCAAGATAATTAAGTCAAAGGAGACTAAAAGAGTTACAAAGCAATCTCTCTAAATGCATACCACAGTTAGGTGACTGGGAAACAAAATGACAGATAAATTTAATGTCAATAAATGCAAAGTAAAGCATATTGGGAAAAGTAACCCCACTTACACATACAAAATTATTGGGTCTAACTTAGCTGTACCACTCAAAAAAGATGTTAGAGTCACTGTAGATAGTTTTTGCAAAACATCCATGTCATGTGCAGCAACAGTCAAAAAAGCTAACAGGAAAGGAACAGATGATAAGACAGTAAACATCTTAGAGCCGCTACAAAAATCCATGATACACCCAAATCACACAAATGATTAAGAGTACTGAACAGCTTCCATATGCATAGAAATTAAAAAGACTGGGACTGTTCAGCTTGGAAAAGAGATGACTACGGGAGAATAAGAGAGAAGTCTGTAAAATCATTAATGGTGTGCAGACTGAATAAGGAAGTGTTATTTAACCCTTCACGTAACACAAGAACCAGGTGTCCACCCAACAAAATTAATAAGCAGAAGGTTTAAAACAAACAGAAGGAAATACTCTTTTAAACAATGCACAATCAATCTTAGGAACCCATTGCCATGGGTGGTTGTGAAGGCCAAAAGTAGAACTGCGTTAAAAAAAAAAATAAAATAAAATTCATGGAGAATAGGTCAATCTGTAGCTATTAGTCAAGATGGTTAGGGATACAACCCCATGTTCTGGGTGACCCTACGACTCTGATTGCCAAATGCTGGGGCTGGTTAACAGGGATGGATCACTTGAATGGATCACTTGATGATTGCACTGTTCTGTTCATTGCCTTGAAGTATCTGCAATTGGCTACCATAAAAAGACAGGATACTGGGTTGTATGAGTCATTGGTTTGACCCAGTATGGTCATTCTTCCGTTCTGATGTGATATGTCTGTCTATCTGTTGGGTTATAGCTACATCACGTCAAATGCGTGTCCAATTTGCATGGGTATGGGACAGATGTAATGCAAAGCCCTGTGGGTTTCTTTTATTACACCATGATTTTTCAGTATTTGTATGCATCTCCTAGCTTTAATATGATCACATATTTGCTGGAACTTTTATGATTACACCAATGACACTCAGCTACTTGATACTATGTTGAACCTTCCTAGTTCTGTTGTTCAACATTAAAGTGCAGAAATGGATGTCTAATTTCCTCATACTCAGCATTTGAAGGTCTATTTGTGGAGAGAATGAAGAAATTCTCTGGCGTTATTTTACAGGTAAGGCTTCTTCCTTGAATATTATTTCAAAAAAACTAATTTGGAAAAAATAAGCAACAGTTATTTTTAACAGAACTATAAGAAATTAGTCAAGAGTTCATTTCTCTCCTGGTGAATACACAGATTATGCCTATTAGGCCCATTGAACATTAAAAATGAGCTTTTATTCCATTATAATTCCAAATTTGGATTTTAATAAGGGTCACTTGAACCAGTGTGGATTAAAGATAAATCTTGTCCAAACACCTCATCCAAACACTAAATCTCAGTAATGCTGAAATGCTGACCCTAATTAACTCATTTGTAGTTGTGATAAAAAAAAAGAATCTCATTCGATCCCTCATCTAAAACAACATAGTAATTGCAAAAAGTTCTGTTAATTATTTTTTTTTAAAGAATGCTGGTAGTAATATTTGGATTTGACTCAGTTCTTCCTGACCTGAGCCAGAAGCAGCAGCACAGAGTCTAAATACTACTAAAAAAGACCATTTTCATAGCAGGTTAGACAAGTACCTGTGAGAGATGGAATAAGGTTAGACAAACACCTGTCAGGGATGCTTTAAGGAGGTACTTGGTCCTGCCATGAGTACAGGGGATTGGACTCGACGACCTCTCATGGCTTCTTCCAGTTTTAATGATTCTATGAATTCAGTAGTATTTTGGGCCAGATCAGGAAATAAAGAGCCTGACTGACTGAGATTTCCAAGTAAGTTTTGTAAATTTTTGGCAGGTTACATTCTTGCTGCCTTTATTCACGTGGCTCAAGGCTGAAGGACTAGCCCCATAATATAGGCAAACATTTATATATGGGTGATATTCTTTTCTGACTTGGACCCAAACTTTGAATCTTTTGGACTATGCCCAGAGACATCACTATAATGCCCTGTTTTTTGGATCTGACTGAAATTATTTAAGTGCTGAGGACGGAATAAAATTCTGCTACTGAGTTTCTACCTGTAGCAGAGTCTTGTTCCAGTATTTTTAATTATTTTGAAAACTTTATACTAATTTCTTGCTGAAGCTTATATTGATTATCAAATCACTCTTTAACCTCTTAACATTATCAAACTGTCCAAGTTAATTAAATAAAATGGTGCTCCTTATATACACCTGTGATTTATTGATGTGGAACCCAGCAGTGAATCTAAGTTTAATATTTTGCATATGACTTTGTAAAATGTCTTGAGATGTGGCTACATGAGAATTGCTATGCAAATTTACCGCTGCATTTGTACAACGATTCCAAAGGGATAGCTGTGTTCATCTAGTTCAGCAAAACAAACAAGGAGACATGTGTTTCCTTAGTTAGGAAGATCCAACTGTTAAATTGAAATTCAGACAGCTTACTACTATATGGAAATCTGATATGATTCCTATTTAGTTGGCAAGTCTCCTTGTGTATTTCAATCAATTACTTTTTATACCATTTATTAGGTAATTTATATATTTTTAAGATGGAAAAGGGATATAGCATTACTATAACACTATTATTTTCATGTCAAACTTTTAACATGAGCACATGAGCATGAAAATTCATGACCATTAAAAACAGGTGAACCACAAAAGGGCCAGAATGCTGGTTCAAGTTATTAAGTGCCCAAGGATGTTACTTGCCAAAATCTGGTTTCGGAATGTTACGTGATAAAGGTTTTTCTAGAGAAATTTCCTTGGTGTAACTCTAGATGGAAAGTCCACTCATAATATCAATACATTATGTTTGCATCGAGAAGCACAAAAAGCTGCAAAGATTGATAAAACCAAAAATGTTAAATTGAATTAATGCCTCAAAAGTTTCCTGTTTTGTTCAGTTCATGTTTTAGATGAAGCTACAAGCCTGTTTTTATTTTAATCCAGATTGGTCCTAACAATTATACTATTTGTAACCCTTAGAAACTAGCCAGCTCCCTGATGAAAAAATTCTAAGAACTGGCTCTTTTCTTAGCTGTTACTGATTCCACTGAGTGTTTACATGTAATTCACCAGATTTCTAGTGGTAGGTCTGGATGCGATTACTGTCTTGCAAATGGTACCTGTCTACCTTATCCCATGCTGATGCAAACCATCACTGATCTTCAAAATTCACTCCCTAGTGTTCCTTCTCCTACCTCTCATGACCCCATTCCCAATATGACTCTTATTCATATTTTGTGAGAGCTCTGACAGGAGTTAAAGTAGGCCAGAGATTCTCCAACTTATTTTGCTGGGACACCCTTTCAAAATATTTCAGACTGCGATGACAGCCCAACAAAAGTGATGACCCCTTCTTCCCATGCCATCCTTAACTGTATGCACAGGGGCTGATAGCTCGCAACCCCCCCATAATAACCTTGTAACCCTGAGGGGTAACGGCTTGCAGTTTGAGAATCCCTGGGGTAGGCAGATCAAGGAGAGAAGCAGAAGTGAGGTAAGAGTGGAAAAAAATGGGATGGACCCAAGGAACGAGAACTATAGCTTTGTGAGTGCAAGGACAGGCAAGAAAATTAATAAATGAGTGCAAGGGAGGTGTGAAAGGTAGTAATGAGGTGATGTACAGAAGATTGTAGAGTAGTGGTGCCCCACCTTCTAGTAATATGGTCATCTCATTAACCACCTTTTGTTTCACTGCTACTACATGATCTATCAGTGACTGCAATCAGGACTGTGATAGTCAAAGTGATTCTTATTGCTGTCTTCCCCTAGCTCTGACATTCCCTCTGGTCTTGCATGTGGTGAATGCACTGCTGGACAAGAGATGGGGAAGGAAGCACAGGAGGAAAGGAGACAGCTTCTTCTACAGGAAATCCTCAGTGAATGCTTGTTCTGTGGTGTGCTCTAGCTCGAGGTGCACACAAAAGATGAGAGAGAGGAAGTGGGCAGCATCATTTGTCCACCCAAATCTTCACATATCACAATCTGGGAACTTACAACTTAGTTCACTGAAGACAGAGAAGAAATTTACTGACCTTGTGTCCTTTCTCAGGGCTGCAAATACAGTAATGGTAAATACAGTCATGATGTTTTCACCAGATGAGAACAACAGATAATGAAATAAAAGTAGATTTGGTGAGAGTTGCCTGTTAATAATATAGGTCACAGGTTCTAGCTCTACAGTTCTGTGAAAAATCTATATTCCTCCCACATGTTATAGGTTTACACGTCTGCTGGGGAAGTGGAGCCAATTTAAACCCTTGTTGATGTGACTAATAAGGTTAGATAATTGGATTTCTGGCAGATTAGTTAAACAGCAGCCAACCATTCAATTCTAGGTTCTCTTTGCAAGCAAAGCAGGACAATGAGGACCGGCAGTCACAAGTATATAACATGATGCAGTACGTGCGCACGCACACACACACAACACAAAATCAAGTATGAAAGACTACATAGGTACTGGCAATATATTTTGAAAATAGCATGAGTACCTTTCCCACAATGCATGAATCTGTTTATGCTATTTGGCACAGGCCACTTACCATAGAGGGTTAACAGCAAACCAGCAATGGCTTGCAATAACAAGACAGGGAAACCTTGGTCTGTGCAGCATAAGAAAGTATCCAGAAGCTAGGGCTGGCTTCCTGGCTCCCAAGGGCAGAGTTAGCCCAACAAAACGTGAAGCTGCTGCAAAGCAGCTTGATGTTACACCATTGGCTTAAGGCCCTGAATGCACTCTGCACTAGTGGAGGATTGCCAAGGCAGGGCCCTTCTCTGCATCATCCAAGCAGCTTGGTGGAGGGGAACAGAGGCAAAGGATCCGGCTGCTGTGCAGCTGCACCAGTGAGAACTTTCTTTATCTCAGAGGATTCTCAACTGGGCATTTACAATTAGATTTCAGCCCCTCTCGGATGCATTCTGATTAGAGGACCCATCCAGTGAGTTGGATGCTGAAAATAAAATAATCTTTTTAGTGGGATATTAGGTGGCACACATATATGGAGGGCTAAGTTAGCCTGGGTATTTTAAAACATATTTGCACTGACAAACAATGGGGCTATGTTCCATTCTATGCCAAATATAATTTAAGGTCTTGCTTAATTGCTGGAGTTTTAAGACATGCATACAGATGTGAACATGGTGATGTACCCTGAGAAGTAGAGATCTCTTACTTGTGATACAGTGAGCAGAGAGTTTGGATATTCTCTGTTAGATATAAATATGCAAGGAGTTTAGTGCTTCTGATATATTATACCAAAGGATCTAAACCAGTGTGTCGGGACACATTACTGTATTGCCACACAGTGGTAAGTGTGTCGCAGAGATCCCAGGAGATGGCTGGATTTGGCCGGGGGTGGGTGGTGTAGTGGGGTGGGTTGCTGGGTCCTGTAGGGTCTCAATATGTAACCAAGCCTGTCACAACCTCCAAAAGGTTGAGAACCACTGCGTTACACTAATGTTGCATTCATAATGAAGCAAGATGTTGTGACATGAAGATATATTGTGGAATATTTCTATCTAAAAGCCAAAAGCATCTATTTAAGTATGAAAAATATTGCTTCTCAAAAAGGAAGAAAGTTTATGTTTAAATATTTAAATAGTTCATTTATTAAAATAACCAGACTGTTCTATGCTAAAAACGATACAGGCCACAAATTAAACTGTAATGCCATCTTTATACAGTTCCCAATCCATGTAACTGCACAAAAAACTCCACCAACAGCGAACAACGACGAGTAGCAAAAGTAAGAACCTGACATGAGAATGTTTAAATGGCATCCCACTGAGCATTTCAGGTTTTTGTTTGATTGCCCATACTGAGTCAAACCAAAATACTCTGAAAATGAATAGAAATAGTCATGTTTTGTGTGTTTTACTCATTCCTTGTAGACCAGGGACTGTCAAATTCATTTGCTACGGCAGGCCAGATTTGACTTAAATACACCTCTCGTGGGCTGTACATACTGCACATTGATATACCATGGCACTCTAGCTGCATCATGGAGCGCTGTGCATGTGGAACTATGCTCTGCAATACCACTCTTTCTGTTACACATACATGCATACACAGTGCTCCATGATGTCCTGAGACTTGACACTCTTGCAGCATTATGGAGTGCTGGGCATGCAAGACCTCTCTCATGCTCTCTGTTAGGAAGAGAGTGTGATCCTGCTAAGTGCAGTCATTGGGCAGATGAAAGAGGTTCACAGGCTTATATTTGGCTTGTGGGCTGCATGTTTGACACACCTGTTGTAGTCACTGATTTCTTTTGACTACAAGTATATTAGAAGCTTGTTATGAAAAGCTAACTTATGGAAAAACAAGTCCTGTACAGAATTAGATTAGTTCCCATGCAAAAAATAGAAACTTCAGTTTAAACAGACAAATGGTTAAATACATCAAGCTTCAGAACTAGAGCTTTATAAAGGATGTTTTGGTTTGCTGGCAATACTGACAAATCACGGTGAAAGAAAAATGCATGTAGAATATTTTTTTTGTAAATAAGTAAAACAAACAAGTATACCTGTGGCACTTAAAGACTAAAAGTATTACTTATTGCATGAGATTTCATGGGAGAAAATCCCACTTCGTCCAATGCTTTGAAGATGGGGACCTTACAGAAAGTGAGGAAATAAATGCAGGGCAGTATAAATCAGGGGATCAAGTCACACTGTAACAGCAAATCAAAGCAGTTGTTAAGATTCAAACACTGGGGAACAGCATACAAAGGAAAGCAATACAGTCAATTTGCAAATAAATTCAAGCTCTGCAGCTTCTCTTTGAAGCCTTGATCTGGTATTCATCTGTCTGAACATCGCAATTAGTAAATTGTCAATGGAGTGATCTGGAAGATTGAAATGGTCACTTACCAGTTGTAGAATGTTGTGATTTCTGATGTCAGATTTGTGCCCATTTATTCTTTTGTGCAGAGACTGTCCTGTTTGTTGCAAAGTTGGCAGCATGGTTTGTTACAGGGATATGTACCTGCTTTAATGGTTCTAGACTATAGTACAAATTAGGGGTGGACACATAATCATCACCCTATACCAAAAACCTACTGATTGGCATAGTTACCCACATCCCTTGAGCTTTCATCCAAAACACACCACACGGTTCACTGTTTACAGTCAAGCCCTAAGATATAATCACATTTGCTCCGATTCATCAGATAGAGAAGGACACCTTGAGAATCTCTATCAAGCATTCTTAAAACTACAGTACCCACCTTCGGAAGTGAAGAAGCAGATTGACAGAGCCAGGCGGCTACCCTGAAGTCAACCACTAAAGGAGAGACCCAAGAAGGAAGACAACGGAATGCAACTAGTCATCGCTTACAATCCCCAAGTCACACTTCTACAGCACACAATCAGGGATCTACAGCCTATTCTACAAGACAATCCCTCACTCTCTCAAGCCTTGGGAGATAGACGTCTCCTCACTTACAGACAACTCCCCAACCTTAAGCAGATACTGGCCAGCAACTACAGACTTAACAACAGAAGAGAAGCTGCAGAGATCAAACTTATTTGCAAATTTGATTGCATTGCTTCAGGGCTTAACAGGGACTTTGGATTTTTCTCTCATTACAACAGGTGATTTGACCTCATCTTTCTCTATCTGCTGTTTCTCAGTGTTTGAATCTTAACAATGGCCTTGATTTGCTGTTACAGTGTGACCTGATCCCATGACTTACACTTTATTTGTTCTCCTCCCATTTTGTAAGTTCCCCCATTTTCAAAGTGTTTGACCAAGTGGGATTTTCTTTCAAAGAGCTCATGAAATAAATGAATTTGTTCGTCTTTAAGGGCCACAGGACTCCATGTTTGTTTTACTGAACTAGACTAACACAGCTGCCCCTTCGGAACTTCATAAATAAGGAAGTTGAAAAAAATAACTTCAAGTTGAATAAAAGGCTTTCAAAATGAAACATTTGAGTAGGATTATGAGTATTTTAAAAATATGTTTAAATTCAATATTTTAACTTTTAAATATTTAAATATTTTAAATTACAAACAAAACATTAAAGGAAGTTTCAAAACTAGCATTGTTCAAGTCAAACTCAAAACATCTGATTTAAAAATGAATGTTTAGATTTTTTTCAGGGCTTTTTAGCCTTCCGCCTCCTCCCAACGCCAAGCTGAAACTATTTGGCAAAATCAACACTAATTCACTGAATGTTCCAGTGTCACCAAAGCTTCATTTTTTACCCAAAAAATTTGGCATACCCTTCCACTGACTTCCATGCAGCTGTGCTGATTTATACCATGTGAGTATCTGGGCATTAGGATTCTAAGTTGTTTTGCTTAATGTTTAAAGTAATGCTAACCTTCTTCACATTTTCTTATATAAAAACACCACTTTGGCATCAAAGATATTTGCTCTAACAGACACTCAATTAATTAAGATACTGTTTCAAAGAATAGATCAAAAGTGCAAAGAGAGTGATGTTTAAATATTTTTTGCTGTTAGTGAACTAACTCCTCAAGTATTAAAGATGGCAGACCAAGATTTCATATAGTTGCAGGAAGACTTCCAACTTTGTCCCAGAAGATAAAATTTCAAAATGCTACTTAAAGTACTCATATAGTGTACATAACATTTTCACATAAAAATCATGGTAAAGACCATCATAATTATGAGAGAGACTAAAACAGCACACTACACATTAAGTTTTTCAGTTCCTATTTTCTTTCCTACTATGCTCAGAATTCTTCTAGTGCAATTTATCCCAGACCACAGCCTCTTTTTTTGAGTGACAATGAAGAATTAAAACATCAGCCTTTGTATTCCATTTGTAACCCAAAGAAGGGTATCACTTGTTCTGTGGAAAACAACCTTCTAGAAAAAATAAGAGCTTCAGCTGAACATGCTAAAACCACTTAAAGTTACAGAAAATAAACTGATCTGTAATTTTCCCGATGGATGTAAAATCAAATAAATAAATAAATTCAACTTTGTAAGCAGGTCACAATTGTATTTACTCATTGTGATGCTTCCCAAGGGTATCCATAATGATTATAACCGTCCCTTAGTGGAGGATGTTGTCAGTAATGCTATGGATGAGCTCCCTGACTTTATAAGCCTCTGGCAACATAAGCACCACTGTTATGGCCTCACTACCTCTGTACAGCACTCCTGAGGACTCACAGACTTTAAGATCCAAAGGGACCATCATATAGTCTGACTTCCTGCATACGGCAAGTCACAGAACCTCACCTATCCACTCCTATTATAGACACCTAATCTCTTACTGAGTTATTGAAGTCCTCAAATCAGGGTTAAATGACCTAAAGTAACAGAGATTTCACTATTCACACTAGTTTAAACCTGCATGTGCGTACTTCAGAGGAAGGCAAAAAACCCCAGGGTATCTGCCAATCTGACCCAAAGGAAATTGCTTCCTGAATTGAACCATCCCTCTGGAGCGCTCAGACTGTGGTCCGCTGAACACTCACTGAACTCTCATATTCCCTGCTCCCAAAAGAAAACCACAGATCAACTTATTAGATTCACCTCAAGAGCATCCCTCTGCCAGTACCAAGACATATTTACAGTGAAAATATGAATATGTTCATGGGAAGAACAGAGATTCAAATGACAGCAAGTAATACCAGAAACAAATAGTTACATGTACTATAAAATCATAATGTACTTTCTAAAGCCTAAACTTAATTCATAAAACAATCTGTCTCCTCAAGATTAGTTCACCCCAAAGCCCCTTTTCCAGAGTTTTCAACCAAAATGGCTGAGATCCTCCTTTCATAAAATCAAATACACTAGCAACTTGCCTTTCCAAACTGAAGGATGTTAGGTGTACCTCCTTGCTTCCAGTTCTACCCCCATACTTCATTGACTTTACTCAGAAAAGATAATCCTTATTGGCTTTTTTTCCTGCAATCCATTCATTAACTTGGACTCAATATGCCAATAAACTTCATTGTCAGATAGGCAATAAACAGTCATCAACCAGGGAGATATGTGTCTCTCACTTCATGTCTGGAGAAATCTTTCTCAATGAACATTACTTCAGAGCGCCCTGCCTTAAACTATGTCTTAAGAAAATAGTATTAAGTATACACACACAACTCCTTACACTTTATCTCTACACATATTTTGTAATGACCATGATAACCAGTGAAACTCATGCTTCCTTAGAAGCCTTATATGACTTCTCCTGGCGAACCCAGAGGACCGCTGTAATCTGATGTATCTCTGTGCCTCTACAAGTGGGTGTCAAGAGATCCTTAGGGTTACACTTGCAAAAGTAAAATATTTGAAGCTAAACAATACTTAGGCTGGGGTTGTCAAAGGAGTTTAAACTTACCATTTGGAAGCTTCTAGTGGAGTGAAATTCACATTGCATCATGTCAAAGAATATTGGGATTGTAGCTTTCCGAAGCTCAGTTTCAGGAATCAGTGTCATTTCCAGCATAGGTCCAACCATTTCTGGAATGAACTTGATCTTATGTTGACCTTTGAGGGGGGAAAACATACTTCAGAATTAATGAACAGCTATCAAAAGTACTACAAGATTATGTTAAAAATACTATAGTGATAAAGATTTGACTATCACAAGCATAAAAATGCATTTCTCAATTTTGGGATCAATTCCTTAAATCCTAAAGTAAGTCATAAACCCTCAGAAAGAGAAATGAAATCAGTTTTAAGGCTGAGAGTTAAAACTATTAAAGAACTGTTCAGAGAGAACCAAACCAGGGCTTGCTATACTTCTATAAACCAAACAAGTTTATACCCATCCACATTACATATAAAATACTCATATTACATCATTCTAGTAAGAGGAAATAGAAAATAAAAAGCATACCAGTTATCTTAAATGAGTTAAAATTCCATAACTTTTCCAGTTTTACAAAATATGACATTTTATCAAAATGTCATTATGACTGCATAATTATAGCCTCAAGATATGAAACTACATCTAAACCAGGCCTATATTATGTCTTCCTTCTTCTGTCATTGATTTGACTTACTAATTTTATTCTACATTTTTCTTCTCAAACAGAAACTGTACCTCTCCAATTTTTTCCCCTTCACATATTCAGACAGCAAGTTAATTCTTAAGAGTAACTTGAATACTTATAAAAATTAGATAATTTAACTAAAAAGTCTAGTTACTGTTAGCAGTGTTGGCCAACAATAGACATTATCTGTTCAATTAATTATCTATTCTATAACTTGAAGGATGGAAGGATGGATATTATGCACAGTAAATGAGATACAAGGCAAATTTTGGAGCGCTACGCAAGCAAATATGTAGAATTCTCTGAAATATCGTTGTATTAGTTGACTTCCTCGTGTGACTTTGGAGAAAGGAAAAATCATCTAACCTCTTTGGGTCTTAGCTTCCACATCTGTTGACCTGGGGTAAACAATGATTACCTACTTTTGAGGTTTGTTTGTATGCTTATCTCTTAATACACATAAAGTGCTGTGAGATCCCTTTATGGAAGATGCTATAGTGGCAGTACAATAAATGGAATGCTAAAAAATTAGTACAGCCCATTGATTTTTCAATTAAATTTAAAATCTACATGCAAGAAAAATGCATGGTACAGCATGAATTCACACATATCTGAAATGTCACACACACAGTTATATAGCAGTACGTACATTGTGTATTCATGAGCATGCTCATCTTCATAAGATTACTGTAGCAATAGAGGGGGTAGTATTCATATTCATTTATACATTACCAATTCCAGTTGTGACTGCAGTTAACATTAACATAAGAACTTTTAATAGAAGAGATGATCAAGAAAAAAATCCTTTACTAACAAAATAAAATCATAATCATTTCATTTTTCCAACAAACAAAGAAAATGGGGTTGCTTTATTTGGTTTCTTGGTTGAGAATGTAAATTGAAAGCAGCAATGGCAGAACTTCAGATATACCCTGAGGATGAGGGGTGATCGCTAACAGCCAGCATGAGTTCTAAAACCAAATCTTGACAAAGCATTTTGATTTCCTTCTTTGAGGTGGTAACTGGGTTAGTGGGTAAGGGGAATGTGGTGGACATAAAATACCTGGACTTCAGCAATGGTTTTGACACAGTTCCATATGACTTTCTTTTAAGCAAGCAGCAGAAATGTTCAAATTGTTTAAACAACCATAAACAAGAGAGTAACTATTAATGCAATTATGTCAGACTAGAAGGAGATCTCATGCGGAGTTCCACAGGAGTCTGTTCTAGGTCCGATGTTTAGCATTTTTATTAATGAACTGGATGTTGGCACAGAGAAAATACTGATCAAATTTGCAGATGAGACAATGCTAGGATATTTGCAAACTCTGGAGGACAAAGCCAAAATACAAAATAAATTGGAGAACTCAGCTATAAACACCAAAATGAAATTGACCAAAGACAAATGTAAGGTGCTACACTTAGGAAAGACAAACAAAAATGCATAAATTCAGAATGGGTGATAACGGGTTTGATAAAAGCACTACAAAGAAGGACCTGGGGCTTGTGGTGGATCCCAACCTCAATTTGAATCTATAATGTGATACTGGTTCAAAAAAAGGAAATACAAATTGGTGTTGCATTAACAGAGACATCACATGCAAGTCATGGAAGGTGATGGTTTTTTTCCTCCTAAGTACTGGTCAAGCCTTAGCTGAAGTACTGTGTGCAATTTTGGTCATCACTATATAGAAAGGATGTAGAAGCAAACAACAAAGATGATCAAAGGAATGGAATGCATGAATATGTCTAGTTTGGAAAAGAGAAGATTAAGGGGGAACATGATAGCAATCTTCAAACATTTGAAAAACCAGCCATAAAAAAAGTTGAGTAAAATTGTTCTCTCGCAGAGGGCAGGACAAGAAACAATGGCATTCCAGATTTAGACTAAATCTCAGGAGAAACCTCCTACCTGTCAGAACAGTAGAACAACAGAATAAACTACTTAGGGAAGTTTTACAAGCTTCTTCACTGGAGGTTTTCAAAAAGAGACTGGATAGTCACCAGTCTTAAGATGGCTTAGCCACAACAAATCTTGCATCTTAGCAGGGGGTTAAACTATATAACCCCTGTAATGCCTTCTAACCCTATGATTCTATGATATACCTAAAATCTTATTAGCATCTTCGCAAGAGACCAGTTATTGTTTGACAATACATGACTCTGCCAATGCTGAATGTTTTTGAAGAGCATGCAAGTAACAGCTATAAAGCAATCTCTTCTTTTCTTTTCTTTTACCTTCAGCCTCTCAGGTGACAATTTTCTTGTATTGTGCCTGAAACATGTCAGAGACAATATTTTAGAAAATAAATGATAGTGACACAAAGTTATTCGTCAGGGGCAACATCAGTGTCATGAAGTTCTCTGTCTGTCACAATGAGTTTTTCATTGATTCAAGCTTTGTATAGCTAGAAAAGAAAAACTAGTGTTTTCTGTGGTCTAGATGTGAAAAATAGCATATTTCAAAAATAATGTACTTTAAATCTTTGATTACTCTTCCTTTTCTGTACAGAATATATTGGTTCTACCAAAAAGAAAGTTACAGAACATCTCAGGTGAGCGACAAAGAGCTACATATCTTGAATATGCAGCTTTGAGTCCAATCCTGTGAACAGCTGAGTACCTTGTATAAAGTGCTGACATTTATGGGAGCTGCAGGCACTCTCAGGATTTGCTCTGTGCGGCACACATTCACATCCTTTACAGATATCAGCAGAATCTAGGAACACTGCTGCTGCAAGTATTCATTCCTTTAGTTATTCAGAGTGTCTTATACTCAACATGATCCCCTCGCAGGTAATAATCAAGAGATTTTAAATCAATGAAAACAGGGGTGGTTTTCAGAACATGAAATACATGACAAGGACATGAGAGAAAAGGGGAATCAGACTAATTAGCCAAAAAAAAATTTATTTGTATTTTATACTGCATATAATCCCCTGTCTGCTATGTGAAGCCAATTTAGTTCTTCACTTCATCTGCAGAGTATGTAGGTGGCTCCCACCAGAATTTACACACTCTGCTGCATGGAAAAACAACTAAAATAGTCTGTAAGAAATGCAGAGTCAGCAGTCTTTCTGTTCTGGATGCTAAGCATATTGCTTCACGAATCATACGCATCTGAGACTTAACACACAAAATACCTTCTTAAACATAGGGGGCTACAAAAAAAAACAGTGCAGAGCAAATAAAAAATGCTAAATAACCCTGATCATTATCCCAAATCTCAATTTCACAAAGAATAATGGACATTTTGGCTTGTCCCGTAAGATGCGAACAAACAGTTCAAATGGAAGCAGGAAGGTCCTCACAAACACCCTTCTAACCATAACTGTAATCATATACTATATATTTCAGTATAACAGTGATGTACAGCAATCCAGGGTGTATTTGCCATGACAACATGATCCAATACAATGTTCTGTCACAATATAAAATATTATAGACAAAATACACAAGGAAACAATCTTATTTTGGGACACAACAGCATCTACTCCAGCTGCCTGTCACACACAAAGGATACCATGAGATAAAGTGAACAAGGAATTCACAGGTCTTTTTTTTTTTCTTTCCTGGACCACAGACTCAAAATGTGACAGATTTGGAAGAAAATTTCAGATTCCCTCTCTGGCAAGGTAGTATAATGTGTAGCTGCTTTAAAACTATAGGTAAACAGCCTTTGTTGTTAAACAGCATGTAAACTCTTGATTTATTTTGGCTTCTGCTTTGCTTTAGCATGCACTGCCTATTTCAGAGGTGTTTTCAGCATAGCGCCTTATGACAGACATTAAATGAATAAACAAAAATAAGAAATGGAAGATATTACATAGTTATATGTTTTCCTCATCTCTGCCACTTACCCCACACATTAATTTGGGTCACAAAATCATTGAGTAATATTCTAGCAATTTCATACCTCACTTGGGTCAGATCTGAGCATGTATGACTAACTCAGAAAATGGTAAATATAATTACTTCTATTTGTGTTAGATTCAAAGTTCAGGTCTATTTTTGACCTCAGCTTACCCTCCAACAAGATTAACATTTCTGTCAAGATACCCCTCCTGATTTCAAGCACTGGTGAACTGGTGGACCCATATGTGACTAGCTCACTAATAAGGAATGCAGAAGAAGCAGTAATTTTACTATATTCTAGAAAGTTTCACAGTTGAAAAATAGCCTGGTTACTTCAGATGTCACCATTAAATACACTTCTTGCCCTCTCGCCCCCCAAATCAGCTTTATTGAAAGTGGATGAAGGTTTAGTTTTCAAATAATTACAATTTTTGAACATTTAACTATTGACCCTGAAAACTGCATCATCCATGAACTAGCATCCGAGACTACTTATGTTTCAAATATGCTTTATTGTATCCCTTTTCCTCCAACTCCCTATCTGTCACTTGTCTTCTGACACCATACTCTAGAGACAGAGACTGTGTCTTCCTCTTCATTTGTGTAACACCATATGACCCCATCTGTGATTTAACCTTTGGCCACTACAGGATACTAAATAGTAATAATAATACATTTCAACTGTTACTTTGTAATGTGATTTCATCTAACAGGTCAAGAGGCAGAAAGACATATTAGCTACACTGCAAAAAATTGAAAAAGAGGACATTTTAAAAACCTTTACATATCTCAAAAAGCACTTATTTTATTCAAAAACGTTCAGAAGAAAATTTAATTGTCACTAAAACTGAGCCCCAAGAAAAGCTCTTAACATTCAACACTTCAAAAAAAAATCACTCGGGGTTCAATCTGAGCCTTAAAAATGGAATACTGGACTAATTGATTACAATTTCAATAACGGAGAGGCCATAAGAAAACAAACATATAGCTGCTGAGCCAGAATTAGAGCCCTGGGCATGCAGATTCTGCATACTGTAAGGTCTCTGTCACTTGAGCCAAAGGATCATATTTGTCAGTACTAGAAAAATCAGTTATGTTCTTTCAAAGTAGCAACTATACAACAGAATGCAACCATAAAGGTAGTGTGGCTTTCTCTGGTCAAGTGGGAAGGCATTGTAGCTCTTTTAAGGGCTCCCCTCTGCTTCAGATTGGAAGAGAGTCATCACATAAGCTAGGGGCTGGCCAGAAGGGCTCAAATAAGCTGCTGGCCCCCTCTAGACAAGAGTGAGGAGCCCACTCTCACATCCAGAGCTGCAGCTTCAACTTTCTACCCAGGGAAATCAGAGTTGAACCAGCTTTTTGGGGTTTCCTGTGAGGATTACTTTAGTTGCTTTTTAGGGACATGGAGAGGGGAAAAAAAATAGACTGAAAAGGGTGATTTTCTTGGCCTTCTCTACACCAGCTCCAGGATGTGGCTGAGTAGGTTAGAAGGTTCAGTTCAAGTTGCCACAAATGGACAGGTGATAGAATATCCATTGTGGATATTCATTCTACAAGGGTGACACTGCAAAATAAACTGGAGCTGGAAGTTAATTTAGGGGAAGGCAAGAAGCTGGAATACCTAGTGTCTGGTACAGCAAGGAGACAACCTCCTTTTCCAGCCACTGAACCTTTATTCAAGGGGAGGGTGCTGGGGGCTTGGATGAATGCGGAAGGAGTGATGACCTGTTTGAGTTATTGCTGGATATTTCCCTAATGAGTTAAATAAATGTAGTTGTGACCTAATTAAACAGGGTCTCTCACATCTTGCCACTTTTTCTGTGTCTGGAACAATTCTTCTCACACATACAAAATAGTGTTTAATTCTGTTCCTACCTGAATCAATGGCATAACTTCTCATTAATGGGAATAAGAAGAACAGAAGAGTGACCATATCTATAACTGAAATCAGTTTGACTTGGATGGAAAGCTACCCACAACAATACTGTTAACAACCTTGATTTATTTCAACTTATGTTCTTCATAAACAAACAGCACATGGATTTTCAACAAGACTTTGAAATGTAGCTTTTATTTTCTGTCTTTTGTTTCTCTAATTTTTTCCTACTACTTCAGACTTTTTGCACCAGCCCATTTTTTAAATTAAGGTGCTATTAGCTCAAGAGCCCCAGTGATCAACGCTGTCATTGTATCGTGAGGAAGAGAGGGTCTCTCTCAGGTAGTTAGGACCCAAACAGTATATCAGTCGTGGGCCTTCAAAGGAGAGATTTGGGATAGTCTTCTAGACCTCATGAGGAGGACACAATGACTGAAGCCCTTGAACACAGCATGATAAGAGGTCCTAATTATAGGTTCACCATCCATCAATACAGACTGAAACTCTTGCCTGGCATCCTCTGGTAACTTGTCCATGAACTTAAGTCCACTAGCCGAGGGGGAGAAATCATACCTGTGGAGTGAAGCTTGCTGATTTGAGTAGTAAAATAAATCCTTCTACTGAAAAAGTTGAGTTTTTGCCTCTTTCAATTTTTTAGTAGAAGATGATTGTTCCTTCTGTTTCCTTTCATTCACTTCAGAGACAACCAAGGAGTCCAAGCAGGGATATGTATAGAAATATTTAAACTCACAAGAAAGAACCATGGTCTCACTGTTCAGTTCTCTTGGTTGTCAGTGGCAAAGATGATGGCATCTGCCAAAGTAGCCTTGTGGATTCCAACACAGCCTCATTTATATATATTTATATATAACTACTGATCATGAGTGGCAAGAAGGAAGGGAGGCCAGTCATGGGCAGTTTCCACCCTTTATAATATCATGCAGTAGCATGAGGCACTAGGACACGTGAAATACCACCATGCTGATTTTTCGGTTACAATCACAGAGCCATGTTAGATGGTCCCACTGACCCCAGTATGTGCACCAGTTTATGCAAGCTGTCTTGCAATACCTTCACCTGGATGTCCAGAGGGGAAGCAACCCTCTTTAGCAGGACTTGGTAGGGCCTACAATCATCCTAAATGATGAAGGAAGAAACCACAGACATTGTCACCTCATATCATGATGAGGCACTTGGGGAGCTGAGATGGAGGGTTTTGTATCTTCTCAGTGGAAGACTTTGGCAAGAAAGGATGGTTGGGTTCAGAACCAACATTGGTATGGGGAGCAGAGTAATGATTTTCTGTAGGAGAGCTAGCCTGATGTCTGTTTGGGGATCTCGAGGGAGACAAAACTGGAGACGATCTGATGGTGAGAAGAAACCCTTGTGGGTTCCAGTACAGCCAGTGGTAGCACGTGGAGCCCCATCCTCTGTCAGCCCACAGATGTGGGTCTTTGAGTCACTGTGGGACCTCTACTTGGTATCATGAACTTAGTCCTCTTGTTGAAGGTGAATGAAGCCTTTTGACTCAGGTGTGAGAAGCACAGGAGCCTACTTCCAACTCTGAGGAAGAAAAGCCTGAGTTGCCTGACCAGGAAGGTGTGAAAACACTTGCCAAGGATGGGCAATGTTTCTCTAGAGATGTAGATACAGGCACATTATGCTGGGCTTGCCACTAGATGGCACTGGACAGTCTGAAGTTGATCCTGATACTAGGGGTTGGATACTGCTACTCAGAGAGAAGCCCACCGAAGACTGTGGATTAATTAACACCTCTGATGTTGTAGATATTGACGGGCTGTCCAAATGCTGCTGGTGTTGCATCAGAAGGGATGATATCAGAGAGGGTTGGACTGTACTACGCAGGCACCAGTGCCAGAGTCAACGATCCTGTGCAAGATGAAATCGATATCAGAGATCATCTCTTCTCTGCCTTTATCCCTACCTCACCTTCCAGGCTGCTTACTGGCAGATGAAACTGGGTACCTTGATCTCTTGGTGGAGGCTGGCTCCTTCAAAACATTTGATTAATGACTCCTCCTCAGTACTTAGAAAGAGAGGCGGTGCTGACTCTCCACAATCTGAGCATGGGCACCTCTGAGTGAGGCAGAAGGTGTTAACAGCTGCCCAGAATGGGAAGGTGGACTGAAGTCTGCCTTCATGAGGAGGTAACAAAATTTCACCTCTCCATTCTTCTTAGTCTGTGGCTTGAAATTTATACAAAATTTGACACCTGTCCTAGACTATGATCCTCACCAAGGCATTTCAGACACTTGAAGTGAGGGTCACTCAGCAGCACTGATTTTTTGTCATGGGTGCAAGTCTTAAAGCTCAGAAACTGAAGGATGTTCTGGTCGTCAGTATCTAAATACATAGGAATCAACACTTTAAGTGACACTAATTAAGTGATACTAATTAAGTGACATCAACACAATTTTAAATAAATAAAACATATTGGAAAGTTCTATTAACCATGATGATCACTGTAGCAGTGCAGTTGTCATGTTATGGCACTCACGGGGTTAACTGGGGCTGGGAGCAGCAGCCAATAGGGTGGTAAGGCTTCAGAGCCAACCAGGGGCAAGCTGCCCAGCACTTAAAGGGAGCAGCAGGGCTCCCAGTTCAGTCTGACCTGGGCACCCAAGTAAGCCAGGTTCTCTCTCCAGCTGACCGCAGAAGCCAGTACCCTGGAGAGCTCACAGTGGGCCACTATGAGCCGACCAGCACAGGGGAACCCGAAGGCTGTCAGAAAAGGTGAAGGTCTGGAGCAATGGTCCAGAGACAAGGAGACCTGGAGGGACAGTGGTTGACACTCCAGACTGACAGGCCAGAGCTAGAAGGCAGCAGCAGCTGGAGTAGTCTAAGGCATCTCAGACATGCACAAGAGACTGGGGTTGTGGGAAAAGTGGCCCAGGGAAGTGACAGTGTTGTGATGTGGAGACTGGAGGGAGGCAGAGACCTCAGCTGAGGCACATATGGTCTTGAAGAGGAGGGTGGGCCTGGGCCACTCCCCACTCTTCCAGAACTTCAGGAGCAGTGCAGGCCTCCTAGGCTACTGACTGAATAGTGGCTAGAAAGGGAGGAGGACTGTATCCCAGAAGGGGTGGAATCGAGGGCTTGGCTGGAAGGCCAAGATCCTGAGAGGAGGACTCAGACAGGAGTCAGCATTTGCAAGAGGACAGAACGCAGACCACCTGGAGGGGACCACTTGAATGATTTTCCCAATAACACCAACAGGAGGCACCCTGCAGCTGGGTCAAGTGCCACCAACTGGCCTACAAACACACTACAACGATATACAAAAAATATGAGAGAGAGAACACCTGAAAAGCAAGTTAACACAATCCAACTACTGATCATGAGTGGCAAGAAGGAAGGGAGGCCAGTCATGGGCAGTTTCCACCCTTTATAATATCATGCAGTAACATGAGGCACTAGGACACGTGAAATACCACCATGCTGATTTTTCGGTTGCAATCACATAGAAGCAAACCATCACCTTCAGTCCTAATTGTTGCTAGTCAACCTTCATTCTGTCCCTTGTGCATATGAATTATAACAGAGTCTCCAATGATAGGATCATATGCACAGATGAGGAATGAAAAAAAAATCAAGAGTTGTCATAATGGAGTGCCATCCACCGTGTGTAAGGTGAAATTTTGCGGGAAAAACCACTACTATAATCACGTAATAAAAGAAAATTTTAATGAACCTTGCTTTGGGAACTTTAATTTGGCCATTAATTGAACTCAAAGTGCTTAATTTTGTAACCGTTCTTTTAGGAAAGTGTTTTTAAATGCTATATATTTTTTATGAATACATACACAAAATGAATGATTGAAACAAAAAGTGCTCTGGCTACTCACCTAGGTTGTACCACATGTCTCTGATCTCAAAACCTATTTGCCTCCTCATGTCACCATATCTGAAACAGAACACATTTCTTTATAAATGGCAATAGGCAAAATTAATTCAAAATGACAATTTGAGTAACATTTAAAAAGACTTGAATTTTTAAGAAAAGTCCCTAAATTTCCAAAATAGCCATTTATATTAATAATATAATATAGCACCATTCATTAAGTACTCTAAGATGCTTTACAAACATTTATTAGTTAAGACTCACAGAACCCTGTTAGCTAATATACTCATTTTTACAGATCAATAAAATATACAATGGTTAATGATTCATCCAAGACATGCAGGAGATGCATGGGGCCAGAAGCTTTGGCTCCCAGCCCTATGTTCTAATCTTTACACTGCTAGCTACCCTGGAAGGAAATATATAACTATTTCTACAAAAAGAGAGAACACACAAACAGTTCACCTGTGGGACTCGTTCTTTGCTGTATCTGCGTATTACATAACTGTCCTTTGGGAACATGGGGGTGGTTGTGTAGATTAATGAGAGTATTTTCTGTTTTTCAGCCTCTAATAGTGGATGAAAGCATACTGCACAGCTTTACAGCCTAAGGGATATTTAGCATATATAGATTGTCCTAGAAAACGAAATGAAAAACACCTCACAACATCTTCTACACTGAAGGCACTGCACAAAGCCACAATGAAAAAGGATTTTTGGATTCAAAATTTATGCATTGATGTCCTGAAATAGGACCAATGGCATTAATGCTTTGCATACTTGCTTGCTAGCAAACTATCCTGGAGCCACTTCACAGTAATACAGATTGAGGCCTAATCCAGCTACCAGAAATCAATGTTAAGCTTCAGATTGGTCTCATTTGGGGCAGCATCAGGGCCTTAGTGAGTTCCTAACGTATTTTTGCCTGATGGAGCATACATTTTAAAAAAAATCATTGCTTCTCTCATATTAGCAAAATTACAAAATTCAGTAATTGCAAATGGTTCCCCTGACATTTTTAATGGATTAAAGATGTTCTACTGTATTTTTAAAATGTCTGCTGCTATTCAACACTCACATAAAATCCCAGCTGAGAAGAAGTGACATTTGTTTCACAAGTAAATAAAATTTTATGCTTCAAGACCCAGGACTTCATTGGTTGCTGAGCAATTTCATTTTTCATTTTATTGCCTAGAAAAATCTAATTTTATTAAAATTATAATTTGTAAAACCATTATCAGAATTTTATAAGTCAACACATTTTAATAACTAGTTTTGTCCAAGATCTGGTCTGTTTACCTTTATTATCAGACATGAAGAATATGCTGAAAGTCTATTGATCTCTCACATTTCCTACATCATGCCCTTTGTAGCATAGTTTTATGTACAGGTTGGTGGGGGGGGGAATCCTCTTAAAAAGTTCTCACCTTTTATAGATAGGTGACCAGTCTCATTCACAGTTTCCTTCTCTGAGATTAAAATATAATGTACCTCCAGTCTGACCACATCCCAAATTCTTCCTACTCTTTGCTTCTTAAATTCTCTACTGCCTCATAGATGTACACAGGAAGCGCGTGTGCACACACACGAGTGCACACAGTCTTAAATTTGTGTCTGTATGAAACACTATGATGCATATGCACCTTGTACATGTCTGTATATATATACACACATATATACATTATGCACACAGAAATATAATTAAATACATAAATAAAGATAGAGAAAGCCAAACGTATAATGTGGAGGAAATATCCATATGATAATTTGGAAAGGCACGTGAAATTGCCTGGATATAATGAGACTTAAACATAATTTAATATATATGTATCACCACATTATCTACCTGCTAATCCTACTGCCTACTGCTAGGGACTTATTCTACCATTCATCTCTGTCTCTACTAAATAGCTTCAAACACATACATCAAAAATAAAAATAATGACTAAATAAATAAATTAAAAATCCTCAGCCTGCCAGACAAACATTTCCTTCTCCTTCCCAAAGTTACCCTTGCTGTAGGCTTGGGATGTATAATATTCAGTCCTACTCCAGTAATTACCTTTCTATACATAAAAATGTCATGATTTTAAAGGGTCTTATCTTGCAGCCCTGGAGCCAGAGACAGGAAGTGCTTCCTCAGTGTGCTCCAGCTCTCCAATCTAGCTCTGGAAGGGTATGAGATTATGGATTTTAAGGCTGTAATATTTTCAGGGTGGTTATTTAAAAAAAATACTTTCAAGTACATTTTTGGAAACTTTTATAGCCTTGCATAGTTGGACTCCTTGTTAATAATCTAGTTTCCTTAACACAGGGATATGACAAACAGTTCCAATAAAAACAAATTCAAACTCTTCCAAGTTTGAAACATTAAAATAGCTGTAATGTACGGGACACATATTGAATACATGATTGGTGTTGTGTGAAGTTGTTTTTTTTTAACGTAAGTTTGCAGTGATTTATCTAACTGAACTATGACTCCACTCTCATGAGTAATATATCAGCATCCAAACTCATTTCCATAAAATGCTAACCCATCATGTGTCCTTTCTCTGTAGTGTGTGTGTAAACACACACATATGGCTCACATTTCAAAGCTCTCACATAGGGCATCTGGGTGTTCACAGTGTCCAAATCCCTTAGGAACCTTTGAAAAACTCAGCGTATATGAACATGAAAACTACCTAGATTTTTCAGACTGCAGATAGAAAACCGTGCCTCAAGAATTGCCTAAGTGTAATAATCAGTACTTCTTGGAATAAATAATGCTGAAATGGTGCTGGGGGCATAAGACAGCACATCCCAGGAAGCTACAGCATCCTCTCTGTTGTGATATGCTTGCCTATTCAACAATATTGAATTTCATTGTGTTCTTGGAGTGGTTTGTGAACTCTCTGGGTTTTGGGGTGAAGGGAGGGATTGGTAGGGTTTTTATTTACCTCTGATTGGAGCTGGTAAGTTGCTTTAGATGGCTCTTGTAGAATGGCCAAGATATAATTTAGGTACCTAACTACTTACAGCTACATTCTTTTAGTGGCCTCGTTTTTCTGCTCCAGTCCAGGAATATATAATACGGCAGGTTAAGAAAACAGATCTCATTTAAGAAGATGGGTTTTAGTGTAGTATGACACAAAGGATTTGCCTTCAGAAGTGGCCTTAGACATCTATGACACTTTCAGTATTTAGCTGTGATCCTGGCAGTGATCCTGTAGGGAGGACACAGCATTCTGGAGATGGCTCTCACTCTAAAGCTGGGTTCACACTACAAGACTTCTGCCTGCATTGCTATGCTGATCAGGAGCTGTGCTGACAGAAATCCCTAGAGCAGACACAGCTATACTAGCAAAGCTCTGCTTAGTTAGCATCTTTCACTCATGGGGGGTGATGTTTAACTATGCCAATAGAAAGCACAGCCAGTGTACTTTGCAAATATTGTTTTGCCCACATAGGAGCACTGTTTTGGTATAGTACAGTCATATCCCTAAATTAATAAATCACTTAAGTGACTGTAGTCATAACCTACCAGGAGCATGCGTGCACACATGTTAATAGCTGCTTCCAGACAAAGGCCACATGGAAGGTTGTTTAAGAATCTGAACTATATATGCAGATGAATTTCACCGTAGGTTGCATGTAAAGATAAGGATGGGGCACTGATTTGATTGCATCTGTGTGTCTTTGAGAAAAAAAGAGGTGGAAACACTACTGAAGCAGATGGAGAAGGAACAAAGAAGCCCCACCCTGACACAGCCAGAGTGACTTTTGGATAGAATGCTGGCTAAAAAACTGCCTCCCACTCACAGATTCCTGTTGTGTGCAGGAAAACAGGACTTTGTTCATTCTTTGTAAACAAACAAACTCCATTGTTAACTTCTCCTAATAAAACAACCTGCAATACCCTGAAATGTGACTAACAACAGGGGTCAAAAAGGAGGAACAATTCCTATATTGTGTCTTTTATGCATATTGTCATTTTTCTTGACATAGAGAATTCTGAAGACGTCAATCCCTTGTTATTCAAAAATAAATCAAAATGTCTGTCTCTGTTCTTCTATAATCTGCAGATCTAATAAAATTTAAGTGCCCTTCTGGCATCAAAGCAATGTATTTACTTTGTTATGTGACTGTATAATCTTGATGTGAAAGCAGTAGAATAATTTGCAAGATACTTTGTATTTATTTTGGGGGCAAAGAAAGAAGAACTTTCTCTCATTTCATTTGTACATATTCTACTGTCTTTAAGAAAGCCTGAAGTTTGCATGCATCTCCACCAGAAACACAAACAAATGATGTTTTAATGGTCAATGAGAGCAAGGGATTCCAAAGCAAGCGTCTTGAATGTCTGGATGGACTGAATTAGAGCTTGAATGGCAATGATAAGCATGAGGGTTCAGGCAAAAAGAGAGAGAGATGCATCCTGGAAGTAAATGCATGAATAGCATTGACAAAAGGGCTTTCTTGGCCATTGGTTGTTGTTCTGGGAAAGAGGACTGCTGAATGAAGATGGGGTCCATGTACTGAGGAAGGACAAGAATATCTTTGGATGTAGTTTGCTAACCTAGTAAGGTAGGCTTTAAATTAGGTTCAACAGGGGCAAGAGACAAAAGCCCAAAGGTGAGTAAAAAACATGGAGATGGGTCAGAACTCAGGGCGACAAAGGAGAGAGACGAGGGAACACAGAGTAAATCAGACCAGTATCTTCGATGTCTGTACACTAATGAATTAATACAAGAAGTATAGGGTATAAACAGGAAGACCTAGAAATACAAATGAATAATCACAATTGTGACACAACAGGCATCACAGATAATCTGATGGGATAGAACACAACTGGAACATTGGCATAAAAGGGTACAGCTTGCTTAGGAAGGAAAAGCAGTGAAAGGGAGTAGGTGTTGGCTTGTATATAAAAATGAGAGAGAGAAAGAGAGAATTTACACTGAGATGGAAATAGGGGGACAGATTTGTTGAAAGTCACTGGCTAAGGATAAAAGGGATAAAAATTAAGGATAATGTCATAGCAGGGGTCAACTGCAGACCACCCAAAAAGAAGAGGGGGATGAGTTCTTTTTTAAAATAGCTAATAAAATTATCCATAGCATAGGACTTGGTGGTGATGGGGGCTTCAACTACCCAGATATCTGTTTGGAAGATAATACTGCAGGGAACAGATTATTCAACATTGGAGACATTTTTTTATTTCAGAAGGTGGAGAAAGCAAGTAGGGGAGAGGCAGTTCTAGATTTTATTTTGACAATAAAGAGAGGAACTGGCTGAGAAGTTCAAGGTGGAAGGCAGCTGAAGTCAAAGTGATCATGAGATGCTCAGATTCGTAATTCTAAGGAAATGAAGGAGGGAAATGAGTAGAATAAAGACAACGGATTTAAAGAGGGCAGAATTTAGCCAACTATGGGTGTTGGTTGGTAAGATCCCATAGGAAGCAAGTCTCAGGGGAAAAACTTTGAGAGAGTTGGCAGTTTTTCGAAGAGACATTAATTAAGGGTATAAGTGCAAACAGCCCTGCTGCATAGAAAAGAAAGAAAGTATGACAAGAGGACACCTGGGCTCAAACAGGCTATGAAACTCAAATAGAAGTACTACAAAAGTGAAAACTAGGTCAAATTATGAAAGATGAAATTGGGTGGGAAGGGGATAGAAATCAACACAAGAATGCAGGGAGACAATGTGGAAATGGTGGAAGTGCTAAATGCCTCTTTTGCTTCAGTATTCACCAAAAAGGTTAGTAGTAATCAGTCATCTAATATAATGAATGTCAGTGTAAACGGGGTAGGACCTGAGGCTAAAATAGGGGAAGAACATGTTAAAAATCACTTAAACATCTTAGGTGTCTTCCAGTTGCCAAGGCCTGGTGACATACATCCTAGAATACTCAAAAAGATGACTGAAAAGACAGCTGAGTCATTAGTGATTATCTTCAAAATATCATTGAAGTTAAGGGAAAATTCCAGAAGGCAAATATAGTGTCAGTCTATAAAAAGGGAGAATAAAGACAGCCTCCAGAATTACAGACCAATCATCTTAACTCCAATACCTGAAAAGATAATAGAGCAAATAATTAAACAGTTTGCAAACACCTAGAAGATAAGGTGATAAATAACAGTCAACATGGCTTTATCAAGAAAAAGAAATCATATTAAACCAAACAAACAGCTTTCTTTGGCAGAGGATCAAGTTTTGTGGATGAGGGGAAGTGGTAGATGTGACATATTTTGACTTTAAGGCTTTTGATGCTATTTTGCGTGACCTTCTTATATATACACTAGGAAAATGCAACCTAGCAGAGTTCAGCAACCCGAAAGATAAGAGCCATTTTAAAAAATTCCTTTAATAACCAAGTGTTTTGAGATGAACAATGGGTGTAGCCTCCTGGTGGGTGGAGCTGCTAACTGGGCCAGGGCACCTTCTGCAGGGTCCCCTCATAGGGGAGAGGGAGCCTAGAACCAGGCGGGGGAGCCTGGTGTGAGCCACCCTCAGGGTCCTCCAGTGCCAGAATGGGGACTGGAGCTGCAAGGGGGCAGCCAAAGAGCCGCATGTGGCTCCAGAGCTGCAAGTTGCAGACCCCTGCCCTAGATGGAGGTACTGTAAGGTGAGTGCATAACTGGTTGGAAAGCCATTTCACGGAAGTAGTTATGAATAGTTCACAATGAAGCTGGAAAAGCATATTGAGTGGGGTCTCACAAGGATCAGTGCTGGGCTCAGTTCTGATCAATATCTTCATAAACTATATAGAGAGCACTTTTATGAAGTTGGCCAAAAATACCAAGCTGGAAGGTTGCAAGTGCTTTTGGAAATAGGATTAAAATTCAAAATGATAGATTGGAGAAATGGTCTAACTAATCAGAATGGAATTTAAACAGAATGGAATTCAACAAGGACAAATGCAAAGTATTCTATTTATGAAGGAACAATCAGTTGCACACATACAAAATGGGAAATGACTACCTAGGTAGAAATAGTGCAGAAAGGGACCTAAGGATTATAGTTTATCACAAGCTAAATATGAGTTAACAGAGTAACACTGTTGGGAAAAAAAAGTGGCATGCAACATCATTCAAGGATGTTATTGGCAACAGTGTTCTAAGGAAGACTTACAAGTGATCTGTTAGTGTGACCTCAGTAGCATGAAAGGTCATTGAAAAAAATTGAAAAAGAAAGAAATGAAGGACATTGAGGTTAAGGTTAAATACAACACAATACAAACATGGTAAAATAAAAACATAACAAAATTCAACATGGTTTTACAAAAGGTAGATTGTACCAGACCAACCTGATCTTCTTTGAGAAGATAACAGATTTCTTAGACGAAGGGAATGTAAAACACAGATTTCAGGAAGGCATTTGATACAGTTCCACATGGGTTATTATTACTTAAATTAGAGAAGATGGGTATTAACATGAAAATTATAAGGTGGATAAGCAACTGGTTAAAAGGGAGACTACAACAAGTGACAGTGAAATGTGAACTGTCAGGCTAGAGGGAGGCTACTCATGGAGTTCCTTAGGGATTGGTTTTAGGAGCCAATCTTACTTTACTGTTTTCTTTATTTCTTTTATGTCATAATAATGGGAGTGTGCTAATGAGGATGACACAAAGTTTGGAGGTAGTGCTAATACAGAGAACGAACAGGATATCATACCAGAAGATCTGGATGATCGTGCAAACTGGAGTAATAGAAATAGGACGAAATTTAATAGTGGAACATGCAAGGTCATGCATTTAGAGACTACTTACAAACATTTGCTATGAACTGGGGATGCATCAGTTTGAAGTGACAGAGGAGGAGGAGAAGGATCTGGGCATATTGGTTGTTCACAGGATGATTATGAGCTGCCAACTTGACGTGCCCATGAAAAAATTTAATGCAATCCAAGGCTGCATCAGGCAAGGTATTTCCAGAAGAGATAGAGAGGTGTTAGTTGACTTTTTGAGGTCCCTTACAGTCTTACACTTCTCCTTAGTTATAAGGAGGAGAAAGAGATCTTTCCTTTGGTTAAAATAAGGATTGAGTCTTAAAAAACTTGAGCACATTTAATCTTAATTATGAACCTTACCTGTTGCCTCTCATATGACTTATGATCTGGTTGTAGCCTAAAAGGACTCTGAGATTTAGGTCACGACAATATTTCTTGGTCATTTTGTGGCTGGGGCTATTGGTGAGTGAGACTGTAGGGAGAAGGGCTGCTGAGGGAGATGTTTTTTTTCTCTTTCCCTCAACAGCAAGTCACTTAGCTCTGGGTAGCACTGCCTTCAGAGGCTAGGAAGCTGGCTCTACAGGTCCTGGCAACAAAGGCTTCCTTGCCTCACCTGAATGCTGTGTGGGCCAGAGGACAGAGAAAAAGGAAAGGAGAGAGTGCTAGTGTGGCTGGGTTGGAGCACAGGAAAGGGCAGCAGAAAGGAAAGGAGGCATGGGATGAGTTGCTTCTTCCTTCCCCCTCTCCAGTCTCTCACTGGGTATTATTACCCCAGGAGTTTTTGCAGGGACTTTACCTCTCCTTACCTAGAGAATTCAATCTGCAAAGGGGTTCTTCATAAACCAATTAAAGCAATGCCCCACACAGGACTGAGTACTACTACACTCAGCAATGATAACAGCCACCACAACCGGGACATAATACACTTCTAGAGGGGAAGCCATGTTAGTCTGTGTACAGCAAAAACAATGAGACTCCTGTGGCACATTACAGACTAACAGATTTCTTCGGTCATAAGCTTTCGTGGGCTCCAACCCACTTCGTCAGATGCACGAAGTGGAAACTGCAGTTGAGAAATATATATACACATACCAGGGTGGAGGAAGACAAGTGTTAGCAAGGTCAGTTCAGAGGGCAGATATGGCCCATTCACACCTCTTGATCAAAGAGAAAGAAAGTGCGAACAAGCACAGTTCTTGTTGTATGGTGAACACCATACAATAAGCTCACTAATCCAGGAACCTATCCTTGTAACAAACTCATTGCCAACTCTGCTTACACATCAACTCCAGTAACACCATCACAGGTCCCAACCACATCAGCCATATCACCAGGGGCTCATTCACCTGCACATCCACCAATGTGGTATATGCCATCATGTGCCAGCAATGCCCCTCTGCCACACACATTCGCCAAACTGGATTCTCTTTGCACAAAAGGATAAACGGACACAAATCAGACATCAAAAATGGCAACATCTGTAAACCAAGAGGAGAACACTTCAATCTCAGTGGACACGCAGTAGCAGATGTGAAAGTTGCCATATTTCAACAAAGTTGCCATATGTCAACAAAGAAACTTCAAAAAACAGACTTCAGCATGAAACTGCAGAGTTGGAGCTAATTTTCAAGCTTGACAACAATCAGACTGGGTCTTAATAGGGACTTGGAATGGTTAGCACATTACAAAAAGTGATTGTTCCTGTTCTCTCATTCTTTCCTTCTGATCAGTTGATGTGAATGGCCCCATCTGCCCTCTGAACTGACTTTGCTAATACTTGCCCTCCTCCACCCTGGCATGTGTATATATACCTCTCAACTGTAGTTTCCACTTCATGCATGTGACTAAGTGGGTTGGAGCCCACAAAAGCTTATGACCGAAGAAATCTGTTAGTCTGTTAAGTGCCACAGGACTCTCATTGGTTTTAATGCACTTCTATGTTGTCAGGCAAAATTAACAATCATACAAAAGACTGGATACGCACAAGTGTGCTGAATGCAGTGTTTAGACTGAAAATTTAAAAAAAGATTCCACACTAATTTAGTAAAAATATTATGACTTTGAAAGAGTCCACACACATTGTTTAAAACCACTACGCCGGTTTGTATTGTCTCTACCAAATTCACTCAATGAAGGGCACAATACACTGGAACTTAATGAATTGGTGGCAGAAATAAATACAGTGTGCAAATCCTCTGTGTTCCCAAATCTTTATGTCTTTTTCTTCTGACAGTTTTATTTGCAGTGAAATTTAGAACTTAATCCAGACAGTTCAAATTCCCTGTCCAGAGGTAGGCAATATAATTTCTTTTAACCAGGAAGCCATACAAGTCTGCACCTATGCAACAAAACATTCTTCAGGGATAGCTCAGTGACAGTGACTATAGTTCTGAAGGTACACTGTAAAAGCCTTTAGGAATTAGGCAATAAAGAATATAAATGAAACGAGATTAGAATAAGCACAAACCTAAAGAGGCTTAAAAAAAATCTACTTTTAGAGTATGTTCAGACTTCTAAAAGTCTTGACTGTGAACAGATTGCAGCATAAGCCTTTTTAGATTTTGATTCAAGCATAGGAACGTACACGACATTCAATTCATAGTTTTAAGACCAACATTTTATTGCATATCAATCTGTATGGATTTATGTAAGGAACTAAAATAAAATTATTTCAATAGGTCCTCAAATTCCTACCCACGGTTTTGTATTAGGAATTGGACTTACTTGTTAAGTATTTTGGCTCTTTTAGCACTTGAAAAATTCTCCAGTTGTAAAGATTCTTGTGTCAGAAAAGCAACAGCCAGGTGGAAATAGTTGTTCCAAAGCTGCAAATCACAGGGATGACATGAATAAATACTATTAAATCTCTGAAATGTTTATCTGCACACCTATAAAACATCTTAAAAGTACATAACTTATGTCCATAAATATTAGAAGAAAACACAATAAAAACATCCTCTTGTCAAAGAACTCTTCATCCAGCTCCATACTGTGAACCTTTTTAATGAAACAAAATTGTTCATTTGCACACAATCATAGTCATTTTGATGATTCAAACACAATGAGATAGTAATGTATAAACATGGATGTCCCTCAATCTCATATATGAGACAGAGTGGATAGATGAGAGAGAGACTAAGTTTACTGAATGTCTATTAAAGCCCGCTGAAGGACAATAGACAGCCCTATCTGTACAATTGTCTTATAACATTGTACAATTATTTTTAGCAATACTTATAGCAACATAAGTTTAGGGGAAAAAAAAACTCCTTGGCCATCGAGTTCAGTCCACTGCTGTGATAAGTCATCCTACCATGACACTCTGTTCATAAATTTATCAAACTCAATCTTAAAACTAATTAGGTTGTTTGCCCCCACTGGTCTTGGAAGACTGTTCCAGAACCTCACTCCTAATGGTTAGAAAAGTCCTTCTAATTTACAGCCTAAATTTATTCATGGGTCAGTTAATACCCATTTGTTCTAGTGCTAACATTTTCCTTTATCTTAAGCCGTTCTCTCTCTGGTGTCTCCTCTGTATATATAAAGAGTGAGCATATTCTCTCTCAGCCTTTGTTTTGCCAAGCTCTTTCAATCTTCTGTCCTAAACTAAACTCTCTAGACACTTGTTCATCCTAGCTGCCCTTCTCTGCCACTATTCTAGTCTGAAGTAACATTTCTTGAATTTGGGTGACCAGAGCAGTACACAATATTTCAGATTAGATCTTACCAGTGCCTTGTAAAATGTCATTAACGCTCTTCTTCCTCTACTGGGAATATCCTGCCTCTTATCCTAGGACCACATTTGCCTTTTTCATGGCTACATCACATTGGTGGCTCCAAGTTCTCTCATGATCAAATAATACACCTAGGTTTTTCATCTCCTCTCTTGTTTTTAACTGGTGAGAAATTCTTGTTGTGAGTCCATACATGCATGAACTTGCACTTTGTACTATTAAATTTCATCCCATTTCTACACCCAGTACTGTAAGTCAGACACTTAGTCCTGTGCAATATTCAGATTCTTCCCAGAACTGATGATGCCTCCAAACTTCATGTCACTGTTAAGTTTCATTAGCACACTTCAATTTTTTGTGTCAAGGTCATTACTGAAACTATTAAACATAATCAATCCAAGACCGATCCTTGAGAAATTACACTGGTAATTATCAACAGAAGTTTCCTATAAAGCATCTCAAATCACAAAACTGTAATGACAGTCTTCAACCCACATTCCACTGTGTACAGCTGCCTCAAAAACTGTTTTCAGAGAAGCAGTGCCAGTGCTCTCTCTCCCATTGCTACACTATCCACTGCAGACCTCAGAGCACTTTCTGAAGCATTCTGCATACTACAGGGCTCTATAAATAAATAAAAGTGTGTGCATTTATCTAATTAAAAACTAAATTTATATGCAAATTAGTTGCAGCCCTCAAACTCTTGGGAAGTTGCCAACAGGTGCCCCAGTGTTCAAAGGCTGTGCAAGATCACTGTATTTATTTTTGCAGTGACACATAGAACGTGGAGCTTACTTACTGGAAATATAAACTTTTCAATACTCTATAAAATATTTAACAGATTTTTAAAAATCTACTCCTATAAAGAAATCTGTAGGTGACACATACAAAATCAGTTAGGAAAAGAGGTATCAGACTAAACTGATTTCTAAATCACAGCAACACTCAGAGCAAGAGATGAAGGGACCAATCTGGTTATGGCTCACCAATTCTTTGGGGTAGCCACAGAATCAACATGACTTAGAACAGGATGCTTTAAGCGTGGTGCTACTACCACAGGGTCTTTAATGGGTCCTACACTAGTGGAGAACAGACATAATGGTGAATAGGTAACTTTGCTCTGTCGCACCCTCTACCTGCCTTCTCTCCACCATGAAAGGTGCAGGACCAATTGTGGAGTGTTTGTGCCAGCAGGGAGTTCTCCTTCGTGACAGAGGGCTGCACACTGATGCCCAGTGCATTATGGCTGTTAAGCAATTATGGCCCATTGTGTTAATCATGCTTTCTTGATTCTATAGTGGAAATGATGGTCCCAAGCTGAGACACACCAGCAATGAATCTTCAAATATTTAAATCTGGCCTTGTTAGGGAATTTCAACTGCCAAGCCATAACAAAAGCAGAGAAACAGTCTTTAAGGTAGCCAGGCCCCATATCAGTGCAGAGTTCTACAGATCAATAATTATATACTGAGTTGTATCTAGAAATTCAGTTGAAAAGAGTGCACTAGCTCCTTGTGTAGATACTCTTACTGTGCATTCAAAGTTCCTTCACACACATTAGCTTAATACACTTTGGAAATGAACTAAGCTAAACTACCTGAGGGCACCATTAATGCAAAGTAAGAGTGTTCATATAGGGAGTTACTGTTGAATAACTAGCGCACTTTAAATTCACCATCTAGTTTACTGAGTACTAACTTCCTCACGTGCCTTCGTCCAAGACTCTCAGGCAGACACCACTAAAAGCTGAGAGACTGAACTGTCCAAATCTGATGAAAAGATAACAGAGCTGAGCATATGTAGTACCAAACCAAACTGCCTCACTCTCTCTCCTTGTAACCTCATAGCAGCAGGAGGGATGAAAGAACAGCATGTCCCAGTATTTCTCAGAGGTGAATTCTTGGAAAAGAGTTGGATCACCACAGAGAAAGTAATGCAGATATCCATATGACATTCCATCTATCCCTATACTGGGCTTACAACCAAAACAATATGTTGTGGTGACTGTCGTAGGAAGATGAGAGAGTCAAAATAATCAGCACAGACTTTTGTCTTTTGTTCCCTACCCAGAGATCCTTTACCAACTACACCCAAACTGCCTAGGAGCCACAGGCATGTCAAACCAGATTGAAATAGGTCCAGGAAATCAGTGATTACTATATAATACCAGAGGTACAGCATCACAGCATTCTGAATAACAGCTTGTTTACATGAGAAAGTTGCACTGATTTAACCTCAGGAGTGATTTTATGCTAATTTAATAATGCAGTGCAAAATAATATGTGCACACTTAGTTTGGTCGGAATAGTTTATCTTAAACTGATTCCTACACAATTTAAAATGAACTAATATAAAGTTGGTATAAAACAAAATATGGGCATCCCCACAGCCTTTTACACCAGTTTAAATAAACTAGTTTAAAAATTGCATCTTAAGTCAAATGGGTGCCGCCAGCAATGTTCTCTCTAATTTCTCATAGGCTGTGTGCACAAAAAAATTCTTTTGTGCAAATTTTCGGAACCAGTGTCCAAATTTGTGAGCGCTCCAATGAGTGTGGTCAAACTTGTGAGTGTAACAATGCAAGTGTGTATGATGTAAATAATATCTACATTTTACTTTGATATGGTGATGGAAATGATTTTATAAATTACAAAACCTTATTTGAAACATGCTACTTGGAACTGCTTTCTTAAAGTAGCATAAAAATATTAGCACTGTTTAATTTTTTTGTGCAGGCTTTATTTTGTTGCGTGCATGGGTTTCATGACCTGTGCGCGCGCACACACACGCACAGCTTAGAGGGAACATAGGCCACCAGGCAAGGCCTAACTTTCCATCAAAAAGGAAGATGAGAGCAGAGTTGTAATGGAGAAGATTATCAGTATCAGGATATGGCTTGATGACCCTGATAATCACTTCTTTGAGTTATATGGAACCCTTGACCTCAGAATTTATTGATCTTCCTTCTCTAGTAACAGATCCAGTGTTTTTAATTCCTGAAAGGTGCATGGATCCAATGAGTAGATGTCACTGGAACTTCTTTAAGTGGCTCTAGAAATTCAGTAGATGAGATTTATTGAAACTCCATGTTGCAGTTGTGTCTTCTCTTACACCCTATACATGCAGACCTGCCAACCACAGTAGCAGCAAATTTGGCCAATATATGATGAATATTCCACAAAAGGAGACAGAAAATTGCATGCAACTCTGAATTTAAATGGAAACAACCTAGATTCTCTTTGCTGTTTACCACCCAAAACTGTTCCACTGACTGAGATGTCACAGATCTTGGGTTAGAGAAGAAGGAATTTTTCTTTGATTATGACAGTGGCATAAGATTACAATGCACTAAATCAGAATAAAAGTGTGATTTCCACAATAGGCATTTTAGTTTCCTTCCTCTTATCTCCCATATGCTACAATGCAAGCTGTGAATTACTTCACTGCAACTAAACCTACCAAAATAACCAAATGAAAATGAATGACACAAATGACAGACCAGCATTTCCAACACAGATTTCTGTTACTTAAAACAAGAAGCAGTCTTTTAGTTGCACTTCATGGTTAATAAAAATGTAAATATAAATGGAGAACCATACTCAGGGGGCTGTAATTCTAGTTTGGTCCAACTGGGATGAGTTCTAGGCCCTACACTATTTTATGTTTTCATTAATGACCCACAGTAAAGCATGATCATCACTGACAAAGACTGAAGATAACACAAAGACTGGGGGAGCTGTAAAGAACAAAGAGGACAGATAATTGATATAGAGAGAATTCTGTAAAAGTTGGGCTCAAGCAAACAATGTGTGTTTTAATACGGTCAAATGTAAAGTCATAAATCTAGGATCAAGGTGGTAGGCCATCCTTACAGTATGGGGGACCTACCCTGGGAAGCAATGACTCTAAAACAGACTTGGGGATCACAGTAGATAGTGAGCTGAACATGAGTTCCCAATACAAGGCAGTGGCCAAAGAGGGGTTATGCAATCCTTGCATATATAAAAGGGCAAAATGAGGAAGGAGTTGTAAGGTTATATACCACCTATGTATTTGGCACTGGGGCAACCACTAATGCTATGCTGTATCTCGTTCTAGTGTCCATGACTCAAGAAGGATGTTGATACATTGCAAATGGCTCAAAGAAGAACCATGAGAACAATTAAAGGATTGGAAACATGCCTTGAATGACTGAGGTCTTTTGAACATCTTTATTTTAACTGAGAAAGTTACATGGCAACATGGCTTATAAGTACTGAATCTTCATGGGAAATAATTTCATAATAGACTCTTCAAGTCTGCCAGACAGAAGTACAACATTTACTTGCAGTAAGTTGAAGCTAGACAAATCCAGATGGCAAATGAAGAGCAAATCATTAAGGAACAGTAATTAACTATTGGAATGACTTACCACAAATTGTGGTGGATTTTCAATCACTTGCAATATTTAAATAAAGATGGGATTTTCTCTAAAAAGATATGCTCCAGTTCAAACACGAATAATTCAATTAAGTCCTCTGGCCTGTGTTGTACAGAGGCCAAACTAGACAATCAAAATGGGCCCTTCTGACCTTAGTCAATGAATCTATCAATGATGTCTCATGCTATTCTAAATCAGTCATTGCTTTCACAAAGTAAGACTCAGCATGGCAAGGAAGATGCTGTCTAGTGCCAAAGTCAACGGAACAACTAATTATGAATGTTTGCAGCCTTCAGCTGATGTTTTTGGAGACCCAACAGGATACCTTAAAATCATTACATAGCCTAAAATCCATAGTTCACAGTCCTCCTATCCTTAACTGAGGAATGCAACTACATCCCCAGTTTGTGAGCCTCTCATTCATATTTGACTCATTAAAAAAAATTTATAATCGTCTCAAAAACTGAATGATTTTTAAATGGTAATCTCATGCAAGGATCCCGTTGCAGTTTCAGTTAAAGATGGGTCTGAGCTGTGAAGTTTGCATTTGGATGGAAACATTTTCAAACAAAGCTGGTGGTCATGGTACAGGCACTGTAAATTTGTTTTTAATTCTCCCACCTCATGGGAATCATGGAATTAGATGAAAATCACAGCTTTTATTTTGGAAAGTAAGTTTCTTGCCATTGCTGTTGGGAAGAAAAGCTTAACATTGGTGTACAGTGTGTACCTGATGCACATGTGTCTACAGACAACCTAAAACAATGGCTCCAAAACAGAGGAGTATTCCATGCAATTAATGGAGTGTTAACCTGAAGACTGACTGTTCTGGGTACCCTGACAACACCATACCAGCCGAAAATTCTGTGCTTGGCGGGAGGAAAGAGATGCAATGGCTTTGTCCAGGGTGCCCAAGGAGATCAACCTCACAGTAGCTGGGGTAGCTGGTACCATCTGCGTCCCCTTTGTCTCCAAGGGCAAGAAGAATCTTGTAGCCATTTCTGGTTCTTTTGAGGTGACAGGGATCTCTCTTGCTCCACTCCTAGAGCCCTGGAATGCCTTAATCTCTGCCCTCAAAAATGATATCCAGACTTTTGGTTCAGTTTGGTTCCTAAGAGATGGGGACAGGCCAGTTTCCTCAAAGCACCAGGGTGTTTGGGCTATATCTTTAGTTTAGCATGTCACAGAACACATTGTTTAAATTCAGTGTTCACACACTATGAAAAGAGGCATAACAACAACAAATAAACATACAGAAACTATTGGTTTATTACATGAAATTTATTAATACATTATCATTAATACCAAATATATTGTTTATATCTTCTCTTACCTGCAACTCAAAGTTGGCTTGGTCAAGAAATTTTTTGTTTAGCATATCTGCATACTGATTAATTGCTCGCAGGAAGACTCTGAAAGATCAAGAGAAAATTACATAATTACACACTTGTACTTTGGCACCTTTGTATGTTTGGCATCCCAATTAGCTACAAATCTGAGTCTGAATGGAAAGTGAATACTGTAGTGGTTATTTGAAACACAGTGTGATCTCACCACTGTTAAGCATATGGAATAGTTTACAGATGTTCTCAAAATCAAAAAAGTAAATTAGTGTATGTGGAATTAAAGAAATAGAACATGTCAGATAAAATCAGTTCTCTTTAAAACAGCACAAGATAATCAGGTGATCATTTAAAATTTCTTTCATTAACAAAAAGTGCAAAATAATTAATGTTTAAAAGTCAGTGTCTTCATGTTATATATCTACCATTAAACTGTATCTTAACTATTAGTTCAGACAAGACACATTTTAAACAAGTTATCAGCCATTCACCAAATTATTTATAGCACAACGACTCAAAGTACATACGTGGTGCTTGAGAAAATTTTTTTGAAGTTGTCTAGTCATATGCTCTACTTTTAAAGAGATAAATTAGGACCCCTGTAGCAGTCTGCTACTTTTCTAAAACAAGAAACTTCTCAAATACTCGTAGGTGTTGATTTGAGCTTTAAAGATAACAAGTGTTTAATTAGGATATGCAGGTCCCTACATATTCATGATATCAAAGAATAAAACATATTATTCTTTAGCCTCCTGGTTTCTGTTTTTGAGACAAATATTATATTTCAGCTGAAAATTCCTTAATTGATGCTATTACACTGTCAACTAAAGCCTGGGTAAAGGAACGTGTCCTTTGAGCAGACTGTACATACTGGAGGCTTGTGTTATTACTTTTCAAAGCATGTGCAATAATAAAAAACAGTCACAATGCCTCTTTCTAATGGCCTTTCTGTTTCTACACAATAGCAATCTGTAAAGGAGAATCCATATTAGAACACGGATAATAAACTTAATTGCTCTTTCTACATTTCAGCAGCAAGTAACAGAAAATTTAAGAAGCTAAAGTTAAGGACACGTAACATATTGCAGCTGGAAATCTCTTCCACAGGAATGAAGAGTCTCATCAACATCTGAACCATATGAAAGACCCACATCCTTCTCACAGTTAAGGAAAATAGACACCATGTTGCACATATACAACAGGACAGGAAAGGAGTTTCTACATACAGACTATCTGCTTTGGATTTAGTTACTTCTTTAAGATATTCTGATATCTGTGTGATAAGCACAGTGCAAATACTTGTACATGACAGACCACCGTCATTTAGAATTTAAAGAATATTATGAAGGTGCATGGGAACGAGTCTTACTACAGAGTCAACTCTGCCTAAAAACTAGAGAGATTGTCTATTTGCCTCTTATTTTTTAATAGCACAATAAAGTACAAAATTACTGTAAATATTTTGCGTATTTTTGTTTTGTTTTTTAGTCTCACATAAACTCTTCTTCTCTCCTTTCCATATATATACATTTTGCAGTGTGACACTAGCACTTCTCAAAAAACGTATGTGTAATACATATTTAGCTCTTCCAGTAATTCAATTAATCTGCTGCAATAGATACAAAGATTGATTACCTTTCCTTATATTTCTTTACCTTTCCAGTTTTAATACAAATAGTATTATGCCTATAATTTAATTATATTCCCTCAAGATATCATAATAATGGTTTCAATCTGCTCCACCTAATTAAGCTTTGGAAGAATTTCAGGACTTTACAGACAAATATTTTCTTAAAAAGTTAAGGTTCATATTTTATTCTATGCTGTTTCTAGTATATAACAATAATGAATAATAAACAAATTAACTACTGAAAAGCAACAAATTGCTTTTCATATTTTACATACATTATACTTGATGATATATATACTCTAAATCAGAATATTGCAAATTTTGTATTATTGCTTGCGTGCTGGAGCTGTAAGAACAATAAGCACTGTTTACAAAATACATATTTATGAGTAAACTACCAAATGAATTAGGCAATGGGAAATTTAAAGGCCTCAACACTACACGTTACAACATGCAAATGAACCCAAGTGCTCATGCAGAACCTCACTAAGTTCTGTATAATGTGCAGGATCAGGGCCCAAAAGAACAGCATAACTAATATGGCAAACAAGTCTGTAGAGCACAATCAAACACAAATTACTTCCTACTGTTCATTATTTTCAGAGTAAGCATTCACTTATGGTGTCAGAACTATTTAACATTAATCAGTAATTCTACTAGGAAAAAGAAAGTTTTTCTGTTTGGAAGGTGTGACATATGTAGACACTGTTCTCTTGGGAAAACTGTATTTTTAAGGAGTTTTTTATTTGTGGGGGAGGGAGGAGTTATAATTCCCAAAAGATGCCAAATCAGAAAATGAATTGAAAAGAAGACACGTTAGAGGAAAAGATTTTGTACAGCTGCATTTGAGACTGCAAAGAAATGCTAAAATAACTTTGCTACAAAAGATCAACAGCCTGGACATTAGCAGAGTGACTTACATCATCATCAGTTACAGATATTCAAGCTTCAGAATTCAGCTCTGGATTGTGATAAATACAGTGTTCGGAGGAAGAGTACAGTGAGTTTGGTTTGCATGTTATAAGTTAGTTCTCTCCCTTACAGAAGCAAGACCAACTGCATGATCTGAATATGGAGTATTTGGATCTGGATTCTTTATTTGGGCGCATCTCTAATGATACTGTCACTAAGATAACTAAGATGCAAAACTCTACTCTCCAGTATCAAAGACATCCTTGTGACACCTAGGGGTTCAAGCTTTGCTCTTAACTCTGAACTTACTATTAATTCTATTCTGTATGGAGCTCAAACTGTATTTTGTTTTAGACAGAAAATTATGGCCAGGTCCCTCCTCAGAACATGAAGACGTGCTGACAAAGAGGGGAACAATACAATGCAGTGTAAATCATCAGTGAAATGGGGATACAATTCTGTAGTTCTATAACATAGGATAAAACCACCCAGAAAGAAGCACGTTTGAGGAGCGACTAGAAGAAGAAGGAGATGGCACTGCAGAGTGGATCAAGGAGGAGCATCACAGAAGCACTCCAGAAGTAAATGAAGAAAGGACACAAAGGAGGAGTTCATCAGGTGGCTTGGTTAGAGGGAGGGTCATGGACAGAAATAGGTCAGGGGCTGGGAGGTGATGTGGCAAAATAGGAAAGCATCTTAAACTTGCAGTGGTAGGTGCTGGGAAGCTAATAAAAGGATGAAAGGAGGACAAGGTAAGAACTTAAATATTTTCTTGCTTTTGGGGCTTTGACTTTTACCTTCAGAATGTGAAAAGATTTATTTGTGACTGTTTATAAAAGCAACAACAAAACTATTAATGCTGTCTCTCCATCATCACTACAGAAACATTAAATCAATGGTTCCTAATCTTTGGTCCATGGATGACTGGTGGCGCACAAGAGAACTGCAGGTGGTCTATGGGAGGTGGCGGAAGATAATGTAACAATAATATGATCCCACGTACCTTATGTATCATATTCAACATTATATTATTATTTGCAATGTAATTTGCTTCACAAACATCCTTGTGTAAAATCTGTGTTTCTAATACCTGTGATATACAATTTGACCCCCGTCAGCCATAGGCTATGTTAAAAATGTTTAAAATAGCTTGCTTACATCATGCTCCACAAAAGCTTCTGATGATGAAGGAGTGATCTGCATAAAGGAAAAGACTGAGAACCACTGATTAAATCAATGCTTTTGTAATCTCTAATTGAGACTAATACAAAACATTCCTCTCACATTTTTCCTCACACTCATTCCTTTCCCATTTCAGTTAATCAAAAGCACATGCCAAAGAGTATTCTTTAAGATCCTGAGTGACTTTCTCATCCCCCTAAAATCACCTGGAGTTTTTTTCACTGATTTTAAAGGATCAGGAACAGGGGCGTCACTGGCACCTGGCACACGGGGCACGTACCCTGAGTCTTGGAGCCAGTGCCCTGAGTGTCCAGGCTGCCCCCTCCCAGACCGGGGACCCTGGCCAGGCACCCTTGGCAGCCCCAGCCCTGGCTGGGCATTGAGGCCGGGAAACCTGCAGCAGTGCCTGCCTCTCCTGGCCCCCAAACCGGCCAGGGATCTGGGACCAGGCTGGAGGCTGCAAGAGCCTGATGAATTATCGGGCCTGGGCATCGGAACATGGCCCAGAGGGCATGGCCTGGGCCCGTGCCCTGGGTCTTTTCCTGGGCCAGTGACGTTCCTGACCAGGACTGCATCCTATGTCACGCCAATTCCTGATTCTTGTCATTGGCTTCAACTTTTTTCCTGAAGGACATTCGAACATCTCCTGATTACAAATAATAGGATGGATTTATCTTAACCTTTTCAGAAACAAACTAACTTTTAGACTGAGAAAAAAGCCCATGGAAACGTAAAAAAACCAACCAACCAACCAACCAACCAACCAACCAACCAACCAACCAACCAAAAAAACTTAAAAGCAAATGAAAATAGTGGCTATAATTGAAGTCCAGTTGCAAGCTCAGCCATATTGTTTGTTACTTTGCTATTTGTTACTTGCTTTTTGTAAAATAGTAAATAATCCAGCTTTTGTCTGGGGACAGACATTTGTATACACAAACATAAAAAGTAAACAAAAAGTACATTTTAAGCTAAAAATAGGAATTTTAATGCAACAATAACCTTAAGATGGCAAATTTAAAATAAAAAAAACAAAATGTAGAAGTTAAGTCCATAAGAATGTATCAGTATCATATGTGGATATTTACAGACTTTATACATACATAAAATCATCTTGGACAAACTCTAAAACAACTGATGGAGGAGGACAGAGGGAGACAGAAAGAAGTAAATTTAGATCTGGTCTACCTACAGAGTTACACCTATGTAATTTTTAATCAATTTAGTCAATCAGTGCAACTTTGTGTTTAGAGATACTTAAGTCTATTTAAACTTGATTTACACTAGTCTAGCTTTCCGAAGGGGCAACCAGATGTACAATCATAACTCTGCCCATACAGGGCTATCTGTAATTAAACAAGCTCCATGTAAGGAAGCACATAATTTAGGCCTACTGCCATTGTATCTGGAATTGTATTTTGAGTTCCATCCCCTGACCCAAAGTACTGACCAGTTCAAAATTGTCTCACTTGGATTGTTTTAAGCCTTGATCCTGTTACCATCTTCACTCTTTATTTCTCAGCCTCCTCATTTATTTATTTATTATGAAACTGCCATTTACCCCTATCCTAACGCACTTCGGATTTCTTTGGCTGTTTTAACTGGTAGTTAGTGTCATGGCTCAGGCACTTTGCAGACTGGACAAAGCCTAGAGATCTTAGGATGGCTGCCATGGAGTTGCAAAAGAGAGCTGTTGCAGCAACTATTTAAGGACTAGAGCTGTCTGGAAGACAACAATGCCTTTTCAAGACGACTTTTCCTCCATCATATGGAGTTTCAGTCGCTGGACTCGATCCTTTTGAGTCCGTGGCTTGAAGGCTCGGCAGAGTTTACACCGCTCCGCAAGGTGAGCCTCCCCCAAACACAGCAGGCATGAACTGTGTGGGTCATTCACCGGCATGGGCTTCTTACAACGCCCACATGTGTTAAACCCCGGCATAGCCCGACCCCGAGCCTGGGGCGGACGCGACGATTATTCTAACCGCTAACTAACTAACTATAAACTAACTACTAAAATAACAGAGAACTATGTACAAGGGTAACTATGGAAGTGAACTGCGAACCGCAGCAGAGAGACGTTCCGGCGACCGACGAGTGGTAAGAAGGAACTGAGGAGGGAAGGGCCGGTTGGTGGATATATAGAGTGGCTGTGGTGCCACTCCAGGGGGCGCTGTGGCCAGCCCTATAGGTGCTATGGGAAAAAAGTTCCGGCGTGCAGTGCACGTGGCGTGCAGACACCTACAAGGGAATGGCCAGGAGCAGCACTCAAAGAAGAAGAGAGCTGTTGCAGCAACTATTTAAGGACTAGAGCTGTCTGGAAGACAACAATGCCTTTTCAAGACGACTTTCAAGATTTCAAAATTCAATTTTGTTCCACATTGGAACAAAAACCAAAACTTTCAGAGCATTCAATGATTAAACAGAATTGTGTCAAAATGTCTGGATTTTGAAACACAACTGGAGCTTTTCAATTCAAGACTTGGGAGCAGGGGGTGGAGACCCATCGGGGACACAAATGATGAGAGAAAGAGACGGAGACTTAGATCACAGTTCATTCCACATTACGCTGAATCAGGCACAACAGAAAATTTGCACCTGGGTCTCTCACATCCCAATTGAATGCAGTTAAGACATTAAGACAGGTATATGGGAGTCATAAAATGAAGTTTTCAAGTATATAATTCTAGAACAATAAAAATAATGCTGCATGAATATAACACTGTCCATTCAAGCCGATGAAAGTTGTGGGTATTCAACAAGACTGGTTACCACACCCTTTATAAAGAAGGGGAAACTGATGTGCCACAAGGTCTCTGGTGACACAACTTTTAAATTATTCAGATTCCACCAGAAACCTTTTAACATCATATAGAGTTGTTTTTTTTTCTTTTAAATGCATTTTTTATACAGTAAAATCTTTTCTTGACGTGTATTATAGATAAAACCCAGGGGTGAAAATGTTGATCCTGTGAAGTTGGTGGGAGATGAGTTTTATAATTTTTGCATATATTAAAACTTCAAACAATAACAAAAATAAAGAGAATGAAGGTCTGGGTTAAAAGAATCAAACCAGTGTCTGTCGAAACCACAGAGCTACGTAGTTTTCTACAACAGGATTTATCCTGGAAGTACGAACCGAACCTTTACTGGGGCATGGCTGAAGGATGATGTTATCAGATATTTAACAAAAACAATTCCAGAACACAGTACTGCATAATGAAAAGCAATATCTGCATTGCAATAAAAGTAACATCCTCCCTGAATAATTATGAGTTAATTGAGGAAAGGGGAAGTTAGAAAGACGAATAATCAGAAACCAATTGAATTACTATAGCCTTCTGGCACAATTAAATTTACTAAAATGACATTTGTTATGATTAGGCCCACGGCACATTCTGGCGTGTCCACAACCAACTGACTGGTGTCAATAAAACATAAATTTTTGTATGATACATTATCTGATAAATGGAGAAAACATCCAATTTTGAGTAGAAATATTAAAACCAAAGGTAAATTTTGCTTCTCATTAAACGTGATTTGGGGTAGCGGGTAGTTGAATTCTGTCAAATATTTTGGCTGAATATAAAAAGTATGTTATATGTAAAAAATGTACGTTACATGTAAATGTGTATTTTGGCTGAATATAAAATGTATTTGCTTCAGTCATACACACTGTTATGTTTAATTTTTCACAAATATTCATCAATGCTTGTGTTACTTGCATGAATGCTCACAGAAAGTGAAAGTGTTCACACCAGAAATGGTCTATTGCACAGGGTGGCATCGTATTTGTTATAGCAGGGTAACAAGGGGCCTCATTCCCCACTGCATGACTCCTGTTTTACCCCGGTGTAAATAAATTTTACAATAGAATTACATAAATAAAGATCATAAAACTGGACTGATGCAGTCGTAAATTAGGACTGGATTCTACAGATGCCCTCACGGCAGCCTTAATAGAAAGGCAATTAAATAAGCCAGGCATGGATCTGGCCTCATAGTGCACAGCTAGGACCATGAACACACATGCAATTACTTTGAATGTGATGTGGAAAATTAGCTTGCAACTCTGCACCAAGCCAGTGCTTTTTACAATATCCTAAGTCTTCTACGACTGATGCCTTAGGTAAAGTCTGTGTGAGCTAGAAAGGAAAAAGTTTATAATTTTCTAAAATAAATTTCTAAAATAATTCTTAACCTTGCTTATTTATTCTCTTTTTCCATGGATTTTGTGGGTTCCTGAGAGTCTTAAACATTCATTGGAATCTTCAAGACCATCTCCCGATCCAATCAGGAATTAGAAATAATACAAATAAATAAATGATTTGTATGACCATTTTCTACTAACCAATACAGCCTAATTTTGAATATTGAACTCTGAATACATATAACTAACTGTTTGCAATCAATCTGCTACTAAAAAAGTTGATTGAGGCTATGGAATGGCTTCAATACAAAGACAAACTAAAAATATTACTACTCTCTATTTTAGAAAAGAGATGGCTGAGTGGGGGATATGACAGTGGTCTACAAAATCAAAAATGATGTAGATCATCAAGTGAAATGTTACTTACTCATTTACACAATAGAAAAACAAGACACTAGGTTTAATACAAAGAAGAGGAAGCTTTTTCCACACAATTAACCTGTGGAACTCATTACTCTGGGATGTTGTGATAGGCAAAAGTATAACTGGGTTAAAAAAGGAACTGAATAAGTTCATGGTGTATTGGTCCTATCAATGACTGGTAGTCAAAGTGGTCAGAGACGCAAGCCTAAACCTTAGACTAGTAAAAGCCAGGAATGAAAGACAAAGTAGATCACTCTATAATCATCTTGGTCTCCTTGAAGCTCTGATATGGGCCTCTATCAGAGACAGGATTCTGGAAAAGATGAGCCACAGTCCAATATACTATGAGAGTTCTTATGTTCTTATGTAGTTATTCATCATCTATTGTGTCCAAAGTGCGTTGGGTGGTTTACAGACATAAACTAAGAAAGGTCACCACTCTAAAGCACTTGAAAATTAATTTGTAATTTGACTCACGTTGGAAGGTCCTTGCACCAGACACAGTTCCTTTAATCCCCAACAGGACACCCAGATGTATCAGAATGCAAAATCTAGGGTTTTCTTTATTCATTTTAAGACAGAGAATGGGGGAAAAGAACAAAAATTACAAGCATAGTGATTGGAGGCCTGGGATACAATTAATCTCAGAGGTGTTGTGGTTTTTTTTTTTTTTTTTTTAAAGTAATGTCATCTTTCTCTCCAGCCATTCTCTCTTACATTCATTCAAGCCCTGACTTGCTTAATCACCTTAAAATGTCTTTGTGCTTTCCCTTCCTCTTCACTCAGTCCCTTTTGCCCACAGGGGTTTGCATGAGTGTAGGGAGAAAGAATGTAAATCACATAATTTCTTACAATTGTAAAGTATCTAATTCAGAGACCAACACACCCACACATGAGAAATCCAACAAGAAACTGTGAAGATGAGAGGAAATCATAATCCTCATATAGACATTTCATAAAAATGCCACTGTGAATACATACAGGACATTATTCACTGCAGATTATTTAGTTAGCTATAGTTTGGGATTCACAATTAAATTGGAAAGCCCAACACATTGCAGTATTTCTGGCATTAAAACAATTTGAGCTGCAAATATGCTTCTCTCTCAATAAATGCAATACCCTAAAAGACAACACATCTCTAGAGAAACAGAGTGACAGATTCCATCATCATAGAACAATTATCCAAATAACCATGCGTGGACTCAGCCTCTTTACTACCCAGTTCTACTTAAGAATTCTGCAAATGAGAGGGAGTTTAAAGCCAGGTTACAAAAAGAACTGTTATGACTGTCCCCAATTAATTTTGATGGAAGCACAGTGAATACTTTATTTCAACAGATCAACCTTTCAGTACATTATCAACTTTTAGATGTTGAGCTTTGGGCTGGTTTGTTGCCAGATAATTGATGGGAGTCAGACACCGCTTATCTTGCTAAATACAAGAGCAAAATAAATAAGGATGACCAGAACCTCATTGAAACATACCACTCCTTTTTCCCTGAAAGGCTACAATCATTTATAAATACAAGTAATAACTATTGTTTATAATTGCAATAATTTATTTCCTTTCAGTCAGCTTAGAAATTCTAAAAACCAAGAGTATGAATAATTAATTGGCTTTATGATGCACACCTAATTTTAAACAACTTTTTACTTCACAAAATGAAGTGATATACGTCTCTTGTTTAAAACTTAACACTCCCAGAAGAGAATGCTTTAACTGACTCTCAAACTTTTTCCACATAGCCCAATGAAATCCTTCATAGGGATAAGACCTTCAACACTCAAAAGATTTTCAGACTGCAAGGTTCCTGCAGCTTTCTGTAAAAAGCTTAGTATGCCAGCCAGAAGAAACTGGAGTGTAAGTTAATGGCAGGTGCAAAGAATTTTAGATGGGTCAGTTTCTGTGGATTGCAACGTGCAGGTCCTCAGACTAAAGGACCCTGAGAGTCCCTTTTGACCTTTAAGTCTACGAAATATGATATCATAACCAATTCTACACCATTTCCTCCCAGTCCCTCATTAGTCATAGGGCTCTTCTCAACTCCGGCCTTGTTAATTCAGAGTTAAGGATTCTCAAGTGCTTTTCCTCACAAAGTAACCGTTCTAAAAAAGCAACGAAACAGTCATTTAGTGATACAGTTTTACAACACAAGAGGAACATCAGACATTGCTCTAAATCATCAAGATACTCAATCACTTTGCACAGGAATACCCTCTTCAACACCCACACCCACACTCAACAAGATTGTCACCTTCAATATACATAACAAAGGACTAAAAACGCACACTGCAATGCACAATCTATACCCAGTCTCTCCATTTGTTATTTTTTAATATAATTATCAATAGCTCCCATCTCATAGAAACATTCACACTCCATAATGTTCTGGTTTGGTTTTATTTAGCTTGCATTGTATTTGCCAGTCTGATTTTTGAAGATCACTACCTAAACATGAAGTAGCTCAGTAATCACATTTTGACATGCAATCCCATCCCCACTGTCAATTCTGTTTTGTTACTCCCTTATCTCCTTGACATCTCCCTATTTTCCTTTTATGTTTTCCTTATTAAAGAGACCTAGTGGGTGAGATACTATCTTTTATTGGACAAACTCCTGTTGGTGAAAGTGACAGCTCTTTTTCAGATTGGGGAAGTTACTCAGACTCTCACAGAGAAATATATTATGGTACCAGGGTCATATTAAGGGGCCCTGGGCTGCTGAATTTCCTGGCCCATCTCCCGCTCCCCTACCACAGTGGCTAGACTGGGGACAGGATAGAGTGGGGCTGCCTGAGGGCCACCTGGAAGACCTGCCAGCTGTGGGCCTGGCTGGTGCTCCTGGCCCTGGCGTACTGCCTCCAAAGGCCACACTGCACACCATCCTGCCCCACCACCTAGGCCAGATGAGCCAGCCTGGGGTTGGGACAGGGCAGGAGCATCACACACCACAGCCTCTGGCCCTAGTCTCCCCAGTGCCATCTGTGCCCCTCCCAGCGCTCCCTTTTCCCCTCCCAGAGGCCCCAGGCCCATCCGGCCCCAGCACCAGCCTGAACAGGGCTGGATCTTGCATGGCCTCAGGGTCCAGGGCTGCAGTTCCTAAAGCCCCTGCCTTGATTCAGCCCTGTATGAAACATATTGATCACTTAAGACAGTGGTTCCCAACCTTTTAGCTCATCAAGGGCCACAGATGTAATTTTTACAGCCCTAAAGGACCACAACCCTCTGCCAGCAGGCCCCTCCACTCCTGCAGCCAGAAGGCATTCAGTGAGAAGGTATCTCCTATCTTCTTGACTGTAACAGGAAAACCGCAGGCATCCTATAGCTCTGTGTGCTCCACCTGTGTCCCTAGGCAGTGGCTGCCTACTGCAGCCAAGAGGATGGAAGATCAGTGCTCCTCTCCCTCTGGGTCCAGCAGGGTCCCCAGCACCTATGGACCTGGGTGAAGTGCTTTTCCATGCTTCCTACTACAGCTGGGGAAGGGGTTTCCTGATCCACTATACGCCTGAATATAGCAAAGAGCCTGCACTAGTCTTTTAGCCCCGTGGAAAGGCGCTCCTCCCTGGTCCTTAGGCAGTGAATCCCTTCTGCAGCTAGCAGGAATGGAGTTGCAGCCCACTTTGAAAGCCCCCGGGGGGGGGGCACTTCTGGCCCCTGGGCTACAGGTTGGGAGCCATTGACTTAAGTAGTAAACATACCGTACAAGACCACACAAGGTAAACAGTCCAGTTAACACCTCTGCAACCATTGGATAAAAAAGAGAGATGAGCCACTTACAGACTGCTGTACTAAGCCATAAATCCATACATTTTAACTTATCATCACCTGCAAAATTCCTGTTTTTATAGTAGGATTATGTCCTCTCCATTGAACAAAACTTGTGCTGTTGTCAGATGCACAATATTGCCAAGCACAAATGTTAAATATCAAGAGTGTGGCCTTGAAACATATCACACTGCCTTAAAATCATGAGATGTTATAATACATGTTGGGTCTTTGTTTGCTGACTGATTTTTCAAGCTTTTCTCCACAGCCACGAGGGTTAGAAATTTACTTAAAACCAACCAAATAAAAACCAAACCAAACAAGTCCTGCTGCTCTGGGCTACTGTCCAGAGCCTGAGGCTGGAAGAGGGGGAAGGGTCATGAAGCCCATCACCGGCCCATCTGTCTGAACTAGAGATGAGGGGCTGAAGCCCACCTATGTAGTCCTGCAGCTAAACGAGGATGGGGAGCTGAAGCCTGCCCCAAGAGCCCTGGGTGCTGCAGTGAGGGCCCACTGCTTTGCCAGTTTAAAACATTTAAACAGTTATGTCCCACTCAGATTATCTTTTAAAAATTCCAATTTAAGACTTTTATCAGATCATGTTTCTCTTTTAACAACCTTGTTCATGCTTTCTGATTAAGGACAAGCATCCCAGGGGTCCATTTCCGATGAATTCTGGGAGTCAAAAGAGAAAGAGAAAGAGAAAGTTCCATTTTGACAAGCCCTGGCAGGGATGATTTAGCTGGGGTTGTTCCTGCTTTCTGCTAGGGGTTGGAGTAGATCACCTAACCATTATCTTCTACGACTCTGTGAAGACTGATGTCTGTATTTTTACTCTTTTTAAAAGCATAGAAGAAAAATGCAAAACCTTGTTTTCTCCTCAGATTATTAACTAACATTCAACCACAGACTGTGACCTGATACACTAAATTTTACTCCACAGAGAATTTTTCTGAAAGACTTAAAAAAGCTTGGAAATAGGGTTTTATAATGGAAAAGCTTACAGACTTTTACAGAGTTGTTAGCTAAGGCTACAACATTAGGAAACTGGTATCACTTTAAGATGATACTGTAAAAGGTTGGCTTTCCAACATTATTTCAACAAATTCATATGCTATAAAACAAAGCTCAGCTTGTTGCATTTCAGAAAAATTGCTTGTATTAAGGCAGTTGTCTAAATCCTAAAATAGATTTTGTATTTAAACACAAGTATCTGTCCTTTATTGAAAAAGCCATGCACTGCTCAATAAGCTTGCTCAGTATTTATGTCACCCTAAGGAAAATAAATAAGCATTTTTCCTTTGCATGCATTATTCTAGAATAGACTATATAAGGCCTATGCTCAGATACATACACTTCTGCACCACAGCTTGGGCACATTTAGATTTTTGAAAGTTTTTCTTTAAAAAAGAAAAAATATATATATATATAACTTTTTGTCCAAATCACAAAACAGTAGTAGAGCCACTCTGTGGCTACTATTCCAGCCACAGACTTGAGTCGTTTCACCAACTCTTAGGTTGCTACTGACTCTGAGACTGATAGCTGGCTGGGGGCCACTGGCCTCTCACCCCATCCTCCAAAGGGCAATAGTGTCTGACTGCAGAGATTACCTAATATTACTTTCACTTGTGAACAACTGTGACAAGGGCACAGGGATACTGTACAATCCACTAGTGTACAGCAGCAGCCAAAAAAGCTAACAGAATGTTGGGAATCACCAAGAAAGTGATAGATTGTAAGACAGAAAATATCATATTGCCTCTTTATAAATTCATGCTATACCCACATCTTGAATATTGTATTCAGATCTGGTCATCCTATTTCAAAAAAAAATAAATAGGAATTGGAAAAGGTACAGAAAAGGGCAACAAAAATTATCAGGGGCATGAAACAGGTTCCATATGAGGAGAGATTAATAAGACTGGGACTTCGCAGCTTGAAAATGAAATGTTTATAAAATCATGAGTGGTATGAAGAAAGTAAATAAGTGTTATTTACTCCTTCTCGTAACACAAGAACTCAGGGGTCACCAAATGAAATTAATGGGGAGCAGACTTAAAATGACAAGAGGAAGTATTTCTCAATATAACAAACAGTCAACTTGAATAACGCTTTGCCAGTGTGTGTTGTGAAGGCCAAGACTATAACAGGATTGAAAAAAGAACAACAGAAATTCATGGAAGATAGGTCCATCAATGGCTATTAGTCAGGATTAGCAGGGATGCAAAACCATGCTCTGAAAAGTCCCTGGCCTCTGTTTGCCAGAAACTGGGAATGGGTAACCTAGAATGTATCATTTGTTCAGGTCATTCCCCCGAAGGTGCCAAGCATTGGCCACTGCTGGAAGAAAGGATAGATCCGTCTAACCCAGTATGGCTGTTCTTATGTTATATTCTTGTGAAGTGCGAAGTATAAGGCTGAAAGTGGAGGTAGCCCAGGAGATTCTCACTGTTTACCCCACATATTCTGTGAAAGAGACAGGGAAAGAAGAAAATAGTTGGCACTTGGAATGATCTCTTCTTCTTACTCTGTTCTTTAGTTTGACTTGGGGCTATACGTTAAAATTAATTTAACTTAAATTAAGTCAATGTTCAGTCACTGCAAAAATTAAAGTGGCATTTCACATCCAGACTTGCTCCTTTGCCAGTGGTGCACATCCTCACCAGGAGCATTGTGGGACACTGCCAGCTGGAGCTTGGCAGCCCTGTAGCAGACAGCCTTGTCTGTAGGCAAATGGCTCACAACTGGCCTCCCTAGCTGTCAGCTGGGCACCAGCTCACAACTGTGGGGCACAATTCCACAGCAGGGAGCCCACCAGAGTGAAATTGACATTCTTGTCAGTTTCAATGCTGCTATTATTTCAAATTTTGGTTTGGGCTCTGCCCAGCACTCCAAGGGGGAACTAACAGCTGGAGCTTCCTCCCCCGCCCCCAACCCCGGCCCCCACAGGTTCATGAGTGCCATGTGAAGTTTGCAGCTGGAACTGAAGCTGTCAACTGGAATACAGGGGGAGCAGGGCTCCCCCACATGGAGGTGGAGTTATGTTGGTGTGTAGTGGGCCATTTACTTCAATACAAGCAGCACCGTAGTGTAGACACTGATATAAGTGGGGTGAAGCAAGCTGCCTTATGTCAATTTCCAAAGGGATAGCCGTGTTAGTCTAGTCCAGTAAAAAAACAACAAGCAGTTGTGTGGCACTTTAAGACTAACAGATTTATTTTTGCATGAGCTTTCGTGGGAGAAGATCCCACTTCCTCAGATGCTTCGAAGATGGGTGAACTTACAGAAAGGAATGAAACTAAATGCAAGGGGGTGTAAAACATAGGATCAGGTCATAAAGTAACAGCAAATCAGAGCAGTTTACAGGCTCAAAGAATGGGAAGCCTGAAGTCAAATTACCCTTTGTAATGGGAAAAGAACCATAGTCTCGACTGAGTCCTGCTTTCACAGAATTTAGCTTGCATATTAATTCAAGTTAACAGACACCATCATAGGTCCCAATCAAGCCTGCTACTCCATCAAAGGCTCATTTACCTGCTCATCTACTAATGTGGTCTATGCCATCATGTGCAAGAAATGCCCCAACACCTTATATATTGGACAAACAGGACGATCGCTCCGTAAGAGACTGAATGAGCACAGAGCTGATATCAGAAATCAAAGAACAAAGAAACCAGTTGCTGAGCACTTCCATCTTCCTAATCACTCGATGATGGATTTGTTAACGACTGTCGTTAGAGATGTGCCTGGGACATCAAGACTTCAAAGAGAAACAGCTGAACTCGAATTAATATGCAAGCTAAATTCTGTGAAAGCAGGACTCAGTCGAGACTATGGGTTCTTTTCCCATTACAAAGGGTAATTTGACTTCAGGCTTCCCATGGTTTGAGCCTGTAAACTGCTCTGATTTGCTGTTACTTTATGACCTGATCCTATGTTTTACACCTCCTTGCATTTAGTTTCATTCCTTTCTGTAAGTTCACCCATCTTCGAAGCATCTGAGGAAGTGGGATCTTCTCCCACAAAAGCTCATGCAAAAAATAAATCTGTTAGTCTTAAAGTGCCACACAACTGCTTGTTGCCTTATGTCAACCTAACTCTGTAACGCAGATCAAGCCCTAGCTTTAGACCAGTGGCTGTCAAACTTAGGGTCAGGACCCAGGACTGGGTCACAGACACTCAGGAACTGGGTCGCAGCACCCCTTGCTGCCACCGCTGAAAAACTGGAATGCATTGCTCAAAGCTGTAATTATTGGGTCACTGGCATAAATGAGTTTTTTCAACTGGATCCCAAGAAAAAGAAGTTTGAAAACCACTTCTTTAGACAGAACATTGCAGCAATTTTTTGACCATTTGTGATTATACTTTTCCCAATGTTTTATGTAAAGATGTTATTAAAATATTTTAAAAAAGAAAATTATAATGTGGTGCACTGACACACAACTCAAAAATCTCCAGTACTAGTCCCTTCTTTCTCAGCTATTTGATTCATATTTTATTACCTGTTAGCAACCTTTATCACCACAAAATTGCCAGAAGTAGTGGAATTCTGTTCAGCTCTCTCATTTTTATGGCAACAGAGTAAAACATAGAAAAGGGTCACTTTAAGATAATTATGTATAAAATAACATATTTAATTAAATGAATTCTCCATGCTCCAAATTATTTGATATTTCCATGAATGTTGCAATCAATTGTTAAGGCAATTGCTGATGACTGGATAAAACATGGAACACAACTAAAAAAAAATCATTCTTTATTCTTTCAGGCATTCAAATACCTTGTCAAATGTCTGTCATGAAGTGTTAATAAGGTGCAACAGAATAATCTGCAGATGACAGAGGCATCAAAAGGTCAGTTCAACACCTCTTCAGTGTTATTAGGTATAAATTAGGTATGCCTCAGCAGCAATTTAATTCTCTGGAAAGGTCTCTTTCTCTGTCTGTTACCAAGAAGGTAAAGCTAATCACAGCTCCTGATAGGCAAGAAGTTTCACAGTGAAAGCTAGTTAGAGAGTTTTGTTGTCGGCTCCAGATCTTTGATGCAGAGGGGAAATGAGGAGAGACAGTTTTCCAAAAACACAGACGAGAAGAACTACCCACCTATTACCCATGCTCACCTGTATCAGGTATTTTGGTGGTTCCAGTCCAGGGGTGCAAAGGTCTTATCTGGCAACCCATAATGGGGGTAGGCTCTCCTCAGCCCACCTCCCAGGATTCAGACTGGAAGAGGTGGAAAAAGGATGACCAAGAGGGAGGACCTCAGCCCACGTCATCTTATCATACCCCATAAGCCCAAGATCCATCAGCAAAATCCCAGGTCTTTTATTTCTGGGTACCATTCATTCTATATTTCTAACTGCACTGGAAACAAGCCACAGAGGGCACCAGTGGCTATGGTAGCATGATTGCACCATGCTCAATAGCATTGCCTGGCATCACAACTCCTGCCCCATTCATATTTTCACATGCCACAGCCATATGTCAGTGCCTCCATCTGACAAAGGCAGCACAGCATCCCTAAAAAATTCAGACCTAATGTGACAGACAGGCAGAGAGAGAGAGAAACACATATACAAAGAAATCCCCCAAAGTAGCATAAAAATCCAGCCCACAATGTAACAGAAGAGAATGACACAATTGTTCAGCTGTTCTGCTTTGTTGGCATGACAGTGCTTTTGCTTTAAATGGATGCTAGTAAAATGGAAAACCTTAGTGAAGCTTTAGGTAAGCTTATTTTGATTCAAACCATGGCTGGCTGTCATATTTTAACATGAAACATTACATTTTTAAAAGGCACGGGTGTGTGTAGAAGAAGGGAGGGGAAATAGAAATATTGATTAGCATGCAGAAAACATTGATTGCACATGGCTTAATTTGAATTCTCAGTCCTTGGCTAACACCAGACACTACTATGTGTTGGTGCTGGCATGCAGCAAACAACAACACAGGCTATGTTTCTTGGCAAAAGTAAGAACCATCCTATATTGCAGCATCCCTTCTGAAAAACACTGAGCCTCACAAGGGTGTGCAAACTACTGGCCTGTCCGTGATGCAGATGATTCATCAGACTCTTTGGACATGAGGTGGATTCATCAGTAGTACAAACAGGGAAGTTAACATGGAATCAAAGGTGCAAGCACATAAAAATTGCTACGTTGAAAAAGACCAATGGCCCATCTAGCCTATTATCCTGTCTTTTGATAGTGGCCAGTGTTAGATGCTTTAGAAGGAATGAACAGAACAGGCAATTTGTCTTGTGATCCATCTACTGCTGTCCAGTTCCATCTTCTGGCAATCAGAAATATAGGATTGTTTCCTGACCATCTTGGCTAACAGCCATTGAAGGACGTATGCTTCAGGAGACTATCTAGCTCTTTTTTTAAACCCAGTTACACTTTTGGCCCTCACAAGATCCCCTGGTAACAATTTAATTCTCTAGGTTAGCAAGAGTAAATTTTATTCCAGATAAAAATGATCTATTCTATAATTATAAGAGAATGTGATGAAATTGGTTAAATGAAAACATTTATTTGCTATTTCAGAGACCATTCCATATTTAAATGAAATTCCCAAAGGTTTAGAGGTGTTTCTGTGGCTTTAGAAAGAAGTTCTTCCCTATTAAAAATGGCGTATTCTTAACTAACCTAAGATAAAATCCTAGTGAAGACAAAGCAATCTATTCCTTTTAATTTGTGTTACCTGGTTGAGTTAAAGACTATGGGGAAGTGTAGCATTTATGTTGACCTGTTAACATGAGAAAACTACAAACTGCCTTGTCTTCACTAGGATTTTACTTCATGTTAGTTACAATATATTAGTTAATTTCGAATATGAACATGCCTTTGTTTAAAAGTAAAGGCAAGCCTTTTGGGGCAATGTAATACATTTTGAAAGAAAATCATTGGTGGGGGAATTTAGATGTCACTGTATGTGTGTCTTCAGTAGAGTTGTGAAAATTGATTAGGGGTATGATCACATCTCATCTGCATTTGGCTAAAATGTTTAAATTAATTTTCTAAGCACTTATGCTGGAAGATGTTACAATCCATTCTCTTGCCAAATTTCGACTGTCATATCTGTAAATGGATCAAGCACATGAGAACTGTTCTATAAAAGAAGAAACACATGCACACAAAGACTTATCCCCAAAGCTTTCTAATCTCTCTCCATAGTCTTCTGCAGTGCAAAGCTACAAAGCACCAGCACGTAACACAGTGATTTTCTACAGTAGATTGTGAGTTTCTTTGTTAAAGTTCAGAAGATACTGTTGCCAAATGGGTATGATGGGCTATTCCTTTATGCACGTTAATTGGACTGAAAAATCTTACCGCTCAATCCTGTAGCATGGAAATTGATTCTGTAAGATCTGTCAAGCACATACAGCACTTTTAATGTCTCCCTCTTTTTTGTTTAAGGAAGCTTTTGCTGCCACCAAAATATGATATAGATGGATAAAAATGAATGTTTTTAAAGTAGTGGAAATTCCCTTGCTCTTGCAGTATAGATATGACTTCAAGAAACTAATTCCGGGAACACCTTGAGCTTGTAATTGTGTTACAGGTAGCTGAGTTTGCAAGACTGTTATAAATGGCCGTAATGCCTGACTGCAATATCTTAAACAAGTCTTTACCTTAGATCTTGCTGAACCAGAGCCATCTACAATGTTTTTGGTTAAATGTAGTTGTGAGGAAACATGCCTGTCGGCTGCATGGATCCTCCTGACGCCATCGAACATGCTGCCTTTGGAAATTACACAAAAGCTCCAAAAGTGGGAGCTATAGGGTTGGGACATCATAAATCACACAATGCACTGGCAAGGAAAATGAAAAATAAAGCAAGAGAAGTGCCAAAAACATTGTATCAGAAACAGTTCTGCTTCATAAGGGTCCTAACTCATTGCAAGCACAAACGAGACAACCAATCATTTCATGCTATCAAAGGCGCCAGAGCAGCATATCTGCTTAGGATGACATTCATCCTGGGAAAAGAACCTGCAGGAAGAGTATGCACCAGTGAAATCCCACCTGAGCCCTTTATGACATAAATTCCACGCTTGGTGGCTACATCTAGACAGTTGGCTTATAACGCCAAGTTACACTGTACATAGCTTGTGTGTGAATATCTGTACTGAGCTGATGAACCCATGATATAAACCTTTATGTAATTTCCATATGTCTAAACCATCTGGTATCAGGAAGGAAAAAGAATCCATGCTACTTATTTAGATTACAGGTAGTCCTCACTTAGTGACCGGGTTCCGTTCCTGAAACCCGGTTGATAAACGAATTGGTCACTAAACGAGGAGCAGCCCTTACCGGTATTTCAGGCATAATGTACTTTACTGGTAGTGGGTTTTTCAACCATCGGTAGATAGTTTTAATGTCACCTTTGCATCATTTATAACATTTTTAATATATATTTTAAATGTTTTAAGCTCTAATGTACTGAACTTAGTTTGCATAGTGTACTGTAAATATAGGTAATCTGAGAGAGTTGATGTGAGTTCTCGTACATTGCCATAATACCAACTCATCAGAGAGCCGGTCATAACTCTGAGGGGTCACTAAACGAGTAGGTCACTAAGTGAGGACTAGCTGTATTCTGAAAGGGATGTCCCAATCTTAGGAGCCAGAAAGTAGAGAGGACAAATGCTTACTGAAAACTGAAGTTGAAACCTAGTCAATTGGGAAAAGAGATTTCCTCTGGGGTAACGAAGGACACTGTAATCAGTCTAGAAAGAGATAAGCTTCCCTATCCAACCCTATCCAAGGAGACTCTTGCTGAACCTTGGTTGGACTCACAGAGTATGTCTACAAGTGCTTCTGGGAATGAGGCTCCCAGCACTGATTGACAGACTTGTGCTATCATGCCTTGTGCTAGTCTGCTTAAAATAGCCATGTAGACATTGCTTTGACATGGCAGTGCAGGCTGGAGTTCAGGTACTCAAGCTGGGGAGGTGAAGATGAGGCAACATCTATGCAGCTATTTTTAGCACAGTAGAGCAAGTTTGTGGACCTGAGCTGGGACCGTTATTCCCAGATAGAGTGCAGACAAACTCAATAAGATCATGATGGATCATTGAAAAGAATGCAATTTTTACACCCCCAGGGGACAAGAGATGACTTTCTTTAGTTCTTCGATGTATAACTGTATTTCTAAGAAAGTGTCTAACTCACATATATTCTTCATTAATCAGCCTGTGGCGTGTGTGTTTTTAGTCTTTTACTGTATTCTCACCAATTTCCTCATATTAAACTGCTTTTAATTCACAATGCACTAAATTTGTATTATGGTGTTTGCTAATGAGGGATTTTGGGGAACATTCCCAAGGAAAGGAAACTCATTTCTCACTTTGGGAAGGAAACCTGAACAGTGAAACAGGTTTGAGGCTTTGGTTAAAGAGCATGGATAAGCATTTCCAAAAGTGTCACAAAATGCTGACTAAGGCTAGTTGGTGTAAAGACCTAAAGGCTGGAAGGACAGAAGATTTAATTACAGAATTCTATAAAGCAAACTGAATGACATGTCCCTTCAATAAGCAATCACACATTTATGCAGATAAGAATCAAAATAATATGAATCTTGTTGCTCCTAACAATCATATCATGAATTGACAAGTGATCTAAAAAACAATTTATTTCATTCAACATTGCCTCAGGACTTAAGAAAAAAAATTAGTATGTCAAAGGATAGAATTCTAACTCTAGTGGCTGGTGGCCTTCTCTTTGAATATTTCAGACATGTAGCAATCAGAAGCACCTAATGTAGATGTCCAAGATTGGAAAGAGACAGGTACATCATGTGAGCATCAAGAACTATTTTGAAGCAGCTGATTTTTTTCATGAAAGTAATTAAGCTACTGTTACAACTCTCCTCCAGTGCCAGGATCAACATGCCAGAAGTAATTTGAGCCATTTGCAGCGACTAACAATAGGAGCCTTTTGGTAAACAGCAAGATCTGGCATTGCAGAGTAATTTATAAAGGGTATGAAAACAATTCTCTTGGAAAGGATATTTATCCTCATGTAAGAGAGGACTTGCCAGCATTCCCAAATTCAGATGCATTGGAGGTTACAGAAAATCAGGTGAAAATGAGGCTAAAAGGAACTTTGACCAAGGTTTTACATAAGCTAGATGACACAATATATGTGGTGTCACTAGGTACAAGATTAGCAAATAAGTTACAAATGGAACAGCATACATAACTAGTTAACATTTAAAAGAACATCAGTTTTCATGATTTAAAATATGCTCCATACAATGTCCCATTGAATCCCATAATGAGGTTTGGGATGCTAAAACTGAATACATGACTTTATGGTTTTCTGAAGTGGAAAATAAGGCTCTTAAGAACAAAACATTATTAAACGTCCTTGACTTGTGTTATTTTTACAACTCACAACAGTGCTATCTTTACAATAATCTCAACTTGAAGATAAACATTTCTTCACACTTCTAGGATCTTTTTCTATGTTCTAGCTTTATTTTAAGTAACAAACATGTTGTTCTTTAGGGCAGTTAATTTAATCTTTACCTAAGGGGAAATAGTCAAGTTTTAAACATCCACTTACCTTAATACTTAATCTCTTACATGGGAACTGTTATACTAACATGAGAAATCTACCAATACATTTCTTAAGCTCTATATACATAATACATTTAGGTGACAATGAGCCTAAAAGGTTATGAAGTGATTCAATGAGTAAATATTAAACAGCAATGGTGCCACTCAAATACTACTGCTGTAACTGTTGTATACTTACACTAATACAGCAGTTCTTCAGATTTGTGTGTGATTATAAACACATCCCAATATTCTAATTAAAGAAAAAATTAAGTACTTCAGAAGTTCTCAAATGTCACAAAAAGATGAAACAGGCTTCTACAGAACTTTCATGTAATTACAACTTTGGAAGTGTTTAGGATTCAGTGAACCTGTCCTGAAGAATTTGTTACTCCAGAAGAGCTAAGCACTGACAACTGAGGTGACAAACTTCTGTGTCACAGGGTCCAGTTTCACCTAACAAAGCCCTTCTCCCACCTCTCTAATATCCAGTATCCAATTAATAAGCCACATACCTGCAACGCGTCATCAAGAAACAAATACCACCTGATTGCAGGGTTTCAGCATTTGCTAACAGGATGGGTCAACAAAAGATTCCTATCACTAATGCTAGTCAGAAAACATATCTTTCCCTCATGTGCCTAAGGAAACTTTCAATTATATCTCCCGTGATGCACCCAGGTTTCCTCTCTTGGTGATGGGATACAGTGCATCATGTGTAGCGTAACTGGGATGCCTCACTCACAGAGGAGAATGGAGAAAAACTCTAACTCTCATGAGGCATCAAGGTGGCATATAAAAAATCAAAACATTTCAGTTTTCACAAAGAAATCACAAAAATCTGTCAGATTGGTTGCTCAGTTTTTTGGTTTTTTATGATTATTATTAAAGAAAAACAAAAAAAGCCACAGGAAAAAATAGTTTAATTAAAAATAGATTGAAAAACAGCTTTGAGAGAAAAATTTGAACCAGCCATACCAGGCACCTTGGAAAAAGATATTGTGATAACTTATTTTAAGTTTGGATTCTTCTCATTAGACAGCTTTTGACAGCTTTTGCTTAGAAAAGGAGGGCAAGACTGAACAGCCTACCATTTCATGCTCCGAATCAGATCAGGTATGAATAAGAACTGCTACCTGCACAAGCAGAGAGCCTCATTGATATCAGTGGGGTCCATGCTAGCACATTGTCTGCAAGATTTTTGCCTCATATAACTGATTAAAATTATGAAAAAAATATACTACCCAATTCTTACTCCACACTAAAATGTTTTTATGCATGTGCGAGTTTGAACTCTTCACTGAATTTTATAGAATGTTTGCAGATTCTTTAAAAGAAAAGGTACAGATAAAAAATTACATGGACTAAAGTAACAGTATGATAGCAACTGGGGAAATAAACATGATGATACGTGAAGAGTAGGACATGTACAAGCTCTCCATAATCTCATTGTACATAGAAACAATACATACAACAATTTTGCAAGTTATATAGATACATATAAAATGAAAAAAAGGCAAAAACAAACACCCAAACTCTCAATCATTAGCAGTTCCAAATATCCACACAGCATAAATACTATTTTAATAACAATGTTTAAGTTCTGCAGATGGTATTTCTTCCATTCCAATGAAAATGACAGAATCATAGAATATTACAGCTGGAAGGGACCTCATGAGGTCATCTAGTCCAACCCCCTGCTAAAAGCAGAATTACTAATTATTGTAATATTAAGCAACAAGGCAGTACAAAATCAATTAATTGTGCTGAATTATTTTTCCATAGCACAGAGGAGTCATTTTATTGCGTAAAACAGAACAAAGAACCCAAGTCCAAATCAAGCCTACCCATATCACCTCTGTAATACAGTATCATGATTGCAATAAATGTTCAAACAGCAACACAGAATTTTGTTGTTAATTTGTATACAAGTACTTTGTTATAAATTTTTATGCAATGTAGTGAGCAAGTCTCTTAAATTAATCAAAAAAGGGAACATTATTCTGTGACAAGTTATTACTGGGAGATCATTTAGCTGTATAAATAACGTGTTAATTTCTAATTTGCTTTCAGTTGTGGTAAATATAGCTGAGTGTTCACGTTCAGAAAGAGGCTGCATTGCATTACATACAGTTGATAGGACTCCAGTTTGCTTAATTCAGCATTACCTATTTAGACTCATGCTCATTCAGGAAAGTGTAGCCCCCCCTTGTTGACACATAACCTTTGAATTTGGCCAGCTGAATCGAACTGCAAGAAGTCCAAGGGCCAGATTATATTTGCCCCTTTCCTAGGAGAACTGGTGGTTACAGTGGCTTTCATGTGTGTCTTGCATAAGGACCAGACACAATTAATTTCATTCTCTGGGTTCAGGGCAGTGTACGTACAACTCCCTCTTTGTGCCTTTCGGAAGCACAGTGCTATCAAGGGGTGCAGGAAGACATGGAAAAGAGATATGGCCAGATCAAACCTATGAAAAGGAGCGTGCAGCAAACATATCCTTCTGGCATACCAGGAACCATAAGGAGGATTTGTGTGTGTTCCTGAGGCCCAAAGACCCTTTCTGATTTTTCCCTAGGCAGTGCGTCATGGCATTACTCCAATTCAGGGTTGCACCTTGAAGGCACAGAGTAATCTAATTATTATACAAGGGCAAATGAGATCCATGTAGCCTGAACCGGAAAAACAAAGTTAAAGAAGGTCATCCCTATTTTGACATACATAATCTTTCAGGTCCTGTTCATGTAAATAACATCAGTGTGCCTCCCTTACACTTACTACTGATGTGTGAAGGGGCATCTAAGACTAAAGGAGTCTAAGTTACACCATCAAAAAAATATGACAGTATGATTGTTAAGACAGATGTCTTAATATTCTTTCCTCTAATAATATCAATGGGTTGGTTCCATAAGATATGATCACAGTATGTATACCACACGTCTGCTACAGCTACACATATAAACAGAAAAGTCTTTGAGAACTATTATTTGTGTTTTCTTGAACCCTATTTGCTTGCTTCAGTTGATCTTAAAAACAATTTACATCAGAAATTATTTAGAAAAACATTTGTCAGTATTAACTAGTCTGAGTTCTAAAGAACAGTAATTTACATATTTTGCCCTTTGCATTGCAGGGATACTATAAATAGACATCATTGCTATGATAACCTCAAGACATTTGGGAGTTGCATGTCATAAATGGTCTCGTCAGCCAAACAAAGCTGAAAAAACAGGTGCTTGCAGAAATCAGTTTAGTTATGAGTCCAGTATAAATGTTAGGTCCCAATCCTGTGAAGGCATATGGATTTGTCCTAGTACATCCCACATCAGGATCTAGGCTTAAGTGAGTGAGAGACAGTGATTTGTGGCAGTGGAAATACCATGCTGCATTTCTTTGCAATAAAAACATTCTATCAGCTAGCTCATTTGTACATCAGGGACCCAGCTGAGAATCAAATGACTTTCCATTTTAAAAAGACCTGAGTTTTACTCTATACAAGTCAAAAGTTTGGCTTCACTACTTGATAAAGACAATTTGCCCTTAGGTGAAACTTGTAGATCACAGAAATAGAAATCTGGCAAACAACTAGCTGTATATGAAACATGCTGATGTACAACAGAATGACAAAATGTTTAAACATTTTACCCTTCATTTAGTAATAGAGCACATATAATAATCTCCATTTACCCACTGAAAATCTAATCTTTGGTACTGCCACTATCAACAACGACGGGTCTGTTTTTCCCCCCAATATTTGAACAAGGCCTGACTCCAAAACATGGAGATCTGTTTGAATAATTGAGCAAAGCTATTTTGCCATGTTTCTTCACCCTCAATTGAACTCAGTGTTTTTTCTTTTTATTTCAAAAGGGGTTTATGGGGTATTTAGTAATAAATTTATTAGACAAGAGACTGCTCAAATCTGAGAGGGTCAAAGCAGGAATGTACAGATACAGAATATAATGCTTGCCTTCCAGGAGGTTTCTAAGAGTTTTTCAATTTAGGTCGGGTAAAAATAATGCCAAAATGGCAGTCCTAGCAATATCACCTGTTGACAGAACAAGCATGGCAACATACATGAACTTCAAAATAAAGGGAAATTTAAAAAAAAATTCTCCTTACCTCTGGATTCTGTCCCTCTAAGGAGGAGTGAATGTCACTGGCAGGTCAGCATGGGCTACACCTGTGCTGGGGAAGGGGAATCTCTCTAGGACTGGCATTTTGGCAATTTCATCAGCCATGAATTCAAAAGGTATCAGCAGGGCCATATAGCCAGACTCTGTCCTGGTGGACCCAGCCTAGGGCAGCTTCCACTCATGTGACCAAAAGCTGCCTGAGAGAAACTCCATTGGCTACGTAACACATGGAGCTGTTAGAGGAAGAGTGATGGGGAGAGGTGGAGCAATGAGCCCTGCCTTCTGCAATGCCCAACAGCAGAGCAAACTTTGCTGCTGCAGCTGCAGCTGGTGGGCAGCCCTGCAGCCAACAGTGACAAAAGTTCATGCCACTGCCAAGCTATCAGAAATCCTGGAAGGCAGCTGCTATGCTTTACTTGGCTCATCAGCTGAAGTTACTAACAGCGTGCCACATGTTTTTAAAGGCAGACACTGTGTGGTAACACTAGAAGTTATTAGCAATTACATTTTTTGACTTGAGACACATGCCTTTACACTGAATTCGAGAAGTGCTCTTTTTTCATTGGAAGGTGCAGTGCTAAAAAGAAAAGGGCAGAACTGAGGAAACTAAGGAAAGAAATGCATGGGAGAAAAGGGAGCAAGGAAGAAAGGAGAATGGAAAGATTGCTTCTCCCCTCCACCTCCCTTCTTTTAACTTTTTTTTAAATTAAAAAGGTTTTAAAAATCTCATCTCAAGTTCCAGAGAGGTAGCCGTGTTAGTCTAGATCAGCAAAACAAACAAGGAATCCTGTTTGACTTTTTAACCAGAATTTTTAAAGATTAACAAAGCTCATACAATAAATAAATGTCTTTAAAAGTGCCACGAGATGCCCTGTCTCTTTTTTCAAAGAATCTACAACGATGATCCCAATATATTAAGTTTGCTTTAGCACATATAGTCTGGACGCAAGTTAACATGTCAAGGTAAACACCTAGCTCACTCATCTCATCCCATGTATTTATCTTCACCTACTAAAATTAAAAAAAAAATAAATTAATAGAAAAACAAACCCCCTACAAAATGTCTATTTGTTAGTACCAGATCAGCACACATCTTTTTTTCTGTGAAGACACACCTGCTAAGGACAAGGCCCTTCTGCTGACAGTAATATTGATTCAGAATTGTTAAACACAGATTGGTTGGCTCCAAGTAACCTTCAGCAGCTGTTGGGAAATGGTCAACAATTCACACTTTCATTGCACATTAAAACTATCTGCAATGCATAACAGATGAATAATAATGTTAGTGCAATAGCAGTAAACAGGAGTGTGAACATTATTTACTAAAATAATGAAATTCAAATTAAAAAACACTGATCAATATGCGACTGAATAATAGCTGCTTCTACATTTTTATTTTTTAAGAAACACATTTAGTGTCTACCTTTCTTCTTTGAAAAGTTGGTTTAAGAGCACATGTGAATGCAATCTACAGGAATAAAAACATAAACTTGAGAGAAAAGCCCACACGATGAGGTATCCTAAATAGAAAACGACAGCTTGAAAGCTATCCCTTTCGTTGCCAACTACTCCTCCGAATCACAGTATTTGTAACAGGGAAAGAGTCAGATAAAGAATGGCATTTATTGAGACACAGTAAATGATGTGTTTATTTGTTCTAAATTATAAATGTGTGAAGCAATCACATCACAGAGTTACATCTCTCTTGAATAGCTGATTTTATATAATCTCTGTAAACTGGTCTACAGCTACTGTATCACTCTCTATAATAAACCTAATCAAAACAAGGAAACAAGCTTTAAGTTAAAAAGACTGACCTGGGTAGACGATCAGAGATGCTTGATCTCTATTATTTTATTTCAAATTAATTTTTTGCCACCCAAGTATCATAGTCTGTATTCTCCCCTGATTTGAATAAGATCTAATAGGTAATAAATCATTTTTCAGTTTTCGAGCATTAGGAGATTGTAGTGGTATGTTCTGCTAACCCACTGAAGTTTGTATCATTCTGTTTCACAACAACTGGGGCATTAAATAGTCTTAAATCAAAGGGCTGTCCTCTTTTCTGCTCTGCAGCCACTCCTGTGGCTTTGAAAATCCAATATGAGAAATCATTCTTTATGGCAACCTCTGTAGCTCCAAGCAAAGCAATTTAGAGAACATTTTTACCAGAGCAGTTTCTACATACTGCTTCTGTTACAAATTACTTTGCTTTTGACAACAGTTACAAAATATGCAGTTTAAGTAATACAAATTGGTTATCAAATTACCATGATGAAAACGGATAAAAAAGTTGTTTTCTATCAACAAATCCATTATAAACTAGCAACATAACAAGAGTATTTACTCAGCATCTCTTCATTCCTGCTAATTTGGCACAATGTTATTAGAGCTGAAGCTTTAAATGCAATTCATTCAAATCTTTCATTGTAATTTGCTAATGTAGTACATATTGCCTTAGCTATCTTTTTCCATTATAAAGGTGGAACAAACATCCTTGCTAACAACAAAAATCATTCTTCAACTCTGATCAACATATTTATGTTCCAATTATAATTATTACTAATAAAAGTCTGAATAAACTTGACATTTAAAAATATTTTGGTACATTTTGCACTCTTTCTATACACCATGCTCTAAAAGCTCTAAGCCATTAAAATGCTATTAGTTAATATTAAGTTCATTTGCTCTTAAGAGTTCCCTATAAACCTATAAACCTGACATAATTACAACATTTTCACACAAATTATGACTAATTTTCATAACTAACATATAAGGTTTTAAAATGCTACTGAATAAAACCTGGTTTCAGATTAAAACTCAAGTACCGCAGCACATTAAAGCCTTTTTTTTTTTTTTTTTGCTTTGCTTTGCTTTATAACACTGAATAATTTCTCCAGATACTTAGTGAAGATAAAATGTACATTCCTTTCCAACTACAGTCATGGCCAGTTTTTCTGATGCACTCCTATTATATAAGAAAGAGATTAGGGAAGAAGGCAAAAAAACCTGAATTCTATTGTATATTACTACTACCATTCACTCACTGTTTGAACTTATGGAAATTACTTAGACTACCTGAACTCAGCTTATCCATAATGCCACTCATCTTCCTAAAGTGCTTTGATATCCATGGACCAAAGACTAATTAAAAAGTGTTGCTGTTACCATTATTACTGCACGTGACTGTTTTTGTAAAGCCTGTTTACCACTATGTAAAAAGAGAATAAAGTTAAGGCCTTTTAAATAAAGGCAGGCTTTTAGCAACAGATTAGATGCACCCTTTACTAATACCAGTTGTTGACAATGGACAATTTGCCTACAATCAGCAATTTAGCACAGTATTTCTCAACAACTAGTCCATGGACCAGCTCCAGTTCCTGAGATCTCCAGCACAGTATAGGAATCCAGTCCCTGGTATCGAAAAGGCTGAGAAACACTGATTTAGCAGATGAACATATACCTTTATTACTAATTAATATATCTGAGAATAATTGTACTATATCAGGCAAATTATGCAAATATTATATATTCAATAGAGAAGTTATATCTTTTCATGAAAACAAACAAAGGGGAAGCAAACAAATGTAATTATATCGAAGTGATTAAATGAGAAGCCCAAGAAATTAAAGAATCAAATAAATGCAAATTAAGGTTGATTCTCTATCTTTAGATCAACAGATTTGTGTTTTGGTGAATGAAAGTATATTTTTACTTTGAATTTACTGGATTAGTGAATTATATTTTTAGAAAAACAATACTTACGAACATTTTCCATTATAAGCAATATATGAAAACAAGTTCAAATTTACATATGTTAAGACCATTGGTGTATTTTTATATTTAGCTTAAATACACACTACTATGTATAACTCCCATCATGAAATTGATAGATTGTAGAAAACTGATCACTGCTGTTACTGCCCCTCTTTGCTCTCTCTTTTTCTTTTCTTTTTTTTTTTTAAATGGACAATACTACAAACAAAAGGATCTGATTCTCATTTACTCAAAGCCCAATTCATACTCTTCTCACAGTGTCAAGAGACCTGACTGTGAGTACAAACCTTGAGTAGCGTAAAGGGACCTTTCTGTAAATGAAAACCATGACTACTAGAATTTTCTGAAAATTACATTTTAACTACTGTGATGCTGCAATTATTTTTGGGTGATTTATGGAGACTATATCATACACCAAAATGCAATTTTTTTTGTGGAGATTTTAAACAGATTGAAGTTTTGTACATTACAAAATTCTGTGCTGCTATCTATCTATAAAAACAATGTGAAGTGATTACAAACATGTTGATAAAAATTCTTCAGTTTTCTTACAGTACAGGCTCTCACAAATTATTCCAGAATGGTGGGTCTCAGCCAGGAGTACACATAACCCCGGAGTACGCTGTGTAAAGGCCTTCCATGGGGTAAATCAGCACATCCAGATATTTGCCTATTTTTATAACAGCCTACTTAAAAACACCAGTGAAGTCAATACAAACCAAAATTTCATAAAGACGATGACTTGTTTATACTGGTTCATATACTATATGCTGAATCAGAAGTACAATATTTATATTTCAATTGATTTATTTTATAATTATACAGCAAAAAGTGAAGGTAAGCAATTTTTCAGTAATGGTGTTTTGCATTTTTATGTCTGATTGTGTAGGGAAGTAGCTTTTAAGTGAGGTGAAACTTGGCAGTATGCAAGATAAGAGTCCTGGAAGGAACACAGTAGTCTGGAAAGGTGGAGAACACCTGGTCTAAATACCACCCCATCCAATCTACAGTAGGGGTCAGCAACCTTTGCTGGCTCTAGTGCCAGCTCCACCTCCTCAAACCCAACCCACAGCAGATTCCAGGGCCAGGGCCAATAAGGAAAAGGAACCCATCCCCTGCTCAGTGCATGAGCTGCTCCCGCTAGGGAGTGGAGCCAGCAGGGGATGGGAGCTGCACACACGGGCACCCTTTCCTTTCTGGCTGTGCTCGCTCACTGGGAGCTTTAGCATGCATACCAGCAGCTGTCAAACCCAGATGTATAGTATATGTTATATTATTATTATTATTATGCTATTATACCAATCCCAAAGGCTCTTCGATTTATGCACTATTTTCTGCAGCACATCTGTTGCATTCAACACTTCCAATAATGACCTGTACTTCATTTGGAAAAGTGGTTTGTCTGTTTAAAGTGAAATATTCTATGGCCCACATATACACTCACCATTCAATTTCAATTAATTTTTCAAAAAATAGTGCCTTGAAATATACAGATATTATTCTTTCTACTGTAGATCTCATTTCTTTTATTATGTATTCCAACCCCAATATGCCAATATAGATTTAGACTCTGACCCGGAAAAAACTTACACCCACTTATGCATAACTTAGTCCACTCTGACATGTTTCAAGACCCCAAGAAGTGAGGCAATTCCTCACTATCTGCTCTTGAGTTTTGTCTGTGCTTATTCTGAATCAACAATCTTAAAATACCAGCCTCTGGCAACATATACCCAGCTTTCCAGGCCTCTGCAGGTTTCACTCTTTCTGTACAGGTTAAGGAGTTCTCCAAGCATTGCTCTGGAGTACCTAGACATCATTCCACTGTGCACTCTCAAAACTCTCAGATTCGGTACTCCCAGAGGAATAGCACAACCCAACATGCATGATTCAGCACAGGATCATCACTTTTAATTAACACACAGCACTTACGGACAGAAGTGAAAACAAGAATAAGAGATTCAAGTGGCGTAACCATCTGACCTGACCCTATGACTTACACTTCCCTGCATTTATTTTCCTCCTATTCTGTAAGTTCCCCATCTTCAAAGTGTCTGATGAAGTGGGATTTTCTCCCATGAAAGCTTATGCAATAAAATAATGTTAGTCTTTAAAAGAGTCACAGGACTCCTTTTGGAAACAAATACTTACCTGCAGAGGTTAGAGTATAATTTGGTGGGGCACAGAACCCTCCTCATTGGGTGGGCCCCCCTTCCTGCATGGTCAGGTCCCCCCAGACCCCAGCTCCTGCCCACCAAATGCCAACACCCCACCCCAGATCCTGCCCTCATTATCCATTCCCTTGTCCCCAAAATCCACCCCCAACCCCAATACCCACCTCCAGCTCAGGTACCCCTAATGCCCTGCCCCCAGTGTGAGCCAGATACCTCAGTACTCACTGGAAGCATGCTGAGCCAGGAAACTGCACAGCCTCTGCATGCACAGGGGAGCCTGCCCCCCTCCCCTGCCCACCAGAACGCAAGGGAACACCGTTCCAAGGCCTACTATTTTTTAGAGGCGCAGCATTTGGTCCTGTAAAAATAGAAACTGGTGCCAGAACGCTGAATTCCAGGTCCCACTGTTTTTCAGTGGTGGCCCCAGAACGCAGCATTCCAGCACCGTTTTCTATTTTTAGGGGGCCTAGAATGCTCAGCCCCTAAAAATAGTGAGCCCCTCTCTGAATAGCATTCCACCATGTTCCAGCCCACTTTACCCCCTGCTTACATGTAAAACAAAATCATAACACATTTTCTAAAACCTGAACTTAACTAACAAGGCATTGCTTCTACAATACAGCTTACCCCAAGTCCTCTCTCTGGTATTTTCAATCAGTTTGACTATTAATCCCCCCCGCCCCCAAAGAGCAAACCTACTGTCAGCCTGTCATCACCAACTGCTGTTTCACTTCTTCTAGTACATGTTCTCTCTTTAAAGATTTCATAATCCTTCATTAGCATTCAAGTCAGATTGTCAAGGGATGCCTACTGAGAACAATACAAAGCTTAATTTCCATGAAACAGACATATGGACAAACATTTCTTGCCTGAAAGAACACCTGCTTTTCACCTTTCTGGTGCCCAGCCCCAAGTCACAGATCTTAAGAATGCAACCATCAGTATATAACTCCTTACAAAACATTCATGAACACATTTAGCAATGTTTTTCACCACTAGTGTGACCCAGGCTTTCATCAAATACACTAAATGACATTATTTTGGTGAACCAAGGGATCCCTGTACCCTTGTGCCTTTGCAAGTTGGCATCCAAAGTTTCTTGGGGCTGAGGCACCAAACAAAATAGTTCCACCAGCTTCAGGTGGGAACCGTATGTGCTTAATTTAACACATTGTGAGTAGGCCACAACTCAGTAAGGACAACTCAGAATGCCTTAAACAGTTGTACAAAACTGTACTAAATTTGTACATAAATTGTTTCATTAAGTTGGCTCCCTACCAATGAAATATTACTTTGGCAACTCTTTTCAGAAGTCAGATTTAATTCATACAAAATTAGTGATAAAAGAGAAACGTTTACACTAACAAACTTGTACATGGGATGGGGAAACAAACAGATTAATTGGAGGTCGATTCTCTCTCTCTCTCTTTAATATCCCATCTCTATATTCTGTAAAACTGCATACAATAAAATCACTAGTAATTGATACATTTTCTGTAGTGCACTAAAAGCCTTTAAATGCTACAAATCTTCAAAAACTCTATGCTGCAACCTCTCTGATTTGGAGCAAGACTTTCTATCGCTTTAAGTATGGCCCTCTTCTGTCCCCAGTAATCAGCCACATGCTATCTGAATACTAAGGTGACCTCTGAGGACAAACTAAAGTAAAAGGACATTTATGAGCCACTGTGTCTATCGTCAAGGGTAGCAGAGCATTGACATCTCACCAAAATTTTCAGAAACTTCATTTTTACTTCAGTGTTGCAATATGCAAAAATGCCTCTGAAGAGCAATTGTGCACTTTTGAAAGTGTAGGCCTTAATTCTCCCTTTCAGTTGTGGGTTTTGTTTTTCTGAATACATGAACCATCATAGACAATGTATAAACAAACATACCTATGCACAATATTATTTTCCTTTAAATCACTGGCTAACACATTCTATGACTCTTCCTACAATTTAACAATGCTCAGCTTTTAGGCAGATCATCAACCTTTACATTTCCTGATCCTAGACAGCAATCTTAGCAGCCCAACAATTTATGTTTCAGTGAAAAAAGGAAATGCTTAAGGGAACTGCTTTATACGTTGACATTGGTCAAAGCAATTGCTTAGTGCAGTCAAGGAGAACTGAAGGATACTACAAGACATTTGGAAACCAAGAGAAACTCACATTAATTGAATTACAAAATGTACCATCTAAAAAAAATTGTCATTTTAGTAAACATGAGTTAATGAATACTAACATTTACAAAGTAATGAACCCTAGATACAGACTAGAGTCCTTAACCAATTAAAATTTGACTTCTAAGCAAGCAAGAGATTTAAAAGAAATGGATTGATTAATTTTTAACTTCTGATGCTAGATTTCTGTATTTTACGATTCCAGGAAAATCAGTGTGCACCTTATTGATATTACTGTCAAAACACAAAAGACTAAGAAAATGTATAACTAGTAAATTGCTCATGAATTCTACAACATATATGGCTTTGAACTGTTTAAAAAGAATTAGACAGCAATACACAGTGGGTCAAAATCCAACTTTTACTGAAGTCAATTTTGCCTTTGTTTAAAGAGAGCACAGGATCAGGCCTAACATATAACACTGAAATTCATTTTTGCATAATAGTTAAAGTATTAAACTACAGCTAAGGGAAAACGCTTGGATGGACTTTTCCTGATGTTTCTTTTTGCCATGACCCCAAAATGCCACAATGGCTGATTCTATATAAAGGGTGCAGAAATTCATCAGCAGCTTGATGCTGAGTGAAGTTTATGCGGTTTGCTTTAAAAGCTACTGAACTAGACTACAGCACTTCATTCTTCTGTTACTGCTGTGAATTTCAATGCAAGGGCTTTTCCATATTAAAGCCTTAAGTTGCCAGCTAATGCACTGTATTTACTAAAACAGCATTAAAAAATAATGTAAGGTCTAGCCTCTAGATGGTGCTTGTGTATGCGTATCAATAAAATAAAATACGAAAACCTGTTTTGAAGGCTTTTGATCTTTGCTCTTTAGTCACTCTAAACTGCCTATGCATTCTGGATGGTCTCCAAAGAGCATGATATTGCATGCAGCATGTACTGCAATACTTACCTTCACAAGCAGGGTGAGTTACTATACGAACAAAGCAAAGATCATTCATTGTCCTAGACAATGCAGGAGGAAAGATAAGACACCAATACTGTAGTTTAACTAGACTACAGCTTTATTAGGAAAAGCATCTGGGAACCATGAAGCAATAACTAATCCTTCCTCTGTAATCTGTACCCCCTGGCAGAGAGTCCCCACTACACCTGTTGAAGAACAAACAAAGTTTAAGGGGATGTGAAAAAGGAGGTTGTCTCCTCAGGGCAATAGATATTAGGAGCCCCAAGACCTATTCCCATCTGCTTGAGAAGATACACTCTCCTGGTCGGTTTCCAGCTCCAGTTTGGCAGGGAACAGGACACTGCTGAACAGCTATTTCCACAGGGTCCATACCAAGTTGCAAGTTTTGCAACCTAGCTCACCCACTGGGCCCCTCAGAGGATGGGAAAAAAACTCATCTCTTCCAAGCTAGTCTCTGAGGAGACATTGTTTCCCAGTCTCCAAAGACAATGAGCACAGTGCCCATAGCTAGGCCCTTAGCAAGGGGCAGTGGGAAGCTCTTATAAGTCCTCCCCTTTTGTCCAACCAATTAGCCACAGGGTCCAACTCGAGGAGGGATGGGGGTAGGGCTACAACTTTTAAAGGGGCCATCTTCTTCTGTTTTGTCTCTCAGTATGTCAATGCTACTTTAACAATGCTACTTGTTAACTCCTTTAACTTTTTTGCCAGTATTACGTGAGAGAAAAATAACACTTGTTGATTGAACTCCTGCCATGGGCTGCTCTACTTTCAGTCAGAATACCTCTTTCTGACCAGCTCTGGAAACCAGCCCTGTCAGGTCAAGTCTCCTTCCAGAAATTCTGTTTCATCACTCTGTCAGTCTTGCTTCCTCAGGACTCCACAGTTCCTACTTTGTGACTTGGACCTCCAGACAAATCACTGTGGATTTCCCCATTGGGGAAAGTGTGCAGCGAAGTCTCCCCAGACCCACTATCCCAGGCAGTCTTCTCTTTCACTGCCCCTTTAACAATACCACTTCTCCAGTCGGTGGTAGGGGAACCCAGGCCTGCCCCCTAGTCCAGCCACGGGACTCTACAAGCACGCATGATCTGCACTGTCCTTAACCTTTCTGCTGATTCCTTGACTACCTTCCCACCTTCTTTTCTCCCCAACTGTGACTGCGGCCCCTCTTTCAGCAGCTCTCTTCCATTCTCACCTACTGGGCTTTATACAAGCCCCTCCTGTTCCTGTCTAGCTGAGTGCCATCTCTAAATCCTTGCTCATTGGGTTGTCCTTCAAGTGCAACCTAAGATGTTAATTGGACCACCTATCCACAGATATTTCACAATATTCTTTAATTCCTTTTTAAATATATACGTGACACAGAGACCAATTAGTTACAACTGGCAAAGGTTTCACTGTTCCTTATAAAGCAAGTCTGGTCTCAGATGTGACAAACTCGCCACATCAAATACAGTGCTTTCATGGTATTTATCCACAAAAGATAGCATGTAATGTCTGTGCTCAAAGCCTGTAAAATATCGATAGCCATATATACTGTGAGATGTGTACACACGTAATATTTAAGGAGCAATATAATTACACTGAAAATTATGACCTTATGCGCTTGGCATGAAAATGAGTCACAAGGGGAACATATGATTCGCTAATGGCCAATTCAAATGGGAGGGAATTTTCACCACTCTCTGACTTATCAATTATGTTATGTATTGCTCAACAGTCAACCAGACAAAAAGAAGACCTCGAAAAGTCAATGGAAAACCCTCAAACACAAACCATAATCACTGAAAACACTTGACAGCAAAGAGGAACTATAGAATAGTGAGAAGATTACTCTATCTGTGAATAAACAGTACAGAGTTATTCAGTATATCACAGAGACACAGTATTCAATCGCTCTGGATCCATCCACTGAGCATGCATCTTGATGAGCAGAACTGCCTCATGAAAGACTGGGTCCCAGCTTCACAGAGGTAGTGAGCACTGCAAAAGCCTGAACATTGGAGGCAGAATCCACTTTATTAGACAGGAAAAATAACTATTAAGAAGTGTAGGCCTTAGTTCATGTATTATTTTATTTTATACATAGCCATTTGTTTCAATCACTCACTCTTATTTCCATTTGATCTCTATTCTTTCTTAAATACATTTCCTTTCATTTTATTGTAATTAACTGTAAGCACTGTATGTGATACCTGAGTGGCGGTCTAAGGGAAAACTGTGATATACTTCTGCTTTAGGAAGAGAAGATCTGGGATTTCACTGTGTAACCGGTGGTCAGGGGCTGAATAGCTGGGGAAAAGTCTTTGGGATAGGGTACATCTGTTGGTAAGCTGAAGGGCAAAGACCGTTTTGGTGTAGCTCAGAGGAGAGTACTTGAGTAGCTGATATAGGTCAGAATGAGAGTACTTGAGCTGTGTTAGGGAGCTAACCTCCAGCTGGCCACATACAGAACTCTCTTGTGCTGGAGGCAGATGGCAACAAGGTGATCAACAGCCCTGGGTCTCCAGAGAAAGTATCACAATAAGAATTTGCGTTCTCTTTTAGAAATTCACATTGTTTTCCTGCTCACTCTATCTTTCATCTGAGATCAGAATCTGAGACACAGGGGCTGAATATCAATTACATTTGTATCATTATGCATTATATTGTTCAAGGCATGGTGAAGGTTCAGTCTTTCCTCCTTAGATGCATACATTCCATGCAATATAAAGGCAGTACTTACATTTCTGTGATATAGTTTAACTCAATTTTTTTCTGAGGGCAGGATAGAAAAGGATTTGGTGGAAATGTGCTACTGGTGACATTTTAGTTTTCTACGACAGATGTCTTTGTCCTTATTTGGTTAATGCCTGTTTCAACAAGGCCGTAAACGTCTCTAAAGGGGGGCTGAGTGCCCTCAACTCCCACTAATTTTATTGAATTAAGGATGAAGCACCTTGAAGAATCTGAGCCTAGTACCCAACATGTATAACAAAGTGCTGCTTTTTCTCCTCTAGCAGTTCATGTTATCAGTTATGTTTTTACAAAGTTAGAATTTCATTTTCTGGGTCCGTCCGTCCAATCAATCAGTCAATTGATTATAAGCCAAATAATTTAATCATAAATCCTTCATGTGTACAGCCTCCTTCTCAGTGCCCATTGCCTTGGCAGGGACTAATAAAAGAGGATGCCACCAAAAAATGGATCTAATTTAAAAGAAATGTCTGCTTTCAACAATATTTAGACAAAAAGATATTATTTGTGTTTATCACCCATATGCATGTGTAGTTGTACAAAGAATTATGTAACAATAGCTTTGTAAATATGGGTACTTCAAAAATTAGAATGACCTCTGTAAATTACCAGTAACTAATTTCCTTTGCTTCATACTCTGTGCCCTGTTCTTTCCATCACTCATTTTCATTACAATTCCTTTAGGTTTTCATATTCTATATCTGTTTCTCATCTGTTTATAAACACAGACCTATTTACAAGCTGTGTTTTGTTTCACTTCAGCACTGAATAGGAAATATTTGAGCTTTTTTACTCTCTTCAATTTGTCTAGTAAATAAGTTGTATTATTGGAGAAAAGCAAATGGTTCTTTCAGGAAAGAACTAATCTGAAATCCTGACATATTGAAATCAAGTATTTTCAAGATAAGTGATACCATCTTGCTCCAACCAAAAGTGAATCATTCACTCTCCCACGGGCCTCATCTCAATCCTAAAACTCTCCCTCTTCCAATTCGCTAACTAGTCTCCTTCGCAACAGTCTACTAGCTGCTGTCATCCACCTAGGCCATCACAGCCATTTACTGCCCCATCTTTGAAGATCCATTGCTACCTCTGCCAAAGAAAGATCTACTGAAGAAGATGTTTAATGAATTATTAGAGAAATAGTATGAAGAGCAGAAGGTTGAGTAATCAAAACCAAATAAGGATATGACTTAACTAATGGGCAGTTATCAACAGCATCAAGAGGAGAGGTGGTGATGAAAACTGAACAGAAAGCCTTAAGAAAACATCATTAGAAGTCTTCCTGAGAATACTTTCAATGGAGTGGAGAGGGTGCAAAAACAAACACAAGGAATCTAAGATGGAGTGAGAGGATACAAATTTGAGACAATGGGTGTGAACAGTGCATTCAGGGTGGCTAGAGATGAAAGGAAGATGGGAAATAGGATGCGAGCTAAAGCAGGAAAAGGAGTTACAGGTGGATTTTTTGAGTGTGGGAGAAGATCAGAGTATGCTTTCATTTTGCGGGGGAATGTTCAGGAGAGTGTGACTTGATACCTGCAACAGAGGTATTGCCTACACTGGCACTTCACCATTATAACTCATTTCGCTTGGGGGTGTTAAAAAAGAAAAAGCTCTGTCAGCCGGAAAGCTCCTTCCCCTGACATAATTAGTGCAGCTCACGGGGGTGGTTTAATTATGTCAGTGAGAGAGTTTCCCTGGTCAGCTGAGGGCAGCTACCAGACACATCTTACAGTGATAGTGCTGTGCTGGTCTAAGCTCTCCAGTGTAGATGTGACCAAAGGATTCTGCAGAACAAATCTGTCCATTTTGAGAAACAGCATTTTATTGTTACCTGCTTCCTTCATCCACAACACACTGGGTCACTCTTTAGCATAGAGAAACCAGACTAAGAGTCAGGCAAGATGGGACAGTTTCATGCTCTCTCTGTTTCCCTGGCCTCGTTATGAAAAAGTCCTACTGAAGCTTCTGTGTTTGAGCTAGGCAGAAACAGCTGATTTGCAACCCTTGAAGAGATATTAAATTAGTGATGAGAACAACAGCTTTCATTTAAACTAGAGCCCAACTGTTTGCTTTCTCCTCAGTCGGAATACAAACAAGTTGTGGGAAAAAAATCAGCAATAAATTTGGTCTGCAAATGCAGTAGTGTCAAATCAGTGATAGCCAAATCGAGCCCATGTGTGAACATAGGAAACATTCTTTTTAAAAGATCTGCACCTGCTTAACCCAGCATTGAACTTGGCAGGGAACAGGATGCAATAATCCCTCACTATACATCTCTGATAAACAACCCTGCAGAATGGTCCCCTGAACAGTGGTCAAATTCAAAGAGTTATTTACACTAGACCTGTGGTTCCCAACATTTTCTCTGCTGTGGCACACCCTGCTACCTTTAATTAATTTGAGGCACACCACCATATCGTTTCCAAATGAACTCATGAATATTCATGAGCCAATAAGCAATCCAGAGCTCTTTGAATAGTTTTTCAAAAAATTTTGTGGCACACCTGCTCAGACCTGACAGCACACAAAAGTGTGCTGTGGCACACTGGTTGGGAAACCCTGCACTAGACGAAGGCAAACACTAGAAAAATGAATGGTATGGAGATGAGTGTTTTGCTGGTGAAGGATGGCCTACATGTTTAAGAACGTCTTTCCCATCACTAATTTCTTTGATTCTATGCAGGAAAGTATATACATATAATAGCAGTGGTGAAAGAATACATCAGCTGTTGCTCCATGCTATACAAAGCAAAATGGATATATGAGCCCCACAGAGCTTACATTTGAAATCATAGAGGCAACACACAGGTTGAAGGTCCAAGCTCAAAATGATACAGATTTCTGCTGCCCCTGTTAAATGCTTCTCATTGGAAGAGTATCATTGCAGGGATTTGAGGAAGACTATGCTGTACAGGAGTGATTTGAGTAGAGAGTGAACATGTTTGACAGGCAAGGAGGAATGATGTCAAACATTTTGAGTTTGGATATTTAGCACTTTTGTCTTCCTTTGTTTTTGTTTAAAAGTGATTCTTCCTTACTGGTGCTGCCTGTGGCTGACAAACTACAAGGTAACTTAACACAGGGCATGTGGGAAAAGCCATGACAAGAGGGTTACTTGTAAGTGTGACAGAATAAAACACTTCTTTGATATGTGTCCATGAGAAGAATATTTATTAGCAATTTGTTGTTTCTCTGTGCAAGATAAACACCCAGCAAGGCTTGTCTTTTAGTTTTGTTATCTTTGTAAACAAAGCATCTGAACATCATTTACTTCCTGTCTTTAGGCCTCATCTTACTTCCAATTAATGTTATCAATACTTTTTGTGTGTTTAACATGCTGTGGACACCACTGGGTACACAAACAATAAATTAATGATAATAATGATTCTTTTGATCACTGCAACATGATGTGGGGTGGGAGTAGATGTATTGCTGACAGAATACCTCCCTGACTGTAGGGGTGTGCTGAGTCTGACAGGATACAACTAATAACAGCAGAAAATAAAAACAATTTCTGTGTGCTACCACCAGCCCCACCTGCTGTTACCAGAGAGCTATCCTGGAATGACCCCAGTGAGAACAGGATTGCCTGTCATGTGAAACAGCAGGTGAAGTAGTTTAGCTGTAGGGATAATGTAAGAAGTCTTTTAATACTTACCAAAAAAGTAGCAAAGAGACAGACACACAACCAGGAGGGAATGGAGACAAAAAGGGCAGACAAGTAAAGAGAAGGGAGTGTGTGTAGGATTGTTATAGCCTCCCACGTTTCATCTTGTGAGCACTACTCCATCTAATCTACATTTAATTCATCTTTGCAAGTGAAGAGTCGGATGGGCATTCATCACTATGCAGAACACCATCTGGTGGACTAAATTCTGAATGTTTTTGAGAATACGTTAACTCGCAGCATGATACAATGCATACTAATGTACAAGCATTAGAAAGAAACTTTTCATCACCATATATACACACACATTCTCTTGTAACTAAAACTGTCCCTTGAACACAAGTCTCTTGAGAAAATTTGGCTGGTTAGTAGTTTACATTTTTTAAGAAATCATTTTCAGACTTGGTCAGAACCCAAAAGAAAAGAAACTAATTTAAAATAAATAATGCAGGCTGAAAGGTATGCAACCACCTGGAGCCTCTTGGGACTGACTTGGGCAGCGAGCCCAAGACGCTGCCTGCGCTATCCCAGCTGCCTGGGATCTCCAAGCTATTTTCAAGAAAGATGCATAGAGTACTTTTATGCTGGAGCAGGGAGATGTGACCTGCAGATTGTGTGGCCTCAGAACGTGATGCGTTTCCCAGGAGTACTGCAAATAATATTGAAGTACAAAATTCTTATTTAAGGAAAAACTGTGAGCCCAGATTTTCAGTTTGACATTCTATTCTATTCTATTCTCTCTCTCCCGCATTGTAGGGGTGAGCACTTACTTTGGATTGTCATTGCTCTTCATGGCTTAAAGAAGTATCTCAACTTAAGTGGACTGCCTAAAGGCTGACAAGCAACAAGAGGAATCCTCCCTATCATCTTTCCTGACATCATAGGGTCCTAAACTCAGAAGCAAAGCCTTCAGATTTCCAAAGTAGATGACCTAAAGTTTTTTGGGGCAGCAGAGAAAGACAGTTGGTGCCTGCTAGTTTTGATAAGGCTCTTTAGATCAGGGGTTCTCATGAGAAATTCTTTGAGGGCCTGAGAGTGGAGGACACGGAGTGGAGTCTGAGGCCCCATGCCAAGAGTCCAAAGCCCCATCATTCCGTGGTCAAAGCCTGGCGTCAGCACCCAAAGCCTCGTGGCCCCAAGAAAGTGAGTTGGGAATTCACCAGCTGCCTGCTCCTTTGGCACAGTGCTCCATGTATCTTGAGAACAGAACAAGGTGCTGACACATGCTGGCAGCTCCATCAACTAAAACCAACGCAATGCATGCAGAAGTAACAGAGGGAGGGTCCAATGCTTTCTTCCCCTACTTCTGATTGTTGCTCAGAAGGGTGTTGTGGCTGCAAGAAAAGCTTCTAGTGCAGCTTTTCTCAACCTTTTGCAGGTCATGACACACTTGGTGGAATATCATGACCTTACAGGTCACACCAGGCCTCCCACCCACCCACAGGCCAAATCTATCCATCTTACCATCTTTCCCACCCAGACAGTAACGTGTCCTGACACAGGGGTTGAGAACCACTGTTCTAGTGGACGCATTTGAGAAATGATGCTTTACAGCATCGCTTTCCTATCTTTTAGAGCAATCACTTATTCAATTGCATTTCAGTAGGTTACTGAAATTTTGAACAATCAAAACACAACAGCCCCAGAAGCTGGACAGAAATGTTGCGCCAGGGCTCAACGCCTGGGATTTTGAAAAGATGCAAAGTGCAGTAGACAAATGAAAATACAGTTGGCTGAGACAAGATAACAATAAAGATGTCTGCACAGACTACTAGTCTCAGCAATCACTAGCTTAATCACTGCCAAATATTTGTGATTCGTAGGTTGCACAGCTGTGGTAGCCTTCACACAGGGATTCAGAACTGGATTTGATGTTGGCTTTGTATATTTTGATTGGATGTGCTTCCCATGTTTGAAGAATGAAGTTACAGAAAGTGCAAAGGTGTTTTTAGCAAAAGAGAATAAGTGTATGATGGAAGCCAGGGTTACTAACAGAGCAAAGAAGAGGGTCTTTGTATTATGAATGCTTATCCTTTGGCATGTATATCATGGGTATTTATACAAGGCCATGGAGCCCTAGACTGAAACTTTACTACACAAATTTAATACAGAGATAAGTTATATCAGAAAGGAAAACAACAACATTTTATCATGGTGTGTATAAATATTAAAAATTATCCAAAAAAAATTTCATATTGTGTTCCAATACTGCCATCAATTACCCATATGCAACTCTCAGCATACTTCACTGAGAACTGTATGAAAGAATATGAGGGCAGTAAGTGGCTCCTTATGAATATTTATCTACATGAAAAATGAGACCACAAATAAGTTAGCATCATTTTGATAAACATATTTTAAAATGTCTGTTCCAATATTTACCTGACAGAATGGAACTATCTAGTTATTGGGTTATTAAAATAATCTCTTTACTATCCATAATGAGTGATTTGGAGCTATTAAAAGTGTTCATGTAAGACTGCAAATTTCAACTCCTACAAATGTCAATGCTGACAGAACTTGAAATGCTATGTTTTAAAACATACCATCCTGTAATGATTTAGGACAAAATAGTGGAACAGATGATATGGGACCTAAAAAGCAGGTAAAATATTAATGCCAATCAATGTATGTTTCTGGAAAACATGTCTTTTCAAAATAAGCTGATACAATTTTTTGATGAGGTTACAGGTTGGATTGATAAAAGTAATTGTGTTGATGTAATATACTTAGACTACTGTAAGGCCTTTGACTTGGTACTGCACGGTATCTTGATGAATAAACATAGAACAATACAAAATCAACATGGCACTCATTAAATGGATTCAAAACTGGAGAACTGTCAAAGGCCTGTGTTTCAAATGGGGTTTTGCAAGGATCATTCCCTGGTCCTATTCTATTTAGTGTTTTTGAAATAACTTGGCAAAAAATCAAAATCATTACCGATAAAATTTGCAGATGAAACAAAGATTGGAGACATGGTAAATAGTAAAAGGGACAGGTCACTCATACAGAGTAATCTGGATTGGTGGATAAGCATTTCAGTATAGCCAAGTATAAGATCATACATGTTTAGGAACAAAGAATTTAGGCCACAGATACAGGCTGGAGGACTATCCTGGGAAGCACCAACTCTGAAAAAGACTTAGGCTCATGGTAGATAATCAGATGAATGTGAACTCCAAGTGCAATGCTGTTGCCAAAAGGGACGTAGGAAGGTGGCCATTTCTCAAGGGCCCTCTGGTAGTAGACATCATAACAACCAGTCTCAATTTTCTCTTTACTAATCCAGAAAAAGAAGCATGAACAACCTCACTGTTCAATACAAAGCCGCATCTTTTGGCATAATTTATTCATAAATACCCATGCAGTAATTCCTGATAACTTTTGTAGCGTAACTAGGCCTGGTCCACACTTTCACACTAAGTTGACAGAAGATATACAATTTATGTACAGTAGAATGCGCATCTCCTGTCGACTTCCTTACTCGTACTTACTGTGGCACCTTCACTCAGCTGCATTGAACAGAAATGCTCTCTGTCCAATGCAGCATTACTTTTTTTGGAGGGGTGGAGTTACTACATCAAAGGGAGAGCACTTCTGGTATCAATTGAGTGTGTCTATACCGGCCACTCAATCGATCATGTTGCTTTGATTTTGTGGGGATCAGTGCAGTATCTTCACTGCAGATGTGGCTCTATTCTCGTTAACACAACAACACACACCGACAATAGAGTGGGTTCCCATTCCTCTCTTCAGGGACATCATTTCCTTTTCACCCACTCTAGAGTCTACCAACTCTCTGTCTGCTGTTCCAAGGCCCACTCTCCAAGCCTCCATGTGAGATTGACCAGTTTTATGACTCTTCTACCACAAATCCAAAGTCAAGTCTCGCATAAAGGAGAACCCCACTGTGTTCCAGGTCTCCCTGCTTGAGAGTCCAGCCATTACTTAAGGAATGTCTCTTTGGGACTAACCCATTGTTCCTGAATCCAACCATAACCCTGTTCTGGTCCTTGCCCAAAGGGTTTCCCACTCTTCAGGGTCTCACTTTCCAGGACTCCCCTGCCTGAAAGTTCTGCACTTGTCGATCCACCCTTCAGGATCAAATCTCTCGTTTCTGGGCTTGGCTACCCCTGACCAAGCTGCAACCTTCCCTTTTTCTAAGGGTCTCTGGTAGGCTTCCCCATTTTAGACTGTTCCAACAACAATTCTCTTACCATTTTTATCAGGACTGAGCTCTCTTTCTCAGGTCCTCCATAGTGCACCGTTCCTCCAAGCACCTCGTGCTTTTGATGCTCCACTGTACATGGGTCACTCTTTTCCTCAACAGGCAGCTTTCATCTGCCTCTCCTGCGTCTGGCTCTGACTCTCCCTATCTCTTCTCCTCCAATCCCAAATGCCCTCTTTTAAGTTGAGCTAGGGAACCAGCTTGCCAATCACAGATGCAGTGGCCTCCTCCTCTTAAAGGGCCAGTGTCACACTACAACAAGAACTAATACAAACCCCAGATGTATACACAGGAAAATATCAAGTAGGACTAGGGAAGCACTTGGATTGGGCACCAATGAACTGCTAAAGGAATTCGGTTCCAAGTCTGGTATCTACAAAGAGTTTTGGAAAAATGGAGAGGGTTCAGAGAAGACCCACCAGAACAATTAAAGGACTAGACAGGAAAACATGCTTTATAGTGAAATACTTAAGGAGCTCAATCTATTTGTTAGTTTATCAAAGAGAAGGTTATGGGGTGACTTGATCAGTCTATGCGTACCTATATGAGAAGCAGAAATTTCATAAAAGGGCTTCCGCCTAGCATGCAAAAATATAAGCTACCATGACCGGAAGTTAAAGCCACACAAATTCAGACAAGTAATAAGGAACATTTTAATGAAAGTAATTAGCCATTGGCCCAACTTATCAAGGGTTCTGAGAAAATCTCCATTCTGGAAATGATTAAATCAAGAATGGGTGATTTTCAAAAAGACTAGCTGTACTTCAAGCACAGCTTTTAGACCTGAAGCAAGAATTAATACAGAGAGGTTCTATGGTCTGTGTTATGCAGGAAGTCAGACTAAGGAATCACAAAAGTTCCTTCTTGCCTTAAAATCTATCAGTCTATTATGTCCAGACCTATTTATGAGCATGTTTTGCAGAATACTTATAGTACACTACAGTATAAGTGGCAATGACTGAAACTTGGTTTTAATATCCAGCAAGAGGCTCTCTTTTCACTTTCTACATAAAGAATACTCTTGCCCATATACCGAAAAAATGCTATTTATAAAATTGATAGCTACTTAAAAACCAGACACGACCCAGAAAAGTCCATCATTAAGCTGAAACCTGGCATAGATATCAGGGAAATGTTTTTTATACTTCTTAGGCTTACACAAAAGATTTCACAGTCTTCTATTTACTTTTGACTTCCCTCCTTCTACCAATATGCTACTGAGGGAAACAAATTTATTTTAAGTTCTAAAGGGGTAGCCAAGTTAGTCTAGTTCAGTAAAATGAACAAGAAGTCCTGTGGTACTTTTAAAGAATAACAAACTTATTTATTGCATGAGTTTTTATAGGAGAAAATCCCCATTTGTCAGATGCTATGACAATGGGGAGCTTACAGACTGGGAGGAAAATATGTGCAGGGAAGTAAGTGTAAGTCATAGGATCAGGTCAAACTGTTATAGGAAATCAAAGCAGTAGATTAGATTTAAACACTGGAGAAAGTATATAGAGGAAGGTGAGGTCATATCACTTGTCGTAATGAGAAAAAAAATCCAAAATCCTTATTAACCCCTGAAGCAACTGTGCCAAATTTGCATATGAATTCCAATTCTGCAGTTTCTCTTTGAAGCCTTGATTTATTGTTCATTTGTTTGTGCACAGTTATTCACAAAGCCTCAATGGAGTGATCAGGAAGACTGAAGTGTTCACATACTGGTTCTTGAATATTGTGATTCCCGATGTCAGTTTTGTGCCCATTTATTTTTTTGCACAGAGATTGTCTTGTTTGTCCAATGTATAAGGTGTTGTGGGCATTTCTGGCATATGATGGCATAAATCATATTGGTGGATGAGCAGATGAATAAGCCCTTGATGGAGCAGTTGGTTTGATTTGGTCTGTGATGGTGTCTTATGCAGCTATGTGGGCAAAGTTGGCAACATGGTTTGTTGCAGGGATATGTGCCTGTTTTAATAGTTCTGCTGTTTGGTCTACAGTTGCTGGTGAGTATCTGCTTAAGGTTGGGGGGCTGTCTGTAAGTGAGGAGAGATCTGTCTCCCAAGGCTTGAGAGACTGAGAGGTCATCTTGTAGAATAGGCTATAGATCCTTGATGATGTCCTATAGAGGTCTGACTTGGGGGTTGTAGATGACTTTGCTAAGAAAAGTACCTTATAGCATCTTTAGGTTATGTCTATACAAGGACTCTCAGGAAAGTGAAGGCAAATCACCTACACTGCAAAGAAGAAAACAAAAAAACTGTGGCAGTGAGTCTCAGTACCTGGGACAATTGATTCAGTTCTTCTGCGACTCACTGGGTCAATTGACTCAAGTTCATGCCATGAAGCTAAGTTCGTATGTTCCCTCTTGGGCTGGAGCCCAGGCTCCAACATTCATAAGCCTCACCAGGTCTTCTAACCCAGGCTGTCACTGGAGCAGGAACATCCACACTGCTATTTTTAGCTCCATAATATGAGCCCAAGTCGACTGACCCAGACTCTGAGACTTGGTGCTAATTAGAGGAAAGCAGTGTAGATGTACTGTTTAGCTACACAGCTCACTTCCAAAGGGTTTCAGTAGCTCCTCACTCAATATAGACAAAAAAAGCCTCAGAACTATAGTAAACAACTAAACTAAGGCAATATTAGGTATTAAAAAAAAAAAGAAAAATAACATGGCCCCATTTAGCAAAACATTAGTACTTTTTATCAAAATCTCTTAAACTGATAAAATGGAGAACCAAATGACATGATTGTTGTGACTGCTGATTATGCAACTATTCATGTACAGATAGAAGCTTTTCCCCTTGCCTTCTTTATAATCAGCCTCTTCCCGCCAGATTCCCTCTGTAATGTTGCTCTCCAGTGTATATGATAGCAAAATAAGTTCCACAGAAATGAAAAGGGATTTAGACCTAGCCAGTTCACATAAGGTTCAAAAATATTCTTTCAAAACATTTTCATTTTTATTTTCATTCCTCTGACCATCTATGATTCCTAAATTGGTCTGTCATTGGAAGCAGAAGGAAATATAAATGATTCCTAGTAGGAATAAAATAGTATAGAATATTGCATGAAAAAGTTTATTCTTATGAGATTTCCAGGCTGATTTCTAGGCCAAACAGTTGCACATAAGCTTTTCTGACCCTTAAAATGAATGATTTGTTGATTGGACTAGATTGTGACATAAATTAAACATACTGTGACAATTAAGAAGAGGCTGATTATATAAGTGAAAGCTGCTATTAACACAAACCAATCAATCAATCAATCACTTTTTCTGGGAAACAGAATACATAAGTAAGAGTACACCAGATAATGGATAACATGAAATATTTTGAGTCTGGCTGAGCACCACTGCTTTTTAAGTGAACAGCTGACCTATAAAGCCACCAGAATATCAGAGCTTTGTCCCCAGCTGTATGTAGTCAGATCTTTCTGGACATTAAACCAACAGATAGTGGCTCAAAATTTGGTTCTTCCATTATAAAGACTATTTTTAGCACATTACACTTAGGACAGCTCTACATTACCACTTACTTCAATATAATCTATGCTGCTGCAGGCTGTGAGTAAGCCACCCCTCTAAGTGATGTAAGATACAGTGAACAAAGCACTGGTTTGCACAGTGCTATGCTGGTGGGAGGGATTCTCCTGCCAGCACAGCTACTGCCTGTTGCAGAGATGGATTTATTATACTGAGAGAGCTGTTCACCAGATACACTGATGTAGTGCTTCTAGTATAGATTAGCCCCGTCTCAGTCTACTATGTCATAACCCCACTCTAGTTCCCCCCTTGGCCACTCACTGGCCATTGTGCTTGGATTCTACACCTGCATTTCAGTTTTCCTGAAACTGAGCAGAGTTTAGGCACTGTCCTCAACCCTGGGTTTCTAGACACACTCTCAAGGTGCAGATTTTCTTTCTAGTACCCACTTCTGACAGCTCAGAATTTGTAGTCCAAATGCCTTGGTTCTGAGACTAATGCTGGCTCCTCTTCCCAGAGCTCCTACCTTCTAGGTACTCTTGTTTACAGTTTGCCTCTTCAGGGACCCATGGTAATTGAAACAGACAGACCCAGGCTTTTAAAAAATAAATTGTACCAGAGATGTATAATTCTGGGTAAAACAAAAATCTATTCACCATCCACTCTTCCCTCTCTTCAGGATTTGTTCAGAGTCCTCTAAGATGTCCTGAACCCCATTGCTGAAGCTCCTGGATTCTCCTCCAAATTATGGAATGCCCCCCTCTTCTGCAGCCATCTTCTTTCAACCTTTGCTGGCTCTAGACTAGAGTGAAAAATATACCCATTTCCTCCCAATGCTTGTTCCACACTTTTCCTCTTTGCTGCTTCAAGCTTCTTTTGTCCGGTCAACTGTATCTGTGCTGTAAAAGGTCTGTAGGAACATTTCATCTCTATGTTCCCTCTTCTGAGCAAATTGCATACCTTCAAACCCTAGTGCTCTGCAGAGAAGTTGGAGAAAACCTTTTTATCAAAGATGTAGATATTCCTTTGTTCTTCCTAAACCACAGCTATTCTCGTGCTAATAGTCTTTAATGACAAATGGTATCATAGACAGATGCCTTGACTTTGTCCTGTTGTATGTTAGCACAAAGAGTGTGTGGTAAAAATGCATTAAAATAGCCTCTGGAAGTAAAGCATTTCATAAGATCATACCAGAATTTGTAAGTTACACTCAGGATATGTCTACACTTAAAATGCTGTAGCTGCACCACTGTAGTGCTTCAATGTAAACCAGGGGTCTCAAACGCAAATCACCATGAGAGCCACATGAGGACTAGTAGAGGGCCACATGAGGATTAATACGTTAGCCTGAGAGCTGCACCACTGAAATGTTTTCATACAATGATATTGAAAGTATCAGTAATGATTGTGTCATTGCAGGCCACAGGAAATAGCTTTAGGGGCCTCATGCGGCCCCCAGCCCGCGTGTACCCCTGATGTAAACCCTACCTTTGCCAATGGGAAGGCTTTTACTGTCAACACAGGGTAATCCATCTCCCTTGGAGGTGGTAGGTAGGCCAATGGAAGAATTCTTCCAATGACCTAGCATGGCTCTACACCGGGGGTTAGACTAACAGATACATCACTCTGGATATGGGTTTTTCACACCTCTAAGAGACACAGCTATACTGAAGTAAATTCCTAGTGAAGCCCATGCCAGAGATACCCCAAATTGTCACACTGTTGTATTGATATTTCCAACAGAAACTTTTAAGGGACCATAACTCAGTTGGAGACTGTTGTGTGGCCTTTCTTTATGTGCTAATCAGTTGCCAGGTTTCATACAATAACCAGCTGAAATAATCACATTGCATTGTTTGTAAAACCTTGCTCCAGGACACAATAAAAACAAGAAGAAATTGTTACAAGAGCAATGCCAGTCCTAAAGGCCGAATTCTTGACAAGAACTACAACATTCAGTAATCTGAGATTCTGTCTGGTAACTGGATATATTCCTGAGGTCTAGACATACACACCAGCCTCAGTGATTTAACGTGGGAAGGATAAACCTGACAAGAGTATTCTGAGTTTTCTTTTCTCCCCAACTTCTTAACGCATAAAATAGGTTTTAAACCTTCTGACTTCTGCTGCCAATCTAAGGAAAACCAGTTCTTTTTCTTGCACTTCCATGATATTGATTCTTTTACATTAGCATGCAAAAAGGATTCCCCCCCACCCACACTATTTCCCAATCATTACCATTATCTTGTCAGAAAAAATAAACTGTTGTCTTTCAAAAAGTATAGCCTTGGAGGATTAAGGTCACCAATTTGCTCCTGGAAGATACAGCCGTAAGAATAAGAAATGAAATAATTATATTTCCTATAGCAGTCGCATGGATGAAAGGAAAAAGAGAACTATCTTTTATTTTTCAGGACCAATATCAAGGCCTGATCATGGGCACCCAGACCTCGTGATCCAAGCCCAGGTCCACAGTCAGGAGTTCAGAATCACCTGGGGCAGGACTCCAAGAAATCAGAAGCAGGAGGCAAACTGATGATCAGATCCACAAGCTGGCAGAGGCTGAATTAGGATACCAGCGCATTAGAAGCAGAAGACAAACTGGGGATCATAACTACAAGTCAGGAGCCAAGTCAGGTCAGGACACCAGGAAGTCAAGTCAGGGAAACAAGAGCAGGAACCACAAAGCATGCAGTCCAGAGCAATTATTCAGACAACTTTCTGTTCTTGTTTGCTGGCCTCTGTAGGGCCAGCAGGCCAATTGACTGCTTTGGGACTCCATTAATAGGACATCAGGTTTTAGCCACAAACCAGAGCTGGGATTCCTGAATACTGGGTCAGCAGCTGCCAGTTGACTGCCAAGTGGAGGGCTGAAGTGCGGCTGCTCTGAGGTCCATGGGTCATGGCAGACCAAGCTTCACAAATTCATCTTAATATATGACTGTTACAACTTTCCATCAAAAAAAAAAAACTAACCTGAGGGCAAGTGCAAAAGATTTTTGTTTTACTTCATTGCTGCTGGTTTTATTCTTTTTTGAAAAAGGAAGGGTAACCTATGGTGTTCCATCACTGAGCATAACACAGATATACGAAACAGTCCTTTGTTAAAGCTCTTTCATTCAAACACATTATATGAGTCCCTCCAAATAGTAATACTTTCCTCTTACCTGAAGTACCCTAATCTAGAACTTCTTTTCAAGCAGAGAGATACAAACAACAGTGCATAGACAACATTTTGCAGAAAATGTAAGTAAACTGTTTCCTCAAAACAGTGAGTAGCCTAAAACATCATTTCTCTATCTTTGTTACATGTGAAGATACAAGGAAGGGAGACGAATAAAAAGATGCAGTAAAGCCCTTGATGACCAAAGAACCTATCATCCAGTTTCAAAAATGAAATCTTAAATGCATCTCTCAGCCTGTAATCAGCAAACAAGTCTGAACTACCACTTACACAGGATACTGCAGAATTTCTAGTATTCATGAATCTGCAAATGGGTAATTAAATTCCTATATATAATAAAATATAGGAGAGATGAAGACGACTAAGTTTGCAAAAAGAAAAAAAAGAACATCTGTCATCCACTAGGTATATTTTATAAACTTAAGTAAGAGCACTATTTTAAATTAAATTTCCACAGAAAACAATCATTATTTTAAATAAAATGCAATATCTTCCATTCAAAAATAGTTCTCACATGATATTATGGCTTTTCATGGAAATAAAAAGGAATACTGCTAAAGTACTATTTCTAATTTAACACCTCTGACTTGTTTAATTACCTACTTCACACACTTGCTTTTATAAGAAACAAATATTCACACATGTTTGTTCCTAACACATACTGCATCAAAGAGAAAACTAATGAAACTTGGTATTTTGATATATGATGCCATCAACATTTCACTGGACTGCTTTAAATAAACAGCCTGATCCTACAAGTCTTACTGTCATAAGAAGTTCAAGAGGAAAAGTTACCTGAGTATAGAGTCCAGCAGAGGGCAACGACAATGATTAGAGGGCTGGGGCACATGACTTATGAGGAGAACCTGAAGGAACTTAGCTTATTTAGTCTGCAGAAGAGAAGACTGGGGGAGGATTTGATAACTACCTTCAAGTACTTGAGGAGAGAGCAAGGCTATTTTCAGTGGTGACAAAGGACAGAACAAGGAGCAATGGTTTCAAGCTGCAGCTGGGAAGACGTAGGCTGGATATTAGGAAAAGCCTTCTCACTAGGAGGGTGGTGAAGCACTTGAACGGGGTGCCTAAGGAAGTGGTTTAATCTCCCTCTTTGGAAACTTTCAAGACCCAGTTGGATAAAACCCTGGCTGGGATGATTTAGTGAGAGTGGTCCTGCTTTTAGGAGGAGGTTGGACTAGATGACCTCATGAGGTTTCTTCCAGTCCTAATATCCTATGATTCTACAAATTGCAGGATGGGACACCACAACTGCAATCATTACATTAAACAACACATGGAGGGTGCATTCTCCCCCCAAATACTTTATTTTACAATGCTGCAGGGCACAGTTGTACCTTCAACTTTCTGCGTAACATGCATATTTCCAGGAACAGTGTTTTGACCATGAATTCCTTTCTACACTCAGCTTTAAAAAAACAACCACCTGAGTGAAACTTGCATGACAACTGTTAACCAGAGGCTCATGATGCTGACCCAAGAGTTTGCTCTAGTGATACAGTGTGGCTATGAACTCTCCTTGGCACGACTATTCTGAAATGGGCATGGGACAGAGTTCATTCCCCCACCAGTGGAATTGTCAGCTGTCCTGTTAAGATACCTTCCCAGTCCCTTATTCTGAAATGAGTAGTGGCATGGATCTAACCCCTTATTTTTAAGATTAATGACAGCACTCAATAACTTCATCTGACACAGGAGCAGATTTCTCTCATCTAGGAGAAAATACAGATATTCAAGTGAGAGATCAGAGATTCGTAGTGATAGTTGTTGCTGGATTCAGCTGATGCAGAAGTCCAGGGCTTTGTCTCTCAATTTTATTTTTTATTTCTTGTCCATCATTATTGCTATGTATAGTTTGGAACTGCCTCATAAACACTGCCCAAAAATACTAAGATTTTTCCAATGCTATACCTTCTGGTGCAAAGTCATTAACAGTACAGAAATTATCAGTTAAATAAAAGATCTCCATACACGCTACTGCTCAAGCACTGACAACTCCAAAGATCATGAGGTAAGCCCCCCAAAATCATGAGATAACTGGGAAGGTTGTTTTCTTTGACTTCTCTTTTTTGATCTTTCAGGGAGCACTCAGTTCGCATTTTCTCCACAAGGACTGGGGCTAGAAACTTACTTTTTAAAATGAAAGCTGAGATTCAATTCACACATAATCGCATAACTCTAAGAGCTGAGGTTTTCTTTAAAACACCAGATATTGAGACTTGTGGGGAGGAAAAAATGACAAGAGTTGGCAATACTATTACACTACATCACGTCTTTAGTCAGCACACAATACACAATATTATTCTGCTGCAAACTCACAATCTTAACTACTACTTTATTTGTGTTTCTTATGCTCAAAAATACAAGCTTTCTTTGCACTAATACTTTCCTGTGCTCTCCTGTGAAATAAGTATAGTAGAGAGAGGAGGGTGCCACACATATGGGGCAATAAACTATGAGCATAGCAGAGCTGGGCAAGAAATGGTCTGACTACATAGGCCTACTTGAAAGAAGGAAAGAAGCTCTTTCTTTTCTTTCAGCAACTTGTTTTGCTCAAGCATGGTATGAATAAAGAGCACAGGAACAGCTTCAGAGATTCCCAACACCTCCGCAAACAACAGCAGGCAGAGGAAGAAGAGCGCAGGGGAAGCTCCAGAAACTTCCCTGTGGTATCCTTCCCAACTGCAAAACATCAGGGCATTCAGCTTCTGCTGAACTAGACTAACACAGCTACCCTTTCGGAACTTGTTTGAAGAAAGGATACACTGAGTTGGCTCTGTGGCTATGTCTGCATCTAACTGCTTAGTTCTGACTTGCTTAGTCTGAACTAAGCAGTTCAAAGTAAGTTCAAACTAACTGCATTGTTTTAGTTTGAACTAACATTCTAGTTCAAACTAGCTGCGCTTTTTTAGTTTGAACTTATTTAGTTTGAAATAGCATGACTATATCGTCCTAGTTCGAACTAAAGTTCAAAAGACATTTGAACTAAGCAATTAGTTTGAATTTACTATTTGAACTAACTAGTTTGAGCTAAGCTTTGCTTTAGTTTAAAATTTTTTTAGTTTGAAGTAGGCAAAGCCTTCTGTAGACAGGTCTCAAACTAGTCTGGATTAAGCCTCCTTAATCCAGACTAATTTGCTAGTGTAGACATAGCCTTAGAGACCCCCATTTATGCGAGGCAGTTGTCCACAAGTAAGAGGGGCCACTCGAGAATCAAGGATTTTAGAGTGTATGTTTTTGTTTTTTAAATCAAACTAACAACTCTTAGGAAGAGGGCTCATTGGAAATTATTCAAACAGATATAGAGATGTAGGGGAGAATAGGCAGTGAGTTCAGGATCACTTCTAAGGGAGGGCAGGGGAGGCCAGGGAAAGTGCTAGAGAGAATGAAGGGTTATATTACACAGAGAGAGTCTAAAATTAAAGTGGACCTATCCAATTCTGCACATAGCTAACTTATGTCACTCCACGATAGCTGAACTGCCATCCTTGTCTTTTCCACATCACAAACTGTCTCTGCTCTTCAGGCAAGGACTTGTTTGCGTACTATTTAGTACAATGAGGCCCAATTGTATCTGCGTCTTTTTGGCACTCCTGTAATACAAACATCAATTGTTTGGCGATACATAACCCTAACTTTGGCTTCTCCTGAGTTCTAAGTGCTTCATCTAATCTTACTACTTTAGAAAGAATGAAGGATGTGTACATTCAAAATAATTTTACTTATTAGGGGTGGACTAAGTGGACTAAGACTTAAGTAGCAGCAGACTTAAAGCATGAAAACCAGCCAAGTATGAAAAGTGTTCATGTTCATTTTTAATTACTTAAAGTGCTTCCTCAGTAAGAACCAGAGCTCACCAAAACGGTACACACAGGAAACAGCAAACTCCTGGGTATGTTCCAACAAGGACACAAGAAAGGCAGCAAGTTTGGAAAGGGTATTCTGGAGATCCATGGATATGACAGTGAAAAACAGGACCAAGAATGTACAAGACAGACCTATTAAAATACTCACTGTAGAAGATATCTGTGTAAAATACTACAGGCATAATTTATTTTTCTCATTAAATTTATGAGATTGGTCTCACACATGTTACAGATATTCATCTTTTCATTATTACCACCTACTCTGACACTGAGTATGGGATAAACACACAAGCACTTCGGAATTTGGGAATTCTTCAAAACTTTAGACAGTAATCTCTGCAAGCACAGTCTGCCAATTCTTGTGAAGACTGTGCTATTAGTCAGTTTCATTTGCTGGCAGCTTGGTAGGGAGGAAGGGAACTCTTTGTTCTGTGTAATACACTTGTTTCACCATTTCAGCAGCTGCTGAAAGCAAGTGAAAGCCCTTCAGGGTAGTCTTAAGAAATGTGGTGGTCCAGGCACAGTAATTGGTCTGGCACAAAAATTGGATAGAAAGAGCCAAGAAAAGTGAAATTAAGCAATAAGGCATAACAGGGGATATGTCACAGCAGGATAGTGCCACAGCCTGGGTGCATTATGGAGGATGAGTGCCTTTAAGCAGCAAGAGGTATGACAGCATCATATGGATGACATATGCCCTGAAATACTTTAATGAAATGAAAAATGAAATATCCACATTTTGCTTCATCTCAGATAAATATGCTGTTACAAAAATGTGTATTCACATTTTTACAGTATGGGCCTATCTCTATATACAGCCAAGCTCCAGAGGGCTAGCTGGTCTAGCCTAGCAAAACAAACAAGGAGTCCTGTGGCACTTTTAAAGACTAAATTTTAAAGACTAAACTTGTTTGTCCCTAAAAGTGCCACAGGACTTCTTGTTTGCTATATACAACTAGGAAGCTTAAAACTTTCATTTAAGAAAGAAAGGCAGGTCAGACTCTCAAAACACACCCAACATTATGTTGTAATAAAATTAAAATCAAACACAGCTAACTCAGCAGATTTCTTTCCACTCAAATTACAGCTAGTCAGAGTACAAAGAAATGAGACCTGAGCTTCTGGGCCTGTACAATCTAGTTCTGAAAGAAAAACCTACTCATCTTCTGCAGTAATGATGGTTTTTTGAGCTATGTCCCCCAATGGGTGCTGCACTGCAGGTACCCTTGCACCCCTATGCTGCCAATTGGAAAATGTTGTTGGGAGCATGGTGGGCTATTCTAGATGTTTGAGGGCATGATGTCTATACATCTCCCACAGGTCCCACTAAGGCCACTGGGATGGGAGGAAGGGTGCTGCTGGTTGTCCATACCAAGGTGGTGAAGGGCCTGACATACGGTATCTCTGTGGAGGCCCAGAATGGTAGGGGCACTATAAGGTGCCTGGAAGGAATGAGGGAAGGCAACCCCCTCTTGGCTCACTGTCCAATCTTCCACTGGAGAAAGGAGGTGCATGGCATGTTGCCAGCAGAGACTCTCAACCTTGAGGTAAAATTAGTACTAGCATCGTGGTACTGAACAGAGGAGACCTGAGGTACTGTGAGGGCTTCCAAGCATCTGAACTCCTGTGATGCCATGCAGGATGGTAGCAGTGGTAGCTGCAAATGGTGAGACGACAGTACTGACGAGGTCAGTGATGTAGGACAGCATAATCTCTCCGATGTTGTTTGACATACCTTTTCAATTTCCAAAGGGATAGCCATGTTAGTCTAGTCCAGCAAAAAAACCAAGGAGTCGTGTGGCACTTAAAGACTACATGACTCCTTGGGTTTTTTGACATACCTTTGGCAATATAGAAGTTATTGCCTGCACAGCACCTTTATTTCAGGTCTTTAGGCCTCATTAGGCATATCAGTGTGTTCTGTTGAGACAATATCATTTGAGCCCTCGGTACTACTTTTGGACAGCTTGGGTGCCCCAGGTACCAATGACACCATATGTTCCCAGGAGATTTTTTGAAGCCTTATATTTGAGTGTCTCATGGTTTTAGGTTCACAGACTTTGGATGCAGAGGTTTCTTGCATTCATTCCCATCTTCTGGGTGAATCTCCATATGGGTCTTAAGAAGGTTGGAGAACTACCTCCATTAAAAGGAGTTTTAGTCTGAGCTCTCTGTCCTTCCAAGAATTCAGTTGCTGACAAAAACCTCATTTGTGTTTTTTCCCAAAGCAACAGGCACAATAGGAATGTCCATCTGTTAAAAGGGAGACCTTTGACAAGACAGCCACCTCTCAAGCCTAATGGACTGGCCATAGCTGGGGTAGTCCCCAGAGAAATGGAAAGTAGTAAGTAAATAAAGTTGTTTTTTATTTATTTACTTTTTATTTTATTCATTTTTATTTTTATTTATCTATTTGTTTGTTTATTTATATTGTAAAACAAAGAAACTAAGCTAACAAAAGGAAGATTAATAATTGGCTAAGTTCAAACAATAGGGTCAATGATCTGATGAATGGACAGCTAATAGCTCCATCTCTACCAAGTGACAATCAAGACTGAATAGGAGGAGATTCTCGTCTGCAATGCTGGTTAGCCTCAGGGCAGCACATGAGAGTGGATAGTGCATGTGCAGGCTGAACAGAGACTGCTACCCAAGTTCTCAAATCAGCAGCACAAGGATGCAAGCATACCTATCATGTATCATCCATAGGGACACTACTCAAAGAACCAGGAAACAGAAGGAAATGTGAGAGTCAGAACTTAAAAGATGACGAGGAATCGTCCACTAAAGTATGCACTTTTACCTAAATATGATATGCTAAGAGCTGCTATAATCTATAATATGAGTAATTATAATGTGAACCGAAGAGGGAAAAACACAAAGAAGAAAATATTTCAATCTTCATACTTAATCTAGAATATTTGGATTCTTTTTCAACTGGAACATTCATCAACCAACCAACAAATAAATAAATAAAATTACATAAAGCTGAACTATTGACAAATGTCTGGCTTCATTCTGAACCACTTCTCTGGGTTCAACTAATCACATATTATTGTAATGTCAAATAATGTTTAGGTATTGTGGAAAAATATCATCTTACTAAATCTATTTAATTTTTTTCAGCAACTATTTCAGATGTTACTTAATTAGCTTTACCCATACAAGGCATTAGCACATGGAAAGCTTACTGGGTATTCAAATAACATTTTGGATTCGTCCTATAACTTTAAAAGAGATGTTTCTGATTTTTTTTTAAGTTAAGTTCTTAATTGTATACAAGGAAGTCAAGAAAAAGATACAGGCAGAAATATACAAAATACTATATTTAGTTTTGTTCCCCATGGGAGCCTGTTAAAAGAATCAGTGACCACAAAACTATCTGTAAGTCAAAAAGTCATCTTGGAGAATACTTAAGTGAAAAACCAGAATTTTATAATGATATAATCTAATCTTACTTTTGCTGAATGTGTCTGTACTGAGTGATGATGGTACGTATTTTGTATTTTTAAGTTGACTGTATAATCAAACAAACAAGGAGTAATGTGGCACTTAAAGACTAACACATTTAATTATCACAGGGAAGTGTAAGTCATGGGATCAGGTCACACTGTAACAGCAAATCAAAGCAGTTCTTAAGATGCAAACACTTGAGAACAGCATATAGAGGAAGATGAGGTCAAATCACCTGTTGTAATGAGAAAAAAAAAACAAAGTCCCTATTTATCCCCAAAGGAACACAAGTCAAATTTGCAAATAAATCCATTCAATTTCAAAAAGGATAGCCGTGTTAGTCTAGTCCAGTAAAAAAAACAACAAGGAGTTGTGCCGCACTTTAAGACTAACAGATTTATTTTTTGCATGAGCTTTCGTGGGAGAAGATCCCACTTCCTCAGATGCTTCGAAGATGGGTGAACTTACAGAAAGGCATGAAACTAAATGCAAGGGGGTGTAAAACATAGGATCAGGTCATAAAGTAACAGCAAATCAGAGTAGTTAATCCATGACATCCTTCCCTGCATTTACTTCCTCCCATTCTGTAAATTCCCCCATCTTCAAAGTGTCTGACAAAGTGGGATCTTCTCCCATGAAAGTTCATGCAATAAATAAGTTTGTCAGTCTTTAAGTGCCACAGGAATCCTTGTTTGTTAGTTTTGCTGAACTAGACCAACACAACTGCCCCTTTGGAAATTGGCAATATGCAAGACTCTGTATAATAAGAATATCCTATTTTTCTCTTTAAAAAATTTCTGAACTAGAAAAATGTTTTAAAGGGAGGGAAAATATTTGCTTGAAGATTCTTTTTGCTCTTCAATTTAAAAGCCATGACCTTAATTTGCTTGCTTCCTTTTTGGCAGAATGAGTATTAAAGAGCCAGTAAAATGTATTGAAGAACATGATCAGCAGTGCAAAGTTATCATAGCAGTTATGCCAGAAGTGAAGTCACAAGATCTACCATGTGAATTAAGAAAGGAGGGGGTTGCATGAGACATTCACCAGACTACGTAATACTATACTGTTATAAATCTCTTTACAATAGTCATGCTTCATTGGATGCAGTTAGTATTAAAAATGTCTTGAAGAGATTTAGATCTTCCATCATGTTTGGAGGAGGAGAATCAGATAATGAACAAGAATATTTCCAGCTTCAACTCTGAGACTGCCCTTGTTAGTTAATATTTGCAAGACAGCAAAAACACCATCCTTCAAGGATTAGAAATGCAATTTTATTTTTATTTTTTCCATGTTATTTGCTTTCAAAAATTTATAAAGTTTCATAAAGAAGAACTAATTGGATCCTTTTTATGCCTTTACTACTGTAAAAGAGGAGGCATGCTTCTCAACGTTAAATATTCTTTTTAAATTCTGATTTTAAAATATCCAATTTAATTATCAGTTGAAAGTCCTCCCTTGTCATACAATAGGTCAAAATAGCTAAAACAATGTCACATTCAGAAAGCTTTAATTACTAATGAATACAATGGTATTTTTGAGGCATACATTAGCGTTCTGAGACCTTGCTTCCTATACCAGCCAGAAGTTAGTGGGCCCAGCCCCTGCCTTAAAACAAAACAAAACACCTGTGTTCTGGCAAGCTCAATTTCATTGAGTCAAGAGATCACTCCAGAATTTTTGTCACCAATCAGAGATCTAAGAAATAAATACAATAGAAAACAGATTAATTACACTTAATCGATGGTTTACTAGGTTGTCACAAAATTGTCCTTAAAAATTCACATATGCTCTTCTTATCAACAAGATACCAGTGTCAAGCACAGAACAGCTCTTATCCAGAGCGGTCAGATAAAAATGATCCTGTGTGTAAGATCTGCTGTTTCTCCCTTACTGTGGAAATACATCCAACTGAAAAGAGCATTCTGTCAAAGTACTGGATAGAAAGTACAGAGTAAGAAAAATAATTGTATTTTCAAACATCACTGGTATGTTCAATTTAATTTCAATTCTAGTTAATTTGACAGGTACAGGATTAAGTAAAAACATCCTGTAAAAATATATATTCAGCAAAAGGCCTTTATTGAAAAGGTTAAAGAGCTATAGAACTAGCATCAAAGGACAATAGAACTCACTTCTATTTACAGAAGCCTAGCTCTGTGATACATTAATGTAGTTCATCACCAACTACTCATGTTTTATATTATAAATGAAGATTAAGGTCCTAAGTGCCTAAGTCATTTTTTAAAAATGGTTCAAACCCATTTACATGCTTCTGAAAATTATATCCTGATCTATAAATTACAAATAATTACAAAGAGTTTCCCTCTTTGGTGTATATGGAAAAATATTTGCTATTCAAGAAAAATATGGAATGGTTGAAATTGAAATGAACTATTTTATTCTCAACAAAAACGATCCCTTCCCTCTCAGTAAGCACAGTCTCTTAACAAGATCACCTTAGCAAAGGGGTTAGAGTAGTATGTTGTAATAAACATAATAAGAGAGCAATACTGATATTACTTTCCTCAGGCTAAAGTGATGGTTTAGACTCAGAACCAAATGAAATACATAACTCAATCTAATACATTATTGCACAGAATAATTGTCTATATCACAGTATCTTGTTTGGAAATATCAAAGCGCTACTACTTCACAACAACAAGTAGACTAAATGCTTAATACTGTAAATGAATTGCACCTCCATTATCTATTTAAGCTTTCATGTTGTCTGCCAGCTATCTCTTTGAACAGTGTATTACCAAAAGTTCTTTGGTAAGGTGGCTCCTAATTCTGAAGTTTATGGGTTTATTTAAATAAATAAGAAATGACTTGTCAGTCTGCGGCCTGTGAATATCTGGCAGTTTCTTTTTCAAAAATGTCTAAAACCTCTGCATAAATTTCCACTCCTCTGACAACTACTGATCCAGCAATAGCTAGTTCACGACTCAGATGGTCTTCCCTGATTCTTCCTGAATAATTATGGGACATGATAGCTGAGATCTAGAAACTTAACTGAAACATAAAAAGTAGATCTAATATGTAATTTTGAACAGAATTTTACACTGAAAACTAATTTGATAAGCTAAATTAGAATTTGCAATTATTTTACACTTCCAAAGGTGGTTTTCATTAATTCACAGAATATAACGTGTGTTCAATAAACTGAGGAGCAAATATTTACTAACAGAGTAAATAATTAGACATTTTAAAAAGACATTTTAATTTGGTATTGGGTTGTCAACAGGCTGAATCACTAAAGCAATTTAAGTTACACTATAAGCATTAAAGTTAAGATCCACTTGTTTTGTTCAGAAAGACATTGTGTAGCATAGTTTCCACAACAATGGCAGAAACACACACACAGTAGACTTTCCTCTCAAATTACATTATAGTTTGACAGATGCTGATATGACAAGCACGTTGCAACACAGACCCTTTATTTTACTGACAGTTCCAAACAACCAAAATAAAGCAATATGTACAAACTATGCCTGCTACTACAAAGTACCAGAGAGCAAAATTAATTTCTGAAATGTGTGCATTTGTTGATGGTTCACTATACACCACTGTAACGGTATTTTTCAAAGGTACTTCCTTCCCTAGTTTGATTTCTTCTAGATCAGGGAGAGGGGAAGAGGACAGAAGGAATGTAGGACAAAATGCAGATTACCCTGGAAACCTGAACAATGACCCTAGGGGTAATTAATTTATTGAGCTTTGTAGAATATTTACTGAGGGGTATGTGTATGTACACATGTATTTGTGTACACCTCTTAACAACAGAATGATGCACAAGTAGATAGAATGCTCCCCAAATTAACAGATAGCCCCCGAGTTCAAGAGCAAGAGTGCTCTATGTTTCAAAGACTCAACTCTTTCTTTTAAGATTTCTAGTTTTTAAACAGAAACAAAAAGCTCATAAAAGTACTGGACATTCAGTAATGGAAAAATGAACAATTCCATTTATCTGGAGCAAGGAAATTTTCTGCACATCATCAAACCAATGTGAACTCACCCACCGGAACTGTGTGCAAGCATTACAGACTTCATTCCTTCTGATCCATTCATACCATTTGTCTCAACAGGAAAACTGACAATGAGGATACAAGTGATTCCAGGTGTGGTGGTGTTTTTCATGACATGGACATTGCCCATGAGAAGTAGGACTCACACCACCAAACTTATTTCACATGGGCAAATCACAAGATGGATCACAGCTGGGTGCCACCACTGCTGACCGAAAGTCAAAGAATTAAAAGAGTGTGGATACTGAACTACCCTTTCATCTACAAAAATGGCTCTTTCAGGTCTGGGTTGTGACTTGAGTGCAGAAGCATGTGGGGGAAACCGACACGAGAAATGACAATATGGTGCCTGTTTTGTGGAAAAATGGACTTCTGTATTTAGGACTATCAATGGCTCTTATTACAAGCACTGTACATCAGATCAATAGCCTCTGACTTCTGGAACAAACAAAGGATGCACTTTTTCACACAGTGCCTCATCAGCCTGGAACTCCTGCCAGGTGATGTTGTGACTCCGAACTAAAACTGGCTTCAAAAAATAATTAGATAAGTTCATGGAAGATAGGTCCATCAATGGCTATGAGCCAAGAATAGTCAGGGATGCAACCACATGCTCTGGGTCCCCTTCAGTGCTGGCTGCCAGAAGCTGAGGTGGACGACAGGGGATGGATCACTATTCTGTAGAGCCCTGCGCAGATACAAATATGCGGATCTGTATCCAATCTGCATACACTGGAATAAATTTTTACCCAACCTATTTAAGATTTAACTGTATCTGCATATCAGCAGTTTTGGAGCCAGCAACTCCCCCCGCTCCCCCCGCCATCAGCTGCTGAATTCCTGCTACCTCCTGATGTGCCCCACCTGCTCATTAACCAACCAATCAGCTTTGAGCCCTGCCATGTGCCTCGCATCTAACCAGCTGTTAGGTGGGCAGGAAGAGCTGATCGGCTGTTCTGGCTGAGGCCCTAGCCGGCAGTTGCTCCAGATGAGCCCGAGGAGTCAGGGAGGTCCCAGCCTCCATGGGCATCTGATCTGTGAAAGAAAAGGTCCACAGATATCCACGTCTGCATCTGGGGATGCAGAGATTCACAGATTTACAGGGCTCTATTGTTCTCTTCACACCCTCTGAAGTACCCAGCATTGGTGACTCCTTGAAGCCAGGACACTGGTCTAAAGAGACCATTCAATTAACTCAGTATAGGCATTCGTATCTCCTAGTCCCCATTTCTGAACATCTCAAAGCCACCCAACAATTTGGCACTATTCAATGTAACAGGCAGTCTATCTCAGGAGACTCAAGTTTGAAAAAGCAGTAGTTCTTCACATCAGCCTTAAAATTCACCAGCAGAGTACCAGAAGGAAGCTACTAATAAAATTTCCAAAGGGGCAGCCATGTTAGTCTAGTTCAGTAAAACAAACAAGGAGTCCTGTGGCACTTAAAGAGTAACAAATTTGTTAGTACCTTTTGTCAAATTTGGGACCATAGGCTATGTCTACATCATAAAGTTTAGCTCAGACTTCCTTAGTCCGAGCTAAACAGTTCCCTGCTAGTTCGAACTAGCCACGGGCTAGTTTGAACTAGTCAGCATAGTTAGTTCAAACTACTGTATTAGTTCAAGCTTTTTTAGTTTGAACTAAGCCATTAGTCCAGGTCTACACTGCAATAATTTGAACTTAAAATTCAAACTTAGTCCAGACTAAGCAGTTGATTTTATTAGTCTGGACTAAGCTTTGCTTAGTTCTAATTAAGAAATCTCTGAATTCGAACTAGGCAAAGCCTAGGATAGACCAGCACTACATCAGTCTGGACTAAGCTTGCTTGGTCCAGACTAATTGGCTAATGTAGACATAGACATGGTGAGTAATCAGCTAAACATCAGCACCCAGAGCAATGCTGTAGCCAAAAGGGCTAAAGAGATTTAACAAAATGAGATTCAATAAAAACAAAATGTCAAGTAAGAAGAAAGCTTATTTTACCTCCATATTTGGCCCTGGTGTGACCACTCCTGGAATACTGCATCCCAATCTGGTGCTCCCAAAACAAGAAGGAAAAAAGGTCCAGAGAAGAGCCACAAGAATGACAAAGAATTGTAAACCCTGTCTTATACTGATAAACTCCAGGAGCTTAATCTGTTGTCTGAGCAAAGACAATATTAAGTGGCTATATGAACAAAGCCTGTAAAAACCTCCATTGGGAACAAAATTTGGATAACAGGCTCTTTAAGTCAGCACACAGAGGTATATCAAGACCCAGTGGCTAGAAGTTAAAGCTAGACAAATTCAGACTAAAAGTAATTGAACATTTTCAACATTTGGTGTCTAGCAAGGAATATCCTGATCTTGAACATGGGTAGGACTCCTCCTACTGGAATAAAAACTAAAGTACCACTCTGTCAAAGCTTTCACCTGACCTACGGGTCTGCCCCAATGACTACATGAGAAGTGAACATGTAGGCTAAACTCCACCTCACTACCTTACAAATCTCAATCAAAGGGATATTGTCCAAAGAGATACTGTTATTGTTTGAAAGGATATAGTTCAAAGGAATATTGTTATTGTTGTGGAGGTTGCCTGAGTTTAAGTTGAATGGGATCTAATGTTCAAATGAGTCTTCTTTGCAAGAATCTAGCAAGTATATTTCCAGTCCAAAACCCATTTGGACAGTTTTTGTAAGGATATTGGCCTTCCTCTTATCCATTCTGCAAACACCACGAATGGTTGCAGAGAGGCTCTAACCAGTCTGGTCCTATTCAGGTAAAAGGACAATCCCCTACCCATCTCGAGGGTTTGAAGCTTAGCTTTACCCACTGAAGAATGAAGCTGAGAAAAGAACAGATGAGTAAATTATTCTACTATCAAAAACAATCACAGGTAGGAACTTAGGGTGAACAGGGCAACCTTGTCTTTGTGGAAGATCACTGACAGGGGATCTGTAACGAGGACTGAAATTTCACCATCTGTCCTGTCTGCTATTATGACCATCAGAAACTCTGTCTTTATAGAAGGTTGCCAGATTGAGTACATGGCCATGGGCTTAAACTGAGGCCCCATCAGTTCAATCAAGACTGTGTTGGGATCCCAAGGAGACAGGGTGTCTCTACCTGGTGGAAGGCAAGTGTCACTCATTTAAGGAATCTCATGATGATCCTGGCTTCCATGTGACAAGTCCAGTGCTTACTGGCATGCTATTCTAAAAGTCACCTGCCCTTCAGATATGGTGGATCTTAACATCTTCTGATATGCATTGGAGAGCTTTTCCATTTAAGAGGAGAGCTGATTTCATAGAAGAAAATGATACTTTGCCAAGAGTGCCTGGTAGTTAGCAACTCCAGCCTGAAGACTCACTTAAGAGTACATTTTCTGTCTGAAAAAGGTCTAGTTTTTTAGGATCTTTTTAGATGGGAATTGGCTTGGTTTGTTGTTTGGACATTTTGTGTGGAACTTGATTGTAGACAGTGTGGAGTGCTTGCAGGAGTACTCAAATCCCTTTGCCAGCACCTTATATCTCCTGTTTGCATTCTTGGAGATAGCTGCACAAGCATGCCACACTACTGTAGCTAGTTCTAGCAGCACCTCATTGATTGGCAGGAGCACTCTGCTTGGCTGAAAGAGTAGAACAACACCCAGGAGCTTGTGCTGCTTTTCTTGTCTGACATCAAGTGGAAAGTCTAGAGCAGTAGTTCCCAACTTGTGGCCTGTGCACAAAAGTGGCCCACAACTCTACTGGCTGCAAAAGGGACTCAGGACTCAAGGACTCAGGTGGAGCCTGTTCCTGCAGGGCTGAAAGACTGTTGCAGGCTCCTTGCTGCAACCAAATGGATGGGAGATCAGTGTTCCCCTGGCTGTAGCAGGGAGCACAGCAAAGCTCTCCACCTAGGTCCATAGGTACTGGGGTCCCTACTGTAGCCAGAGAAAAGGGAGCACTGATCTTCTGTCCTCCTAGCTGCATAGGGGAGCCAATTGCTAGGGATCCAGGTGGAGTACACAGTGCTACAGGATGTGTGTGGTTTCCCTGCAGCAGTCAGGGAGATAGGAGATCAGCAAGGTGGCAGACTGCTTTTCAGGGGAGAACTGCTAGCAGAGGCTTGTGGCCCCTCAGTGCTATAAAAATTATATCTGTGGCCCTCAAGCCAAAAAGATACACATACCTAATGTAATGAATATATGCAACACATGTTGACGAACAACAGGTAGGTAATAATTCTGAACGTTAAGTAACTGATACAGGGTTTCTCTACCTCTTAGCTCTGATACAGAGTGACATGTTTTATTTATATGAGGCCAAAATGCCTGAAGGCAAATCTGCAATATTCAAGATCTGACCTTCCCACAACTCAGCAAGGACCATAAATGATGGCCATGCTAGGTGTCCAATCTTGTTGCCTTGGTGGAAACTGGAAAAGAAACAAAACAAAACAAAACAAAAAAAACTTCTTTATTTTTGCAGCTAGTGCACTTAGACCCAGAGATTATAATAGTGCCCTAAAGCTTTTTGAGGAAAATAAATCAGTATTAGAAGGACTTTGTAAGTGGTGGGAATTCCCAAATACTTGATTACTGTCTCCACTACGGCTCTAGCATCTGAGTTTGCTGAATTCAAGGAAACTTGCAGAACAGACCATGTAACCAAAATGACTTTCCAAGAGAAGACAAATTCAGCCTAGGAATACTCATAATTTATTAAGGGATATTGTCATGGTGTCCCAATTTAAATAGGCATAATGGATCAACAGATCTGTTAATTTACTATGTACAGTTGTAACCCTGCACTTGAATAAACTCTTCTGCTAAAGATGTCCAATTTTCTCACATCCTTTCATTAACGGCTGCCACTATTACGGAGTCTGATCTGGAATATTGATCAAATTGCTCAGGCCCAGTATCTTTCAAAGTCAAAAGGTGAGGGGAAGACTCAGATCCAGAGGGCTGGGATCAGCAAACTGCCTCCAAAAAGATGATTTGCTGGCAGAGTTCTCTGTATTTGCCAGATCTCAGGTGGAACTGCTGGCAGAGGGAACACTTTTGCTGGATGTGGCCCATGCCAACGCAACAGATGCACTGAGGGTTCATGTCCACATTGGGATCACCTCACTCCAAGTGAGGCACTTCCTGAAGCCCAGACAGTGGGGCACACCCTTGTCCATGGCAGGGGTCCCCCACAACTGGGGCCACACAAGAATGAAATCTTTTTTTTTAGGCACAGCCAAATAAAGAGTCAGAAGAAAGCGAGAAGGTTCCAAAAAGCTAAAACTTAAATGAAAGGGAGAATTCATAATCCAATAATGGACATCTAAAGGCTCCATTTCCAGTGAGGGGGACTTGAAAAAAAATTGAGGATGGTTAACCCCCTGCACTGACTACTCTTGTGGCACACCATGAGGAGAGACAGAATCAGTGTGGGCTCAATGGGAACTGCTACCAAAGTTTTCCATTCAGCAAGGTAGAGACACTGACAACCCACAACAGACCACTCATAGGGACACTACTTGAAGAAGAATTCTGTGGTAGGGGAAAAAAAAACAAAACCAAAAAGACCCCACAAGTCCTAAAAAGTAACTTTTTTGCTAATATATTTTCAAATTGGTAGGGCATAGACAGAAAAAACATCAAACAAAATAAAAAAAAATAAAACTAAACAAATAGTGACAGGGATTTAGCCCTGCCTCTTGGGAAATTTGGGTTCAGTTCCAGGACAAGCATTTCATTCTCCAGAATGGCAGAATCCTGAGAAAGCACCTCACTCATCGTTGTCAAGTTTTGGGAAAAAAGATATCACAATCTCTTCACAGTGACCTCTGTATGACCAGTAAGTGAGGCTCACTGGCTCTAAATAGAACCCATTTCAATGCTGTCTCAATCCTTCTTAAAATGCAGGTGAACAGAGTAAAGCAGAGAAAATTAGAGTAAAAGGGAGGGAGGAAGAGATATTTTCAGGGTTTCAGTAAGGGCTGTGAAATAATACACACTGTGAAGGCTCTCATAGCAATATCTGCATATTATAAATCAGAAGTAAAATCCTCAAAGTTGTTGGGGATTATGAAGAGGAGAAAACATTTAAGAGCTCAACCAAAAATCCAGGTCCACATTACCACATAATTATTCCAAACAGAGTGTTTTTGAGTCACAGCAGAACAGAAGCATTTGATCATAGCCACTAAACATAAAATTCAAGGATGGCTGAATTCATTTAAATCCAATTATATGCCAAGGTTCAAGTTACAGTGTATTTTTATGGCAAAAGTATAAGTCCCATCTTGCAGGTCAATAGTGTAAAAACTGGCAGCTTTATAACCATGATAACCAACAGTAAGCATAAAATATTTCTATGAGCAACATGGAAACCGGGTGCTTCTTTAAAACCTGCATCAAAGTGTGTGCGTGCGTGCGCACACACACACACAAAAATGTGTGTGAGATATCTACTAAAACAGCAAATGTAAAATGTTCCTCTACATCCTGTTAAATAATAAGTAAATAATAAAAACCCGAGAAACAATAATAAACAAAAAAAACCCATGATTTGAAAGATTCACTGTCACTTTGTTATGAAGCAGATTGTGAGAGATTTTAAATACCTGCCCTTTCAATTAGAATGTAGGAAAATGTACTATCTACATGTTAACAAAATGTAAACGCTCACAACGGACACTCAAACCTGCACAGGAGCTCCATTTATTACTGAAATATGTAGTGTACAAACACATTTACCCTGACTGGAACAGTACTGGCAATTCCATTAACTAATAATAATATTAAAAAGGTTGGTTTAATTTGCCTCCTTCACAATCCATTCTAAAACAGTTTTTCTACACTTTTTAAAATGGCACCCTCCCTCAATTTGTGATGGACCTGAAGAGCAATGCTTTACTGCTTCTGTTTCAATAACCAGCCTACTGCAATCTCTAGAGCCAATTTTTCAAATAATTATTTGCATCACAGAAAAAAATCTGTCTGCTGCATTGTGTGTGTGACTGTTTCTAAGCAACACTGTTGTTTCAGATCAAACATGAAATAGTCATCTCAGTAAAGGTTCAACGCTTTTTCTCTGTACTTACTTATTCTGCATCATGTTCATTATAACCCAGTCGAAGGGATAGACATTCTTTCCAATGAGATTCTTGAACATGATGAATGTTTCCATCAGAAAGTCCTAAAATAAGAAGAAATATATTTGAAAAAGGCCACTCTTTTAGATAAAAAACTGATACCATGTGGCTGATGAAAACTCATTTGATTAATAACTAATTAAAAAACATATCTCTTGCTTTGTTGAATAAAAAAACTACTGTTAAGGTAAACTATATAGTAATTCTGTGATAATCGTAATAGCCATTTCAGAAGGTAACTATAACAACCATTTTTCCTTATAATCAGAATAGATATATATTGTAATCAACCAATTAGTTGTATAATTATGTGAAAGAGAACAAATAACAAAATTAAGGGAACTGAATTTTTTTGCTGAAAGGGGTTCCAATTCTCTTTATAAGTATGTGGTTAAAGGTAAGCGTGAAGTCTTACAAACTAGACTTTATAGCACATACAACATAAAACACCAGTCAGATAAGAATATCTGTTTTGAATATAAATGTTAAAAGAAATTATTTGTATACATAAAAAGGGGAAGAAGGAATTTTTAAAAAATATTTCCTGAGTTAACCAAATAAGGTCCAATTACACGAAAGTATTCACCGGTGAGTGGATTGATTCTCCAGAGCAGACTTGTTTTAAAGATTATGCTCTGGTTTGAATTGGAATTACTGTAATTCAAGGATGTTCTAGGCCTGTGTTATATGGGATATCTGATTAGATGACCACAAGAGTTCCTTTTGCGTTTATAGTTTATGAATAGAGCTACCTGTAAGAAGAGAGACAAACTGGTTCTGCATGGGATAAACTGATTGCCAACAATATAAGCTTGGTGGCATAAGACAACTGATTTCTATACAGACATGAGCAAACAACTCTTTGGGACAAGAAACTTGTACAATTTAAATGTTCTCTGAACTCTCTAGCACAATTTGGGGTGCGGTAAAATAATAATACTTATTAATATGTAACACATGACAGAGCACCAAAACCTCTGACAAATTCAGAGCCAGACAGAGATTATGAAACAGCTTCTCATCCCACAGAATATATCTCCTAGTTCTGCTGAATTTTTTGTTCTTTATACAATTGTCTAAGTTATTTTAAGCAAAAGCTATTTCCTGTGTTGGAGCTTACATAGGATCATTATCTTCAAAACGTCATATTTCTCCAACATAGTTAAAAATGGCACCTGTTTTCTTCTCATCCAAGGTAGTGTTCTCCCATTTATCTATCCGTCAAAGTTCTTAAGGGAACTTTATCCTTGTTTGATTTAACCTCTCTCACTCATCGTCATTTTAAAATTTTACATTGATATGAGTCCTAGTGTTGCATATATCACTGGGAATGTGTTACTGGTTTCCCTAGAATGCTAGAAGAGATATATGTTTCCAGGATATATAGCCCTCCTTCATTAATATTGGAAATTCTGCCACTAGCCAGCCAAGGAATTTCTCACCTCTGGGAAGCCAAGGATATACATGTACACTCAGCATCTGTGCACTGTGTTGAGCATGAGAGAAAGGATGATTGGTTTAGAGTTTCTAGTGCAGCATTCTGCAGCAAACAAAGCAGGAAAGAGTCCACGTTTTACCTGATGAATCATAATTACATGCAGTGGCTATACAACCAAAGAGGCCCACAGAACATCAGACGCCACAGTATGTATATTTTACAGAAAGACCACCAGGTAAGTAAAACAGATAATGGTAAAATCACTCTCCATAGCACATCAGTGAAAGAAAACATTATAACATTAAAAGAACTGACTTCCCAGTCTTCTAGATTTTGCAGCTGCTAGTAGTTACTATGAGATGCTACTGTTGCATAAGGCAAAATTTATTCAAGGAAAATACTTCACTAGTTCAGTCCTCAATTTAGTGATCAAACTGCTGACTTCCAACTACTCTTTCAAATGTGTTACATATTTTTAATGATCATATTGCATAGTTTGCTAACTGGAATCATACAGTATTTCTTTCATTAAACTACATGTTTTTACTATATAAAATGCTTGATTTCCTTGTTGATCCTGCTTCATAGCATAGTAACTGAGATGTCAAGGAAGCTATATGCATGTGAATGAAGACAAATTTGAACCTGTAGAGTTTATCTTTTTGAATATTTTATGAATGCAAATACATATTTTCCTGGTTTCTTATAGCAGATTGCATTTTGTACTTGATTAGTTCTGCTGGATGCTCCAGTTGTTGAGTTTTTGCACACTTTGCTGATCAGGGTGCATGTGGTGGTAGATGAATATTCATGCATTTTGCTGATCGACTTGCATACTTTACTGACCATGAAGGTGGTGTAATGTCTGATTTGTGCTAATTTGCTGATTCAGCCACAAATTTAATCTATTGACATTTACACTTTAATAAGCCCATTTTCACAAAGGTACTTTAATCATCAACATGTAGAGGTTTTTTTACTATAATTTATACCCTCTGAAGTTTACTTATTCATTATATATTTATATGAGTGCTCTTTTGGCAGTTTAGATTTTATACTTCCTATATGAAAAGTAGATAGTTTTGTACCAGTATGGCTTGCATTATGAGCAGAAATCTGGATTTTATTTTTAATTAACAGTTCATGTTATATTCCCTCAGAGATTTTTAAGGTAAGAGGCTTTAAGTTGTACTTTGAACCAGGATAAACTGATCTAATTGTAAACCAAGGATGTAGAATCAAATTGTAGATGAGAACCATGCAATTCGTTCTTCATTATAGCTCAGCCAGCCTCTGCCAATTTGGGAAGCCTATTCGATACAACTCTGGGAATAAGAAAGGTCTGAAGTCCTCCTGGCTGCTTCAACAGTGAGCACCACACTGGTAACAGGTGGGGGAAAACAAGCTACACTTCCAGATGGATGAGTCCCATTTTTAATCCATCTACTTTTTAACTAATGGAAAGAGAGAGGGCAATGATTGGTGTGTGGACAAATCAAGAACAGGACTCCCCAACAGATCAGGGTGAGGAAATGTTTAGCTGTGACTGATGTGAAAAACCAAAGCATGCAATTTCTCCTGGTTCAGCAGACTATCCAGCCACCCCATTATGAAAGGACTTCCTGGACAGTAGGTTATTTACAGGATTTCAGAAGAAGAGGTTACTTGCCTGTAACCGGTGTTCTTCGAGAGGTGTGCTCCTGGCCATTCCTTAGTAGGTGTCTGCACGCCCCGTGCACGGCACGCCGGAAATTTTTCCCCTAGAGTACCCGTAGGGTCGGCCGTGGCGCCCCCTGGAGTGGCGCCGCCGCCACTGCCTATATAGCCACGAGCCGACCCGCCCCTCCTCAGTTCCTTCTACCCTACTGTCTGAGGGGAGGTGGGAGGGATTGGGAATGGCCAGGAGCACACCTCTCGAAGAACACCGGTTACAGGCAAGTAACCTCTTCTTCTTCTTCGAGTGCTGCTCCTGTCCATTCCTTAGTAGGTGAATAACAAGCCATACCTCGGAGGTGGGAGACATCACAAGGAAATGGACTGAAGCACCGCTCTGCCCACCGCAGCGTCCTGCTGAGCTTGCTGGGTGACGGCATAGTGCTGCGAGAATGTATGCGGGGTAGACCACGTTGCCGCCCGGCAGATGTCGGCAATCGGGACCCCGGCGAGGAAGGCAGTGGAAGCCGCCTGCGCCCGAGTGGAGTGCGCCGTTACCCGCGGTAGGTGTCTGCCGCCCAGTTTATAGCATTCTTTAATGCAGGCCACAATCCAGGAGGCGATGCGTTGAGAGGACACCGGTTGGCCTTTTTTATTGTCCGCCACAGTGACGAAGAGCTGGGGGGTCTTTCGGAAAGGCCTAGTCCGCTCTATGTAGAAAGCGAGCGCCCGGCGCACGTCTAGGGAGTGGAGACGCCGCTCCTCCTCTGACGCATGGGGTTTCGGGTAGAAAACCGGTAAGGAGATGTCCTGATTTAGATGAAAGGGCGACACCACCTTAGGTCTGAAGGAAGGGTGCGGGCGGAGCTGTACTTTGTCCTTAAAGAACTGCGTATACGGTGGATCAACCACCAAGGCACGCAGTTCGGACACCCGCCTGGCTGATGTGACAGCCACCAAGAAGGCAACCTTCCATGACAAATACAGAAGGGAGCAGGTCGCCAGTGGTTCGAAGGGGGCCCCAGTGAGTTTAACAAGGACTGTATTCAGGTCCCATTGGGCTGTGGGTGCCTTAATAGTTGGGTACAGTTTAGAAAGACCCAGCAGGAAACGCTTGACCAGGGGAACCGTGAACAAGGAGACACCCCCGGGGGCGCGGCGAAAGGCCGCAATCGCCGCTAGGTGCACCCTCAAGGAGGACAACGCCAGACCCTCTGACTTCAAATGCCACAAGTAGTCCAGGAGGCGGTGAACCGAGACCAGCTCTGGGTCCTCTCCTTGCTCCGAAGCCCAGCGCGCAAACCGGAGCCACTTTGCAACGTACGTGGACCTTGTGGTGGGCTTCCTGCTACCACACAATACTGTCCGCACCGGGGAGGAGCATAGCAGCTCAGCACCCGTCAGCCACGGAGGCACCACGCGTGGAGATGCAGGGCTTCCAGGTTGGGATGAAGCAGGCTCCCGCCGTCCTGGGACAATAAGTCCGGTCTGAGCGGAAGCGGAATCGGCCGGCGCTGGGACCACCGCACCAGGGTCGTAAACCAATGTTGCCTGGGCCAGGCGGGAGCGACCAAGACGACCAGCGCCTTGTCCGCCTTCAGTTTGTACAGCACCTTGGCCACCAGCGGGGTCGGAGGAAAAGCGTACAGGAGACCCCGGCCGCCCCAGTGGATCTCGAAGGCGTCCCCTATGGAGCCGGGGCTGCGACCCCGAAAGGAGCAGAAACTCCGGCACTTTGTGTTGACCCGAGTGGCGAAAAGATCCAGAAGGGGATAACCCCACCTCCGGAAGATCGAATCCGTCACTTCCGGGTGAAGGGACCACTCGTGTGTGAGAAACCTCCGGCTGAGGTTGTCCGCTAAGCAGTTCCGGAGGCCGGGAATATACGACGCCACCGGTCGGATCTCGTGGCGAATGCAAAACTCCCAGAGCTGCATGGCCTCCCGACAAAGGAGGGGTGAGCGAGTACCACCTTGCTTGTTTATGTAGTACATTGCAGTGGTATTGTCGGTATGAACCGATACCGACCGACCCCGGAGTTGGCCCCGAAATACCCGGCAAGCAAGCCGGATCGCCCTCAGCTCCTTCACATTGATGTGCAGGGGCAAGTCTGCTATTTCCCACATGCCCTGAGTTCGGAGAGCTCCAAGATGAGCGCCCCAGCCGACATCGGATGCATCCGTAGTCAGGCGCAGGAAAGCCTGAGGGGAACGGAACGGGACTCCGGAGCACAAGTTGGGGGTACGCGTCCACCAACTCAGGGACTCGAGCACCACCGGCGGCACGGACAGCATGGCGTCCAGATTGTCCCGCCCCGGGCGGAACACTGTCGCAAGCCACAACTGGAAGGGCCGCATTCGCAGACGGGCGAAGGGAACCACAAACGTGCAAGCGGCCATGAGACCCAATACGCGAAGGCACTCGCGGGCCGATACCCGAGGAAACCGCACCAGCAAGTCTATTGTCTGCTTTATCGTCTGGAAGCGGCTGGCTGGGAGGCTTGCCCGCGCTGATGTGGAATCGAGGACCGCCCCTATGAACTCTATCCGTTGGGCAGGAGATAGGGTCGACTTTTGAACATTTATTAGCAGGCCCAAGCGAGTGAACAGGGACCGGGTCACGCTTAGGTGGGCGAAGACCTCCTGCCGCGATCTCCCCACGATCAACCAGTCGTCAAGGTATGGGAAGAGCGCGACTCCTTGCTTTCGGAGGTGAGCCGCCACGACCGCTAGGCACTTTGTGAAGACTCTCGGAGCGGCGGAGAGTCCGAAGGGGAGGACGGTGAACTGTAGGTGGGCATGCCCCACCACGAAACGCAGAAACTTCCTGTGTCGCGGATGAATCGCGATGTGGAAGTACGCGTCTTGTAAATCGAGGGCGGCGTACCAATCTCCCGGATCCAGAGAGGGAACAATGGAGGCGAGGGAGACCATCCTGAACCGGATTTTGCGCAGGAACCGGTTGAGCCGGCGCAAGTCCAGTATGGGCCTCAGGCCCCCTTTGGCCTTGGGGACAAGGAAGTAACGGGAATAAAACCCCTTGCCCCTGCAGGACGGTGGGACTTCCTCGACTGCTCCTTTTTGGAGTAGGACCCGCACCTCCTCTTGTAGGGCACGCCGGTGGGCCTGGTCCCGCAGGACACCACGAGGCATAGGAGGGGCCAAGGGGGGTAATGAAGAAAATTGGAGGGAGTAGCCCTCCTGAACCGTCCTGAGAACCCAGCGGTCTTTCGTAATCAGGCGCCAACGGGGCGCATAATGGGACAGTCTGTTGTAAAAAACAAGGGTGTTTGGATCCTGGGTGATTGGTACGTCTCCCCCGAGCTGATTTTCAAAAGGACTTCTTTGCACCCCCCGATGGGCGCGAGGGACCTTGTCCACTAGGGTGACGGCTAGCTGGCCGACGTGGCCCTCTACCCCTTCGCCGGTCCTCGTCCTGGCGGCGGAAGTAGGGACGCGAAGGAGGAGGCGCTGGCTTAAACGGCTTCCTCTGGCTCGCCGGAGTGTGAAGACCCAAGGACTTAACCAGCGCCCGTGAATCTTTTAACGTCTGGAGACGAGTGTCAGTTTGGGGGGGAAACAGATCAGGCCCCTCAAAAGGCAGGTCCTGGATAGTGTGTTGGACCTCCAGGGGCAACCCAGACGCTTGCAGCCAAGCAGAGCGCCTCATAGTGACCCCCGTAGCCATGGAACGAGCGGCAGCATCGGCTGCGTCCAAAGCAGATTGCAGGAGGGCCTTAGACACCACCTTGCCCTCCTGAATGGACGCGGAGAAGGCCGCCCTGGAGTCCTGCTCCAAGTTTTCACTAAAACGCTCCATGGCGGACCAGGCGTTAAAGACATAACGGCTGAGGATAGCTTGTTGGTTTGCTATCCTCAGCTCCAACCCCCCAGTAGAGTAGACCTTGCGGCCGAAGAGGTCCAGTTTTTTTGAGTCCTTGGACTTAGGGGTGGACCCTGGTCGACCTTGTCGCTCTCGCTCATTCGCCGCCGCAACCACCAAGGAATTAGGGGCAGGATGAGAATAAAAATGTTCGTAGCCCTTAGAGGGAACAAAGTATTTGCGCTCAGCGCGTTTGGCCGTAGGGGGGATCGAGGCCGGGGTGTGCCAAAGCGCCTTGGTGGTGCTATGCACAGTTTTAATAAAAGGCAGAGCCACGCGGCCTGGGGTCTCTGGGAGCAAAATGTCGACCATAGGGTCCGCGTCCTCAATAATGTCCTTGGCCGGTAGGTTCAGGCCGGTTGCCACCCGACGAAGGAGCTCCTGGTGGACCCTAGAATCGTCCAGGATCGCTAGGGGCTTGGCTCCCGCCACCGCTTCATCGGGGGGCGAAGAGGAGGATTCCTCGAACTCAGGGTCCTTGGACTGAGTCCCAGAAGTTACACTACGGGCCCCCGTAGTGAAACTCTCCCTGTCCGCCTCGCCCCGCAAGGACTCAACCTCCGACAACTCCCCGGTACCGACAGGGGGAGGAGCGCCCAGCGCAGCTGATGGAGGGAGTCGAACCTGCGAGCGAGCGGAGGGCACAGCGCCCACTCGAGATGCGTGGACGGCCCAGGGAGTCCAGAAGGGCCACTGCCAGCCGGGCCACTGAGGGGGCGGAACCGCCGGCGCCGACTGAGGAACAGGCCCTGCAACCTGTTGGGGGCGGTCCGGCACCGACTCTGGCGCTGAACTTGAGGAGGAGTGCGGGGACCATGGCGGTGCCGCCGACGGTACCGGGGACCGGTGCCGGCTCTCTCGTGGACGGCGAGGTGGAGACTCTCGGTGCCGCTGGGGGGATCGGACAGGAGGAGCTCCCGCCGCTGCGACGACCGGTGCCGGTGAGCGGTGCCGGTGCTCCCGGGGCGGTGCTGGTGCCGGTGAGCGGTGCCGGTGTTCCCGGGACGGTGCCGGACTGCGGCGCCGACTCAGTAGAAGAGCCGGCTTCCCTCGGGACGGTGCCGGACGCGGTGCCGAGGTCGACGACGGTGCCGACGGGGCCGAAGGTGCCGCAAGCGCCTGCGCTGCGGCGAAAGCCTCCGGCGTAGTTGGCAGAGCCAAGGCCTCCTCCAAAATGTCTCGAGTCGGCGAAGACGTGGAACCCGGGCTAAAACGTGCCTCTGAAGGGTCACGAGATGACGCCGGGGATACAGAGACCAGCATGGCTCTGGCCGTCTCCCTGCCGCACCGGGGCACGGTGCGGGGACGTCTCCTCCCGCTTCCTCTTAGTCGGCACCGGGGAGGAGGAACGGCGCCGAGACGCTGCTGCCGTCTTAGTGCGGCCCGGCTTCGGTGCCGCAGACGGTGCCGAGGAGGCCGGTGCACTGCGCACCGACGGTGCCGTGCTGGACCCCGAATCGCCGGGGACCGGCCGAAGAGCCTCCTCCATGAGGTGCAGCTTCAGGCGTTGTACCCTGTCCTTTTGGGTCCTTGGCTTGAAGCCACGACAGATTTTACACCTCTCGGTGAGATGGGCCTCGCCCAAGCACAAAAGGCAATCACCATGCGGATCGTCCATGGGCATGGGCTTCTTGCAACGCCCGCAAGTTTTAAAGCCCGGCATGGCCCGACCCCGAGCCCGGGGCGGGCGAAGTATCCAACACGAACAACTAACAACTAACTAACTAACACTAACTAACTATAAACAAAAGATTCGGGTACTCCGAATAACGCAGCCACGTGCAAAGCAACACGAAGCCAGGGAATGTTCCAGCGACCGACAGGGCGGTAAGAAGGAACTGAGGAGGGGCGGGTCGGCTCGTGGCTATATAGGCAGTGGCGGCGGCGCCACTCCAGGGGGCGCCACGGCCGACCCTACGGGTACTCTAGGGGAAAAATTTCCGGCGTGCCGTGCACGGGGCGTGCAGACACCTACTAAGGAATGGACAGGAGCAGCACTCGAAGAAGAATGAGAGTTTCTGAATGTAGGGGGAATAAATTAGACAGAGGAAAGAGAACTTCATTGCCTGCCTGCCATATGATGGCCTCTTTCACTGACTCAGTTAACTGCTCATTTTTCATTAACACTGGAAAGAAGGGAGCTGGGGCTGCACTACTGTATTCTCAATAAGCCTGATGGTCTGCATTGTAGCTGGGTGCAGAATGGAGCTGAGAATGTCCCTTTCCACCCTTCAGACTTCCCATCACCACACACCATGATCTACCTGTGATTTTCCAGGAGGTCTCTAGTAAATCTTCAGCCATAGGAAGATAATTTGAAGGTATCTACATAGTACATTAAAAGCACAGGAGCTCAAACTAAGGAGGATTTTATGGACAACGAATTCCCTTTTTCAGCATTCCCCTACAACAAGTGGATCCACACCTTCCTGTGACATCTATTAGTAGCCAGGCCACCCCAGGGAATAACTATAGAAAGAATATAACAGGTGGACTCCGCACTAGCCCATTTATGGCGACAGAGGCATTTGAAGAACAAGCAGATATGCTGGGCTTTAGCAAGAGGCGATGTTTTCATATAGCCTGTGAGTTTAAAAAAAAAAAAATTTACACTACTGTGGCTTTTTTTGAAGTAGCAAGCAAAGTGGCGATCAAAGAAAGCCAAAGAGCAATTGCTTTAAACCATAAAACAGCTAGGAGAGTAATCTCTCACGCTCCCAGTAGTGCCAGTTCAAAATCAGACTTCAAATGAAATACTTAAATCAGTTAGCAGACAATTAAACTTCCTGGAATGGACCCATCAATCTTAACTCTGTTCTCCAGACAACAGAATCTACATGAATCTTAACAAAATATAATTGCCCACCAAAAATGGTGGAAAGCAGCTAGCATCCCCAGAAATGCCTCCCAATCCCTTCAACCAGAGTCCCCAAAGGACACAAAACAAGAAAGATGGGTTGAGCTCAATGTCTCTGAAATTGAGGAGTTTCAAGAAGAAAGAATCAAAATCCATAGGAGTTGCCATGTTAGTCTAGATCAGTAAAACAAACAAACAAGGAGTCCTGTGGCACTTAAAGACTAACAAATTTATGTATCGCATGAGCTTTTTGTGGGAGAAAATCCCACTTCGTCAGACAAATAAAGAAGAAAGAAGTGAATGACCATGTGAAAGGCGGCATATATGGTAGACTAGAACCATAAGCATAAAGAAGTGCTCTTATAAGTTGGCCAAGAAGAGGACTTCAGTGAAAGGTGATTGGGGGCAGTGGATTTGGTGGAAAACTTAACTACTGACTACATTTAGTTGTATAAAGGCGAGGAGGATTCAGCTTCTCTCTTTACTTAGTTCAGAGACAGATGAAACAACACCCAAAACCAGTATATTTGATGTTTAAAAAAAAAAAAAAAAAAAAAGCGGTGCTTTTTTTTTTAAGCAATATTCTAAATACAATGTAGACTTATTTTAATTTGTAACAAATTTATTTTGCTTGCTGCGCAGGAGTAGACAGCTCCACAAATAGATTATAAACTATGCAAATAAATAAGAAGTTACATTCTTTGTTGACATCTTTCAAGCCACTTTTCCACATCCTAGTAGTCTACGAAGGAAGGCCCTCATTCACCAAGACATTTTCAGGAATGAAGTAGCTCATTGCTAGCATAGTGACCTGAAGGAATTTTAGGCAGCCTTAATGGCTGCTGGACTAGACTAACATGGCTATCCCTTTGGAAATTCATTTGAGTTAGTAGTTCTGCTCAGATCTCCCTCAGGGCACAGTTAAGTCAAAGAAAGGCTTCTGCCCTTTATGCTAACAACAACAGTCCATAATGCACAGGGGTATGAAATAAAACATGCTAAAACTTAGGGCTTGTCTTCATTTAAAAGGCTGCTATGGCATGCTGTACCAGTGCAGCTGTGGTGTTTTAACTCTTCAGCAAGACATTACCTACACTGACAAGAGAGGATTTCTCGTCTCTGTAGATCAGTGAGCTCTAAAGTGTGAAGGGTTGCAGAGGAATTTTTGTGGGACATGGCAGGACACAGGCCAGCTCTCGGAGGGAATGCCAATCAGCACCAGTCTGCCTCCCAGCTCTGCTCCAACCCCACCACTGACCCCAGCCTCAGTTTCTGGTTCTGCCCCTGACCCCACTGTCAGCCATGGCTCCCAGCCACAGCTCCAGCAAGACACACACAGATTCCATTAAGAGTAAAGGGGGCAGAGTCTGAAAAAATGTTTGGGAGCCTCTGGTAGGTAATGCAGCCCACTATGAGGCAGTTTCAAGGTTGATGGGAAAATTCTTCTGTCAAGCCAGTGCAGGTCAACACCAGGTTTAGATGAGTATAGCCTCATCTCTCAGGAGTAGAGATTTTTTATACCCTCAGAGATGTAGTTCTATCAACATAAATTCATAGCATAGACCAGGCCTTAATGTGTTACTCTATGAGCTCAAGGATCTCTTTGTGAAAGCTCCCCTCATCATTTTGGCAGAAATATTTTGAAATCCTGCTTCGTGGCATAAGTGCTCATAAAATAGTCTGAATGTGAGCTGGGAGTTAACTGAATGGAGAGACTTTCAAAGAATGTAGATGTTAAAATTACACAGCCTTTTTGCAAACAAGCTCACAACAGCAGAGTTGTTTACTTAACGTTGTTCATAACCCCACAGGGGTGCATTGTGTTATCTAACCCATATATTCTTACATTTAACCCCCCCCCACACACACGTATGTACATATTTTTGTGGCTACATATAATTGTGTGTCTGTGTGTATTTATTTTAAGTACAAACAGTTTCATATGCTGTAGTTGTATCAAAAAGCATACACTGTAGTCGCATCACATGTTCCAGAAAATCAGCCTCAGTGGTTGGAACAATGGTTAAAGCCAGACACAGGGTCAGGATGGAGCTGAAGGCAATGCTGAGACTGGGGTCTGGGAACAGGCCATGGATCAGAACCCGGGTCTGGACTCAGCAGACAAGCCAAATCAGCATAATTGTTGTAGTATGGATGGAGGCCAAGAGTTGAAGCCTGGAGGCAGATGCTAGGCTGAAGTGGATCAATATCAGAGCTAGGGCAAGTTTGGAGCAGGGCATGGGCATGACTGGAACAAGAATAGGCAAGGCTGAGGCGGGAATGGGAACAGGAAACAGACTGAGAGCAGGCTCTAAGCCTGGGGAGACTATAAGAACTCTCCTGCAAGTGAGCAGGAGAGTTCCTGGTCATCTAGTGTTGTTGCAGAGTAACCTACAGCTCTGGAAAGGTCAGTGAAATGCCTGTCCCTAGCTGAGGGCTGAGTCACTCAGGATCTGTTGGAGAGGTGAGTCAGTGCACCTGTGGAGTTCCTGGGCAAAGGCTGGGCACAAGCTTGCTAATATAAAGGCCCCACCCCAGCCTAAGGGGAGGAGGCACTGGACCCAGGTCTCAACTGAAGTTGGAGAGCAATAAAGGATGGAACAGGGCGGAGAGAGAGGATCGTAGGATCAAAATCAGAGAAGCCAGAGGGGGGGCACCAAGCAGTCAATGCTGGACAGCACCCAAGCCTCCTCAAAGACATCCAGTGGATGCAGCCAACAAGGACTCAGACAGAGACATGACATCAGGGAGGAGCAGAAATAAACCCCACAGTCACAGCTCACCTCTTCATCCAGCTTCCTGCTCATGGTCAACCTTGACCAGCACCAGGAGGGGGCTGACAAGGAGGTCTCAGAACTTTGTGAGACCACAGATGGGGTATGCTTAGTGCAGGAGGTGCAGGGAAAAGTACAGCAGAACCCAGTGAGACACTTCCAGAGAAGTCGGAAAAGGGGCTGCAACTGAGTATATTTGCGGTAGATGTGTCCATGGGTCTCCCTTACCCTGCAGAATGGACCTGTGTCGGGGAGGGGATAGAACTGCACCACAGATATCTCGGTACTTACAGTTCCATGAAGGAGCCACCAATTGATATCCCTGGTAGGCTTCTGGACCAAGGTGAAATGCAGACTGGCCCACTGAGGCCGAGTAAGTGTAGCCAAGTGACCAGCTCTGCCCTGGCTGAGGGCTTACCTTAAATTTCCTTTACGTTCTTATGTGGTCGTTCCCTTCACTCCCCTATGCATCTTGCTTTCATTCCCCATCAAGTTCCCTTTCATGTCCTTTCTCCCCCTTCTTCCTGTAATTTTAGCTTTCCAATCTTTTGCCCCCTTTTCACATCCCGTGCTCCTTCCTCTCTCCTTGCTTCTTCTATCTGCCTGCTTTTAGCTGGCCTACAGTTGGGTCTCAAAGGAGAAGCTGCTGCTGCCCATGTCACACTCAGTGCCCTGGCTGTCACCAGGCAAACAAAGAACAAATAGCAAGGCACTTACTGCCTACAAACAGCTGAGCAGAGCAGGGTAAACAGCAAAAGCAGCTTCTCTTCTGAAGCCTTGCCATAAGCTAGCCAAGGGAAAGCTGTGCTGATTGGGGGAAAGGGTTACAAACAGATGGAGATGGATTAGCAGATTTTCAATATGCATACCTCATACACAGGTGTAATATGTTTGCTTGAGACACTTAAACATAATGCACTTAACCTTGAAAAACACATATGATATGAACAATAGCAAATCAGCATTTTTAAACTCTCTCAAAGGCACCCAGAATTTTACATAAATAATTATATAGTCTCTAGCTGTCACATGAATGCCTTACAATGAAATTCCTGGCTTTAGTAGATTAATATTTAAAACACTTTTCTAAAAAATAATTTGTCTATAATAAAGCAAAGAATAAAGTTAATAGTATACTCCAGGCTGTGTATCAGTCAGCCAAAATATGCATAACTTGACTAGGTGAAAGAAATGTATCCTTTACCCTTGTTTACCTAGCATTGCATGACCTCCTAGAATCACCAGCCAATGTGCTTGGCCTACTGACGGCACTTTAAATCACTGAGATCTCCTGGGTGAGATGAAAGGATATTATGAAAATAGCATCTCTCATAGCGAAATACTAACACTGAATCCTCTGCTAGCCTGAAAAAATGAAGGTGACATCCCACCTCATTTAGACTAACTACAAACAGCAACTATTTTCAAAGTTGTTTAAAACAAATGCATATTCCTATCCTAATACATCCCCTTTACAGAGATTCCCAAGCTAAGGTGAATGACCTCTACCATCGTATGCCTAAAGCAGAGAAAAGGCTTGAGAGAACCTATTTTACCCATCTGTTTAGTAGAAAGCATGAAGAACATTTGAGATCTAACACTATCTGAAACTAAAATTTCATTTCTGAATCTTTTTCCACTGTCACAGGCTCTGCCACATGGTGCACAGACCCTAGATCTATCTATATCTATAGTATATTGAGAACATCTTTGTGAGTCAAATCACTATACTCTAGAACAGGAAAACATGCATTTTACAAATCCAAGATATAAGAAGATCCTAACAAAATGTCAATTTGTTCTGATGCCTTCTGTGAATTTAAGACCATAGTAGTTGGAGACATACCCTCCAACAAGCAATGCATGTTTCAGAATGTCTCAGTCACTATCCTAAACCATGATCTGAATGGAATAATATGCAAAGACAAGACTGAATGGCAACAATGGACGTTGTTAACTAATTATATGAAGAGCTCCCTTAAAAAGCACGGAGTGATAACCCCAGATTGAGGCTGTTTCAAAGTGCAAGACGTTGGAACCACACTATAGTATGTTGGACTAATCTCATATTGATGAAGAAAGAGAAGCTTGTACTACAGAGAGTTAAATTCATGAATTCTGGATGATGATGCATTAGCCATTATTACAAAGAACAGATAGCTCAAGATATTACATAGAAAATCTGCATCACTATTTATTCCTAAATCAGAATAGTAGTTTACCACCATCAAAGCTTTAGTCCCTACAGAGCACTCTTACCCCACGTAAGGTCTCTGCTCTACACTCTGAAAAACCTTAGTGAAGCAAAAAAGTTTCAATGCAAATTAAAAATTCCATATATTAAAGAAATCCTCATGATAGCGGTAAATACACAGTATAAAACACAAGTTTAACCTCTTCTTAAAAAGAAGCAATAACAAATTGTAATACAGATCCCATGGTAAAATAAGAGTAACTATTCTGAAATAAGTCAGACTTACAAATCACTGTGATAAAGTAAACCAAAATCATATTCTGAAATCAACAAGATGAAATCCAATGAAGGTAAATGCAAAGTACTTCACAAAGGAAGGAGGAAAAATGTGCAATTACAAAATGGGGAATACCTGGCTATGCTGAAAAAGACCAAAGAGTTATAGAGGATCACAAAATGAATTTAAGTAAACAATGTAATGCAATTACAAAAAAGGCTAATATTATTCTTGGTTATATTAACAGGACTGTCATACGAAAAACATGAGGCATAAATGTCTTCTCTTCAGACTGGTGAGACCTCAGCTGGAGCAGTGTGTCCAATCCTGGGTGCCACACATGCAAAAAGATGTGGATAAACTGGAGAGGGTCCACAGAGCAATAAACATGAAATAACATATAGAAAACTTGAAATGAGGAAAGGTTAAAAAGTGTCCATGTTCAGTCTTGGGGGGCAGAGGGGAGACCAGATAACAGTCTTCAGATGCTACAAAGAGTACAGGGATCAATTGCTCTCTCTGTCCACTGAAGCACCAAGGGAGATTTTGATTCAATGTTAGGGAAAACCATTCTAAATAGGATAGTTAAGCCCTATCTTTATGTGATATGAAGTCTCACTAATGCTGAAGGAGGAAATGACATGATATAGCATACTGGCAAATATCCGTGGTGAGTTCTTCCTCTAAAAACACACACAGACCTGTGAATACACTCCACTTGTTCTCCCATACATGACTGAGAAGTGTGATTCCATACATGGTTCTTATCTTTTGAAAATACGCACATTCTACAGCATCAGGTTAATCCTTCTTCCAATTACAGTTCTGTTTTGAACTTAGGGTCTAGGGTTACTGACCTGTACACACACACTACCTATGATTGATCACCAGAGGAATCACTTCTATAAACCAGGTTTTCAGGGGGCAAGGGAAAGTGCTGCTAAATACCCACTGGTAAACACCACCCTAGTTAATATTTCCCAGATGATATGAGGAATCAAATATTGAGAACAATACAATCTACAACTGGATGATACCATATGCAGATGAAGCTCATCCTAATTCTGTGAGTCTGTACAGCTTTTTACTTCAGTCATTCAAGTGAGATGACCACAAATCCCTAAGAGTAATGGGCTATGGAAGAGGAAAGAAAAACCAACCCAGCAACTGTGATTCTCTGACATTGCCTCTCCATGTTCACATTTTGGGATGTGCTCCAGTTCTGAAGTGTTTCCTGCACACTCTAGGAAGCTACATCCAGTAGAATCACATGAACATCCTATTGTGGCACTCAGAGTTTGAAGCTGACATTCTAAAAGAGCTGTGCAGCCTCAGTCATCTCAGCTCTTTACAGTAAGCAGAGTTCAGGAGCACTCCTATGAAAGACATCTTTTGAATAGGTCTAAGAATGGACTTTTTCTTTCCAAGTGCATCTTTTCATAGATTTCAAGGCCAGAGGGGAGAACTATGAATATTTAACTCTGATCTTTTACATAATACAGGACATAAAATTTCATAAGTTGGATTGGGATAGAATATTTATTTTAGAAAGGTATCTAATTTAAATTTAAAATACTTCAAAGATGGAGACTCGATCATAGCCTGTGAGAAGCTGTTCCTTACCCTCACTTAAAAAGTTGTATGTTATTTCTTGTCTGAATTTTGTTTAGTTTTAACTTCCTGCTATAGGTCTTTATATGGGACTATTTAACACACAGAGGCATAATAATCAGTTATCTCTGTATGTGGCCATTTGTGGACTCTGATCACAGAATTATAGAACATAAGGATTGGAAGGACCTCAGGTGGTCATCCAGTCCAACACCCTGCTCAAAGCAGTACCAACCCCAACTAAATCATCCCAGCTAGGGCTTTGTCAAGCTGCACCTTAAAAACCTCTGAGGATGGAGATTCTGCTCCATCCACAGGTAACCCATTTCAGTGTTTCACCACTCTCCTACTGAAATTTTTTCCTGATATCCAACCTAGACCTCACCCACTACAACCTGAGACCATTGCTTTTGGTTCTGTCATCTACTACCATTGAAAACTGTCTATTTCCATCCCCCCTTGAACTCCCTTTCCAGTAGTTAAAAACTGCTATCAAATCCCCACTCATTCTCCTCTTTTGCAGACTAAACATGCCTAATTCTGTCACCTTCTCCTCAAAAGTCATGTTCTCCAGCCGCCTAATTATTTGTTGCCCTCTGCTGGACTCTTTCCAATTTGTCCACATCCCTTCTGTAGTGGGAGGCCCAAAATTGGACACAGTACTCCAAATGAGGCCTCACCAGTGCCATATAGAAGAGAAAAATCGCTTCCCACAATCTGCTGGCAATGCTCCTATTAATGCAGTCCAATATGCCACTAGCCTTCTTGGCAATAAGGGCACACTATTGACTCATGCCTAACTTCTTGTCCACTTAAACCCACAAGTCCTTTTCTGATGAACTGCTACCTACCCAGTCAGTCCCCAGTCTGTGGGATTCTTCTGTCCAAAATGCAATTGCTCTTGATAGAATCTCATCAGATTTCTTTTAGCCCAGCCCTCTACTTTGTCTTGGTCACTCTATATACTATTCATGCCTCCCCACACCAGTTTATCTACCATTCCCACCAGCTCAATGTCATCTTCAAACTTGCTAAGGATGCAATCCACCTCATTCTCCAGATTATTAATGAAGATGTTGAACAAAACTGGCCACAGCAACAACCTCGGAGGCATTCCTCTTGTTACTATCTGCTACTAGATATCAAGTCATTGATCAATACCTATGGAGCCCGATGATCTTCTTGCCAGTTTTCTAACCATCCTACATTCCGTTCACCCAACCCATACTTCTTTAATTTGCTGATATGACTACCATAGGAGGCCATACCAAAATCTTTCCTGAAGTCAAGGTATATCATATCCACTGCCTTCCCTACATCCACAGTCAATCATCTCATTTTAGAAGACAGTCATGTTAATCAGATTTGATTCATCCTTGGTGAATCCATGCTGACTGTTCCTGATCACCCTCCTCTCTTCAAACTCCCTCAAAATGGATTCTTTGAGGAGCTGCTCCATGATTTTTCCAGGGCCTGAAGTGAAGCTGACACATCTATAGTTCCCAGGATCCTCCCTTCTTCTCTTTTTTGAAGATGATCACTATTTGCCCTTTCCCAATCAACCTGACCTCCCCAGTCATCATGAATTTTCAGAGATCACAGCCAAGGGCTCTGCAATCACATCACCCAAGTCCCACAGCACCCTCAGATACATTGTATTCAGTATCATGGACTTGCCCATGTCCAGCTCTTCTCAATGATCCAGAACCTGTTATTTCGGCACTGAGAGCTGCTCACCTCTTCCCCATTCTGTGCTGCCCAGTGCAACAGTCTGCACTGTAAAGACAGAGGCAAAAAAAGCCTTGAGTACTATTACTTCTTCCACATCATCTGTTGCTAGGTTGCTTCCCCCGACCGTCTTCCTCTTACTAACATACCTGTAGAAGCCCGTCATTACCCTTCATGTCTCTTCCTAGCTGCAAATATAATTGTGCTTTGGCCTTCCTGATTTCATTCCTGCATGCTCAAGCAGTATCCTCCCTAGTCATCTGTCCAAGCTTTCATTTCTTCTCAGAAAGCAAAAAAAGCAAGGAGTCCTGCAGCACTTAAAGACTAACAGATTTATTTATTGCATGAGCTTTCATGGGAAAAAATCCCACTTTATCAGATGCTTTGAAAAGGGGGAACTTACAGAATGGGAAGAAAATAAATGCAAGGAAGTGTAAAACATGGGATCAGGTCATAAAGTAACAGTAAATCAGAGCATTTGTTAAGATTCAAACTCTGGGAAACAGCACACAGAGGAGGATGAAGTCGAATTGCCTGTTGTAATAGGAAAAGAAGCCATACTCACGATTCAGTCCTGCCTTCACACAATCTAATTTGCGTATTAATTCAAGTTCAGCTCTTTCTCTTTGAAGTCTTGATGTCCCCCTGACTTTCTTGAGGACAATTGTTAACAAATCATCAATGGAGTGCTTAGAAAGATGGAAGTGCTCGGCAACTATTGTGCGAGTGTGTGTGTTGTAATTTCTGATGTCATTTTTGTGCACATTTATTCTTCTACACAGGGACTGTCCTATTTGTCCAATGTATAAGGTGTGGGGGCATTTCCAGCACATGATGGCATAAATCACATTAGTGGATGAGCAGGTGAATGAGCCTTTGATGGAGTAGCTGGCTTGACTATGTCCTATGATGGTGTCTTTTGTGCAGATATGTGGACAAAGTCAGCAGCGTGGTTTGTTGCAGGGATATGTGCCTGCTTTAATGTTTCTGTTATTAGGTCTCTGGTTGCAAGCTCCACAAAGACTTTCTTATTAAGCCAAGCTTGTCACCTGTTGTATATGCTATTCTTTCTGTACACTGGAATGGCTTGTTCCTAAGGCCTCAAGAAGATCAGGTCACATCTTCATCTTTTGTGATCCCCAGACTCCCAAAGGAGAGCCCAAGGAATCTAGTGGAAAGGTTGCCAAAGCCTTGGGATAAAGAACTGTTCTTTACACCTAGGGGCAGGACTCTATAAGTCTTTACCAGAAGGGTACATGCTCAGAGGCACATCTATAAGCTCCTATAGTTGCACTGATTGTCCAGTACTAACCACAAAGGAGGAAAGGAACCGGAAATTCTATGAGTTTGGAATACGGGAAAGGCAAAAGAGCCCTCAGCACTGTTGATGCCAAGATAGAGCAATTCTCCTTATATGAAATCTGAGTCTTCATTTCAATATTCATTGTGGTATGATCTATCTTCAAATGATAAATTGTTGGAAAAGAATAACGATATTTAAGAGTTAGATGTCAACGGATACTCAAAAGTCTTTCTTGAACGCAGGCAATTCAACTACTATTTGAATAAGTATATCACATTAGATTTTCCTTCTCACTAACAAGCATCATGGATGTTTTCCCTTGAACAGAAAACTACCAAGTTTAAATAACAAAATACTACTACCCCCGTAAAAAAGGAAAAGTCTGATTTATTATTATATATTAAGTTGCATACTTTTAAGTTCATGCTAGTATTTTGAACTGGTAACTCTATTGGATACTGTGGACATTAAAATACTAACCATTTGTTTTGTTTTGGTTTTTTTTGTAATTACCATGGCATTAATTTGCTATTTTCTCTTTTTGCCAGATGAATTATAATCCACTACCATTACATACCAGTCATATAATTTTTATTCTAATGTTAATTTAATGCATAATTATTTTGTATTACCATATTAAACATTTAACATTTGTTACCATATGTGGCAAACTGCCATCACTCCTCTGGTGGGTATTGTGCTTTTTCTGTATATAGTGGGTCAGGATAGTTGCCTCATCTCCAAGGGGGGGGGGTGCCTCTGATAATGTCCCATAGGGACAGGAGGGGGAAAGGACCCAGGACTACCAACTACTCCAGGTCCCAGCCCAGGGGCCCTAAGTAGCAGCTCTGTTCTGCTTGACTGTATCCAACATTGCAGCTTACTCCCCTAGGCAATTTCCCCCATTCCTGGGCAAGGCTTCTTCCCTTAACCTTGCAGACTTTTCCCTCTAGGGGCCTGTAGCTTCAACTCCTTTCAGTTTTTCCACATGACACTTCACTCCTTCATGCCACTCAACACCTCTCCTATTCTTCATCCAGCTTGTGCTCTGTTTGTCTGGAGCAAGGGTTTTTAATTAGGCACCCGGCTAGGCCTGATGGGCTTCAGCTGGTCCTAATTACCCTCTACTAACTCAAGGTAGTTTGCAGGGAACAGCATGAGAAGTGTTCTGGGGTTTATATACCTCCCTTCTATGACTCTGTTACTGCTCTGTGGACTTGATATATCACACATATTTTCATATATATTACTCTTTATTAGCACAAATCACCATTTACAGATCAATATTGAAATCACAATATTTCTTAAGTAATAACATTTTAGTTCAAAAGCAAATTTTTTTTAAGTATGTCAAAACTGATGGCAGCAACATTTATATTAGCATGTTTGCTAGTTTGTAAGAAATTCTGGAAAGCTATAAAGGTGGGAGAAAATCTCCAGGCTCTAGTAAACTTATTGGGGGGGGGGCGGAGGTATATGGGAAAGGGCAGAATGCAAGGTTGTGCCTGACATGGTAGCTGGGTGTGCTTCCTGTAAGCACCATCCCCTTCAACATGAACTTCAAAAGCAGGAAGTTGGAAGGTAGGTGAACCTTGTACAGACACCTCCAAGTCAGCTGAGGCATCATTCCTGTAACCATGCGATCAAAGGTGCCATAGTGGTTGCTAAGTTAGTGACAGGCTCCATGAACAGATTTGTGCTTCTACTGACAACAATGTTATGAAGGCCCATGGGAGCAAGAGTATTGGAAAATGTTTAACTTTACCCTAGAAGAGTGGGTGAACAGACCATGCTGGTATTAGAAGATGGGTGACAGTCAAAGATGTGATCAGAGAGTAAGTAAGACCTCAGAGATGAGTTGATACCAACAGTCTCTCTCAGTACCTCTCAGGATCAGTGATTTTGGATCTTCAAGGATTCACAGGTCTTTTGGGAGATTAGGTATGGGAGACCATGCAAAGGGCTCCTCAGGTGTCAGACTGTCAAGTGATACTGGCAACAGTTCCAGAGCACAACCTGTGTACCTTCCTCTTCTGACTATGGAAGACAGCACCAATGAGAGTTTCATCATGGCTCTGGATTTTATTGACACTATGTCTGATGCATGGCTACTTTAATAAAGCTTTTCAATATGCACTGTGGTCCTATCCTACATTGTAACATGAGGTCTCTTGAAACCTAAATTGAGGAGGTGACACTTCCCTTTTCTTCTACCATTCTGTGGAAGGAGGTCTTTTCTTCTTAAAGGGTCTTGGAAGCACCAGAGGGTCCTCCAAGTCCTTGCTTTGCACTGAAGCATAAGTGATCAGTGGTTCTCATGAACAGGTGATAGGATAGTCTCAATGAGCACTCCAAACACAGGAATTTAAGTCTGTCCTCTCTCAATTTTTGGATCTGTTTTTAAATTTTAAATTTTTAAATTTGTTTTAAAATCCTTTTAAATTTTTGGATCTGTTTTTAAAAGATCTCACATTTGGTGGCAATGTAAGTCTCTCCCAGGCAGTAGAAGTAGCTTGACTGTTCATTGCTGCAGGGGAAAAAAATAAGCTGTGGCAGGTGTGGCAGGATTTGAAGCCGAGGGTCTTGGGCACAACCCATACTCATGGCCATGGTTCAAGGGCTGGGGAAAAAACAAAAGGCCCAGTTGGCAAACAAGAGGAGGAGGGAAACCTGAGTCCCCAAAAGCAACAACTGTGCTAAATAACAAAAAAAAAACAAAATAACTAATCAGAAAAAATAAAGAGAAAGTAAGTGAGATGTAGCAAGTGACATAGCTGATAAATGGACACCATGACACTCCATCTCAAGCTGCAGATGGATGAGAAGGAACTGGAGAGGTGGTGGGCTCACATATCTCAATATACCCTATCACAGCATGAGACCACCTAGTCTACTCACAAAAATATCCAATTAAGTGCACATAAACAAGCATGTGTCCTGACATGGATCACCCAGAAGGACAATACTTGGGGGGGAAAAAAAATCAGACCCCTGTAATTTTAGAGTAGCTGAGCTATTTCTTTTACTCTTTCTTCTTTTTTCAAAAATAAAATTGTAAAGCACCCTAAAATGAAATGTATAGAAGCTGGAATGAGTGCATTGTTATATCAATAAAAGCACCAACATTGTTCCTGTCAAGCTTCAATAAAAGTTCAGGCAAGAATAACAAATTACACAATGTTGAGGTTGCCATAAATTGAGAAACATGTCTTTGCTTTTTGTATCTAACTCACTATTGTGAATAAAGAGACTAAGTGGAAAAAGAGAGATCTTTTTTTTGGCCCTACAGAACGTTAAAGAGACAAGCTTTCAAGCCATACAGATCTGCTTTTCAGGCCTGAGAAAGGTAGAATGACCAGGTACCTTGATTTTATAGGGACAATCGAATATTTTGAAGCTATGTCTTACATAAATTCTTGTTGCCTCCCAGCCCCATCCTTATTTTTCAAACTTGCTATCTAGTCATCCTAGGGAAAGTGATTCTCAACATCACAGCAAAATACAAGGTGGAACACATTTTTTAGTGTAAGTAGTTAGTACAAATTTTAAGGGGTCATTCGGGGTTGAGTGACCCATTAATACCTCCAAAGTCACTGCATGTATACAGTTTTTTTAAAAAAAAGGAAGTTTCGGAGATTAAAATGTATCTTAGAATTGCTTAAAATGCTCTAGCATGGGAGGCTACAGCTCCCAGGTAAGATTTTGTAATATAACAGCTCATCAGATCTCAGTTTATCTGTGCTTGATGTACCTCAGCCAACAAGTTTGGTTGCTACTTTACATCATTCACTTGCCATATGGCAATGATAATTTCAGGTCATTAGAGAACTATACGCTTAGCTATAAATTCCTTTCTGACATGCTCTTTCTAAATAAATTGTATTATAGTCAGAGTTAAAAATGATTACTTAAAATGTTCTGGATAAAGCTTAAAATGGCAGTTCTCTATATAAAATTAAAGTCAAGATAGAAATAAAGTTGAGACATGTGGGGGATAAAACTATTGACAAAAAAGTGTGAAAGATTCACTCATTGAGGAAACATCCTTTGATAAAATGGATTAATAGGAATACCATGGCAGTGTTATCATAGATTTTCTTTGTATTACTCTAAATCCAATAATTTTGAGGCATGTTCATCAAATTGCAACGTTGATTGAGATCAATTTCTTCATCATTTGGCATCCTAATAATAAAATTACACATGCCCTTTCTGGATTTAGAAGATAAAGAAGTAAGAATGCTTCACTGATCCTTTTTTAAGTCAACTCATATGAATAATGGAAACAGAAACTGTGACAAATATCACAAAGGTAAAGCCGCTGAAGTTAAACTTACCACAACATCTGACCTCATCTTTCCGAAAGTCTTGATTAAATGAGCATAGTGATAGTCTTCCATTTGCCTTAAAATAGCTGTCATGCTTGCAACGAAGTTCCCCTATTAATAATGATAAAATATTATTATGAATGATAATAATGGTTTAAGAGAAAGAACTGAACAGTACCTCATACCAAAACATGACACTGGCTCCAACAATTTCATTTGGTACATCAATAAAATGAACTAGTCAAAGTAAAACTTCATTATTAACATGTCATTAATGGAAATCTAAGAATCCATGCAGTCTGATGCTAACCAATACACGCTTCAGACATACCTAATATACAAGTGTATGAAAATGAAAAACTCAAATGTATTTGTTTAAGTACTTCAACAGGCATTTCAGTCCTGACTTTGGACTATATTTTGATACAAAACTATTCTACACTCTCTAGAGGTCGCAAACTCAAATCACTACAAGGGCCATATGAGGACTAGTATGTTAGCTCAAGGGCTGCACCACTGAAACTTTTTCATACAACTATATTGCAAATAGCAGCAACAATAGTGTCATTCCGGGCCACAGGAAATAACTTTAGGGGCCACATGCAGCCCACAGGCCACAAGTTTGAGACCCCCTGCTCTAAACCTTCTCTGCATCACTGAATTTAACAAACACTCTATCAGTTCTAGTATAGTCATTTGGGCAAGTCAGTACAGTATGAAGTAAAGACATCTCTTTAAAATCATTATGAAGGATATTGTAAGAATGATCATATTAATTAAAGAAAAGGCACTGTACTATAAATCAACATTTCCTCTAACTTCTCGCCATTTTGAAATAAGAACTGTCGTTTTGAAACAGGTTAAACCCAGATTGTTTCAAAATGGCTCTTATTTCGAAACAGTTATTTCGAAATAAGGCCGTTTGGACATGTTGTCTCAAAACAACACCATTGTTTCGAAACAACTATTTTGAAACAACATGTCCAAATTTTGAAATAACCATTTTGAAATAACAGCCGTTTGGATAGCAGGCTTTCCGTTAATTCGAATTACCATTTTCTTAATTCGAATTAACTTATTTTGAAATAAGGACTTTATTTTGAAATAACTCATTTCAAAATACTTATTTCAAAATAACAGTGTGTGTGTGTGTGTGTGTGTGTGTGTGTGTGTGTGTGTGTGTAGACATAGCGTTCCTGCTTAAGTCTTCTGTGCTTGATCATTTAAATAACTTATCTTTTAAAAATCCTGTTCTTCACCTTAGTCTCCAAACATTTATGAACATGATTACTTTTACTCATGTAATGAAAGTTAAGTGTGTATATTATTTCTCTACTAACTCAGGACCTCGATGGTAATTCATCAGTACAAAACAGCATGTTTGCGCTTTTTTTTTTTTTTTTTAAACATGGCACATTTTCTGTACCTGGTTAATAGCTCTGGTCACATAGTTATGCTAATCTCATTCTGTTTGTTTAGCCATTTAAATTATTATGAACAACGGCAATAAGTGAAAGATGAATTTTGTACCAAGAGAACAGATTATGCTAACTTTGTAGTTGAATGGAAGACTAACTTGTAAAAACAGTTAAACCATAGGGATTTTAAAAGATGCATTTTTCAGATGCATCAATAATTAGAAATGAAATTCATCTTAAATTTATATTTCATGAATATTTGTGGCCTTTTCTCCATTTAATGGCTAATTATTGAAGATTAATGTTTGTAAACATGAGCCTTCTCCTTCATATGCCAATATCTCTAGCTTTTGCCAAGAAATCATACTCCTCTCTTTGTAACTGAGCAGTGTTTGTCTGGGAATTACTAGGATCATGCTCATAAGCAAGAAGAGAATATGAGTCGTTGGAGAGAAAGACAAGTACATAAAACTATCATTAATTAGCATAGGAAGAGTTAGAAAAGACACATTAAAGGTTAATACATTATACTTAAGTGTTTTCTTTCTCTATGAACTATAAAAGGATTTCCTGGTTTTTTTGTTTGTTTGTTTTTAACAAATGCTTATTAGAGAAAGAAAAACACAGGAACAAACACACTACATAAGAAAATGTTGTAATACAAGGTAAAGAATGAAATATATGAAATGGTACACCCAGGTCAGCTGTGATACATAAGAAGAGAGTACAGTCCTTTATCTAAGTACAATTTAAACAGTAATACAGATAAATCCATGGATATAAGTAAACACCTCAATGATTTAAAGTAACACACATAGTACACAAAATTAAAAAAAAAAAAACCACCTCAAAATGAACAAAGGCCACAGAAAATAATTTTAACACACAAAACCTCAAAGTCAAAATGACCTGAGATGAATTGAGATGAGATATCTGGTAACAAACAAGCAGACTGGATGTCTCGTAACAGCTGAAAATGTTAGATGGGTGCCACAGAACTATCATTGTTTTAGACAGGACTACCGTTCCAAAAGGAGAGGAACTAGGGTTACCAAACCACCAGGATTGTCTTGGAGTCTCTAGGAACTAAAGATTAATTGTTTTATTACAGATTATGTCTCAATGAAACCTTCAGAAACACATCCAATGAAAACTGGCCTCCCAAAGAGGAACACAGAGCCCATTAGCCACCCAAAAATCTGTTTATCCATAAAGAACTTTTGGAGGGCAAAAACGAGATGCAACACAAAACGAGCCCAAGTAACAGCAATCAATTTGTCAGCATCACACTGATTGTGTCACGCTTTCTAACCAATATCTGTTTCCATCACACCACTTCCTCCTGAATGCAGGATCAAAGAGGGACAGAGTTCACCTTTATTCTAATTCCAAGAGAAAAGAAGTTTGCGAGGCCTGAAGGAGAAAAGAAGCTTTTCTGCTAGCTCATCAGCAGTTCATCAGCAACATCTTAAAACATTTATAAAGAAAATCATACAATGTTAAAAATACCCTATAAAACTTCAGCCATTTCCATTCACTTTAAAACTGAAGGAGCATATGTGTGTTCCAACTATATTTGACCATTCTGTTTTAATTTAGATGATCATCCCTATAAAATGCTTAAGGTTGGAAAAACTTCATTAAACGTATTTTCTCCTTCCATGTGTCTTTACATTTAGTAATTTTAAGATTTTATTCTGTCTGCAGTGAGCATGGCATCCTCTTAATTACAAAACTGACTAAAATCATAATTTCATAAAAGGAGGCTGAGTATCTTTTATTAGAGCAAATTCTGATCCCCCAACCTTGACTCACTAATATCCTGGAACCAACAGAACTACAGCAATACTGCAAACATAATTTTATGACTGTTAAGCCTATTTCATATGGCCTATTAGTTCTACAGAAATAGCAAGTAATATTAAACACTTTTCTTAAGTTGATTTTTTAATGTTTAATTGGATTCAGAATATACTGTCATCTCATATGGCACATCACTTCAGGCATTACAAAAGAAAAAAAATCTAATTTTCTAAAAAATCAATTTCAATTTTATTGTACAAGTAATTGCAGACCTACATTTATGTAACAAGTAAAGCACAGGGCAACATATGGGACTTATTGCTGCCCTTTGCAATTATTAGCCATTCATTCAGTGTCAAAGTTCACATCGCAAGCCTTTCATATTTACAAAGCAGGAAAACAAATACGATAAATGAAATACAAGTGATGAATGTAATCAGTGCCTACAATATAAACCAAACTGCACTTATTGTATTTTTATCACTTTTTATTGTAATTAATCTCCCTGTAGCACAAAATTGCCAGCCATCAGAGCTGCTAACTTAATCCTTTTTTCCTATCAGTAAAGAAGGTATACTGAGGCAAGAGAGCTTATGATTCCCTAAACAATACTTTGTAATGTGCTGTATCTGCAATCACATCTTAATATAAGCAAGAGTAATTTACTCTTAAGATCACGGTGATGAACGATCAATAACTCAGCTAATTTTTAAAAAAATATTGACTTCTGTTGATAAAGGATTCTGTCATTATTTCTATTACGTTATTTTATGTGAGACTGATTTTCATCTCCTTTTTAAAGACTGCAACTCCAGTACCTAAAATGACAACTTGTTAAATTTCTACTATTTTTTTAAAATGAAAAAAAGGTACAAATTGCTTATCGACAATGAATCACCAGAATGCAACAAATATTACATTTTCTTTAAGGACTCAATATTCAAACTTTTGTTTAAAGTGTAAATTCCACTGTTGTTTAAAAAAAAAAAAATCTTTTCCCTTCACCAGTGTCACTAAAAGGCTGCAAGATGAAAGCCAATTTCCCAAGGGTCAACCAAGCGTTTTCTTTGCCTAGAGTATCAGGAAAAATATATAAAGTAGGAAACAAATAGATCATTATGCAGATTGCACTGTCAACTGATCTATCACATGAAGTTTATCCATCAGTTTAAAACAGTTATCAAAATCATCTACTAAATTGGATCCCACACAAAAAAAGAGAGAAGCAGCGTATCTTTTTTTAAAATTTTCCCTTGTGCAGAAGATATTCTGATGTAAATAGTGTCTAGTAGTTTCCTGAGAAAACTCAAGGTAGAATTATTAAACTATCTACAATGAGAAAACATAGTTGAAATAAACAGAACAGAACAAAGAGATGCTCCATTATTATTACTACTTGTATTACACTAACAACCAAGATTCTAATCAGGATAATTTTTTTAAAAAAAATCTGATTATCCTTAGACTCTCAAAAAAAATTACCATGGAACCTAAACCACTGCAGTAAGTTAAGTTATCATTTGGGCAGAAACCTCTAAACAAATGAAAACATCAGCCTAGAATTAAAGGGCCATTTCTGTTTTAATTATAGTGTTGTTGCGATGATACTATTTTCTAATTATTTTTCATTATTTACATCTATGAAAAATGAGTAAGAAGTGTATACAAGATGCTACTAAATAATAAAGTCATATACTGCAAACCAATGACCTTGGTTTTCAAAATGGAGTTGTGGAATTGTCTGTTCAATTTAGACATCTGAATTGAGACACCTGAAAAGGGTCTGGCTTTCACATATTAGAAATCCCCTTGAAATATCTATGTTGAAGGATCACATTAATAAAGCCCTGCAAATCCGCAGATATCTGCAGATATCCGCATTATATCCACGTCCGCGGATACAACACACATATCCACAGACCATTTCTTGTCGATGCGGATTTGGTATGGATCCACATATTTTTATCTGCACAGAGCCAGAGCCCTGCAAATATGGAAATATTCGCAAATATCCGCATTATATCCACATCCACGGATGCAACACGGATATCCGCGGGCCATTTCTCATGGATGCATGTTGGATACAGATCCACGTATTTGTATCTGTACAAGGCTCTCTACGCATTAAGCACCCACTAATTGCTAGTCACTTTTGAAAACCTACGTCACTATGTAAAACTGAATTAAAAGACAAGATGTCTCTTCAATGTAATACTTACAAATAAGTTTATATATTATTTTACTGAAATGAACAAAATTACAACCAAATATGATATAATGCACAGGATCTCCAGCACTTTCCTTTCTGTGAACTACTTTCTAACTGAAAGAACCTTTCTTTCATCTTCCTCCCCTGCAACTCTTCTCCTGCTTGGCCTCAAAATGTTTTATTTTGCAGATTGCCAGGAAGGGGTCCAATAATGACTGTTGCAGAACCACTGGCACAATGTACGTGCTAAATAAAACAAAGACAAAGAAACAGCATTCTGTTATTTGCAAAGCAAATAGTGCCTTTTCTTGGTGAGCACGCAATATTCCAGTTAAGCTAATAATTTATCACTAATTCATGGTAAAAATATATTAGTGTGGATTTCAAGTCATAACAAGTTCCTGTAATCATCAATCAAAATATGTTGCAAAGATTAACACGGAACTGCCAAAGATGCCACAAAGGAGGCACTGAAATCATTCTATGCTCACATAATTCAGGTTCTAAGAAGCATAAAAACTCATTTCTACTAACAGGCTTTTCATAGCATTTGAGAGAACATTATGCTCAAGTACCCTCCACTGGTCAGTGTGCAGTAGATTAGAATCAATGCTATTACTTTGTCATATCAGTGTCTGTGCAGCATTTAAAATGATTTTGACAGAACTTCCCTAAGCTTGTAGTAGCAAGACATAAATCTGTATTACAAAATAAAGGGGGACAAAGGTAAAAAAAAATACATATATGTGCTCCATGTTAAAACACTGATAGGTACCCCCACAATTTAAAATCTGAGAGTAAATTTCAGCAGCATCTTGAGAAAAGTATCTTAGGAAAATGGAGGCAGAATTTAAACTAGAACAAAATGTTAACATGCCATCTTGGTACTGGTTATATACTGTTTTCTTATCCTTAGGGCCCAATCCTGCTACCATGAATAAAAACAAATATAACCAATAAAACACTTGAATTTATCTCTATGAAATAAAGGTAGCAGCATTTCTAACAATTTAAATGACAAATGTTTTGTTTCTCTGTGGCTGCAGACATCATTAGGAGAATGCTTCATCTCCTCACATGACTGCCCTTCCAGATCCAGTAATGTGAAGTGGTCCAACAAAGTTGGACGTTATGTCTTGTTTTCCTTTACTATTTCCCTGGATAATATATGCCTTCTTTCTTGTATATTAATCTGAAGCAGACATCTCACCATTAGTTCTGGGGTAACAACCCTGTCTTCATCACTAGGAAAAGCATATAAAGCAGTGAGGTTTCTGAAGACTGGCGGGAAGGAATTTATTGATGAGTGATATATATACTCCAGTTTTCAAAGATGACTCACAAACGCACAGTCAGTCTGTGAGTGCTGGATCCCCGAGCTAGTGGAAACACATTTAGAAAGAAAGCTCCTTGAGAACTGTAGTCTTCTGACACCTACTCCTATCTCTGACCACTAGATATTACTGCTATGTTTTTTATCTGGAGAAACAAAGTCAGGTGATTTTTAAAAAGACAAGTATTTCATCTTATAAAACAAATTAATGAAATCCTAAATATATTTTCATTTCCATATGGTGTGCTATAGAAGACTATATTTTTGGTTTTGCTTTCTGCCTAGGTAGAATATAGCGATCTTTATACAAATGTTAAATTAACCATTTTTGTTCAAACAAAGTTAAAACAGAAGGCATACTTCCAAAGTGGACGTTTGTGGGGAACTATTCACTGTGGCTCTTATCAGGCAGACCAGCAGTGCCACTCTGGGAAGATCTCCCTAACTGAATAAAGAATAAAACATGATCACAATAAGCTGCATTCACAGTAAACTAAAGCATCGCCTAGTAACAAGAAAACTTATGTGGATCCAAACCCAGGAAAAATGGCTGCAGAAATATAAATGTTTCTCTGTTTCCATATCTGTTTTGTGTGGATAATGACATTTATCCTTCTTGGTAGACTGTTTTGAGATCCGCAAATAAAAAGTGCTGCATAGGAGCTAAGTACTAGTATTAGGGGGAAAAAAACTGAATCCATACTGGGGAAGGATTTTAATTATTCACATGTATTCTCTTTTAAGGTTTACCTGGGCCAACGTATTTTCAAACTAGTTTACATGCAAAACATGGCATTGCTATTACTATTAATTAGAATGGCTATAATTATTTATTTCTTAAAGTTATTCACAGAGTCATAGTTTGTAAGGTCAGAAGAGATCATTGTGGTCCACCAGTCCAGTGGTTTTCAAACATTTTTTCTTGAGACCCCATTGAAGAAAATCCTTTATTCCTGCAACTCAGTAATGACATCTTTCAGCAATGCATTCCAGTTTTTTGGTGGTGGTAGCAGGGGGCTCTGTGAACCAGCACCTGAGGGTCTGCGACCCAGTACTGGGTCCTGACCCATAGTTTGAAAACTACTGCTCTAGTCTGACCTCCCATTTAGCAAAGATCATTGAACTTCCCTTAATTTACATCTGAACCACAGCATATATTTAAAATATATATATATTACCACGCTGATTTAAAAATTGCCAGGAATGGAAAGTCCACCACAATCCTTGGTAACTGTTCCATTGGTTAATTACCTTCACTGTTAAAAATGTGCCCCTTTATTTCTAGACTTAAAATATATGTCTACACTGCAGCTGACAGTGTTCCTCCCAGCCAGGCTGCTGCCACCCCTCTGTCCCTCCCCTAGCGGCTGGAGATGGGAGAGAGACAGATAAGTGGCAGCACTCAGATCCCAGCGCGAGCTGCCGCTGAAGCTGGGATGGAGGGAGAGTGGCACCAGCTGCCGCTGCTGCTCTCCCTCCCCTTCCCAGGTCCGGCAGTGACTCAGGACCTGCAAGAGCCACTGCTGGACCGGGGAGGTGAAGCAAGAGCAGCAGGGGCACCTTGGGCTGGGGTCAGATCACTGCTGCCATTCCTTCTCCCTCCTCCCAGCTCTGAAGGGTGGGGAAGTGGAGCCCAGCTCCACCACTTTCTCTGGGGGGTTTCACTGGCCATGCCCCCTCCAGGCCACACTCCCTACCCCCACCACCTATGGCCCACTTTGAGGGTACATAGAAAGGAGCTGACCCTTGGGGCAAAAATGTTGCCCACTCCTACTTTAAATCATTCTCCAGGCTCTTCTCTGAACCTTTTCCAATTTATCAACATCCTTCTTGAATTGTGGACATCAAAATAGGGACACATAGCAATTCAGTATTGGTCACACCACTGCCAAATTCAAAGATAATATAAATCACACTCCTATTCAAGAGTCTCCTATTTATACATCCAAGGATTGCATTAGCCCTTTCAGTCATAGCTTTGAAGCTCATGTTCATCTGATTATCCATCGTGACACCCCAAACTTGTTTTCTGAGTCATCACTTCCAAGGACAGAATCTTCCTCCATATGAGTATGCTCTACCTTCTTTGTTCCTACATGTGACTTTACATTTGACCTTAGTAAAATGTGCACTGTTCGCTTAAGCCTGGCTTTCCAAGTAATCCCAATCCCTTTGTATTTATTTGAGCAACCTGTCTTCTTTATCATTTACTAATATCCCAATCTCTGTGTTATCTGTAAACTTTATCAGTGATGATAATATTATGTATTCCAGGTCACTCATAAAAATGTGAAAGAGCACAGGCCCAAGAACCAATCCTTGGATGACTCCACCAGAAATAAATTCTCTCTCCCTATGATTTCCAATTACAGTCACATTTTGATACCAATTAGTTAGGCAGTTTTTAATCCACTGTTTGTGTGCTATATTAATTTTGTATTGTTCTAGTCTCAATCAAAATGTCACGTGGTATACAGTCAAATGCCTTACAGAAGTCTAAGTACATTACATCATTACTACTACCTTTATTCACTAAGCTTGTATTCTCATTGAAAGAGACAAGTTAGTTTAACAGGATCTCTTTTTCCTAAAACTATGTTGATGGTTATTAATTACATACCCTGATTTAATTGTTTTTATATTAACTGAGGCCTGTAACAGCTGCTGTTCTATTTTGCCAGGGATCAATGTCAAAGGTGTTTAATGTAACTCTTGTTGAAATACCTTCCTAACAACTTTATTTCTGCTTTATTGCTAGCAGACCAAAAGAAAAGCTTCATTAATTTGTTATAACTTCACAGGTGTTCTATTCATGGATGAACCCTCTAAGCATTAGCTGTCCGTACAGCTTGAGCAATTGTAACACCTAAATTGCTTGATTCCAAGCTTGGGATGCAATTGTCACAATTACCAACTCCACCAAATCTACTTGCATGAGATTATGTATATGCAAGACATGAGAGGGCTGCCTACAGTATTTATGTATCATTGGCTATGCCTACACTAAAGGGCTCAGTTAAGTAGACTTAATAAGGGCTACTTAAAGTCAACTTAGTGAGGCCCCATTTGTTAAATTTGACTTAAACAAGGGGACATATTTAAAGTTGACACAATAAAGTCAACTTTAAATGGGTCCCCTGGCTTAAGTCGAATTTATAAAGTCAACTTAAGACTCTACTGCACTAAGTCAACTTTATAAAGTCAACTTTAATGAGCACATTGCATTAAGTCAACTTAATAAAGTCAACATAACTCTTAAAGTCAACTTTAAGGGCAGGAGTTATGATGTCAACTCAAGCAAGTGCTTAAGTCGACTTAATGAACTCTAAATGTGGCCAGGGAGATGCTTAAATTGATTTAAGCCCCTAGTGTAGACACACCCATTTTGAGATTAGAATAATGTTCTATTTCTGCATAATGTTATTAGTTAAAAGAATTACTTTATAGAAGTAATTTATAATGGGAAAAACATTGCCCAGATGCAAAAATGAGTGCAAGAATCAAAATCTGACCCCTTTTGGAGGCGCATGTTCTGCACTCCTACTGTAGCCCCGAAATGCGGGGAGCTCAGTCTCCACCCATCGCCCTACTGGAGATCCTGTGCTCCCCCCACATACTCATCTCACTCGGGGGCACCCAAGCTCCCACCACAACCAGAGACCCTGTGCTCCCCCTTAACCACCCCCTTCCTTCCCTGCCACATCCCTAAAGGCTGTTCTCCTGCCCCACTACTACTGGTTAGGAGGATTGTCACTCGGAATTGACTCAGCTTCTGACTGGTGAAGGCAGAGAAGGCAGCAGCACGCCTAACCTCCAGAGAAAAACTGCTCCTGGAAGAGGTGATCTGGCTGGCCGCCAGCAGAACTAAGAGCTCTGCCTGGGGTAGGACATATGCTGCAAGCAGACCGACCTCTGGTACAAAACTGAGGGAGGGAAGTGCTCCCCTGCCCTTTCTAAATGGCACCCTTGCCCGGGGGAGGGAGGCTGGAAAAACTCGCTCTCCCCAACCTGCTCCCAGAGTTCTGTACCCCTACAAATAATTGGGGTGGCCTATACTTCTGCTTCTGACCCTTATGCATGCCCATAGCACTGTTCCCTCTAAGCTGTGCGCATGTGCGTGCGCACACAGGTCATGAAACCTGCGCACACAACAAAATAAAGTGCACACAAAAAAATTCAATAGTGCTAATATCGGTGCTCACAAACAAATGTTCTTGCGCACACAAAGAAATTGTTTGCGCACACAGTCTACGAGCAATTAGAGGGAACATTGGCCCATAGTCAGATATTTTAATTGTTAATGTACTGATGATCAAAATAAAAACACACAGCCTAACAAAAGAAACTGCACCTTCTATTACATATCATAGTGAAGGATAAGACTTTGTCATTCAAAGGTCATTTCTGCTGGCAAGAACCAAAATCTATGACCATTTTCCGCCTCATTTCCCCGGCAGTCTGTTCCCACATAGTCTGTCTGGGGAAAGAGAAACTGACAGATTCCAGTCCCTCCCCAACAAGTCAGATAAAGGTAAGAATACTCAACCAGCTCCACCTTCATCAGTATAGTTATAAAAATCTGTGACTGGCCTGATCCGTCCTCTTTACCCACTGAGACCACCTTTCCAGTACAACAATCAGGCACAACTTCTGCCTTCTCTGACTGCAAGTAACAACCTTACTTTCCATTCTAAGAGACTGAGAATTATTTTGAATTGACATAAGTCTCCAATTTGAATATAACATGAACACTTTTCTATCTCCTTTCAACAGTTTGTTATCTATTAACCCTGCATTTTGACATAAGTATATTTAGTGTACTTTGTACCGGCTGCAGAAACCAAAGAATGCACATTTACTGCTTCAACTCCAGTGAAGGCAAGATGAATATAAAGCATGGAACTTTTACGGTCAGACAGAAGCCAAAATTTTGAAGTATTATGTTAGGAAAAAGGTGAATGCTAGGGAAATGCACTGTTAGTGGTGTGACAAAAAAAGAGTGCACACTTTTTTAAATCGAACATTTCATAGATAGGATACCTAACAATGTTTAAGAGAAAACACTGTTTCTGATATTTACATAAACTGGAAAATGGTTCTCATATTAACACTCTGGTTAATTTTTGTTTATTTATTCATTGATTCATTAAGTTATAATTGTTGAGTGATGGCTAGGTGCTGGATGTAAATAGAAACATTATCATTGCAAAGCATGCATCTTCAGAACCATCCTACATAGACAAGAGGATTGTGCACTATGCGAAGCCTGTGAGAAGCAAATACAATGAGTCAGATCTTCAGCTGCTATAAATCACCATAGCTCTACTGAAGCATGTTTACAACACCGAGATTCTGGTCCACTGTATATAATTTATGGACTGAATACACTTTTATTCTGAAATCTGATTTAGCACGCTCAAGTTAAAAGTCGATTAGTATGAATGCATTATAAAAGGAACAGTAAACAATACAACTGACCCATTCATTGATTCTTTTAGGGATAGACAGCACTTTGCCCATGTAGACACACAGAAATACTAAGCAGAAAGGAAATTCTAGCTCTACACAGGGAGGGGAAGGCATGCCACAAAGGGCCAGTCCCACAGTATGGAGGGGCTGTTTGAAGGCAGTCTGCTAAGAACACAGGGGATCAGCTATTATACGGATCTAAAAGCCTGAAAAAATTGCCTTGGAAAGTCAATGCACAGCAGCTCCAGACACTACTGCAGTTTCTTTGGCTATAGTACTGGAAGTACAAAAATTGCACTTTTTCTCCATGGCCAGTTCCTGGAACAGAAGAAGTAATTCCCCAAACCCTTATTGTAAATCTATTTGCCTGGTATTTGCTTATGGGATAAACAGGAGCTGGATTGCTCCATTTGGTCCTTATGAAATCCACAAAACAGCATCCATCTTAAACTGTATTACAAAACTGAGTCTGAGCAGCAAGTTAAGTTGTATTAAATGAGGCACCACAGTTACTAAATGCATAGAACAAGTGTGTGGTTTTTTTTTTAAAATTGGTACCTAAACATAGGTTCCTAAGTGTACATTTATGCACCTAAATATGTGACCTAATTTTCACATGTACTAAGGAAAGTAGTAGAAAATGGGAAAATAATTTTGTGAAAAAAACTGAAATTTCTAAGTTGTTGCCTTTTCATAGGGATCAAATTGGAACAAGATTTTGTGATATTGTAACTGAAATTTTTGATGAAATCACTAATTTCTCATTTACTAATACCCCCTGCTGTCAATGAAAACCAAGAATAATTTTTGATAATGGTTTAAAAAAACAATTCTGTTAAAAATGTCCATAAAGTTTAAACAACAAACATTGTGGAAACTGTGGAAATTTTTGATTATGTCAACATTTTTGCAGGAAAAGTTTTATCGTTGCAAAATGCCTATTACAACAGAAACACTTTTCATATGAAAAATTCCAAACAATGCTGAGCAGCTTGCTGTTCCCACTCAAATTACAGTCTTCAGCACTTTTGACAATCAGGCCATTTATATAAGTCAGCAAACACAGTCTTAGGGGCCTACCTTGAGAAAGCATTTAGTACTTAAAGGGGCATCAAGAGTACAACCCTGATACAGCCTACTGCTGGAACTTCAGGATTTATTCTTGTTTTTACATAATCTAATTAGTTATCTAATCACTCTAATGATACATATATATTGATGAATAAGGATATAACTCAATCACATGAAAATTCTTTTCAAATTTTGCTCAAGGAACAAACCAGAAAATCCGATTACTGCCATGAAATTTTGCATACATGTAACTCTTGATATGAACCACAAACATCATCAAAATGGGTTGAACTACAACATCCTTTGATTCAGTATTTAGGATTATTAATAAAAGACTGAAATTTAAGGCCTTCCAAGTCTCATCATTAGGACATGAAGTGGCACATGGTCAGAGTGGCAAAACCAGATACTTCTTACAAGGCATGGACAGATCTCCACACAACCTCATACAGCAAAATTAACTTTAAGCAGAGGTGTCAAACATGTGGCCCACGGACTGAACCTTTTCCATCTGGCCCCTGGCTGCGCTGTGTGAGGCCACACTTTACCTAAAAGGGAGAGTGTGTGGTCTCACGCACCCAGCGCTCCACAAGGCCAGGACAATGATGTTGCAAGACCTGACACCGAGTGCAGAGTATGCAAGACTACACTCTCTCCCATACACACCCCCACACACAGAAGAAAGTGTGGTAACACAGAGCACAGTCTTGCATACACAGAACTCCACAATACCACGAGAGTGCCCTAATATTTCAATTTATGGCGGGGTCTCGAACATGCAGCCTCTAAAGCTATTTCTTGCAGCCCACAATGACGCTATTGTTACTGATATTTGCCTATCATTGTATGAAAAGGTTTCAGTGGTGCGGCCCTCAGGCTAATGTTCTAGTCCTCATGCAGCCCTCATGGTGATTTGAGTTTGAGACCCCCAATTTCTCGTATGTACAGCCCACTTGAAGTACCTTTCAGTCAAATCCAGCCCACCATAGCAAAAGAGTTTGCCACCCCTGCCTTAGATTAGAGCTTGGCAGATGCCTTCTCATAAGAGAATCATACGCAAAGAATAGTTTTCACTGAAGGGAACGAGTATCAGAGAACCACTACCTACTGTTTATGCCTTCACTCAGAAAGAGAAAAAAAAATCTTATTCACCTATTAAAATGTACTGTATCTTGTAATCTCTTACAGTTAAACTAGAATACAATCCTGGTCTTGATTCAAAGTCCACTGACACCAAAGGGAATTTTTTGACTGACGTCAAGGCTACGAATCAAGCCCTCAGATCAGATTGTGACTGCTAAATTAAATCTGAAATGCATGATAAAAAAACCTTACTGTATGTTATCTACTTGCTAAAATTCTGACCACATTATCTTTATTTCCACCACCACGTGCACCAGATCAGAGCAGCTATCAAAGCTATCAAAGAGCAGCTATCTCAACCTGCCACTAATTGCATTAAGAATTTTACTTTGTTGTTTCCTAAATGAGAGTAAATATACATTCAAAGCTCCTAAAGATTACGAATAATTAAAATCACATCTGTTAAAGTGAGTTTTGAACATTTTAACCTAAAATTAAATAAATCCTTGAAAATAGAGGGCAGACAAACAAAGCTGCTACAAATTTTATTACAGGACTGAAAACAAGGAAGTATAAGAAAGATTATTTCACAGACTACAAAACATACACATAAAAAATGAATGAGTTATACATAAAAATATAGTACTTTTTCCTTTTTCCTTTTTTTTTTTTTTAAACAAACTATGTCCTCTAGGAATGCTAGTGTCATCTTTACAAGTATGCATTTATTTATTTTGCTTTAAATACAGATTAAAAATAGTAGTGACAGTTATGTTTCTAGCAGTGAAAAATATCTTCTGAGCTTGGGTGGATAGAAGATATTGATTATAATAGAAATGATGATATTTTCACAATTCTTATAATTTCATTAGCAAGTCATCTTCCTCTAAGTCATAAAATGTGATTACTCATAAGGGTCAGCATATTCCACTCTTCTAACATTTAATGATATGTAACACTACAGCACTGTATCATGTAATTCGACAGCATAAACTTCTCTGGTACAAATTACAGATGACACCAAAAAAGTAATGAATGGTGATATGAAAACTGTTTTACTGATGGCATACACATTAAACTTCAGTGGCCTGTTTGCAAAACATAATGGCTATCATAATGCTTTTTCATAAAGCAACCGAGTCTGTATGACATTTAAATTAATTTGTTTCTTACAGTATACAGAATAGTTCCATTATACTAATTTTCCTCACAGAAAGTTGAACAATTGTTTTCGAAGATACTACTGTATCTTTTCCCAAACAACTACAGCTCATCATTTTGAGCCTAATTCTGCACTTCTCTGAAAGGTCACAAAGTGGGGCTGTACTCTCTCAACTCAGAGTGGAAAACTCTCAAGCAAGAGTTCAGCACATGGTAGACTCTGAATTTTTAACTAATGAACAACTGAAACTTCAAAAAAAATTACTAAAAAGTCTGCAAATTAATTTGATTCCACCATTTCATGTTTAGCTCTTATTTACAAGAAATGGATGACTTTATATTGTAATACGTACAAATAATAATGTTTTGCATATTGTCTAGTAAAACAGAATCAACTGCACAAAATTTCAGATTGAGAAATATTTATAGTTTTACAGCAAGGCAGGACCATAAAGGAGAAGAGACTTATTTTCAGTCAGAAATTATCTTACATTTGCTCAAAAATGGAAAAAAGATGAAACAAAAAAATGGAAAAATGATAATGAATATAAATCAGATATTCAGAATTGAATAAAATTGATAAGGGAGGCAATAGTACTCAAGGAGAACTCCTCCTGTCTTTAATTCTGCTGACTATAGGAATGTTTAACTATATGAGGAAGAAAAAGAAAGTGACAGTATTATTGGTTCATTATTTGACAGAGACAGTAGAATTGTCAATAACAATGCAAAAAAAGGTAGAACTATTAAACATACATTCCTATTCCATATTTTGGGGAAAACTAGATGATATTGTCACATCATAGGATAATGAAACCCTTCCAATTCCAACAGGACTCAGGAGAATGTTAAACAGCAGCTAGAACCTGACACTTTTAAATTAGCAGATCCGCATCCAAAACTTTTAAAAGATCTGGCCAAAGAGCTGTCCAGGCCATCAGTGTTGATTTTCAACAACTCTTGGAACCCCTCACAGGCCCCAGAAGACTTGAAGAAAGCTAGTTTCGTGCCAATATTTAAAAGGAGTTAATGGGATGACCTGTGCCGTTTCAAGTTTGGCAGCCTGATGTCAATACTCGACAAAATAATGGAACAGTTGATATTATTCTATTCAATCCCATATGGAATGAAAACAATTTTAGAATATCAAAATGGAATGGTTATTCCCCAGAATATTTTGACACTAACTTGGGCCCATGGTCAGCCGAGTACTGAATCATGTGCTCAAGTTTCATCAAGTACAGTAAGACTTAAGCATGTGCTTAAGTGCTTTGCTGGATCAGAGTCCTAACCCTGAGATCAGCCCAGACCAGAGCCTGAAATCTGAAGACAGACTTATTAACACTAAATGTTGGCAGCGTCTGTATTGTAACATGTTAGAGGCCAAAGACTCAGCATAGCTCAGTGTAAATTCATTACCTAAGAGAAGAGTGAGGGCAAGGGATGAGGAGGTGTATTTAAATCACCTTTACGTTCCCCTGATTTTGGGCTGTCTTGGGGCCTTGTTTAGACCTTGCTGTAACTTAGAGTAGCCCAGGAAATCCCAAGTGCTCTCCCATACCATTCTTGCTCTCTATACAGGTTAAGCAGAGAGGAATAACTGCTGAACACACAGCTAATTTTATCAGCTCCGTACTTCCTGAAGTTTTCTGGCAGGGAATCCTCAGCTGCCCCTTTCAAGTCAGTTTGCTGCCTAAAGTCAGTGGTTCTCAACAGCTGTGTCAGGACACATAACTGTGTTGCCACACAGTGGTAAGTGTGTCACAGAGAGCTGGGGAGATGACTGGAGTGGGGCTGTGTGGTGTTTCCTGTAGGGCCAAGCCATCATGTATGTCACAACCTGCAAAGGGTTGAAAATCACTTGCCTAGTTTCACTGCTAAGGCAGCACATCTATAGCGGAGTCATAGATGGCATTCTGACTATAGAGCGACTGCTACAGTTTAATGCTAAGAATGCTTAGCAAATGGTAATGAAACTTGTATGAAATGCGATATAAGGTTATCTTTATCAGACAAAGTTTTACCAAGACAGCTATTTTCTCTAGCAAGCTCTACAATAAATAAATTCTCTCCATCCAATATATTGCCTGCCATACATATAGCCAAAAAACACAATACACCTACCCATTTACACAATATATTCATGAAAGAATTTCTTATAAGAATGCTAATGAGATTTTATACATTTCAGTCACATGAGTATGAGAGGTGAAGAAAAGACCTCAGTCTGGGGTATACAGCAAGAAATGGGGGAGGGGAGGGAAAGGAAGAAAAAGACTCAGTGATCTGAATACTGGACTTGGATCCAAGAACTCCTAAATTCTAAAATCTATGGCACAAACTTTGTGGATCTAGCCCAGTGGTTCCCAAACTTTTCTCTGCCGTGGCACACCTTGATACCTTCAAATTTTTCGAGGCACACCACCGTTAAAAACTCATGAATATTCAAATTAATTTAAAGTACTTATGAAGATTCACAAGCCATGCCACAGTGTTTCGAAAATGCTCCTATGTAGGGTAGCAGAGCAGGGTGGGAAAACACGGGGGGTCAGGAGCTGTGTGCAGTGGCAGGAGTGAGTGTGGGGAGCAGAACAGGGCAGGAGAGGCAAAAGAGGACAAGGGGAGCCATGTGGGGAGCAGCACAAGGGTGTCAAGAGAGGAGAGAGAAAGGGAGGAAAAGAGTGGCTTTCTGGGGAGCAGGGGGAACCTGGCAAGTAGGAGGGTAGGGCAGGGGAGCATGGCACAGCACCCACTTCCCCCTTTCCACAGTGGCTTCCTGCCACCCAGGGCAAATCCTCACCCCACTGCTGCTCCCTCCCTCCTCAGTGGGTCCCATCCTTTCCTCCCCCAGTCCTCGCTGCCTGTGATGGACCATCCCGTCACTGCAGGGCCCAGAACTAGGCCTCCAGCCCCCAGCTACACACACCCAGCCACCTCATCCTCCAGCTACACATACCCCCAACCAAACAGCCACCCCACAACCCCAGCTACACATCCACTCCCACCCACCTCTGCTACACACACACACCTGCCATACACAACCCCCAACAGCCCTCCCTCCCAAAGCCTTTACCTGGGCTGTTTTCAGGCTGCCTGACACAAGTTGCTCTGCCCTTCAGCGGGAGATTCACACACTCCCAGCCTCCTGCCCCTTTCTGCTGGCTGGCTCTAAGGTGGAACCACCAGAATGCTGCGTTCGGGCTGCTCCTGTTATTTTTAGGTGGACCCCTGGAACTCCACACTCCAGGGCCTTCCTCTATTTTTAGGGGGGGCTAGAAGGCTGCTTGCCTAAAAATAGGGGGTCCCAGAACCGTGTTCCGGTGCCCTCCACCTTACTTTAACCCCTGCCTTTTCCCAGCCTTGCACAGTCCATGTGCCTGGGCTGAGCAGGGAAGGAACTTTAACTCCAGCTCTCGGGGATGCTCACGGCACACTTTGGGTGTTGCCATGGCACACTGGTTGGGAACCACTGATCTAGCCTAGCCCCTTACCCATTTTGACTCCAATGCCCTATTGCTAAATATGGCCAATAATACCTATCACCTCATGTTATGAGGATTAATTAATGAAAATTAATTTGAAATGCTGAAATGCTTGAATTTTAAAGTCACAACGTAACTCAATTTCAGTAGCCAATCTTTAAATGAATTGTATGGAAAATAATTAGAGCTTTCTCTAAGCCAAATAATGTAGACAGAGCATATAGAAACCTCTAAGTCACTACAGAGAATTCACAGATACTGAAAATCATCTAAATGAACAAAACACACAATGCAGCTGGGTGACAGATAAATACATAAATACTACCTCTCTTTGCATTGCTTTTCACTAATGCATGTATTGGATGTTCTGTGTCTTTAAGATATCTGCTAAAAATGCACCTTTATAGTTGGCACATCCTCTGAAACTAACAAAGTAGGAGAGTCTGTTTCAACCAAATGGTGTGGTGGAGTTTGTTTTTAACTCTCTCTCTCTCTCTCTCTGTGTCATTTTCACTGAGATGCTGGTAAACTTTCAATGCGCTCTAAACGCAGAAGACTAGATTTAGCAATAATTTTGAATGTTGGCTGCCTGTAAGTAAATTTGTCACATGCATTATTATGACAAAAGAGGAACAAAAATATAAAAAAGAGAACAAAGGCAAGAGCTCAGAGGAAAATCTTTCCCCTTCAGTAAAGCACCTTTTTCTCAGGGATGCAAGTGTCAGAATGAAAGTACAGAGTACAATATCATAGCAATGCACCTGTATTTTGAATTAAATACACTACACTTTTTAATTTTTTTTTTATTTTTATCTTTTTTTGGGGTGCATGTGTGTTTGAATCTAAAGTCAATCTGAGGTTTCAAGCTTATTTCAGACTTGCTGTAAATTTTCAAAACAGTACTTCTGCGGCACTAATAGACTGTCAAGCTATGTACATGAGTCTGGCATCATGATTAAGTAATGACAATTAATGGCTGTAAACAAGACAGGGAAAGTGAAACCTCTGTGCTCTAGTTTTACACTGCATAATTCTACCTATGGCTGAATACACCTAGAAACAACAGTGTTAGCTGACATAATCCTCAACACAGTGTAGCCATCGGTGTAGATTAGTATAGAATATTGTGTCAATTAACTATGATTAAACTCTTCTCAAACAAGGGGAAAAAAGCACCTAGAACTAAAATATTCAGAATACCACAAAGAACAAGATAAAATTACTTATTTTAGAGGGGGGGAAAAAACCCAGCAAGTTTTGACAGGTGAAAACTGTATTAAGAGCTATAGTAGCTCCAATATTTGTGATGGCCTTCTCATGTGGTATTCTTTCTGTAGTAACCATACTGTATTGTTGTAGTAAGATATCAGTATGTTAAGTCACATGTTCAGATGGACATATAGATTCTACTAAATGAAGCCCAAGTAATTATCTTCAGAAATTTTTACTTCTCCGTGAAGTGCTGTGCAAATGGTAGTTGATCAGATAAACAACTAACTGAAGGAATTTCTACACTGCAGGACTGAGATGGGTGTCCTGGATTGATGTGGCGACATGGATTTAGCAGACAGTGGAGACCCACACAAATAATTCCAGAAGTGTTCTCCAGCCTATGCAGTAAATCCACCCCTCCCCAAAAAGAGAACATTGCATTCACCAGAGGGTGTTTCATGGTGCTGTGGTAAGAGAACATTAGCCAATCAATGGGAGATCAACGAATTTCAGTATGTAGCTTGCATATTTCCCGTTGAAGCCGGCAGCAGTGCAGACCAGGCATAAGGCACATGAAAACTGTATCTTCTTACTGTTTCAGCCTACCTGTGCCTCTGAATACGCCTTTCAAAAGTGATACTGCCTTTACTTTAGAGTTCCTCTTCTGGCAGATAAGGAAATACGTGAAAAAGGATTAAATATGTCAAAACTAGAAATATAAAACAGAACCTTTGTATCTGAGATGAAAATGATATCTATAATCTAGCATTCCTAGAACTAGAATACATTTCACCAACATAGCATGCAGAGTATCTAAAAAATTCTCCTGCAATTCAGGAATGAAATGTGTTACTGGATTCTAGTACAGTAGAACCTCAAACTTATGAACACCTCAGGAGTAGAAATTGTTTATTACTCTGAAATGTTCATAACTGAAGAAAATACATTTCCTCTTTCAAAAGTTTACAACTGCTACAGCTTTGAAACTTTACTTCCAATTATTCATTTACATAGCATTTCAAAATATGGACTTTTAATCCTTTCCTGAATTGCATAGGCTTATAATATGCACTACAAAACCAAAGTGTTCCAGGGTCTGATTTAGAAGCACATAGTCCAGAAGACTTGCCATGATCATCACATCACACTTTCCTTGATGGATCATTGTTTCTCCAGCCAAACCAACCTCCTCCCTCTACGTTGTGCAAATTAGACAGCTTCCCTCCTGCCCCACCATGCACTTCAGTGATGACGTTAAGACAAACCCTGAGTAACATAAACCTCACAACTAATGTGACAAGAGCACACACATTTGCACTGCTGTTGATGTCCAAGGTTAAGGGAGCACCCTTTGACGTAGTTAGGAGGAGAAAATGGGAAGTAATGATTCAAGCAGCATGATCCCCTGAGGAGGAGAAGGCATTTTGTGAATAGGCCACTGAGTGGCAGGAGTACAGGCAGTGGGTGCACAGGCCATAAAACCCATGCATGGGGAGAAAGGTGCAGGTGTCTTCTGCCCTAATTGCAATTTGGCAGGTAAAACAAAGCATGAGAGTACACAACTTCAGGGCATCCTGCTAGCATTACCTTTTTACATAGGCTTAACAGGAAAAAGCTGAGGGAGTGAGCTTTGCAAGGGAAGTCTCTCTCAAGAAAAGAGAGCTCTTTTTCATTTTAGACAGAGGTTCAGTTTTGTTGGAGGTTATTACAACTTAGATTGCTATTTCAAAATTCTGTCAAAAGGTTCCCCACAGTCCACAGAGAGGAGCTTTCATATATTTTTATGACATCAAAATCAAAACAATATGTGGGAATACCATCATAATCAATTTTTTTCAAATTTACATGTAAAAAAATTAATCCAATACGAAATTCAGACATTGTCAGAAATACTTTGCTCATTTAATTTGACTTGTATATCTTAGCTTTAATTTTCTGTGATAACACTTTATGGTATATTAGTAATTGAATTTTATTTACAGAGCTACAGGCGACCACGGTACTTTGGAAAATGACAGCATCACAGATTCATATCTCTAGGACTTTGCAGTCTTAATTAGATTCTCCATAACAGACTACCACAAAAAGACAGATTGGAAGAGAGAGGAATATAAACTTTTAACAGATTTCAGCAGAGGATCTGAGAAGAGAGCAGCATTCAGGTGGCAGCTCCTGTTGTCATCCTAGAGCAGTGGTTCTCAACCTTTCACAGGTCGTGACACACTTGGCATCCTGTCGTGACTCTACAGGACACACCAACCCACTGCCCCCAGGCCAAATCCAGCCATCTCCCCAGCTCTCCATGACACACGTACCCACATATGGTGACACAGTAATGTGTCCCAACACAGTGTTTGAGAACCAGTCCTAGAGCAGTGGTTTTTAAACCATGGGTTAGGATCCAGTATTGGGTCATGGTTTTCCCCTGCTGCCACCACTGAAGACTGGAATGCATTGCTCAAAGATGTAATTGTTGGGTGATGGGCATAAATGATTTTTTTTCATCAGGGTCCCAAAGAAAAATGTTTGAAAACCACTGTCCTAGAGGACTGACTAGCAGCTTCCTTAGCACCATACTGTATTTCTCCCATGTGACCATTACACAGATGTTCATCAGGACATATATAAAACTAGTGGCTGGAGGAGGCTAGCATTAGTAGTAATACTTCTCTAGCCATTTTAATCCATAAATTACAGAGCATTTTACAAACATTAGCAGATAAGCATAACCCCAATTTCAGCAATAGGGAAATAGAGGCACAGAGAAGGAAAGTGACTTGCTCAAGGTCACACAGTCAGTCAGTCATAGATCGGGATCATAATGCAGAGCTCCAGCCTGGTGCCCTATGTGCTGTGGCAAGCAGTGAAACCTGACAACAAAAACCTAGACATAGCCCTTATGAATATTTATAGTGAAAAGAGGAGCAGAGATATCACCCAGAGCTCATTGACTATCTGAGGGGAATTCTGAACTAGCAAATAATATTTATTTTTGCATTTTAGCATTACTAATTAATGTTTATATACTGAATCGGCAGCCTGGTTTACTTTCAAAACAACAAAAAAAAAAGTGACTGAATCTGGGGACAAAGTAGAGCTTGCAGATCTTACAGATACACATCTGTGGAATCTCCACTTGGACAATCAACATCAAGGCATTTCTACCCAAGTCTTTTCTGTAGGACAGTACTGCAAACTATTTACCTAAAAAAAAGAAAGAGGTAGCTCTCTGTCTATAGCTACCTCATAATGACACTGGACCTAATAATTCAGCCCTGATTTAACTAAATGAAAAATGTCTAAAGAGCAGCAATTTACTGAATGAGTTCATTGCAGTTAAAACCAGGATGGATTTGGCCCGGTGATTTATTTGTGGTGACATTTGGTGGTTTCTGCAAGAATGATACACTCCTTTCTTATAACAGTATCAATTACATTTGAATTTTATTTCTTATTAAACACAGAATGACTCAGAATACTAATGGGAATTATTTTAGACAGCCTATTACCTAACAATGCGTAGTTATAGGAAGAACTGCAAAAGCTCACAGCACATTTCAATGAAAAGAATATGAGATAAATCTACAGTAACAAATATGGATAAAAATAGCTGAACATTTATGCACTTGAACATAACTTCATTAGACCTTCGCCAAGTTAAGAAATCAGGTGATCAAATATTTTGATACAGTATTTCCTAACACGGACTCTTAAAGATCAAATAATTTCTTTTAAAGTTTCCAGATTCCAGACTAAAGAGAACAGCTAATGTAATTGAACTTGGCAGAAATAAGGTGTGGCTCATATCAGAGGCAATTACTCCCCACAGGGCAGATAGATCATTCAGTGGTAAACTGGGTATTTGCTGAACTTGAACCTCGTGCTCCATTCCCTGACAACTTTGAATTAGTGCCTTAGAACAGTGTTTTCCAACTGGTGTGCCGTCAGGTCTGAGCAAGTGTGCCACAAATTTTTTTGAAAAACTACTCAAAGAGCTCTGGATTGGCTCATTGGCTCATGAATATTCATGAATTCATTTGGAAACTATATAGTGGTGTGCCTCAAATTAATTAAAGATAGCAAGGTGTGCTGTGGCAGAGAAAATGTTGGGAACCACTGCCGTAGAAGGCAAAGCCTAAGGGCTTGTCTACGTGGCACAACAAAGCACATTAGAAGCGGTGTGAACTGTAGAATGCCCTAATTTGCAACACTCTGACTGCTCCACGTAGATCCTGCTGGCATGAACTTGATACCTCTGAGTTTGTGCTAGCACGGGTCTACACAGGGGCAGTTGGAGTACTACACATTAGAGCTCTACAAATTACATGCAACCCTTGCTCCCAGTCACTTTGCTGGTGCCATGTAGATAAGCCCTGAGCAGCAAACCTCACTACCAATGTGAGAATTGCAACACACATTTGCACTGTTGCTGCTCTACAAGGGAAAGGGAGAATGGCTTGCCTTAGTTATAGGAAGAGGGGATTAACGATTCAAACAGCACAATTTCAGGATAACCTGCCAGCACTTATTCCGTAAATGGACAAATAGGACAATGCAGACAAATGTTCATCATTTCTGCATACTCTCTTCACAGCCTTCATAAGAAGACCACATAACAAGTTAGGACCCAGCTAAAGGGATTACAGAATGATAGAAAACATCACCAGAGCATACATGTATTGGCTGATAAACAGGAAAGGTAGGGTTAAGAAACACACAGAAGGTTAACAGATTTATAGACTCTAGTCATGGGTTTCTCATGGCTCCCTGTTATCAATGCCACCTGTAGGACACATCTGTTATCTCCAGTCCACCTTCATGTGCCCCAACAAAGGACGGCTATACTTTATACACATATTTTCTCCTCTGGCAAAAAGCAAAATTATTATTACTATTAGACATTATTTGAAGGAGCCTGTCCCCTTGTATTAGGCGACCTTGTGATTTATTTGATGGAACCTCTATGTCTTAAGCATTAGGCTCTCTTATTTTTTTCACATTAATTTATTTGATAGTAGTAGGACACATCACATAAAACTCATAGGAAAGATTTTATGTTTTTAAATTGCCAGTATAACTTTGGGGTATGTTCTGTGCCCATCAATGCAGAGGTATTATTAAAGTAATTCTCTTAGTCTCAAGTCCAGTAAAACAATTGTTGGTACAAAACCATCATTGGTCTCTCACCAGGTAGTCCTGCCTCCAGGTAAGAGAAAGGAATTAGGTTTGCAGGCTCCATGACTTAGTGTCCTAGGAAACCTGACACACCAGCATTGGTAGAAACAATCATTCATTCACACGGAGGGGTTTTTTGTAATATTCCTAACATTAAAATTTATTCTCTATCCACATATTTTTAAAACACAAAACAAAACACCCTAATACACCATCTGTCTGCGATGAGTTTTCACATAGGAATTTGTGGCTCTCAGATGGGCACTCACACAGTCATTTACTCTAATTTTCATGACAACCCACATATTTACGCATATGAAACCATCTCAGCACGTTAAGATGACAACAAGGATGACGGCAGATAAAAACTGAACTTAAATGTATTTTGTGCACCAAATTTTCACCTTGTATACATTTTCTTAGTTCAGCCGAAGGTAATGGAGCTATGATAATTTACACCAGCTGAGAGTCTATTTCTCCCAGGACTCCTAGAATGAAAGAAGTGGTGGACATGGAATAGAGACTTTTGTTCTTGGACTTCTGTTACTTACAGCTCAGATTTTTCTTCCCAGATATACCCAGGAGATTTTACTGACAACTGTAGGACTGATATTCCTCTCTCCCCCAAATCTGTATATTTCCACTAGATTTCAACAGTTACTCCCAGTTCACAAACATATAGGTGTGAGGTGAATAAGGGCTAGTGTTTTTAGCTATTAAGCCTCTGGAGGAAAAACTAAAAGTAAAAACGGATGCATTCGCACCAAAGGATAACTAGCAATGAAGACAGATTAGATGGTCTAGGGAGAGAAAAAAATACCCTGAAACTGTGACTAAAAGCACTCAACTTGTAAATGCTGAAATGGAAAGTTTAAAGAATATCTCTGGGGCTTTAAATATAAGAAAATACTTTTGCTGTTGCCAAATGGAAACGTTGGAAAACAATGCTTAAAGTTCAAATGGAGGAGTTCAGTGAAGAGCCCAAGTGAAAGGGTTTCAATACTACAATATGAATAACGTGAGAAGCAAGAAGATACAATCTATTTTTGAACACATATTCAAACTTCACAGTAAAGTCTGTCACATCCAATGGCAGAACTGAACCTTGGTTCGGAACCTCTGGCTCTCCATTAACAGTAGAAACTGCATTCCTCATTACCAACAAAACCCCCAGAGCATGCATAAAAAGAATTAAGGGCAAATGCCACACCTTTACATATTTTTCTCTCTCAGGCTCATGCAAAAGGACTGTAAAAAAAACTTTTGCTGTTATCTCAGCAGAGAAAGAGGGTGCATTCATTGTGAAAATTGGGAGAAAAAATAATCAGGAAAATAAATGGCAAGTATTGTCACTAGATCTATTCCTTACAAGAGAAGAGAAGCCTTATAATACTCAAACCTCTCTGTTCTTATATCACAGCAGATGTTCCTATTTTATACCTAGCCATACCGTAGGTTATTTAGAAAGCATTATCCAAACAATAAAATAATTCAAGTTAAGAATATACTTGAAACAAATTCACTAGTCTCTTTAAGGAAAGTTACCCAGTAAATCAAATGTGTGCAAAAAGGTATTCTTTTGTTACTGTTTCTTGGGCCAGATTTTTATTCATAGTTTTAAATATGATAGATTATGCAACCGGGCAAAGAAAAAAATATAAAAGGCTAGAGGGCATGTAGTTTGATTATTTTCTCATGGAAGTTGAACATTTAAAATAATTCAGAAGTACCTCCACCTTCTCTTCAAGTCCCTCCTGAAAAAACACTTCAAGATGACCTATGATCCCCTTCCCATGAACTCAGTTTGCATTCTCACCAACAGAAGAGCTAACAGGATGCAAGTATAAGAATAATAAGTATGTCTTACACAGTGCTTTTCATCAGTAGATCAAAAAACTGTCAGTACCATCTCCATTTCACAGATGGGGAAGTTGAGGCACAGCACAGGGATGTGCCCAATCCACGATCATTTGGCAGAACTCATGTGCCCCAGTTTAGCACCTTACCCGCCAGGCCACTTCACTTTTTTACCTCCTCCATCCTAAAAATATTCAAGTGACTTAGTATACACTATTCTGGAAAGAGAGTCATGCAAATAATAATACCATGGACAAACAAAATTGCCAATATATTTGACACCTATACAAAACTATTCAGACGTATTCAGAATATGGTACTTCAGGAACAAAAAGTAAGGAAAGTAAATATCCACAATGAAATACTAGTAACCACCTAAGAAAAAAGGAAGGAAGCATTTTGTTAAATAGACTCAGTGTGAGAATTACAAAAATCTCTGTTTTCAGAAGTAGCCATGTTAGTCTGTTTTCAGCAAAAATAACTATGAGTCTTGTGGCACATTAGAGACCAACCAAAAAAACTGGGGGAGGCAAAAGCTTTCACAGGTTGGAATCTACTTCATCAGATGCATCTGATGAAGTGAGTTCCAGCTCATGATAGCTTATACCGTACCGTCCCCTGCCACGATTTTTTTTTTGTTAGTCTTTAAGGTGCTATAGGATTCCTTGTCATTTTTATAAAAATCCCTGCTGATTTTAATAGCCTCATTAGTTTGAAAATATTTCACCTTATTAATCAGCTATACTGCAACCCCCAACTAGTCCCCCTGATGAAGGGAATATGTTGGAGAGGTGGATGGGGGAAATGGAGTGTGCTAGAATGCTGATTCTCCAGCGGCAGAAAGACCCCAGCTACTGCCAAAACTCAGCCCTGAAGCCACTCTAAACTGCACCCTAATCCAAACTGGTTCTCCCAACTGATTAGCCCCAAGATAAGAAGAGAATAAAACAACTCTTCCCTTCCATTCTCCTCCCATCAATACCCCACACATCCTGTGAAGAGAACAAAATGCCCTGACCCCAATTGGGACCTCACTCTCAGCATACAGGAAAATTAAATCTCATTCTTAGCCCTAGTCTACACTTGAAGAGCTTTTCAGCAGCAGTTGACCAGCAGAGACACAAGGCACATAAAATGCCTTGCGTATCTGCCAGTGACTTCACTGCTGAAACCAAACCGCAAATGGCCTGTGGTCAGCTTTCAGCTACATCGCCTAGGGGGTAGGACTTCTGGTGCCAACCTCCTGAAGTGCAGCAGCAAGTTCATACTCGCTGCTAATTGCACCTGGCACGTGAAGCTGACAGTGGTGATTTTGCTGCCATAAGTGTGGACATATCCTCAGAATACCAATTGTTCTTCACATTAATAGCCAGAATGAAGCAGTAAATCACTCCCTATTGATATGTATAGCAGACTGAGAATTATCTATTGAGCAGGTAAATTTAAAAAGCCTTTCTTAAAAAAATACCCCAGAAAACATTGGTGAAGATATAAAATTCTTTTCAGTGCTTGGGAAACAAACCTACATGTCTTCATTATCTTTCCCTTGATAAGCAATTGTCAGGTAGATGGACAATTTCTGCACAAAAACAGCCCAAATATTACCCACCACACCATTAACTTGTCAGCAGGAATTAATACTTTTAGAATTTAAACAAACTGATAAATATGTACAAATAAAAGCAAAAAAAGTCATTGCAACTACCTGAATTATTAAAACACTTTCAGTTCCCTATTAGATGGGAAAATTAATGTGCACAATTACTTTCTCTCTTCCCCATCATTGCTAGCACAGCTTTTCTAGCCAGCAATCCTTACTTGATGATTTTTGCCAGATGCATCTAGAGTTTTGTACCCAATTCAATTATTTTCAATTATAAGAAATATATACTCAGAGAAAGATCAGATCACAAATTCTCTGCTACCAGGTGAGGGTCCCATTGCCCAGAAGCAATTTAAGGGCAGGACATAAGTGGGAGAAACCTTTGTGCAGTTCTCATCACAAAAATTAAGGCAATTGTTCTGTCAGAAGGAGACAGAGAGACTAGTCACAAGACGAGAGAACAGCCAGGCACTTCTGTACAAAGGCTTTCTGCTTCCACAGTAGCTCTTTGCTCCTGACTGATTAGCTCCAGTAGCCACTGCTACTTCAAGGAGGGCAGCAGTAAGGTAATATACATCCTATCACTGTACTACATTTCCCAGCAAAAAAAACAAGGAGTCATGTGGCACTTTAACAGATTTATTTTTCTCATGAGCTTTCATGGGCATCTGACAAAGCATCTGACGAAGTGGGATTTTCTCCCACGAAAGCTCATGCGAAAAATAAATCTGTTAGTCTTAAAGTGCCACACGACTCCTTGTTTTTTTTGCTGGACTAAACTAACATTTCCCAGGAATCATCACTGGCCATGTGTTTTGCCTCAGGGACAACTGACTGAGAGAAGGAGAGAAAAGAAGAAAAATTCTTTCTTCTAAGCAGGAGGTCGCTAGTAATGTGGGGAGCTTCCTGACCATGCATTGATCATGGGGGCACATCATGCCCATTTCTTAATCTGCTATTTTAAAGTGCATTTTTGTACCCAGATCATGCAATGAGTTGAATCCACCATTTATCTTCAGAGCAGGTAACAACAAGTTTGCTATAGAGTAAGTTTCCCTCTACTTCCGAAAGTATGTGCATTAATTTTGTTTTAAAGGAACCACTTCTAGGGGAAAAGACCAATTTTCATCCCCTTCCCTCACTGCTTCATCTCTTGAACCTGTCAACTAAGGTACTTAGTGATAATTATGTGGTAAACTGTGAAATCAACACCTCTCTACTATGTACTGCAAGGGTTCTCAACCTTTTGCACACTTGGTGACATACAACAACCCTACAGGACAAACCAGCCCACCTCCCCCAGGCCAAATCCAGGCACTTCCACCTTCAGCTGTCCACAACACATTTATTACTGTGTAGCAACACAGTAATGTGTCCCGGCGCAGTGGTTTAGAACCACTGATGTACAGAACTAAGTTCATCGGTCCCTTTCTTCTAGGTCAAGAGTCTTCAACCTGCAGCTCCAGAGCCACATGCAGCTCTTTGGTTGCCCCCCTTGCAGCTCCAGCCGTTCTCCTGCCATCAAGGGACCCTCGAGCAGCCCGCAACAGGCTCCTCCTGACATTGGGGGACACTGTGGAGGGGTCACTCCTGGTCCCAGGCTCCCTCCCCACACAAGGAGCCCTGTGGCAGGCACACTGACCCAGCTCCCCACCACCACCAGGAGCCTACACCCATTGTGGCCCTCAAAACACTTGGTTATTGAAGGAATTATTAAAAATGACTTATCTCTCAGGTTGCTGACCTCTGTCCTAGGTCATCAAACAGCTGTTTGCTCATAAATTCCATCATTACTTATCTGGGTTAGATATGAAAAAAACATCTCTTGAGGAAAGGTTTTCTTGTGTCACAAATGTTAAAGACCAAGAGCCTTCAAGTATGCAACCCTCATGTCATAGAAGTGAACCTCTACTGTACATAGTTGTTCATGACCAGATATTATGACAGCTAATTCAAAAAGTGAAAGTCAAATACCTACCTTGGCATGACAATTTTTCCATAGCACACCCATAAATGAGGATAACAATGGATGAGAACAAACAGAAACACATATTATTAGTAAGGTATTAAAAGACAAACATAAAACTTAAAAAACAAGACAGGAAGCACAGATCCTTTCTGATAGTAGTTCTGTGCAATGTTTATATATAGTCTTTTAAGATGTATTATTTTTGTACATCCTAGAATTAACAGAACCCAGACTTGTCCCAGGCTGTCACTAAATCCTCTCCATACCCATCTTTGGGTGCATCAAGGAACCTATGAGTATGGACTTGACCCGCTGATCACATAAGGCTCCTTAATTTTAAGTCTCTCACTCATAAATAAAACATTTGGAGAAATATTTTAAGTTATTTTAAGGGACTAGTTCAGGGGTCTCAAACTCAAATCACCATGAAGGCCACAGGAGGACTAGTATGTTAGTGGGAGGCCGGCATCACTGAAACCTTTTCATACAACAATAAATAACAGTAACAAGTGTCATTGTGGGCCACAGGAAATAGCAAGCGGCCAGAGGGCTGCATGTTTGAGACTCCTGGACTAGTTATTGGTGTTGTATAAATACAACAAAAATAGATAAGATATGTAGTAACACGATACTAAAGTACACATTCTTTCTTGCCAACATTACTAGAAATAGATATGATTTTTTTACTATGTTAAAAATATTACCAGTTCCAGATAAATGCACAGCAAAAAGCGCTTTCAAAGGCCTAATGACTTGCAGTGGCAGTCATTAACAAGCCAAGATTTGGCCACAAAAATGTATTATATATTTCCTATGTTATATATTGGGAAAAACTGTGTTCACTACTGTGTTGTAGCTTCTAGGAAATGTCTTTAATGACAACCTCTTTACTCATCTCCCAGTTCCATTTGAGTACTCATTATATTATCAGCAGAAATCCCAGAGGGTCCTAGCCAAAGGGCTCCAAATAACAGAAAAAACAGCACTCTGAACTCTCAGTAGGTCCAATTTTAATCCCTCTATGTAGCAGCATCCACAACTTTCTCTCCACTGACTCCCAGTAAAACAATGTATTGATTTTAAGTTCACAGTGTTTGCTAAGGTCCACACTACATTTCTGACCATATCACCTGTATTTCTCGTCCCATTCACAAAGATAAATTCGGGTCAGTTTTTCAAGCTTTTTCACCACAATACTGACAGAAGCCTCTGTGACTTCAGTCATTTGCTAATTATGCTGAACATGTGAATAATGTTCTGGCAATTAATATTTAAAATGCTGAATTGCTCCCTGTTTAAAAACTGAAAGAAACCAAAGTGTGATGATACTTTTTAACAGTTTTATAAAGTATCCTGGAGAGCATTTATATAAGACTGATACTCTTATTCTGCACTGTATTATAAGCAAAATACGCTCAGATTAACAATGGCTACCATTCATTGACTTGGTACATAACTGAAATTCATAATGTCCCTGTGTTATCACATGTGCTATATGATATATATAATCATATAATATACACACACACACACACACACCTTAATATACTATATGACATAAATTCAATTATGGTATATTAAAATAATGAATATAATTTCAATATTTTGTGTATTAGAATTTCCAGATTCTGTTTGCTATCAAAAACCTGTTATGTTTTATCATTTAAGAAATACATATTTTTGTACATACCACATTGCAAAAAGTGGGCAGAGTTAAGGCTGTGTGTTTTTATGGTTTTTGTTCTAGCATGTGTGCCATACATTAAAGATCTCAACTTAAACAATCCACCTATTTTCAATTATTACCTTTTAAAATTTAAAAAAAAAAACCCACTCAGGGTAGCTAACAAAAGTATTGCTAAACCTATACCTTTATATTTTCAATTTTCTCTTTATTATGAAGCACTGGAAAACACACAACTAGTTAATTTCCCAAGTTTGGCTTTACTTAAAATGTTTCTTAACTGGGGCCTGCAGTGTTCTTATTATATCTCATATCAGTGACATAGAAGGACCATCAACAATGACTAGCTAAAACAGGTTAAATCTCAAGTAATAAAATTATAGTTCCCTTATGCCTGATGAGAACATTTCTCACAGTGAAGCGCTGTTTAAGTCCCATTCATTGTCTAAAATTATTTGAGTTCTACATTACACACATCTTTTCAAAAAGACACAATAATATAGCTTGCCTCTGAAAAGAGGTATTATCTTGGAGGGGGTTGGATCCAAGAGTAGTTCAAATCTAGTGAAGTTCAAATTTAATATAAGTTTGATAATTCCTTTAAGGGCCTTTCAGAACATACATATGTGCCGGAGAACACGACGAGTCAGGATAATGTTAAGAAAGCAGAAAATCTCTACCAAGAGTTAATGAGTATAACATGCTAGAGTAAGGTATGTTTAAGTGACCCATCTACACACAGATTCATTCTACTGAGCAACACTACAGTGTGGTCATGCTCTCAGTCAAAAACATTTAACTTTATCTCGTATAGCCTGTTCCTCTGTCTTCTTCATAACTGCAGTCCAACTAGGGGTTGAAGTAAGGGGGAACACTTTGGAACGCAGTTCCGCGGCCTCCTATTTAAGGCTGGCAGCGTTCTGCGGCCCCTAAAAACAGAGGAATGCAATGGAACGCTGCGTTCTGAGGCCCCACTAAAAATAGCACAAGCAGCTGGAGCGCAGCGTTCCGGTGGCTCCACTGTAAAGCCTGCTCCACCTTAAACCTAGCCAGCAGAGAGTTGGTGCAGGCCAGGAGATTGTCAATCTCCCCCTGCAGGGCAGAGCAGCGCATGGCTGGAAGCAGCTTCCAGCCAGCCTGGCAGCCTGCAAATAGCCCAGGTAAGGGCTTTGAGGGGTGTGTGGGGAAGGGGGTATTGATGCAGTGGGTGGGTTCTGGGAACAGGTATTGAGGGGCCCACCCATGCCGGAGGGTTGCATGGCCCACCAAATTATTCTTTAACCCCTGAATCCAACCAATCTCACTTCTCAAACAAACAGCAGGTGTTCTACCTAGTCTTTGTTGTATGATAGAAAGAGTAGATTATGAAGCATGTGGACCTATTATTTAAAAATGTAAAGAGGTTACAGTTTTTTCAAAATCAGACAATCAATACTCCTATATTTTATGTTAACAGTAATATTCACTATTTTTTAAAACCTGGATACCTACAGTTAGGCTCCTAAATGGAACTGTTTTGCTTTTAAAGGTGCTGCCAACTTGCACCTTCCACTGATGTGGGTAAGAGGTGGGGTTTGCTAAGCTTCTGAAAATCAGGCCAATTCCATATATGTACCTATATATGATTTCTGAATCTCTCAGATACTCAGATCTGATCATTTTGGTCAACTATCATGTTTAACTGTGATTTTCTTATCATTTTCAAAGTCAGCACATTAACAGAAATAAGTCTATAAATATGATTGATCTTAGGCCACTTATTTTGTTTACTTTTACTGTTTCACTCATATCACACAACTATCTATCAGACTGGTCTAATTCACTTCATTTTTTATTTGTTTTTGCTTTCAGTTTCTTTTCATTTAGCACCAGGCTGCCTTGTTGGCTTCTAGCATTCTATGGGACAATTTAAAAATTTGAAAACCTACTGCTCCTATATAATATTTAAAAATGAAAACATCTATATTCTATATTAAAAATACTCCAAAGATTTTTATTAAACACAACCTAAATTGGGGCTGTAATGAATGTATGGACTGCTTTATAAAGTTCAATGATTCTCTACTTAAATAAAAATTTACATTGATTTAGATCTCCAATTAAATCCACGTTTTATGAATATATGGTGCCTCTCCAAACAATAAAGTGAAAACATTCATATTACAAAGAAACAAAAACAAAATATGAAAAGTTACCATTATCTTAAAATGCTCAGTTGGCAATGGGAACTCATCCCATATATCACATGGTACATGAATCACAAACCACTTGTCTAAGTGCAATCAGAACTATGATCAGAGATCTTCGTACAAGACACTATTTCTTCCTTTATCCTTAGAATAGGCTGAGATACAATTCTATGATTCTGGAGAATGATGAAACAAACCAGAAAAAGAAAATATCAACAAAGATCATATACCACCACTTTAAAAAGTAAGTTTCATTATACTTACAGCTTTTCAAGATACCTTAATAAAGTATGTTTTACTTTTGCTCTTACCGGACAAATTGAACAAGTTGATTTATTATTCAGATAGGCACAAAAGATTTCTGAAATGCAATGAGGAGATCTATAAAGGTACAAATCATCAGTAATGATGACAAGCTAAACTGCCTTTCAAATATGAACAAAATGCAGGCATTTAGGATATCATACATCATGGTCTCTAAGACCCTCATTTATTTACTAACCATAGAGACTGCCTAATAATTTAACTGGTTCTGTATTCCACTTCTGTTAAGAACGTCTTTATTTAATAAGTGTTTCTTCAATCTGTATATGGAATAGGAGACTCTTCCAGGATCTCAGCCATTTGAAATTGAAACAAATAAATCTGTGCATAAACTTTTTCAATCAAGAGGATTATTTTCTTCCCAATCATACTTGCACATTTAAACTGTTGTGTATGTGTGTTGTGTTGTTGTTGGGTTTTGTGTGTGTTGTGGGGTTTTTTTGTTTTTTTGTTTTGTTTTTTTTTAGCACTGATGTCACATAGAGAGGTGGTTTGGATCCCTAATGGGATAGTAATTCAGCTGAACACAATCAGTTTTAGCTGGTGGAATTTGTTGTTTATTGTACTTTCAATGATCTGTGCAAAGTAAAATTAACATTAAGAACCTAATTCTATTCAGTTACATCAGTGTAAATACAGAATAACTACTAGAGTTAATGAAGTTATGCCATGACTACACTGATGTAACACAGCAGAATTTGGTCCTAAAATACTGAGAGTCTTAACCTGGCTATTCAATTTATATAGTCTACTGAACATTTTATTTACCATAGATTTCTATTTAATCTTCAACTTTCAACAATGAGACATATGTTAAATCAGTCCTAATTCCTGATTCTGCAAATAAGATGCACAGTGCAGATTTCAGTTAAGCCACTGCAATTCTATGTAGATGTAAAGATCTACAGTAGGACATCCATATCAGGCATGGGAACTTAGTTACTAAAGCCTAGCTCAGTAAGATAGTGAAACAAGTGCTTATTTGGAAGTGCATCTACCTGTGGTACTTGAACAGTCCCCATTACCACAGTATGCATGCATCACAACTTTATCTTCACAACTCCCCCCACCCCCACCCCGTGAGGTAGGGAAGTGCCATTTTCCCCATTTTAGAGATGGGGAACTGAAGTATGGCAAGAGGAAATGATTTGCCCAAGGTTGAAAAGGGAGCCTTTGGTGGATCAGGTTAAATGAACCCAGGTCTCCCAAATTCCAGACCAGCAGTTCCCAAACTGTGTTCTGCAGAATGCTAGAGTTCTGCGCAATGTCAATAGGCGCTCCATGAAAAAAAAATTCAATGCTAGCAAGTTTTCCTTCTTGCTCTTTTTAAATCTATTTTTGAGCAACACATGGGGCAATCTTTCAGTATGAATCAGCCCCACCCCAAAAGCATGTATGTGTTCCATCAATATATTTCAAGCCCAAAAGCGTTCTGTGGCCCAATTTGGGAAACACTGCACTAGACCATCGTTCCTCTTTATACAAGGCAACAGGACTATAAGCTTTTTAAAAACAAGGAATGTGCTTAACTACATTGCAGAGTCAGGACTTACAGAGCAAGGCAAACTCTGTTTAGATTCACCTCAGCTAAGTCAAACACTTGATGAAAAATTTCAAGAGCACACGTGAAAACTGTCCTCCTCAATTCCAGCTATAGGTAAACTGAGTGAGTTTAGAATAGAAAGCAAAGCAAAGCAACTATCATAGAGCAGAAACTAAAGTAATGACCTATTTAATTTCAGTGAAGATTCAGCAACATGAAAATAATTGCTTTTAGCAGAACATCTAATGATTGTGTCAGTCCCAAATGATTACACAAATGAACAGCTCACAGTTCACATCTGCATGTTTAAAATTAAACAAAATTCACTCTCTTTTCAACTAAATAAGGTGCAGTTGAGATTCTGATCTCAAATCCAACTAGTCCTAAATACTATGTAGTCACAATAATCTAGATAATACATTTAATGTTAGTAGCTTAAATTTACTCAATAAAAATTACTTAAATTGTATCAAATGGCAAGCATAAAATTTCTAAGACCAGAGGAAGAAGCACTAAGTTTTATTTAACTTGTCAAAAATAAAGGATAAATCCTCTGCATATTGTTTTCACTTGATATCTTTCAACTTAATTGAGATATAAATTGGAACACAAGACTAGCAATTTCAAACATAAAACACAAGGAAAGTATGACAAATGTTTCAAGCATAAAACATGACAAGAACAAGTATCTGACACACTCAGCAAATAAAAGACTTGTGAAATTAATTTTGGGTGTTTCTACAATTTGCATTACGAGGAAAGCTTGATATATATATTTCATAACACTTTTGACAAAATTTCACAGATTTCCCCCCCTCACAAACTGTTCAGTAACTTTGATTTATATCAACTTGAAATTTTGTTTGCAATATAATTTTGAATAGACTGTGAATTAGGCAGGAACTATGCTTACTTTATATATTTGCTATTTATTATGACCACTCTGTGACGGATCATCACAGTCACGCTTTTTTTTTGATTGGATGAATATGTAATGTAATCAAATTGCTGAGAATTTGATTCTCTCAGAGAGGAGGTGGGACCATTTTTGGAATTATAAATAGCTAGGCTATCAGCATTAAGGAGTTAGACCACAAAAAACCTTTTCCCTTTGGGGCCACTTGAGTTAAGTCTTGCCACATATACACCACCTCCCAAAAGTCATTTTACTGCAGTATTATTTGTTGGATTAGAGAAGAGGTAATTTTCTATTTACACAGTCATAATGTAACTGCACATTGGATGTGTGTGCATGGTCCCAGCTTTGAAGGCTGCTGCCAGATCATATTCCGAGGCTGTAGTCAGAGCTTCAGGGCAATTATAGTTGCAGTGTATGCCATTACCTACTCTAGTCAGTCTTACTCACCAGTTAATACAGAAACACGAAATCATTGTAAGATTTTTAGCAATAAAATCTCCATCATACTGTGTCACTTTTAACCACTGTACCAGTTCTACATACAGCAATATTTAATTTCATTTTTTAAATATTTAATTTAATATTTTATTTACATAAATTTTTAGTCTTTAAAAGTGCCACTACACTCCTTGTTTGTTTTGCTGAACTAGACTAACACGGCTATCCCTTTGGAACTAATATTTAATGGATTTCCAAAGCGCATTTAATCACTTAAATAGTTTTCAATTTTCTATAATTTATCACCACTATCGTTACAGTTATTGTCACAAGCACAATAATAATCAACATTAGTTAGCACAGGAGTCAGCAACATTTGCCCACCCCTTCCCCCAAACCCTCAGCAGGTGTTGGGGCCAAGGCCAGAAAGGTGCCAGGGGCAGGGCCAGAAAAGGACAGCATCCACTCATTCTTTTTCCTTGCTGAACCCACCCCCCAGCTGGGGACTGGGGCTGGCAGGGGACAGGAGCAGTGCAGGAGGGGAGCAGTCACGACGCCACAGAACCAGGAGCCCTGCGTGTCTTTGTGCATAGGCTCTTCTGCCAGGTTTAGCACATGTGCCAGGGGTTGCAGTTAGTGGGTTGCTCTGCCTAGCCACTTTGCAGATCTCAAAAAATGACATGTTCCTGAATCAGGCAGAAAAAGGTGCCCAGATCTTGGTGGAGTATGTCTCCATGTTAGGAGTGAGAGGCTTTTTAGAAGATGGAAGTATATTATGTGATCTTCTTAAAGGAGTATGTGCAATAAGACAGATGGGCCAGCTGATGAGCTGGATATATGGTCACAAAGATGCAAGGAGATGGCTTGAAAATCTTGGTATTCTGCAGGTGTCTAAAGTATGCAGCTTTTTTTCTCCTGATGTTAAATGTGGTTTTGGGAAGAAGACAGATAAGATTTACGTGGCATTCCAAGGACATTTTAGAATGACCTTGAAATGTGATCTGAGATCTACCTTCTCCCTAAGGCCAGACATGTAAAATAGTCTGGGCATAAAGGCTGGGATGCACCTTATCTCTGTGCTCATGTAATGGGCACAAATAAGACTGTCTTGATGGAAAGTTGCTGCACTGAACATGTTGCCTGTGGTTCAAAGCGAGGCTACAGCAGGGGTCTCAAACTCAAATCACGAGGGCCACATAAGGACTAGTATGTTAGCTTGAGGACCGCACCACTGAAACCTTTTCATACAACAATATTGGAAACATGGGTAGCAATCGTGTCACTGTGGGCCACAGGAAATAGCTTTAGAGGCTGCATGCAGCCCACAGGCCACATGTTTGAGATCCCTGGGGTACATGATGCTTTCTTTTAGAATGACAACATTGTGGCCCCACTCAGGAGTCAAGCCTCTGACTGGAAAGCAAGTGTAAAGGAGGGGCTTGAAGAATTTGGAAAAATGCAAAATGTTAAGACCAAGCACAACTCTCCTGGAGCATGAAACACAAATATCAAACAGACCTTAAAAGAGTTAAATATTAGCACTATATGTTTCAGAAGCAGCATATAATCCACGTTCTATAGGACCTGCAAAGGGTCCATATTAGTTTGAATTGTTCATTAGTAAGTTTTCTAGTGGATGGTTTCCTGCTTTGTATGAGGATTTCCTGAGCTTATAGCAAGCACCCTCTGTCTGTAATGTGTAACCATTGCGGGGATGAGTGCAGTAGCTGACCTTACTTCTGAGGCATTATATTCAAGCAAGTCCCACCATATATGGGAGGACATCTCTATGTCTGTAACAAGTCTGGCATCCAAAATTGTTCTGACCCTACAGGGCTATTATAATCATAAAAATCATGTCCCATCTGATCTTGGATGTTAATCTGTGGATTAGGGGAATTGGTGTAAAAATATATCGGCGTCTGCAAGAGAAAGGCACATGGTGGAGAATCCAAGCTCATTCCTCTGCTGACATGGACATTTAAACACTTTGTGTTGTCATCTGTGAATCCCCTTACAGGTGGAATATTCTAGATGATGGTGTTTCGGTCTCATGGCTCATGACTTGCATGTGCTGGTGCAGAAAGACAAACAAACCAAGCATCTGCTTGTAATATACAATTTTCTGAGGCCAAGAGACATGTTTGCTGATCTTTCAGGGGGATCACAGGATGGACAGGCCTAACACTCACCATGATAAAGAGCCCTGCACAGGGTATCCGTGTAGGGTGGGAAGCGTATATGGGGAAGATCTGGCAAACAAAGGTGGGGTGGACCACTTCATGGTGGTTGGATATAATAGATCAGAAATTGTTCTGAAGACGGTAGAACATTCTGAAGTAGTTTACTGAGTGAAAAACTAGTGGTTGGACGCTTGCATAGTTCTGTCTTGCTGCTGCAAGTGGTAAGAAACAAAGCAGGGAGGATCGTGGCTGTCCCACTCTTTGTGTCCTAGTATAGTTTCAAAAGGAGAGACAGGACACCTCCATGGCCCCAAAGTGCAATGCTTTCAAAAAAAAAATAAATAAATAAAAACCCTCTTACCTTGGACACAATCCACACGTGTGTTTACAGCAGGATACAGTGTAACTCAAAGAAAAAGGGAAAAATCACTCACTCAGAATGTTTTGTTAACATGCAGTTAAAGTTTCAGGCACCCATTGGCCTGTGCCCCTCATTACATTCCAGAACACGAGTTTAATTTCCAAAAAACCCAAAATGGGCAAATCAGAAAATGCTGGTTTGAGATCTTCTTCCAAATACTTTAACATTATGGGTAAAACATAACACAAATATTAGAAAACCACAAGATGGGGAGTTAAGGTGACACTCGCAACAAAAACACGTTAACCCAGACCTACTAGGGAGGCCAAGAGCAGCTAGGAATGTCACGGTACCTTTCACATCTCTTAATAAAACCTCTTTTTTCTCTGTGTATCCAAATGCTGAATCTGAACCAGATCTTTGTGAATAATTAAGTTTTTGTTTTGGTGGCTAAACTGAAAATTGTTTTGAAATTCATTTCAAAAGTGAAAGTTTGTTTCACCAACCAAACACTTCATATATTTTAAATCTCTTAAAAATATGAAATTCCCATAAAATTCTAAACAAAATAATGCACTTCAAATAAAAATAATCATAACATTTTGTTTCTCAAATGTCAAAACATAACCTTGTTTTTTTCCCATTTTGGGGTGTGGAGTAATTTCCAATGGAAACAATTCAACAAATTCAACCAGTGCACCTGAATCAGGCCAAAAACCCCAAACTACTTTTGCACAAAAAGATACTTGCCTACCTCTAAAAAGACTGATATCCATACATACTGTCTCAGCATTCTTTGTAGAAATATGAAGAAAACAGCTAAGGAAAGGGTACGACCCTGTGAAATTCTTCAGGGCAGAATCATGGTTGTGTGATTATTTCACAGAGGAAAAAGCAACAGTGAAAGTACCTGCTTTCCAAGCTACTATCAGAACTACTTTTTTTTTTTCCTCCCTCTCAAATGTCATGTTTTTGGATTGTTTTTTCATGATTATACAACAGTTGTACTCATTAACGCCTTTCCAAGCCCAAAATATTTATAAATGGGATGATGGGAGTGATCATATTTTTATTTTTAACAGGCATTTTGCAGCAATGAGGACTGAAACTCCGTTGTCATTTACTTGTCACTTATACTCATGTAAAGGGAGGTTAAAATGATCTTACTGTCATTGAGTAACATTTTATACCCACACTGCACTAACGTTAATGACTGCACAATGTGCAGGAGAACAGAAAATCTGGCCAGTGATCTGTAGGGGGAACTCACTTCTTATTCCCATGAACTTCTGCAAAAAATGGGCAGTTGCTCTATAGACTAGGGCCATATGAATAATGCTTCTTAAGGAAAAGCAATAGTGGGGGGGAAAGCCACTAAATATGATTGAGAGGAAGTCAATGAGACAGTTTCAACTGCTATATCTCTCAGAGTTCTATAATTTAATCTGTGGGCTTTAGGTTATGTGGCAATATTATTATCCTTCAGTATCAAATATTACATTTCTGTGATGCTGCCTATGCTGTTCACATCTTATATATGTGAAAAGGGATTTGCTTCTATTATTGCTGCTGCAGCTGCTACTGTCACAAAATTCTATAGTTTATTACATGGGCTTTAACTTATATAAAAAGATTTGATCATCACATTATATAATATTGCCAAGGCCTGTGTGTAGAGTACTGATGGGGGCAGCTTTGATTTGGTACACACAAACACAGTGAGGAGAGATACAGGTAGCAAAACAGCCTGTCAGAACTAAAAATGAAAAATTAGGAAGACATTTCAGACAGTGGAAATTATTTGCATCCATTTCTTTGTGAAAAACTGTGACAAACCCTGTCAGATCACGAGCTCTCTCAGTGTTGCCATTTCTTGTCATCATAAAAAAGTAAATGTAGTAAGGTGCAACAGCATTTCCAGCTACAATCCCAGTACAACAGATGCACCTGCCCCCAATCAGAAAGTTATTTTCTATTAGAGCTTTCCCAGCACAATTCAGCCTGTCAAGAGGTTTCTCCACTTTAATGAGCAGTCCATTTACATTTAGTCTAAGGATCAATAGTTTGATAGTGTTTGTTTATTTTTGGTGCAGCAAAAGGCATGAAGAAAGGTGAGAGAATGAACCAGTAACAGCAAGAAATGAGACATCACAATATCGCTAAGGAGCTAGGGAATTCTGCAGACAGGCTCCTGTCGTAGGACAATAGGCTAGTTAGCACATATCACATTATGGTGAAGGTGAGTCCTAAAACAGGGAACTGTATGGGATGAAGTGCTTAGTGTGCTGCACCAAGACAAGCCACAGATCCAGACAATACCACCTCTAAAAGGCAAGGCAGATCACTGAGGAGCACATATTTTTAGGATCACCATGGAAATCAACCTCTCATTAGAGGCTTTCCTCCACTTGCCTGCCTCTTGGAGAAGAGCAGCCAATCAAGGATGACACAAGAAAGAGACAGATCTCTTCCCCCAATTTCCAAAGGGATAGTCGTGTTAGTCTAGTTCAGCAAACAAAACCAAAAAACAAAAACACCAAACAAGGAGTCACGTGGCACGTAAAGACTAAAAGATTTGTTTTGTGCATGAGGTTTCGTGGGAGAAAATCCCACTTTGTCAGATGCTTTGAAGCATCTGACAAAGTGGGATTTTCTTCAACGAAAGCTCATGCGAAAAACAAATCTGTTAGTCTTTACGTGCCACATGACTCCCTGGTTTTTTTTTTCCCCCTCTTCCCCCAAGCCTTCCCATTCTCACAGGAGGGGAGAGTGGAAGAGGAAAAAGAAGCCCAGCATCTCAGGACAGCCCCACTCTCCCCTCCCTCCTGGAAGTAAGGGGTTGGGTCCCCTGTTTCTCTCCCTGCCACCCTTCAACATCCAGCCTGGGAAGGGACATGGGGGAATCCACTGCAACTGTTGCCTCAGGCCGTGAGGGGAGGGTGAAGTGCCCAGGAGGTTCAGTGGAAGCTGGAGGAAGCAGAACAGCTGAGTCAGCAGAAATGATCAATAATTGCTGGACAAGCGTAGCAGATATGGGGATGATGAACTGCCTCCCATTTTCAGATCTCTTTAAACATAGTTGTTAAATATTGGAAAACTCAGCCAAGGTTCTGGGTTCCCAGAAACCAGCGCTCAGATCAGATACCACCTACAGAGTTCTGTCCTGCCTGCCAAGACCAATTGAGTTAAACATCAGTAATTGCGGGTGGTGGGGGCACACCCACCCACAAAATCTCAGTGCTCCTTTTTGAAATAGTGTTAAGGGCCCAGAGGCGAGGAAGCGACAGAAGATGGAAATTCTAGGAAAAGTGGCACAAGATCAGGTTTCCCACATTGCTTTGTTCAACTCCTTCAGTTTCAACTCAAACCCATGGTCCTTAGGGATCAGCAGCACATGAAAATGTTTGTTTATTCTACATCTTGAACATCTTTTTCCAACTAATAGCTTTGAGACAGACACTGCAACGAATTCCCAAATGCACCTGCATCACCTATTCCGCAGTACATGCAGGAAAAGAAAGGAGGAAAGGCTGTGATTTGATCCTAGCCTAATTCAATAATTTCTCAATAATTCCACAAATTGTTGCAATGCTTGCTAATAAATTATACTGGATAAAAATGGCTATCACTGTATTTGCATGCTTTAAAAAAACCAAGCTAAATAAATAACAATGTTTATAAATGAATTTAAACTATATAAATAAAAATACTACATAACTGAATATTGGTCACCATTTTCACTATATTTTTTCCACTACTTAAACATATGAAAATATCCAATCCACATTTTTGTTCATTTTCATTTCATCTGCTTTTAAATATGTCATATTTGGTCCTTAGAAGCTTTACAAGACTACTGCTCTTTGGTTATATTTCATTTGCATATTGCATTGTTTGTTCATACACCCAGATCCATAGTTTTCTTTCACATGTTATACCAGGGCTCTCAATGTTTTTTTATTCTGAGGCCCCAGGACATGCTATAAAACCTCCAGGGCCCAGCAGGGTTGAGAGCTTGGGGCTCCAGCAACAAAGTGGACATCCCAGACTCAGGGCTTCAGCTGCTTCTGGCAGTGGGCTCAGGACCTCAGACACAAGGGTGGGGGGCTTCAGGGCTTCTTCATAGGACAAGGGACTGTAGTTCCACAAAGCGCCAGGCTTCAGATGGGGAACAAGGGGGCCCAAGGCTCCAGGCTTCAGATTTGCAGGGAAGGGGGCTCAATGCCCTGCATGGCTCCAGGTTTTAGCCCCTGGAGGGAACACAGACTCTAAGTGTTAACCTTGTGTAGTGCAGAAACTTTACATCAGTGGTTTTCAAACTTTTCTTCCCAGGACCCAGTTGAAAAAAATCATTTATGCCCATGACCCAACAATTACATCATTTGAGTACTTCACTCCAGTCTTTCAATGGAGCCAGCAAAGGCAGCGCCATAACTACAGTGGGACGAACGGGGCTTTGCCCCTGGCACTGTGGGGAAGCGATCACCCCTGCTGCCTCTGTCCCTGCTGGCACCAGCTGCAGCTGGGAATCCATTCCCCCAGCTGCAGCCAGAGCCACAAGGGGGGATTGCTTCCCTACTCTGGCCAGAGGTGGCAGTGGCGGTGGGGATCCCTTCTTCCCCACTGCAGTGGAGTAGGGACCCCCGTTTCCCGGCTCTGGCTGTGGTGGGAAAGGGTCACACCCTTCCTCCCTGCTGCTGTACAGATGGGCTCTGGATTGGGGCCGGAGGGAGCACCTTTGAAGCTGCTTGCCCCAGATACTGGAACCTCTAGTCACGGCCCTGAGCAAAGGACACTGCAACCCAATACTTGAGGTTCTCCAACCCTGTATTGGGTCCCAACCCATGGTTTGAAAGCCACTGCTCTAGACCTACAGACCAAGGGACTTGGGACTTTATCCCTGGGGCGTAAAGGAGCTCAGGGCTTCTGCCTCATCAGGTGAGTAAGCTCAGGGCTTAGACCAGGGGTCTCAAACATGTGGCCCGTGGGCTGCATGAGGCTCCCAAAGCTATTTCCTGCAGCTCACATCGATGTTATTGTTAGGAACATCACTGCCCTGGGGAAAGACCTGGGGCACGGACCTGGGCCCTGCCCTAAGGCCATGATCTGGTGTCCTGGGCCTGATCCTGCATTGGACTTCTCCCACCTCCAGCCTGGCCCCAGATCCCTGGCCGGGTTCAGGGCAGGAGAAGTGGGCACCACTGCAGGTGTCCCAGCCTCAATCCTTGGCTTGGGCTGGGAGAGGCAGGCTCTGCAGTGGGTGCCCCAGCCTTGGTTTGCTGGTTGAGCTGGGGGCTGGGAGAGGTGGGTGCTGTGGTGGGTGCCCCGGCCCTGGTTCGCTGGTTGGGGCTGGGGCTGGAGCTGGGAGAGCTGGGTGCTATGGTGGGTGCCCTGGCCCTGGTCTGCTGGTTAGGGCTGGGGCCGAGTGAGGTGGGTGCTGTGGTGGGTGTCCTGGCCCTGGTTTGCTGGTTGGGGCTGGGGCTGGGGCTGGGAGAGGTAGGTGCTGTGGTGGGTACCCTGGCCCTAGTTTGCGGGTTGGGGCTAGGGCTGTGAGAGGTGGGTGCTGTGGTGGGTGCCCTGGCCCTGGTTTGTTGGTTGGGGCTGGGGCTGGGACAGGTGGGTGCTGTGGTGGGTGCCTGGGGCCAGTTCGCTAGCTGTGGCTGGGGCTGAGAGAGGTGGGTGCTGTGGTGGGTGCCCTGGCTCCGGTTTGCTGGTTGGGGCTGGGGCCGAGAGACGGGTGCTGGGGTGGGTGCCTCGTCCTGGTTTGCTGGTTGGGGCTGAGGCCGGGGCCGGGAGAGGCGGGTGCTGTGGTGGGTGCCTGGCCCCGGTTTGTTGGCTCGGGCCGGGAGAGGTGGGTGCTGTGGTGGGTGCCCTGGCCCCGGTTTGTTGGCTGGGGCTGGGAGAGGCGGGTGCTGTGGTGGGTGCCTGGCCCCGGTTCGCTGATTAGAGCTGGGGCCAAGACAGGCGGGTGCTGCGGTGGGTACCCTAGCCCCGGTTTGCTGGTTGGGGCTGAGGCTGGGGCCGGGAGAGGCGGGTGCTGCGGTGGGTGCCTGGCCCCGGTTTGTTGGCTCGGGCTGGGAGAGGCGGGTGCTGTGGTGGGTGCCCGGCTCCGGTTCGCCGGCTGGGGCAGGGGCTGCCCCGCACACTCAGGCCACTGGTGCCCAGACTTGGGAGACATGCCAGCGCCACCCCGACTGTGGCTACCTCCATCTGCAACCTCGTTGCCTGAGAAGGTTTCAGCGGCCTGACCCCCAACTCCGCCCCGGTGGCCGCGGCGGCGGCGGCGGAGGCTTTCTGCACTGCAGGCGGCTTGGCGCCCTCGCCCCCGGCCAGCGCTTGGGGCCGCCGAGCCCCGCTGCGGAGGCGGGAGGCCCGGGAGGGCTGGGGGGGCCGGGGCCCGCCCCTCCGGTGGGCGCAGCGCGGCCGGCGGCTGCAGCTCAACAAGTCCCCGGCAGGCAGCGGCATCGTGCGCAGCGGGGCCCCGCAGCCGCCGGAGGGAGGCCGGCCGGCGCCGAGCCCCGGCCGCGGAGCAGCGGGGAGGTGGCAGGCGTGCCCGGCTCGCCGCTCTGCCCCCGCGGCTCGTCCCCCGCCAGCCGGCAGCAGCGAGCGATGCAGCAGCACCAAGGGCTCGCCCGGACTTTCGGGGGCTTTTGAGGCGCAGCCAGGTAAGCCCCTCTCCTCCCTGCTCAGGCAGGCTTGCACCCCAGGCGTGTTGTGCAATAGTCCGGGCGGCCGAGGCTGGGAATTGCCTCCCCTAACTTTGGTGGCAGCTCCTGGGGCAGGAGGCGGCCAGGGCTCCACGCCGCCCCGGCGGTGACTGCAGCCCCGGAGGCTTGATGCCGGCTCCCCGGGCTTAGCAACTTGTCTATGGAAAAGCCCGAAGCTTGGCATCGCCGGCCAGGCTGGGGAGCTCACCGGCGAGCGGGTTTCCTGCCCGGGAACTTGCCAAAAAGTCCGGGGGGGACAGGGGCCACACGCCCCCCCGGGGCTCGCAAGCTGCTGGCGTCTGGCGGCTAAAGAGGCGCTGTGGGGATTGAACATGCCGGCCCTGCTGCTTAACACGGTTGGGGGGAAATGCAGCAGGCAGATCGCACCCTGAAGTCAAAAAGGGAGCCTCGGACCCTGCCTCTCGCCGAGGGTGTCCGGCTTGCGGCTGGAGCCCCCTGGTCAAATCTCCTCTCCCTGACCTCAGCGCCTCCCATCTAATGCAACGGGGAGCGCCAGTAATACCGGGGAAGTAGGATTGCTATTCTCTTGCATTTAGCGGAGGGGGAGAGTGGTGGAGAAGCCTGAAAATTAGGGCATGGTTGCGTTCCGGAAAGCAAGGGAGATATTCTCCCTTTGTGGCCGTGTAGCTCCCCAGAGGTCTGTCCCGGTGGAACTGCGGCTCCTCTAGCTGCCAGAGGAGCCGGAACAGGCAGGGAAGCGGTTTATTTCGACCTTGTCTGTCTAAACAGCTTAAATTCTGCATGAGCATCACCGGGGGAAATTTCACTCATTAGGCTCTGTGATATGGAAGTTTGGAAAGACCTGTCTTTTAATTCTCCACGCCAGTATTATTTTACTCCAGAACAGAGGAAAACAGCAACCACCATAATGGGTCAGATGAGTGTAAATTGGCGATGTATTTCCTTCTATGAAGTGTTGGGGGGGGGGGGCTTATCTTTCAAATTTACAATCAGCATCAGGGATGCTGTGCCTATGAAGGGTAAAAGCTAGGTGCTGGGTGAAAAACGACCCACTAAATCACATGACAACTATTCTGATTTGTACTGCACACATTAAAATTAATTTAACAGTCATTTCAAACTACAAAAACTTGTCTGTAAAAATTCTCAGCATGAAGGATCATAAGCCTTGTTCTTAGTATTAGTGTTACACATACTATATTCCAGCAGTCTGCTAATGTTTCATTTTCTTCACTACAACAACATTATTCTTTGGCCAGATGGGTAATTACAGTTTAAAATTAAAAGCTGGAGTTTATTTTAGTGTATCTTTTTAAAATATTTGCAAGCAGCTCAAATAATGGTAATGCTGTCATCTGAATTTTAACTAGATATTACTTACTTAGCATTTAGAAGGTTACTCCCTATATAGATGTTTTTACTCATGCTGGTTGTAGTAAAAGTCAATTATGAAGACTTCCAATGCAGGTCTTCACACTGAACAGTTTTTTAAATATAATTACTAGATAAATTTTTAACATACTTCTGCATTTATAGCACATTAACTAACCTAATGAAGTTAGGACTACTGAAAGCTCACAGTAGAGAACTGGATTTTTTATTTTAAAAATGACATCATTACGTCCTTGATAAAGTCTGTTCCTAAAGGCACTGCTTTTTAATTGTAAGACAACAAAGTAATTCTAACTTTCAGTAAAACAAGACTCATTTCCCTCCCCTGCAACATATAGCACAGTAACCAGGTTGGCAACGAGCCACTTATAAAGTTACTATCTATAGGAACGATATTTAAACTGTTGGACAATTGGCTTTCAATGCACAGATCTCCTCATTAAGCTAACAAGCAAGTACCTCACATGATCATTTTGTGGTCTGCTATTTAACTATTGCACTGACAGAGAAACCCTTCATATCAGAATAAAATAACAAAGTGATTCAGTCTCACAGAACATGGCCAACAGAACCAAGAGCCACTGCACAAGTGACTAATCACAAACGTGTACTCCTCTGAACACGCGCCGTAGTGCATGGAATTCTATTGGTCACCAACACAACATTATCACATCCCTAGGAAATCCACACTCAGCACCAGGCTGTATCCATTTCATATTGACACACCAATAATTTTTTGAACAAAAGGTATTCTAAGAATAAGGTAAGAGCAAATTTACACAGCATCATAAAACAGCAACTCTTATAGAGCCACTCTTCTGGCCACTGTCGTAATGAAAGTCAGTGAAATCTGTTAGCTTGCCAAAAATCTATGCTAAAACCTAAGCTGAGCCCCACAAAGCAATTGAGCTGTGAAATCTCAAAGCAATTTCTTGATAGGGACCCGTTAGCTCCGGTAATCATACAAATGTAGTTACCTGAGGCATATCACAGTAAATCTAAAGCATTTTAGAACATGAAAACCCCCCACACAATATAAGACTTGCTTAATTATTTGTTAAGACTGTGTTATTTATTTCATGCCTTCTGATAGCCACAATTTAGTTAACTATTTGAAATCCCATTGAGACACTAAACAAAAACATGGACGCAACAAACCTGTTTTACAGCACAGAAGTCCATCACATTTCATTGTATCTGCCTCTCAAATTTAGTTATTTGTTTAGGAGACTGAGATCACAAGCATATTTTTAGGGTGAAATCCTGAAGTGGTGAATTAAATTGGAGTTTAAGGTGTTAATCTCTCAGAACTGGTTCATCAGTTCATCATTTGCTGTAATTGGACAAATACAGTACAACATGGTAACCTACAATGCTAGATTTTGTGTAGTTTTTATATTCATTATAAATCACAGAATGTGATCAGTTCAACTTTTATTATTATAGTGGCACACCTCTACTTTGAAGTTATTTACTGCACATTTTAGTACATGTAGAAAGAGAACAGAACCAACTGATTGATCCCTTAATTCTTTCAACAATGCACAGCACAAAGTCATGGGAATCCCTGGCTTAAAATCAGCTGCTTTTGTGTTATGCATATGAGCACAATCTCACAAGCAAAGATAACTCATTGTAAGAAATATCTTAAGACCTAAATGCTCATTTTCATGTCCTCCCCCCTCCCTTTTTTTTTTTTTTTGGAACAGCCTGGAGGTATTGGGCCTCATTTTGCTCTCATATTAGTTTTACAGCCAAGCCCACAGGCCTCAATACAATTAGTCCTAATTAATACCCAGTGTAAGTTAAGGGGAGTCTGGATCATTTCATTAGAGATGGATGGAACCAAAACCCCACATCTAAATATTCCCACATCTTGGAAAATTTTGGTCTGAAATCCAAACTTTGTGGTTTGAGTCCCTTTCCAGTTATAATACGGACTTTGTTGCCTTGTGTTCTCATTGGGAAATACTAAATTATATTAAGTACAACACTGATTCCTAACTTTAAGCTATAATATATGTCAAGTCCTAACTCCAGTGGCATCCTACATCACTAGGCCTCCAAACCCACGCCAAACAAGACACTAGCAACGTAAGAAATGTCTCATCAATGCTGTGAATATCTGTGCAGATAGCATGTACTATTTAAAGATTTGAGCTAGGAACTCTTTATTAACATGGGTATTGTTGTTTAATTTACTGAAATTGAGTAAAGGATTACAGACCAGACCCTAATGTGTACTTTCTGAAATAATATGGTCATAAATTTTAAATGTATTTAATTGCTTGTCTAAAGACAGAAATATGTTAATAATGGAGTTTCTATTCAAAAAAAATTTACACATTTTAATCATTTACTCATACCTTTAAGTGCATTAGACCAAGGCTGTATTTGATAAAATAAATAGCCTATGAGAAAACTAAAAATAAATATCAACCAGAATATTCACTCATCCTTTTGTACTTCATATCCAGGAGAACTGCCATTCTAGTCAGACATCAGAAAACATTTTAAGTAAGAGCTGCAATACTCCCAGACAAATAATTCCTTGTATTTTCTGCACAGACATTACCAAATCAAGTTTACCACATTATACTTGTCTCCTAAAAATGAGACCTTCATTAAGTAATCCGAAGAACTGGACTTACACAGAGGCCTCAACAAAATGTCTAATCAAGAGACTATCACCTGATAAGAAACAGTCCACATAACCTTTGTAATGTCATGATAAAACCCCTTCCTGGAGTTTGACATTATTTACAAAACAATGTAAAGACCAGTCCAAGCCTTCTCCAAAAGCTTCTCTCTTTCTTAGGTTTCTACCTCAAATTTGCTCACCCTGGCCCATAAGTCTTTTCTCTATCAGATCCATGATTCCCTGCCAGGAGAGTACTTGTTCTAACATCTACTTCCTTCCCTCTTATTCCCTTCCATCTGAATAGATTTTTCTTCAGGTTTGGTCTTGCCGGTAGACGTTACAGGGTGGGGACAGCATCAATCCATCAGTCTCTTATTCCACAGTGCATCCTAGCACAAGATGCCTTTTCTGTTTCTTAACTGCCCATGTTCTTTAAACATTTTCTTTCTCCAGTTTTTCTTTAATTTTATCCATTATTATTTTTTATTCTTTGCACCAATCTTACTTCTTTTTTTTTACATAATTTCTAAATATGTAAAATGGGGATAGATATATGTACTCACTTTGTAAAGTTTTTTTTGAGATCTACTGAAGAAAAAGCAAAGTTTTAAGTTGTTATTCTTATTTAGAAAGGGAAAAGGAAGAGGGAGGAGGCATCTGATTATGGAGAAGGCAAAACAAAAACAAAAAAACACAAAAACCAGGATCAGTATAGTGTACTTATAAATATCTAACTACAAACCCAAATTCTAGAAACTGATTTAAAAAGGTAGCCTAAGCCCTAGTCTACACCTAGAGCACTTTTTGGGCAGCAGTTGACCAGCATTTATGTAAGGCATGTAAAATGCCTTGCGTAAGTACTGATGACTTTCTAAGCAGCTGGGATGCACTTGGGAAAGCCAACCGCAAATCCCTTGTGGTCGGCTTCCCCCTACATCTCCTGAGGGCCAGGACTTCCGGCACCGACTTCCAGGAGTGCAGCAGCGACTTCATACTCGCTGCTAAGCGCTCCCAGAATGCCGGGCTGATGGCGGCGATTTTGTCGTCATCAGTATAGACATAGCATCAGTGAAAGCCACTTTTATGATCTGAAAGGTGAGAGGGAAAAGATGTTTAAAAAAAGGGGGGGGGGGTCTAAACTGTCCAAATTTCATGGTTAGTCTTTTACTTCCCTGTCTTCCCAAATTTATGACAACTGTTAAGTGTATCAATTTGAAGAGCTTATGGAAAGATATTGTCATTGAAGAAGCAGTTGACATCATGCACAGAAGACTTTCTCTTCCTCTCTTTTTCATTTATTTTAATTTCAGGACACCAGCAGAGCTTAGAAAGCACTAACAAAAAAATATGACCAAAGACTCCAAACAGACGTTGCTTAGATATATGACAGTTAAGGCTCTAAACAAGCATACAGAAAAGAAAAATGCTGCTTTTCCAATGTATATATAAATTAATATTCAAAATGTAACACCACCTTATTTTAGTGTCTGAAAACATCAGAGTATCTTTCACTCTGACAAACTGAAGATCATTTTAAATAAGAACAAACTTTTTTCATTTTTTGAAGAAAGATGGGAACTATTACAAAGGTAATGGTATCTCAGAGGTTCCACTCAACAAGCAGACACTTCTGATGTTTAAAGTCTTTGACAGCCAGCTTAAAATTCAGAACAACTAATCAGTAGTTCAATCACGTGACATAGCTGCCTTGAAAGAAATTATAATTGTATAATCTAGGAAAAAACTAAAACCTTTTGCTATTCTTTAAAAAAAAAAAAGCTATACTTTTGCAAACCAAATAGAGAGAGAGGGGCACTAGAATTTCAGATCTAACTCTTGTGATTGGCATCTAACTGTAAAATAGGTTGCACAAAACCCCTGAAGCTCAGCCAACCCTGACTTTGAAGAAGTATTAATCTTGATCTAAGCACTGCCATTCAGCACCCTCTCAAACATCCCTAACACCATCTAGTCCAAAGAATGTATTTAAAAAAAAAAAAGCATACTCCAGAAATAATTTTGTAGATTGTAGGACAATATATCCTTTTTATTTCTAAGTCTTCCAAGATCAAAAACTGCAGAAGCCAGTCACTCCACATTATAGAGATCAGAAATTAACATGGTCCAAGCATAGATTCATCTTTAGTTAGCCACTAGATAGAAATGAGCTTATTTTATTTAATTCCATGAAAAATCACACAAAATAGTTCTTAACTCCACTCATTCCCTCTCTCATTGAGAAGCATGGTAATGTAATGGTGCGAGCAGAATTCTCACAGAATCTCCTTCTAGTATAAGACAGCATGAGAAGGAATGTTAAGGAAAAAAATATTTGAGATTAGATTCTTAGTCTTGAGTGTTTTTTTTTTTAATTCACTATCATAGGTTGTCAGAACCATCACTCTATAATGGCTGGATTATTAATATTTATAACAGTCATCCCCAGAAGGGTTGGAGCACTGTTATGCTAGCCACGATACAAACGCATTTGAAGATAAAGGCCAAAACTTTTAGAGTATTAGACATTGCTCTGCCGTTTTGAAAATGGGATTTAGCCATCTAAGTCATTTAGGCTTTGCAACACTAGTGGGTGAAGCAGTGCCAAAATACCTTTAAAAATCTGGACACAAGGTCTGCCCAAACAGTCAAAGGAGACAAATTGCACTACAGGCATGGGTTGGGGTAAGAGGAAGGGAGAAAGAAGAAGAGAGAGAGAGCCAAATAAAAACAGTGTCTGCATTTACAATTTTTGTTGTTGCAAATAAAGTGCCAGCTAGTCCAATGTGACATCCATTGGTTATTTTCTTCCCAACAAGCCATCATATGTGAGTGAAGAGATTATATGCAGAAGAGGGTAGTGATTCTATGAAATAGTTTGAGAAATTTTCAGTGCATAAAGGTCAGCATCAAATAAAGTCCAAAGATGTTTCTGTGAGAAGCTGACAAAAGGACAGACAAGACTGAAATCATTGGCATCAAAATGCATAAGACAGTAGATCTTCAGGAACTATGCTTGAACTCAGTATGGTTAACACACGGCTCCATTCCAACTGCAGAGTAAAGCTAGTTCCCTGTCAAATTTATATATATAAAAAAAAAACCTACACAATTCAGTGACAGAAATGATCTCAAGACTTCAGTCACATTCTGAGATTCACATCAGTGCTTTTTAAACCCAACCCCCCCACACACATTAAAAATGATACAAACTGTCTAACTAATGTGTGATCTTGAAGTCTACGGCTTTATTTAAGCCATGTCTATTAACATATAAAGCAGTTCTCCGCCAGAACCCCACAGAGCTACAGAAGCAGAGCAGAAGCTGAAAAAAGGAGGAAATTCTAAAGTTCTAAAGACATTTAGTCACATTTTTGTTCATCCAAATCCAGCATACTCTCTATCTTAACAAAGCCACTAGTTCATTCATTTCAACAAATAAACATTGTCTTCCATCTCAATAAACTCTGCAAGCAATTCCCACTCTCTCGCTATTCACCTCTGCACTTTATCTGCCAGTTTAACTCTGCCCTCTTCTTTGACTTTCCATACAGTTCTTCCCAATGTTGGTGCGAGGGCTTCTCCCCTGAAAATCATGGCAGTTGGAAAAAATCCTTCTGTATTGATGTCTCCCATTGTTTAAAATCTGATACATCTTTTTGCCCTTGTCTTTACCTGTGAGTCATGCTCTTCCTTTACAATTATTTACATAAAGCATCTCAAGAAACAGCCGTTATCAAAGATATTTCACAACATAAAAATATCCTATAACATTTTACTGTATTTCAATACACTTCAGTAGAACAGCTAGAAAGTATTTATTTTACTGATTTTATTCTTTTCTATTTAGCCAACATTGATTTTCGTCCTGTCTCTCTAGTGTGTTGTAGAAGCCAAACGATTTTGCTTACTACTTCTTTCTTGCAGTAGCATCACTAAGCAAGAATATGCACAGGACTTACAAGACTTTTTGTTAGTTAACAGTAACTGCAGAGCCAGCATAGAAAGTGCTTGAGGACAAAAAACTGCTTATATACAATTCTTTTTTTTTTTAAGGGGGGGGCATTGTTTTCCTTTTATTTTCTGGTAGAGTTGGGGTGCAGACAGATATCTACAGTCCTTAAATCATTTGTAAAATAATAATCTATTAAACACATTAGATGTGGGGCCTAAATTATCACACTACATTCTTCAGCAATATATCTAGGCATCCTTATCTCATCACCTCATGTCTGTCATTACAAATGGCATTTGACTAGCATCATATCATATACTATATAGCACTAATCATGGTCCAAAGAGAAAGAGGCAATGATATTTGCATGCCTTAACTCTTTGTCACGTCCCAGCTATAATGGGTTCTCGAGAAGGCTACACTTGAAGACCAGTTTGATGCTTCAGTAGAATGAGATGATCTGTTTGATGGAACAGGCTGGCCTCAGTACACGATACATGTGTTCAGTGTACTGCAGGAGCTTCCCATCAACTCCAGGGTGAAATTCAAGCTTTTAATCTTTGTAAGTTGGGATCAGGTTAACACACTAACTCTTCACCTACAACAGCTAAGACCAAATATTAACCATGCAACTCTTGCTCATGGACTCAAGATATATGTGCATCTTCAACATGTCCTCATCTTGCTCTTTCTAGCTGTTTGCCAAATCTGGAATCAACTGGCCTTTAGACTCAGCTTTAGCAACAGACTCACACTTCAGACTCAGCTTTACCAACAAGCTTTTGCTAAGAATCTATTTTCATGCTGTGTACCAATACTGAGAGTTAGTATTGTTATCTACTGTGAACACTTTTAAATTCATCTGAAATAACAATATAATTTACAGGAGAGTAACTGATAACTCAGTGTTTACAGTTTCCTATTTGAATGTTTTAATAAGTAATCAAATAACAGAAATGAAAAACCATTCCAGTTACTGCACATTTAAATTTGAGACTCTTCAAACCTATCACAATGTAAGTGGAGCCATTTGAGTTTCTAATGGCAACAATATGTTAATCAATGTTTTTGTAGTACGAGTATTAGATATTACCTTGACAGACTGAACAGCTACGCAGATTACAGTGCAGAAAATTCTGGTAAAATTTTACTGTAATTTCCATATTCTCAATAAACTGCATGCACAGTAGAAAAATAAACAGAAGTCTTATTATTTTTTCTTACCCGTATATTAAATCCCAGCAATGCTTGATAGTATTCCATGAATAAAGAAATTGACATGAAGGTTCCTGTACCACTGTATTTATTCCAATGTCAAGGAAATAGTTATTAATTTGGACTTTAGGAATCTAATGCAGGACCTTGGGAATGCAAATACCTAACTCTTAATATTAGCATTGATCACGCAAACATTAAGGGAAAATAAATCCCTTAATACAGAATTTCACCATGATAAATAGGATTATAATTTAGTCTTGTGCATATAATACAGTATATAGGATGTAGTAAAGAAGGAACATTAAAGACTGCAGTATGCATGCTTTCCCTTTTTCAACTTTACAGAAACTAAAATGTAACAATTTTATTTAGGGGAATATTTTCAGGGCTATTTGCAAACTTGCATTTTTCAATACATGGCTGTTGCTTTATCGAAGTATGCACATCTCACGAATTTTGTTTTTGTGCATTCACTCTAGAGCTAATCTTAACTATCTAGAAAAGCAAAGTTTAATATAGAGAAACTTAGAACAACACTGCATTCTTTTTTGTACATTATGCAATTATTGCACTTGGTTTGCTGCTCTACATGCAAGAAAAAAAGTCAACCAGAAACTGCAACCTCTTGTGTTATTGAGGAGGAAACTTTCTCATTTTCAAGGTAATGAAAAAGCAGTCATATGAGTTGTCATAGGTTATCATAGTAAGCATGGTGCTGCTATGTCCATAGTCTGAACGCCAAATTTAGTGATTAACTGATAACTGTCACAATAGTTTAAAATACATTCAAAACAATACATACTGCAGCATTGTTTATAGCACAACAGAAGCAACTTTTAAAAACTTTTAAAATAAAAAAACACTAGAGGCTCACGGTGGCCTTACTCTGATTTCTTGCAGTAGAACACACATCAAGAGAGGAGAGGTACAGACTAGAGCCATTTGCACACTTGCACTAGTGAAAAGTGGGGTACATAAAAGAATAAAAACAAGAAATAGCTTTGATAAAAGATGAATGAAGAAGCCCATCATAAAGAAGAAAGTACCAGTATGACATCAAATACCTGAGGCCATGAGGTCTTCAAAACAGATTTCTTTAAAATTTAATTTGGCAGTTACTAGCATTGTCAACTCCATTATTCTAGTTGACACCTATAACAACAAGTTAACAGATGGGTGTACAAAACTGATGCTATTTTCAGCTCTGTGTAACATCATCTGATTATACTCCTTTCCCATTAATACCAGTTGGTATTTTTTTAAGCACTTGGTTATGCTTGGAAGTCAAACTCTAGCACTGCACTTGCATTTTAAAACTCAATGAAGAATACCTATTACAAGGAAAAGGTTCTTGCAAAGGTAATTTATGTTGGCAAGGAAAGTTCTCCATAACAGTTTTGCTTGCATACCAACAATTCTCAGTTCCATATTCAGTGGATCCCGATTTATAAAATCTCCTGATTTATAAAAGTTTTTCTCATAGATATATAGACAGTTAACTAACAATTAAGTGCCTTTCTCAGGTCTGGAAAAAAAAAAGACTAAATAGACTTTGTAGATGACCACACTCCATGAAACTAGGAGAAAAAAACTGTAGGTTTTTTTTTTGTTTGTTTGTTTTTTTGGTAAAGCAATGTAAGCACAATTAAAATAGATACACTTTAATAGAAGTGGTAGCCACATGATATTTATGTAGAACTAAGAGAGATCCTCCTTAGTACCATCTTGAATTTGTATGCAGGAAGTAAATCAACATGATTGCTTTAGAAGATTTGTTTCAATTGCAAAATCTATTGTACCATTACACGTACTTACAAGAATACACCCGGAGAAGGAGACAGGACATATAGATATTCATACATTGTGAAGTAAAACTAGTTTTCTCTCATTAAATAATGTGATGTTATTTAGATGTATCAAACACCACACAGGAAATTTCTTGCTAAAGGTATACTTATAGTATATTTAATCTGAAGGCATTCTGTCACTGCCTCCTTCTTTGCTTTCTTGTTGTGAAGCAGTTTTGTGCACATTGGTGAAATTTTACTCTAAGCTACGAAATATAATCAGAATCCCTTGGTATGTGCATATAATCTTACTGTTATTATTCATCTAGTATTTCAACTTTCTGTGAAAATACACCATCTGTAAATTCACCTCTTAAACTGTTACAGAAATACAAGATGAAAGCAAACCATCTTTTTTTAAAAAATACTTTTTGTAAGTAATCTTTATTTTACATAAATATTTCTAGAGAGCAAAGCATATACATCAATTTTATATTAGAGTCTGATATTACTTCTAGACTATAGGTCTGTTTTTATTTTCAAAAAAAAAAAATCAGTAGTTTATAAAACCACAGTAATGTAATATAGGTGGGTGACTCCACTGAGCTTTGGATCAAGACCATGATCCTGAAAAGACTTACACATATGTTTAACTCACATATTGACTTCAATTGGCCATATCAGCATGCATAAATCTTTGCAAGACTGGGGCTCAAATTGTATTGTGTAGGCCCCTTTGCTGGATTTGTAAATGCCAATGCTGAAAACTGGATGGTAGGAATTTGGACGGTTATCATAGGATGAAGAATTGTAGGGGATAGAAGTATCTAGGTTAATAAAATGTGCCACAGAACACCTGAAACAATGCAAAGGTTAACAGTTTTTGTGACTTTCCATAAAGAATTTGCCTTACTGACTCAAGGTTTCTTCTGACATCATAGATTTAATCACAGTTTGATCAACTACTTCACTATTCAAACAGAAAGTGAAACTTCATTCAAAATAAACCTTTAATAAAAAAATTTAAAAAAATCTAGGACTATAGTTTAGAAAAATAAACTCTCTGATCCCTTAAAGCAGGGGTCTCAAACTCAAATCACCACGAGGACCGCATGAGGACTAGTAGAGGGCTGCAATGAGGACTAGTACGTTAGCCTGAGGGCCACACCACTGCAACCTTTTCATACAACAATATTGCAAATACTGGTAACAACAGTGTCATTGCTGGCCACAGGAAATAGCTTTAAGGGCCGCATGCGTGTTTGAGACCCCTGCCTGAAACCAGCAGTTCTCAACCTTTTAAGTGTCATGACACACTTCATGGGATATTGTGACTCTATAGGACACATTCCCTCCAGGCCAAATCCAGCCATCTCTTTGGCTCTCTGCGACACATGTACTGCTGTGTGGTGACACACTAATTTGTCCTGACACAGTGGTTGAGAACCACTGCCTTAAACATTTAACTACACAAATTATGTCATTCTATCAGTTATTCTTTTTAAATGTTGTAGCTTCAGCACAAGAAGATATAATGCAGTATCTAATAGTGAGGTCTGCAAACTCTGAACTTCTGCAGTGTTTACGTATATTGCTGAACTCCATCTCCTTAGTTTTGTAAGTTTCTGGAAAAGGGCTCAGTTCATTCCAAATGGCACAGTCACTCATTTTATGTAATTTAATGTGCACATCACTTTTTGGCTTGTATCCCCAAAAACTCTACAGGGTTAAGTAACAGCAGCAAAATTAAAGAGAAACAACATAGGTAAGGGAAATAAGTTATATTAGTTTTCCATATTCAATTGACTTGCTCAGGGGCGCATTTAGATTTAGGGCCACAATCTGGCAAAGGACCCATTCCTGCTCCCTTGGAAATCAATGTGAGTTTTGACACCATCTGTGGGAGTAGAGCAGGTCTATCGGCCTCAGATCACCCTCTCATAATATGCAAAGTTTTCTGCAAAATTGCTCTTTCAGGTTTCCAAGTACAAGTAAAGTGTTTAACCCCAGCCTTCCATTTGGCTTTAGTTTGAATAGTAATGCCTGGCTAAAGTAGGGCACACAGTCCCAATCCCATGGTGAAAACAGTTCAAGTACAAACAAAAATACAGTTTAAACCTTGAACAGTTTTACTATGCATCAACTGTTTTACTGAGTATTCTGTCATCAGATATGCAGGTGCAATTCTCACTGAAGACAACAGATGTTAAATAAGACTAAGAATTTGCAATTATCCGTTTTGGTTGTAATCATCCTTAATCACAGATATCTAGAAAATTATTAGTTCAAGCTACTAGAAATAAAAGTCCCTCTAGCTAAATTACTCAAGCTAATGCGTTAGGAAAAGGGAGATAGCCATTTCTGAAGTATCAATTTACTGGCTATTAAAGCAACACTTAAAATTAATTGCATCACAGAATATACCACATCATTTATTTTATCCCAATTCTGTAGAATATTATCAGATTCTTGGGATACATCTGTATTAAGGACAATATTAATTTTGTTGATTACCTTATTCCAAAATATTCTAATGTTCTGACATTCCTAAAGAATATAGAACAAAGCTGTGGTTCAGTTTCTAGTTGTGTACTAACAGAACTTCATGCCAATTCTTTTGAATTATCTGTTCCTAGCAGATTAATGCTAAATAACAAAGTTACTGAAAAACTCATTCTAGTCACTTCATTTACTAATAACTATTCTAACAACATTTCATTATGAACCCTTCAGGGCTGTTTGTTTTTAATTGTTTTTATCCTGGATGCCAGTGCCCCAAAATGGGGCCTCCTTTAAGGTATAATCACTCATTGTTTGACATCTTAATAGATACAGCATATTCCACAACAAATTAAGTATTATGTTTAAGTTTTTATCAAATGATGCGGCAGGTTACAGAACTGAAAACCCACTCACAAAGGGGTTATCTAATAAGTGTATTCAACTAAATTTCCTATTAGGGTCATTGGTTTAACAGATTGGCACCGAAAAATGTCCTCCCATAGTTTTGCACATCACTGTAACAGGCTACCTGACAGGTTTCAAAATGTAATCATACATGGGGAATCATCATCGAGCAAGTATGTTTCTAGTGTTGTCCCACAGGAATAAGTCCTTTGCCCTACATCATTTAACATTTTAGATCAATAACTGGAAGAAGAAAACAAAATCATTACTGGTAAAGTCTGTAGACAAGATGACTGGGGGAGTGGTAAATAATTAAGACAACAGGTCACTGATACAGAACAACTAGGATTACTTGGTAAGCTGGATGCAAACAAACAATATATGTTTTTATACAGCCGACATAAAGTCATATCTACAAATAAAGACACATGGGGAAGCGGTGACACTGAAAAGCACCTGAGGGTCATAGGAGATAAGTTGAACATGAGCTTCCACTGAGACACTGGAGCCAGAAGAGCTAATACAATATTTGGATCTATAGATAAGGGACTCTCAAGTATGACTCTAGGGAGGTAATGTTAATGTTTGGCTCTGGTGTGTCCAGTTTTGGTTTTCCCAGTTCAAAAATGTTGATAATTTGGAGTGGAGTCAGAGAAGAGCCATGAGAATGATTAAAGGGATTGGAAAACATGCTTTATAGCAGTGGACTCAATTACCTCGACCTATTTGTCTTAAAGAAAGTTAAGGGGTGTCTTGATAACAGTTTTTAAGTACCTATATGGGGAACAAAAATATGATAATGGGCTCTTCCATCTAGAGGACAAAAGAGATAAGATCCAATGCCTGTAAGCTGAAACAAGACAAATTCAAACCAGAAATGAACCAAACATTTTTAATAGTGATGAGAATAAACTACTGGAACAATTATGCTGGATGCTCAATCAATGGCAATTTTAAAATTAACATGAATTTTTTTCTTAAAAAAATATGCTCACGTTCAAACACAAATTAATTCAGGGAAGTTCTATGGCTTGCGTCATACACATGATCAGAGAGGGTGATTACAGTGGTCCTGTCTGGTCTTACAATCTATGAATATGCGAAAGCAGGATAAAAATGTAATTGATTATACTACTTTATGTTTTTTTAATTTATTTCAATGAAATCCATTTCAGGTTTTTCTGTTCTAAGCTGACTGTTTTCTATATTATATTTTACCAAGTATTACATAACTACCAGCATTCTGAAAAGCCATCTTTATCACAAATTTTATTTTTGGTAGCTAGGAAGCAGATGGTTCAGCATACAGAGCCCATGTAACTGAAATAGGCACAAATCCATCAAAGCAATTACAGATAAAAGTGAATTAAAATAAAACTGAAAATAGCATGTACAGTATACTAATATTTTTGTCCTTAAGAACGAAGCTGATATTTCTGGATTTTCTTTACTGCTACAAGACTTTCTGATAGTCTCGTGTGGCTCATTAATAAATTATTTGCCCATTCTCAACATCAGTCCTGTGAACAAGCTGAGTCCCTTACCTTGCCCTCAGTAGAATGCACAGGGAAAAATAAATGGGGAGTTTTTCCCATTGACTTGAGTGACATGAGATTTCACCCAGAATCCCTGCATTAGACTCATATTTTAAGGCCAGAAGTGACCAATATTATCATCTAGCTTAGCCTCCTAACACAGAACCTCATCCGTCCACTCCTATAATAGGTCTACAACTTCCACTTGAGTTACTGAAGTTCTCAAATCACAATGTGAAGACTTCGATTTACAGAGAACTCACCATTTACACTGATTGAAAGTGACCCCGATCCCATGATGCAGAGGAAGGTGAAAACTCCACAAGCTCTCTGCCAATCTGACCCATGGAAAAATTCTTTCCTGACCCCAAATACGGTGAGCAGCTAGATCCTGAAGACGGGGGGAAGACCCAGCAGCCAGACACCTAGGAAAGAATTCTTTATAATAACTCAGAGCCCTAACTCACCCCTTTCCAAGGGTCTGGCTATGCTGATCACTCAGAAACAATAATACTTAAAACTCACTTACTTTTTCTTCTCTAAGCTTGGCTGCTCCTAGTGATGTCATCTTAGACTTCCTCTACCTTAGTTCCTTGTAACCACTGCAATACAGCTACTGGCATTTTTTTTACTTTGAGGGTTGAGTTAAGAAGCTGCACCTTTCACAGTGAATCAGCAGAAATCCAGCAGCTTTATGCAGTGTATTAGCATCTTTTAAAATGGTGTGTCAACAGATGAGCCTCTTATTATTTTAATTGTATTACAAGGCCTCATTATTTTAATAGAGAATGTGAAAAGTAAATGGGCAGTAAAAGCTTTTCTAATAATTTGAATGCTTTGATTCTGCGTGTGTGTGTCTCCCCCATACCCAGTTTGAATATTTTCCTTGCAGGCACACAGAAAATTTTCCTGCCTACTGCAACTCTACTTCACCCCCAGCCACCTGGATGAAATGGTGATAAACGTGGATTAGACTAGACATAATACGCTTTGGCTTCTAGATAGTCTAACTTCAGGTGTTTATAAATGATTGATTACAGAATGTAGGGATACAGTTCATTACAATTAATGGCAGCTGTGCATGAGACTGTCAAAAGCAGCTAAGTGCTTAAGCTGCACAAGTTATTGAATTTTCAGTAAGATTTGCCACCAAACCACTTTGCTGTTTTTGACAATTCCATCCTATATGTACATATCCTCAGTGGGCCTGAAAACTTCAACCATATGCAGATATTCAAATCCAAATTATGTGCCCGTATTGCTCCTAGTTCACTGAACCGTTAAGGTTTGCTACTTCTAGGTATCAGGTTCTGTCTCGAGAGAGAGATATGCAATATAATTTAGGGCACATCTAAACAACAAATGAAGATGTGATTGTAGCCCAGGTAGACACAACTGCACTAGTTTTAATCTAGTTAATATGGCTAACACTAGTAGTGGAGATATGCTGGCACAGACTTCAGATTGGGCTAGCTCAGGTCTCAACAAATCAATGTTTCTGGTGACCTTGGAGACCAGTTTTAATAGCCTGCTCCCAGCTCCACTGCAGAAATATAATGGAAGAGTGCCCTCTGGTGACCAAAAGTAAAATTGCTGGCACCTAATTGTGAGCCAGTTTTGCCTATCCTGGGCTAGCTGCTCCCATACGAGTCCACTGGGACCTGCTGATACAGAATCTGGAGCTAGCCCACTCCATGCCACAACATCTACTGCTATTATTACATGAACTAGCTAGGTTAAAGTTACCACAGATATGCCCACCTGAGCTGCCATTGTATCTTCATTTGCTATGGAGAAATATCCTTAAAGAGGAGACAAAGGAATCAGTATTCTGCCCTGTTCACAGGCTAACTGACAGACATGACTTCAAACGTGGTGAAGAGTAACAATCCAACAAGTAGTGAATGTCAAAGAAAAAACAAACAAAGGCTTTAGAAAGGGCATATGCCCTGAAAATGGAACTTTTTACATGTTCAACACCTTGTCTGAATTCTAGCAGTTTACAGTTGTGAAAACACTAAATATTACTGATGACAAAAAGACAATTTCAAGTTAAGGCTAAAATTCTCAGTTTAAGCTTGCATTTCCTTCTGTGGCCTTGGCCCTTCAAGAGTATGCCATAACTGTTAAGCTGTGTACTACATAATGCCTCTTTGTAAGTGTGACAGACCCATGTCTCCCAAGGAACTCTGCATTCCACAAGTCATGTAATACTGTGTTAGGTGCTCTCACTAGTCAGTTACACTTGCTTGAGTAACTCCTGAGAAAGAGCAAGGTTTCTATCATTTTAAAGTTATAAAAGCTTGACATTCAGCTGAGACTATTTACTCAAATCTGACTTTTTAAATAAAAAATGAGGTCTTGAAAATTTAAAATTAGCAGTCAGGATCACTCAGTAGTACCAGTTGGGAATGATTTTACATGAAGATAGAATTCTGTGGCTCTCAACTCTGAGAACCTCATACTTTTTTCCTCTGAAGGGATGAAAGACTTTTAAAGAATGTCTTTCAGCTAGCACAGTTCAAGTCAGTCACACTGCAGTCATGTCACCTTGTACCACAACTCCTCCCCCAACCAAGAGGTTATGTCAGTACTTGAATAGCAGACCTCTGAAGGACATCTAGATCATAGAATCATAGAATGATACGGTTGGAAGGGACCTCATAGGTCATCTAGTCCAAACCCCTGCCAGAGGCAGGGCCACTCCCACTAAACCATCCCAGTCATGGTTTTGTCTAGCCGGGCCTTAAACATCTCCAAAGATGGAGACTCCACCACCTCCCTCGGCAGCTCATTCCAATGCTTCACCACTCGCCTAGTAAAAAAGTTTTTTCTAATATCCAGCCTCGATCTCCCTAACTGCAACTTGAGACCGTTGCTCCTCGTTCTGTCCTCTGTTATTACTGAGAACAGTCGAGCACCATCTTCCTTAGAGCATCCCTTCAAGTAGTTGAAGGTTGCTATCAAATCCCCCCTCAATCTTCTCTTCTGCAGACTAAATAAGCCTAATGCTTTCAGTCTTTCCTCATAGGGCTTGTGCTCCAGCCCTTTAATCATTTTGGTTGCCCTCCTCTGAACCCTCTCTAGCATGTGGTTTTGGTGATTCGGTAACTCAGCATGGGCAAGAAGTCTGTGTAGTAAGAGGTGATTGTACTGTTAAAGATGACGACTTCCAAATGTGGTATAAAAACAAGATCCTAACCACTCATGGTTAAAGATCCCTATGATTTTTGCTAAGATAGAACTCTTGCTGGTTGCTGTGTTTGGCAGTGGGCAGGTTTCATCCTTGAGGTGCTTATGTTTCAATAGCAGATGAAGTCATTACTGTGAATCATTGCAGTTTAATGGTTTTAAGTCCTTTAGAATAAGTCGCTGTATTATAGTGGCACGCTAGTGTTTTCATATTAAGATTAGATCCTGTTTTGAGGTTAATATATAACCTTAATTTTACTGCTTACATTTGCCATTAAAAAAGATAAAAAGATAAACACAATTTGTGTATTTGCAACTACTTGTGACATTAGAATTAAGACATTTTGTTAAGCTGTGAGACAGATTTGTGTACTGTGTATACCATGGTTCATTTTCTGACAAAGGATGAAGAAATATCCCGGAGAAGACATAGCCCACTATGATATGTGGAAATGTGTGTTGTGGGCTTTTGGGTACAATGAAGAGGTGCGCCATGGCATTCTTTTGGTATTAAGGATTTGCATGGAAGGATGGATACATACTGTCCATCAGGAAATTTAGGCTTGAAATTAGACACGGGTTTCTAACATCACAGGAATAAACATCTCAAATAGCCTTCCAAGGTGAGCTGGGAGGGGGGAACGTAACTGCCTTCAAAACTACGCTCAATAAATTTATGGAAGGGATGGTATGATGGGATGGCCTAGTTTGGCAACAGACTGAATTTTGACTACTGGTGGTGGATATGCCAGTGGCCTGAGAAGGGAGGTTGATGGTGTGGGTTCTGAGTTATTACAGAGAATTCTTTTTTCGGTGACTGGCTGGCAAGACTTGCCTACATGCTCAGGTTTGAACTGATTGCCATATCTGGGGTCAGGAGGGAATTCTCCCCTGAGGCACATTGGCTTAAGCTCTGGGGTTTTCTCACCTTCCTCTGCAGCACAGGGCATGGCTCACTTCCTGGTGGATTCTTTGTATTTTACAGTCTTCACATCATGATTTGAAGACTTTAATAACTCAGTCACAGTGTAGAAGTTTATTGCAGGAGAGGGTGGGTGAAGTTTCATAATCTGTATTGTGCAGGAGGTCAGACTATTGGCCCTTATAACCGTATGAGTCTATAATATCACATTTATTAACATTTTTTCTTTATGGAATCTAAATATAAAATATTACTCTGATTACTATATAATTTTCTGCTTGATTCTTTTCTTTACATTTTATCTGAATTATCAAGTACATACATATATGTGTGTGTGTCACTCACATAGAGAGAGAGAGAGAGAGAGGCTTTCATAATGCTGAATTAGTGCCACTGTAATCTTCCATCTTTAATAACATTTCTAGTGATTTGAGCAAAGGGATGGGAATAAGGACTCCTTGATGCTATTCCCACCTGCCAGATGGACTCTTGAGTTCTCTTCTCACCTTTGCCATTGTCTTGCTTTGTGACATGGGGAACTCAGTTCCTCTGTGTCTGTTTCTGCATCTCTAAAATGGGAATAACAATATTTATCCTCTGAAGAGTGTAAGGCGACTGTACTGATCTTTGTAAAGCACTTTGAGTTCTACTAGTAAGAGAGACGATAAGTAGACATCTTTCCATGGCGAGATTGATGTGCGGGATTATGACTTCATTGCACAATCAAGCAAGAAGATTGTGAGGAACAGAAATTTCATTTGAGTATAAAGCCTTAAAAATGACAGGGATTACAACGAAAAAGGATTAGCCATGTAAACAGCTTTAAAAAAAAAAATCAGTGTGCAAGTCTTGCTGCAATACCTAGACAAAAAAATTTACTTTTTATGAAACCTAAAAAGCTTCATTTGTAATAACAATTTCTTACTGACTGCAGGGGGACAGATAGGAGGGATACACCATAAATGCAAGCCACTGTAACTGTCTGGCTGATATATTTATATGCAATTCCACTGACTTCGACTGACTGCCAATTTATGTCAATGAAGAATTTGATCCAAATATACTTTCTAACTTCAACAATCATGTAAACTTTTCCAAGCGATGAAACTGCTGTGAAGCAGCATAACAAACTAATGTGTTACCCTAGCGGCATTCAGAATTAGAATAATCAGCCACCTGTATTTTCTTAACTATATTTAATGATTCAGCACAGGATGAAAACTGATTCTCAAACAGCTCCATATTTTACTATTTCTTTAAATAAGGCAGACCTCCTCTTTTAATTGACAGATCTTTTAAAGACTAATAATAGACTTACTGTACAAAAAGGTTTACTACAGAAGAGATTTTTTTTTCAAAATTGTGCTAACTGATTTTCTCTTTTCTGCCCAAACAAGTTCTTATGGATCTACTGATACAGCAGTAACAAGAATGCCTCTACCACTGTCATTGTATTTGCTTGCAAAAAAAACCCTAACAATATGTTTTAAAAATCTGGATGTCTTCTCAAGCAGAGCAACATGTTCCAAATGTTTAATCTGTCCATATTATCTAACATACAAACAAAACCTATTAAGCTTTATACCCACCACACAATTGCTAATCCTTTTTAATGTTCTGATTTTAGATACATTCATACACTTCTGCCCTTGAACCATAAAAGCTGGATTTTATAGCCAGGGGATTTATAGACAATTGCTCTCTAAATCTAATCAGAAATTAATTATACAATGCTCAAAAAATTAGTAAAGCCAAGAATGAATTCAAGTATAATAATGGGAGACTAAGCAAGAGTCATAGAACCTTAAAATTCCCTGTCTCTGGAAAGAAAGGAGCGTCTTCCACAAAACTCAGTGCAGTTCATTGGCTGTCCCCCTTTCCCCACAAGTGTTTAACTCTTCGACTTATGAAATTACAATAAAACATTCAACAGAGATATAGAAATTCTCCCAAAAGTAGTTGTTTATACCACAAGGGAAGTAAAATGTTTCAAGCTGCTATAAGGATTATGAGGATTGAGATTTTCCCCCACAAAAGGGGATACTTGGGATATTTTCTAGATGTTTATAATGTTTGACTTAAGAAAACATTTCAATTTTAATAAAAGACTTTTTAAACTGTTTTTAAATACAGGCATCATGGTGAGTAAGGAGCCCAGCAAATGCTTACTCACAAGCTCTGAAAGTGAAGTTGAGCCAGCAGCTTCACTCGCTTTGGAGATGAAATATGCATTGGACCCCAACCGACAGATTAAGAAAAGAAACAAAGCTCTTCAGGTGAGATTTAAAGATATCTGTGATGCACAGAATGAACAAAGGGAAAAACAACTATCTACAGGACAGCATGCAGACAAAAGAGAAACAAAGGCCATCTCTTATAAAGCGGCTTATCGTAAGTACATGACGGTGCCGGCACGAAGGTCAATACCTAATGTTACTAAGAGCACAGGCGTTCAGACCTCACCAGATCTTAAAAAATGTTACCAGACATTTCCTTTGGATCGCAAAAAAGGAAACATTATTAAAAGTGTCTCAGCTGTTGACGCCTTTAAGAGTCAAAACAATGGATTTTTAATAGATATTAAGGATAAAGACAGTAAAAACTCAGAAGAGGCTGCTCAATGTAGCAAGGTCAGTGGCCTAATGACTGCAGAGTTTATTTCCCATGCTAATGAACGCATGAGTGCCATAGATCAGCTTTCTAGAGTCAACTGTTCAGAGGTATGTAAAAGCACTGATTTGCACAGCTGTACTAAAGAACCTCCTTCTTTTCAAAACTCAGCAGACTCTACTTTGGAAGAGCCTGATTACCAGCTGCATGATAACACGAAAGATGATACAGGGCCACTGGGTAATGAGGAATCTAATCAGTCAGCACATGGGAAAGTGTTTAAGACGGAAGTAGCTACTATTTATTTACCTGCATCAAGTTCACATGCTACACAGCCTGACCTGCAAAACTCTGCAGCAGAGACTGAATGGTCACTATGCCCAGCAACAGATGAGGAAAAAAAAAAAACTGTGCATCTCAATGGTCTACAGTACCAATCAGTAAATGCTCAGGCCTGCTCAACACAGGCAGAGTGCCAATCAGCTGAATGTAATGAACAAACCCTTCAGATAAATGTTTCACCTATGGAAGAAAACCAGCCTTGTCAGACAGCAGTTGCTGTGAGTGAAGAATGCCAACAAATTGTGCCTCACACGGATGTGGTAGACTTGAAAGCACAGCTTCAAATGATGGAGAATTTGATCAGCTCAAGCCAGGAAACCATAAAGGTGCTGTTGGGTGTGATTCAGGAGTTAGAAAAAGGAGAAGCTCACAGAGAAGGGTAAGTATAAACCAAACTATTTTTAAAATCTTTCTGAATATGTATTGTTATCAATTTGATAATTTAGTCTCCATAAGCAATGCAAATTTTAAGTAAATTCCAGTACTGAACCAATGTCCTATTTCTCAAATGTACTAATTTTTTTTTTTTTGCTTTAGAACTATGGATTAAATTAAACTATCTAACCATCTTCAAAATACAATTCTTATTTGTTACTTACATTACAATTAATTCATCTTTCTACCTGTGTATATTTTTGTGAAGGAACTGAATCTATTGGTCCGAAATGACTTTGGAGTTATTTCATGGTTTTCTAATATGCACACAACAAAATATCTTCTGGCATATGCAATATTATTCTGTGTACTTTTTAGAGCAACAATTTTTATGACCAATAATTCTCCCTATGGCATTAAAATTAGAAAAAAGTCTCATTCTATAATAGATTAACCTTTTAAGATTAAGGGATATTAATACAACTATTAATAGAATTTGAATAACTGTATAAGAATCTTGATTGTTTCCCTCTTTAACCTTCAGAGTTTTTAACATTATTTGTGTTTTGTTTTGGATATTGAGTATAAATGAAATATTTGAACAGCAAGTCTTTTACTTAATGCTGATACTGTCCAAAATATACAAAACTTTTCATCAGAGCCAAGGGGGGGAGGTATTTTGTATCTATTTGTCTTCTTCCATAAACTTACAAGTTTTCTACAATAAGTGTTACTTCTGCATGAGTGGTGCATGATAACAATTTAACCAGATACAAATAACGTAGTCTCTATCAGACAGTTGCAACCCTTGTTTGCTTTTGGTGTCTCAAGTACATTATTTTCATTTGCTAGTTCTTACTCAACTGCATAACTTCAGAAGAAACACTTTTATAACAAGTTTGCATATTTTAAAGCCTCCTATAATATTTAAGGTTTTGCATTTCACAAAAAAGTCAGTCTTCCCCTCATATAAACACTAGTCCTTCTCACACATGAAGTAGGCTATGGCCCTCATCACCAAAACCATAAACTTGAGATACATCGGAAATACTGAGTTTAATTTGTTCATTATTAAAGAACTAAAGAAGGTTTTGTCAATCCTTAAATCTCTAAATATAATGCTTATAAATAATGTAAATGAGTCAGCCAGTTTACTCAATACATGTGCTTTTCTTCTTTAATTTGAGTTCATTTGGGATAGTTTGATAGCATTGGGTCCTTCAGACTAAAGATCTCTCTTAAGCAGTAGCAAAGATTAGGAAAAATCAAAATAACAAGGGCAAAAAAAACCCCAGTTCTGCCCCATTTTTCTCCTTTGATAGTTGTAACAACGCATATAAACACTAGATAATCTGAGGTACATGACTAGCTGCTTGCTAAATCACAATATCCAGAAAATAATAATGTAATTGGTTTAATACATCTGGTCAGCTGAACGTTTAGAAAAAAAAAGAATTAAAAAAAACCAGACTATAACAAATAATGATCCCATTGTCTACCCATAGAATCATATGAAGTTAGTTATGCTTCATCTTCAAGGACTGTGCCATAGGTGGGTTCATTTAATGTATGCAGTGTCAGGACTGTACTGAGTCCTATAGCTCTGATGAATCTCTTCCCCAAAACCACAATTCCTACCTGAACTGCTGAACAATCTCTTATAAAGTCTTTCAAAATGACAAAGCCTTTGTCCTACAGATTTTCCCCAATCTAGAACCATGGAAGTCTAGCTATAAAAATAATACCCGAACCTAACACGACTAGCACGGAGATGCACAAGACGGATGAGGTAATATATTTTGTTGAACCAACTTTTGTTGGTGAAAGACAAACTTCTGAGCTATGCAGTGCTCTGCAGTATAGTAGCCTCCTGTAGTACTGAACTGCTGTCACTGGACAATCACAGAAGTGAGTAGGCTTCCTGTCCTCAATAGAACAATATACCTACAGTGAAACTTCTCAAGATCAGCACCTCTGTAACTTCACAGCCCTGAGAATAGTTATAGGGAAAACAATCGTGGGTTTAGTATTGAAAATAGTTTTAAAAGATACAGCATAATGATAATGGAAATATACTTCTATATAACCATTTATAACATGCTTTGTAAGAATCAAAACTCAACTTTAACAGATTAAAATCCTTGTCTGAAGCAGTTTCCCACTTAAAGCAATCTCCCAGCATCCATGTTTCACGAATGCAAAACGTTCTGTCCATTTTGCTCCCTCAGTAATGGATAAAGATATCTCCTTTTGCCTTCTTATATTCCCAAAGTTCATTTTTCTGTCCCAGTGTCAAGTTACATTTTGTGATAAAGCCCTGGTCTAGGCTAGACAGTGAAGTTCAGTATAATGCTGCTTAACTCAACCTTCTGCAGCCTGTCTCCACTGTCAGAGCATTAAATTCAAATTAAATGGTGCTAGAGTTTGACCTGATAACAGCACCCCCACAAGTGGGTAGAACTGAGGTTGAAATCTAGAATTCAGATTTAGATCTCTGTAGCAAGAGAGTAGCTCTAATCTTCCTGTTTCTCCAGTCTGCTACACCACAGCAACATAGCTCCTCCCCTGCTGGCAGTCTTTCTCTGCATGCATCACTGAGCCCCTCTGATGTGCCTGCAGCAGAGAAACAGCACAGAAAGCTTTTCCTGCCCCCCCCCTTTTTTTTTTGTTAAAGAGAAGAGGGGAGGAAGAATGAGTGGAGGTCAACTGACTCCCACAAGCCCTGGTACCCACAGTGCAATGCATTTCAGGAAGTAATGTGATCGGTGGAGACGTGAGACCCAGAGCAAGCAATTTGCTGTCATCACTTGCCTCTGCCTTCTGTAATTCAACAGCCTAAGATCAAATTACAATTCTACCCCCAGTGTAGATAAGACCTTAGCCTCTACTGTCTTCCCATCCCAAATAACTCCACAAGCAGATTTAGATTGCAATGTGTGGTTTTATAGTACTTAATTTACACAGCCAACAGCAAGATAGGTGAGTCAGCTTCATTTGACCCAAAGCCTGTCATCTCTGCCTTGACCTAGATATTTATTTAGTACATATTTGCTAATTCTTAAATATCTTCCATACACACATCACATGATAATTAAAAAGATCAGTGTGGTCCTGACTTCATTTAAGATCCCAAATGACATGCCTAATAGATAACTATGTCAGATATGTGTTGAGTGTTGTGAGATTTCTCAGGCTTGTCAGGGGGTTACTGTTACAGAACAGTGAGTCTGCCAGTTGGGTTCTTCAAGTCACAGCCACCACCTCCTTAGAAATAGGGGGTGTTTTGCAGGTGCTGGATACACCAGTGCTGTGTCAGCATAGTTTCCCCCATGCCAAGGGAATTCTCAGATTGCCAGATCTATCTTGTAGCAGATTCTTTGCATCAACTGAACAATGCAAAGAGATCAAAATACACAAAAGAATTTTACCCTATGCATGAAGTAAGTCCATGCTCCATTGATCAGATTCCATAAGATGCCTGGAAGAGCATTCTGTTTTCTCAAAATATGTCTGCCTCATGAAGACTAGCTATCTTAATCACCCTCTTCCAAAAAATAAAATACTCTTGAATTTTTGGAGAAGCTGTCTTCCATAACTTTTTCATTTCTGCAACATCGTTTTCCTACAGTGACCTGAAATGCACAGCATTACTCTTAATGCCCATCAGTCCTTTTTTTAAACCAGTAGAAAAATGAGTTTTATTTAGTATCTTGTTATGAACTGATCCTGTCCTTGGTCACTTGGTTGAATGAAAACCAAAAATATTCCTCTAATTCTAAACCTACCATAGTAGGCTCCTTGGCATTTCTTCTGCCAATATATCAACTCAGCATTACCATGACTTTTTCATTTCTTCTATAACATGCAGTAAATATAGCTAACAAAAACAATTGATCATCAGGGACAAACAATTTAATATTTGGTAGAAAAGAAAGTTTAACATTTGATCAAACTTTCTTCCTCAAGAAAGTCAGGGCTCTGAAGTGCTGTGGTACTGTTATGAGATTAGTGCTCAGTGGAGTCGTTTTTCACTAATATGGTATAGGTCTTGAACTGCTATTATGTACCACTCATCACTAAACGTGCCTGTGCCAGCAACAGCTATATCAATATCTCCAGTGCTAGCATCCTCACCCTCTGTTTGACAAGTATCCCTGTTTACTTTTCAAAACTGTCATTTCTACATTCTCTCTACTCATATTTGTTCGGCTAGTAACATACAATACTTGACCGCACTGAAAATGCATTCTGAACAAGTGCTGGAAGGAGAGCGGCTGTAATACTTGACAGCAAATAGAGGGCTCTGTTTGGCTCTTTCTGGCTTGCATGCAGAAACTGTACATTGATCACAGTTCTTCCCCCAGTCCTGACATTTAGAGAAATAAAATCTGATGGCTCTTTTTGCCTCTGCCCTAGGTTCTGGTCCCTATGTGCTTTTTATAGAACATAAAAATTGGGCCTTGAAGAAATACCAGTCATAATGAAAGTCTGAGGTTTTGTTTAAAAAATTAGATTTTATATATTAAATGGCTGACTTTTGTTGGATTTACCAAGAGAAACCAAAAGGTGGTATGTCTAGCCTGTGATCAAAGTTCAAAAAGGGATTTGTTTTAAAAAGAACTCCTCTCCAAAAATCATCTTTTTAGAGGGGTGGGTGGGTGTGAGAGAGAGAAAGAGACAGACATTGTAGGCAGCCTGTAGAAAATAAAAGCTTAAATTGCAAGTGACTCGTTTGTAAAGCGTCTACTGCAAAAATATCTACTATTTGGTTAGCAATTTTATTTCAACTGAGAGAAGTTCTTAACTTTTCTTTGTAGAATAGCAAACCACTAAAGTGATATGGGAAAAGCAGGTAAATAATTATAGAAGGACATTTACAATATGTATGTATTTTAGGTCATGGAAAAATAATGATGGAGGGACACTGTCTAAAACTTGGGTTTAGACTAAATCTAACCTAACAGGATATTAGATTTTGTATAATCTTTATCAAAACTGAAGATACAAGATGAAGCTTTAAAACAAAAACACACAATTCCTTGCTGGCAGGCAGGGGCAGATATCTGGAATGCCTCCCAGTGAACTGCTGTTATGTAGTTGGGTATTTCTCCTCATTTAAATGCAATGGGTTCCCATTTATTGAGCCAAAATCTCCTCTGTTTTATCTGTGCAATCTTATTTATGCCAATGGAATTGCTTAGGAGTGCTAATGAAAGCAGAATCTGAACCATTGTCTTAAAAATTGGTTAACTGCCACACTGTTCATAGAATGTACATTGAACATGTGCTGCTTGAGCGTTACAAGGATACACAAGTGATTTGGTAAACTGTAGAACATCAGTGCCCAGTCCTTTGAAGCCTTCAAGAATGGCTAATGGCTATAAATTAAACCCTTTGTACTCTAAGGCACAGTAGACTGAAATTCCACAGAAAGGATCTCTTGTGTATGTGCCAGAGCTATACTGGATTATATGGCAGTCAATTAAAAAAAAAATCCTATGGGGTAAAATTTTCAGGGGATTCCAAACAACTTAAGAGCCTAAGTCCCACTGACTGACAAGCTAAGACTGGTCGACAAAAGAAGAATCACTTGATAAATTGCCCTGTTGTGTTTATTTCCTCTGAAGCATCTGGCATCAGCTGCTGTTGAAGACTAATATTAGTCTAGGTGGACCATTGTTTTGACACAGTAGGGCCATTCTTATGTTCTTCAATTATTTAACTTTTGAAAGTCTTTGCTCTCAGTATCTTCTGAGTTTTTTGACTAATTTAAAATGCATCATAGCAAGGATATTTGTACTGTAAAAAAAAAAATTGAAGCAGCTCCTATGCTCACTTGAGCAGTTAGTTCTCTGGAGTTCGAGTCTTGAAGTTTAAAATCTGCATTCACACTTCATTCAAAAGAATAGGGGGTGCTCAAAACTGTTAATGCAATTGTTGAGCACAGTATTTTCACATATGACTGTAAGACAATACAGAGAGTGTGTATGAGACAGACAGTGGAGAGGCATGTCTCATACAGTTCAAAGAGCTATTCTTCCTGTCCCCTCATATGCTGCAGCTAATGTTCATGCCGGTTGCTCCTGGTCCCCCCAGCTTTTCCAAGATAACCAGTTTCTACTCTTGGGAGGCTCCTAAGAATCACAAAAGCTACACAACTTAGAAGCAAAGTGTTTCCTCCGTATATATGTATAGAAAAGTAAAAAAACAGAAGTTCACATAAATATGCGCTCAGGAAGAAATTCCTGCGGGAACAGGGTGCTGACAATGGCCTGTTCTCATTTTGGAATGAGCTGCTTCTGTCTGCATACTGTTCTTCTCTTTTAAGAGCAGTCATAGCACAAGAGCAGTAACGTGAAGTTCAATAAAATTACAGTGGGTGAAGCCTAGGTCAGGGAGGAAAGTCAATATGACTGTCAGAAAAGCTCATGAGCTGCCTATTTACAAATTTCTGCAACACAAAGATTTTTATAGTGACTAGAGACAGATAAATCATATGATCATTTGTAGACCACATAATTGTATCAAAGATTATACACTGAATGTATTTAAATCTTTGTTTCTGTGCAACAATCCTTTAAAAAACAACCGTGATTGTACTGTACTTTCTACTCTCTCTGCATCTTTCGTTTGTTTGCTGATAGATTCCATTATATACTGAGATTATTCATTTCTTCCCAACCTTACCCAAACTAGCACAGCCATATTGCAATGAATGCATTGTTTATAACTTGTTCCTGAGTGCAGATGTATTAAGATGGCTTGGAAACTACAGTGAGTCATCTTTCTGAAGCAAAGACAGCAAATCTCCTTGGATGTATCTTCCTGGTCCACAAAGAATGATGTTCTTAGAGCCTCAACAAAGCAAAGTGCGTGCTTTGTTGATGCTCTAAGAAGCAGTAGCATTTATTGGTCTAAAAAAACACTGCTGGCCTTTCAGCATATGATCACATTCTTAGATGAGATGCTTCACTCCACTGTAGCAGTTCTCTGTCTAATACTCTTGATGCGTGTGTGAATGGGAAGGGAGCAAGAAGATCCATTGCTGTCCCTTCTCTGTGCTACCCTGTTTTCCTTGCTTCGGCTCCACGGTGTTGTCAATAGTCCTCATGCAGCCAGAGCATTGCATCCAAGCCCTATGAGCATGAAATGTACCTTGTGGTAGATGCTAGCTCACAACAGAGCTACCATCCCTTCCTGTCAAACCCCCTGCATAATAAAAACTGAACACAGAGCACACATGCTGCACACAGATGAGGGAGCAGGCTTAGGATACATTACATGCTTTGCGTACAGACCTTATGACCTTCCTTGTACTAGTTCTGCTGGCATAGAGACACCTCTATTCAGATGTTCCCTACTTCTAAGTGAAAATACAGGGTTAGGTATCATCTGCCAATGCAGCTTGAGACTTGTTGGCAGGAAGGACCAATGGGCTAGGAACGGAAGATCTAGCTATTAAAGTCAAGACTGATCCTCAGTAAAACCAGCACCATTCACATTTTAACCACAGACTCAGTCCCCCTTCTGGCCTGTATCACCAAAACCTGATTGCATGTCTCAACCAGACCTGTGAGAACATAGCTAGCTCTCAGTGGTTATCCTGTGTTCAGAGTAGTAGCCCATTATTTCATCTAACTTCAAATAAATGAAGGTATTATCCATCTATAGGGAGAAAAGGGCAGAACTTTCTAAAGGATCTGTAGCTTTGAAACTGGTTTTCATCAAGTGTGAACTGAACCCAAGTCTTGTAACTTTCAAAACATGATGCAAAACTTGTAATTTTGGGCAGGTGTTCTCATAGCAATTCTTAGGTGAACATTCTACTCCTCTGAAGTAGGACTTAAGATCAAATGTCTAGATAGTGGATGAAAAAGGAAGATAATCTTTCTCAATTAATACATATTCCCTCTACTCATGAATACCTTTTCAGAGAACCCAAACATTGACAGTTGAGGCTACAGATCTACAAAAATAGCCCTGCCATGGATCTAATCAGAATAAATTCTAAAGGCACCTAAAAAAATAAAAGAATAAAGAATGTCAGGGCCATTAAGTTGATTAGACCATACAAAACTTCTGATAAAAAGAATCCATACCAACATCCAGGGCAAGGCAACCAGAGCTTTGCCCCAGTCACCCCATTTTAGAAGGCATCAGAGCCTTGGCTCCTCAACCCTGCCCCCAGCACTGGGAAGGGGAGTGGAGTGGAGCCAGCCGGCTGGATGCCATGCTCTGAGCGCCTACCCTAATCCCCCCCCCCCCCCCCCCGGGGCAGGTTGAGCCAGCTCACAGGCCAGCTCTGCCGGTCTCACCCCACCCCTGGGCCAGCCACTCTGCCCGTAGGGTGGAGGGTGCCGGGGGTGACTGCTGTGTGAACAGTATGGGCTCCGGTGCAGTCCAAAGCTACACCAGAAGCCGTACCACACGTGGTAGTCAGCCCTGCCTCCTCCCACGGCTAACCAGCCAGGCTGCAGCTGGCCTTGACCGCAGCCACCCACCCCCCAGCACTGGCCCACTGGCAGGGCAGGAGGTCCTCGGGGGGGGGGGGGGCACTGCTGGGGAAGCCCAGGGGCTCTGCAGGGCCCAGATCCGGATCCGGCTCCATGCTGGTGCCAGATCAGGCCCCAGGTCAGGGGAGGCTGCCTTTGGGGCTGCTTGCCCCAGGTGCCAAAATTTCTAGTTCTAGCACTGGCAACATATAAGTAATGGAGAAAATAAGGGTGGGAGAAATTTCAGCAATTAAGTTTTAGAATCTTAATATTTAACCTTTCTCTGCAAAACATGACATTTAAGAACAAGTAGTATCCCAGAAAACATCTCTCTTTACTAAATCACTCATAGCTTGACTGCACATATTGTAAAAGCACAATTGAAATATATTTTGTCAAAAATGGGCATTTAATTGGAATCAAACTTTGTGTGGCCTGAAAGATAAGCCAACATTTAAGGCATTCAGGGGAGATTCTCATTTACTTCTAGCTGCTATTTAATGTGACTGATTTTAAAGATGACTTGAAGTCTCATCATATTTTACCATCCCTTCAGCAGCAATTTTGAAATGTATTTTGAGACTAGCATCCTTCAGCATGTAGAAGCTTTGAAGCTGGGAGGAGAACAAGAGTACAAAAGTCATTGTGATCTAGTTTCTCTGCTATTCATGCCTAACAAGATTTCCAGGATTTTGGTCTTCAAAAGGGTCCACTTTCCTTTGTTATGCTGCAAAATGTTAACTAACCTTCCTGATACATCCATTCATATTCGTTCCTATAGATGCTTTTCCAGATGTTAAGATGACCCTCCATGCTGCACACACCCCTCCAAATTACATACCTGCAAGGACAGCTTTTCTACTATTAAATCATTTATAAAAGATACTATTTGGGGAGTAAATTATCAGTTTTCACTTTAAATCCTATAATTTCCTTCTGTCAGTGATGGAAAAAAACCAGAGACACAGGCAGGAAGCCAGATATCTATCCAAAACAATCTAAAATACAAGACACAAAGCTTAAAAGGTATTCACTTTTGAACTGGTATTGTGCTCAGAGAAAGCAATCTACCTATCCCATAGGATAACCAGGACAGTTGTGTCTGAGCAGTCTCCAGAACTATGAAGTATACAAAGATACATTTATCTCTTTCACTCTGATTAGGAAAATCTGGACTTCAAAAGTGTGGGCTACTCTTGTGCAAAGGCTAAACTAAAGTAAGTTTTACTGTAAAATTGCTGAAGTTCATGATCATACTGATTCTGGACCAAGTTCCAGATTAGTGAGTCAGTCAGCAGCAAAACTAGGCTGGCCACTGCAGCCTGTTGTTTGGGGCTGGGGGGGGGGGAGGGGGATATTGGGTGAAGTGGTTCCCAAGTAAATGTGGTCAGATTTTATGGAGAACTTTGAAGATGAAGACCAAAACCTTTTACTTTGACCTGATGTTCAGTGGAGGCTCTGAGGTATGGAAAGCACAGCTGCAGCATGGTCTGTGTTGCTGAGCAGAAAGGCTGCTATGTTCTGAACCAACCATTAACTTCAGAGAATCAATCCTAAATATATGAAATACTACGCAGTCCTCTCGGCTGTAGATTGAAATACTGTGCCTTAGACAGCTGCAGCTAAATCTGCATATTAAGCAGCAACAAGGTGTAGAGCTAGACACAAATTCTTTGCACTCTTTCAGCAATCTGAGGGCAGACACCTTCTGTGTGGAATCAGTAATGTACTGCATGTGTTTCTCTCTTCTGCATCCTCCTTTCCCTCTACCCACAACTACCACCACATGACTGTCTTTTCAAGATTCAACGTTAGAGCAAACTTCTCTTCATCCAGGTACTCATCTCAGACAGACACTTTAAGTCGAAAGTGGTGCTATTTTTGTTTCACATGAAGGTGCTCAATTCATTTATGAACTGCTGGCATAATCAATATCGTTTCATAGCTTCCTTTAATAGCTTCCCAATTGATCTTTGTAGGACTCCACAGACAGGAACTGTAAAAGCAAAAGAGCTGATGCCTATGGCAGAGTGAAACTGGCAGAGCAATCCAACAACTTTAAATATACAAATACAGACCTTGTCTATAACCAAGACTAGATGATCCCTCACTGCCATCAGCCTCATTGCCATCTCTGTTTCATGTCCTAGGCTGAAAACTGACTGGGAAAGGTGTAGGATATTAGAACATTTAAGCAAGGTGGAGGGCACACTAGGCATTTGTTCTATTTCTGTGAAGACTACTTGAGTTTATGTAGCAAGTGCTATTTAAAGAGAACAGTTGCCATGAGCAATGGTCTAAGGGCTCTTTGAATTATGGGGTACTTTAGGATGGCAGATTTTTTTTCCTCCTCAGAAGAGTTGATAACTCTCATACTGTTGGATTATGAAAGAGAATCAAGATACAGGTAGTCAGGGATCACAGTTATAGATGGTGGCTAAATTTCTGCAGTCCCTCTTATTGCATGACTGAGCTAAGTTGATAGCACCTTATTGGATGTATATATGTCTACCTGTTGGTTCCTGGCATTCTGAAAGGATATCTTGCATACAAGTGATTTTCCACAAATGGTAGGCTAATAATTCTTAAGAAATGTCAGGTTCTAGAATTGGAGATATAACAAAGCAATTCACAATCCAGGATAGTTCAGCATGTCATGATTCAGCAGCTGCTTTAATGGAAGTGATGACATCATTCGCCACCAATCACAGGTGCTAGCTCAAGAAATTATAGTGAGACTTTCTATCTGCTTGTGCTTTCTACCAAAAGATGCTCAATGTTTTCTTCCCTCCATTCTGTCTCACAAGTCACCAGAGAACAAGAGATTTAATATACTGAGATATCATAAACTGTCCCGAATTAAATTCACACAAATGGGAAAACAAAATGATTAAGACCTGCAAAGAGAGATTTTAAGTACAGCACATCTGCACACACTAACAAAAATCTGCCTTTTGGGTTGATGCAGGATTTTTTTTAATTATTCTTCCACTGATTTTTGCCCCTAACTACAGGTACTATATGTACTTAGTAAAGCTCCAGCTTACTTCTCCTACTCTATCGCCTTCATTTCATGCTATTTTGAATATTTAGGACTTGAAACTATTTCTTTTTCCATAGTGACTACTGGACTGGACAGTACTTGATTACAGACAAGTTCCAAAGGGGTAGTCGTGTTAGTCTAGTTCAGCAAAACAAACAAGCAAAACATACATGGCTACCCCTTTGGAACTTGTTGTCATGCGAGGCACCGAATAGAGTTGTTTGAAGTGGAAATTCATCAACCTTATGCAACAACTGACACAGACAAACAGACATGTTCCTCTCCAAAGGCGAACAATACCTGTTTTTGTTTTATTACTGTAAGCCAACATTTATGTATGAATCTCACAGAATAATGCTTAGAGATTTCAATGAAGTTTCAGTATACAGTACATCTATCTTAAAATATTAAACTGTATAGAGGTAGTTGACAATTTCACTTTTCTTTTAGTCTTTCTTCCCTTGACAGTTGTCAGAAAATATTAAAGAAAATGAGTATATAAAATGTTACATTTAATGTACTGAAAGTGGAACCATCTTAGCCATCCATAGTCCAAGGTTATTATACAACTACTGACCCATAAATGTACAGTTAGTTCTCCATTATGAAAGTCACTACAGTCTGATTGGTTTAGAGATTTTAATTTGCATAACTACTGTATGGTTATAAATCCTGATACTCTGACTTGCTCAGGGCTGTTAGCCATAATGCAAAGTGCTGAATAATCATATACAGTTGAAAAACAATTCAACTGGGGTCGTAAGTGATAAGGAGTTAAGGCAGTAGTCCACAAGGACAGATTTTCATAATGTTTGTAATGAACATGTGAGCCCCCCCTCACTAATCCCAGATATCACATACACAAAGGAAGTTAATTTAAAAATTAAACTTTTGGTGAGAGACTGTGTGGAGGTGGGAGGGTGTTAAGAGAAAACAGAAGGATAATGCAAACATTCCCAAGTGTCAAGGGTCAGTAGTGTGGGAACAAGGAAATTCAGGGTATGTCTTCACTGATGGCAGCATCAGCCTGGTGCTCTGAGAGGGCTTAGCAGCGAGTCTGAACTTGCTACGGTGCTCCTGGAAGTTGGAACCAAAAGTCCTGGGGGCCAGGAAGCATAGGGAAAAGCCCACCACAAAGGATTTGCAGTCAGCTTTCCCCAGTGTGACCCGGCATTTTAGGAAGTCGCTGTGATTTACACAAGGCATTTTATGTGCCTTGCATAAATGACTGTCGACTGCTGGCAAAAAGCAGCCCCAGTTTAAACTAGAGCTAAAATTAAAGAACAGGCTAGTAGTAGGGATAGGCTTCAGGTTCAGATGTTGGTTGGGGGCATAGGTAACAATTAGGGTCAGTGACAAATCACACGATAAAGAGATTTATAATAATCTGACTGCAGGGTCTAAAAAAAACCCAGAGCTTATTTTAGTGTAACAGCTTTGAGTGTACTCCCAAGTAATGTGGTTATAATCACTCTATCCAAGAATTTATTAGTTCTGGACACAGTTCTTACATCATATTAAGTAAAAAAAAAAAATTAAATATTAATTCAAGTTTTAGCACTTTTGCCTTCCTTGGTTTCACTGATGGAAAATCAAGGCACAGAAAAGTAAAGTGATCTGCTGGTTCTTGACATATGGATTCTATGAATTATCAGCTGGAATACAACTCAAGACCCCTGATTCCAAGCTTTGGTTTCTAACCACTAGGCCTGTTGCCTTTTTGAAAAAAGATGCCATGTGGGAATTAAAATAAAGTTTAACTTCCTGACTACTCGAAGAATAATTGCACAGAATATATTATACAAAATAGTTACAGTGGGGAAAAAATACTTGAAATTGCTGTTTTGGGTTTATTCCATTCAAACCATGGGTTGAATAAGGGGATTAATCAATCAGTCCCAACTGTCAAAATCAGGTGTGGCCAAAATGCAGCTTGGGAGGCACATGTGGCTCTTGAATGAAAAGGTGTGGCTTGTGGAAGGATGTCAGCAAATCAATTTAGTAGGTAAAAGTATATGGTTATATGCCTCAGTGCAGCTCTTGAAGGTTTAATAATTAACTTTTGTGGCTCTTGAGCTCCATAAGCTTGGCCACCCCTGGTCAAAATGAAGTTTGAACAGCAGTAGAGACTATTGTCCTGCAAACAGTTTGAAAATGATCATTATTGAGCCATCAGGTAATTCCATATTTTTGGACTACTCTTCATCTTGAGCCAAATAAGTAACTGTAATCTAAAAATCAACACAGCATAAAGTTTTTACTATGAAGGCCCCAGGATGTAGAAGTACAATCCTGATGATTATCATCATTCCTAAATTGTTTTGGAGTAGCATGATAGTTATGCATTTTTCATTTAAAACATCAAATGCATTCTGTTTAAAAAAAAAAAAAAATCCTTTTAAGGCATTACTTTTTACTATCATGTTGATGAAAACAGCATCTGGTAGAACGACTACTCCAGGATTTCCTGGCTGCAGCTGAGTTCCTCCAAATGAAGACTGACACAGTGGCAAGTCTAGGGGCAGGCCCAGATCCTACCAACAGTGCAATAACACAGTTGGTCAGGCTGTGGACTGTCTCCCACCCTCATTGCACCTTCTGGCCACCACTCTTCCCATGAAGGAGAGAACTGCCTTACTCTTGCTTCAGTTAAACCAAAAGTGGGTTCTCTCCCACTTTGATAACCAATGATTGGCAAAAACCACCTCTAAACTCCCACTGGCCTTTAAAGATGTCAATCTGTACAACAAAAGGAAAGGAATACTGTTGGGTCATCTTTAAGCTAGCCAAGGTCAGAGGTACTATGGCTTTGTCTACATTACAGACCGTACTAAAGGTACTGAACTAGAATTATTAGCTTAATGCAAACTAAAGCGTGTCATGGCATCTCCATGCAAACCTCACATGTGCTCCATGTATTTGCTGTAATACCCAGTACCTACAATAGCTCGACACTTGAATTACATTGGTCAAAATTATTTCTGGGCATGCATTACATTGCACAGATGTTGATACTGTGACAGCCAAATTTGTGAAATGGTGATGCACCAGCCAAAAGTTCTGATAATGGCTTCTAGACAAATGGAAGCCATCTGTCATGTGTTCTTAGCAGCCATTACAGGTCTCAGTTCATCAAATCCTTCATGAATCAGTATGATGAAAATGCTGGTACCATGGAAAAGCCCCACCACTGGAAGCCAAGTGACTGTGCTTAGCAGCATATGTTGGGAGAGGTCTACTGGTTGGATTAACCCATTTATGCTAGCAAAATAAGGCCATTCTGGGGTCTCTGTTTGGCATCATGTAATAATATTAGAGGATTAGCTTCCATTGATTGTTGTAATACATCCATGCTGTCATGAACACAACTGAACGCAACACCTTTTAGCCTCACTTAGAGTCAACCCTAGGCTGTGTGCTCCAAATTTTACCTTGACCTACATATAACATAATACTACATTTCAGGTATTTAAGAGTCGTGCTAGAGATTAATCACCAATCCTGACCATGAACCAAAACAAGGATGCACCTTTCCTGGGGTCACAGTTAGGAGTCATAAAATCAGATGAAATTAGAACATAATGCAGACTAATCACCTATAGAAATGTCATTGGGGGGAGGAAAGGCACTAACACTGTAAACCAGGAAAACAATTTCAAATTTATAGCCAGATGAACACTTTGAACACCAAAGTCTTAAGGGCGTTTTTACAATGAGATGATATAACATGACGTGTACTGCCGCAGCAAAGCACATTAGTACCTGGAAATGAAAACCCAATGCTTGTACTTATGTACAGAATGCAAGCATTGCATCATTAAGGCCGTTTCTTCACAAGAATCATTTATCAATATAATATTAGGTAGGGTATGAATTTTGACATTTTCATACCAGCAAAAGCCCTAGCACAGATGCAGTTATACCAGGGGGAAAAAAAGTGCTTTGTAGGAACTGGTATAAATGACAGCACCAAAAGCAAATTTGTGTCAGTAGAAGCTGTGCCCACACTAAAGAGATTTGACAGTATTTCTGTGCCAGGAATCCAAAAAAATTACATATTGAATTTTCATCCAGTAGGGAGAGTGGAACAAGAGATTTAAATCGTATGCTGAACTAAAATTCAGTGTTAACTGCATAATTCTTTTCCACAAACAAAAAAATGCCAGAACTCGGCAAGTAACCAAGTTACCACCAGGGCTTCCATTTTAAGTCCCCAAGCCTGTAAAGCCTTATTCATGCGCTTACCTTAACTATATGCACTGTGAGTGAAGCAAGCCACAAATGCAGACCTCTATTTAGTCCTTTAAAGGACTGGAGTCTAAGTTCTTACTATGTACTTGAATAATAAGTCAAATGTCAATAGTGAAGAGCAGCCAAAATGTTCACTTCAAAAAGATTTCAGAGTCTCTAACTTCCTCAATCAAATTTAACTAGTTTTGTTTTTAAATTTTTAGAAAAATAATTCTGTATCTTTCTCCAGGTAGCTGTGTTTATTTCATCACTCAATGTACATCAATACTGTCTAGAGAGAATACTCATTGCAGTAATATGATGCATCTTTATAGCATAGTCCCATTTATGAAAATCAGGCCACCAAGTAAGGCTCAATATGAAGGATCCCCATTCTGTAATCTCTTCACTTAAAAAATAGAAAGGCTATTTAAACACTAACAGACTTTTCCACATTTACAAGGATGCACAGAACAAGACTCCTCTACACAGCATCCAAACACCTACTGAAGATATTAGAGAGAGAATCTGGGTTTGTTTCTTGGTTCTGTAGTCTGCAAATCAATTAATCTAGCAACTGACAACTCAAATGCCAGAAAGATTCTGTTAATCATTAAGGCTAGGCTTTTCAAAGAAGCATACAGCAGTTGGGTGCTCAGCTTCAAATAAATGTCAGTGGGATTTTGGAGTTTAACTTCCTTAGGCTCCTTTAAAAAAAAAATCGGCCTGTTACGTCATTAGTCTACAAGTCACAAAGATGTCTGTCCAGGTCAACCCATGTATTATTACTATTAATCTTTATTTGTGTCCTATTAGTGCCTAGATGCCTTAGTTTAAGGTCAAGGCTCCATCGGGCTATGTGCTGTACAAAGATATTGAAACAGTTTCAGTCTGCGAGGAATATACAAACTAGACAAGGAATGGGAGCAGAAACAGACGAGTAGTCAAATGACCTGCTCAAAGCCAAAAAGGAAGTCAGACAGAGCTGGAAGCAAAATCTCTCCCTCAATTCTCAGGCCAAGTCACTGTCTACTTGATCATATTACATACACATCTGACCAAACACCAATACAATATCCATATGCTCAGTGATTTTAGCATTAGACTTCAATTTACCACTATTGTACATTATCCCCTCAGAGCTGTAGTTTGAAAACCTGACTGACCCCATTTGTTTCATGTCTTTTGGGCAAAATGACATATTCTGGGTCAGATCAAACAGACCCTAAATCAAATATTTCATTTCCATTTGACAAGAGATAAAAACCTCACTTTGAAGAATTGCTTTTTAAGTTTCAAAAATCATTCTGGTAGAAAATTCCCAACCAGCTCCAACAATTAGTGCAGAATGGATGTTACTAGCTTTATAATCTGAACTCTTGTGAATTTGGCCCTTGGTATCACAAGTAGCACTCCCCCCACCCCCATTAAAATAATAATTAAAAAAGGCGCTGAATTTAACATTTTCCCCTTCGCGCTGAAAGTGCAGTTATTTGTATTCTGCCCTGTGCACCTAGAATATGTTCATAAGCTTCTATTTCCATGTATGTTTGGGTAGTAAGAAAAGGTCATCCTTTAACAGCTCTATTTCTTAACAGGTTTGTATTTTAAAAGGACCTCACTGCATATGATTTTACAAGGAAATTGTCAGTGAAGCACAACATCATCTTTACCAGCCTGAAGGAGAATAGCAACAAGATGAATTCCATGCAATTTTCTATTAAGTAGATGATTATATGGAAATGAGAAAGTGTGATCTCAGTGCCTCAAGGTGAACAAGATAGATATCCTTGACAGGAGGAGTTTAACTTAGAGGAATAATTGAACTTGCATTGTATCAACCATTCCAGAATACTGTCTTAGCCACAGAGCTAACAAACAACTTTAGAAATACCTAGGTCACTCCAATTTAAGAAAAAGCAAGTGAATTTTAGCATCATGCTGTAGTTACGGATCAAATGGCACTTTTGTTTTAAGTCTGTGTTTATTTTTCATAGATTATGCTTTTCACAATTCAAACTTGTCATGTGGTTCTCAAATTAAAGAACTGGCTTGCTAAATCGGGGAGGAGAGGGCACTGATTGGTAAATAAACATAGCTACAAGGAAAATGAACTGTGTATGTATCCCTTTTCTTTTACACTGGAGCTCACAGTGTCATTACACTGAGGCTTTAAGGCCTGAATGAATCACTGTGGTTACCTAGGCTGACTTCCTGTATAGCACAGGCCATAGAAATTTCCCCAAAATTATTCCTAGAACAGCCTTTAGAAAAACATACACTCTTGATTTAAAAATAGTCTGTGATGGGAATCCAGCATGACCTTGGGAAGCTGTTCCAGTGGTTTAATTACTGATTGTTACATATGTATACCTTAATTCCCATCTGACTTTGTCTAAATTCAACTTCCAGATATTCTATGGTGTTATATCCTTCTCTGTGTGAATGAAGAGCCAAATGTTAAACATGTTCCCCATGTAAGCCCTTACAGGGTATGTCTTCCAAGCAACTCAGGCTCACAGGGCTTTGGCTGCAGGGCTGTCTTCTTGCTGTGTAGACTTCAAGGCTGAGGGTCTCAAAATCCAGGTTCTCACATCCTGTGAGATGGCAGGGTCCCTAAGCCAGGGCTCAAGCATAAGCCCAGAAGTCCATACAGCAGTGAAACAGACTGGGACTGCAAGTCAGAGTCAACTGGCACAATCCAACCACAACTTTTTCTTGTCTGTGCGGACATACCAACAGACTGATCATGTTACCCTTTAACTTTCTTTGTTAAACTAAACAGAATAAGCTCCTTGAGTCTGTCACTATGTCATGTTTTCTAATTCTTTAATCATTCCCTTGGTTCTTCTCTGAACTCTCTTTAAACTTCACTCTTGAATTGCAGACTCCAGAACTTGACACAGAATTCAGCAACACTGGCACCAGTGACAAAAATGGGGATAACATAACTTCTTTCCTCCTACTTGATAGTCCTGTCTACCTGTCCAAGGATCATATTACCCCTTTTGGACACAGTATCACACTGAAAATTCATGTTCAACTAATTATCCACCACAACCCCAAATCTTTTTTAGAGTCACTGCCTTCCGGGACAGAGTCCCCCATCCTGTAAGTGCCATTTTTGTTCCTAAATGTATACATTCACATTTAATAATTATAAAAGGCATTTTTTTGCTTGTGCCCAATGTACCCAGCAATCCAGAGTGCTCTTTATCATCTTCCAGTCCTCTTCACTATTTACTGCTTCCCCCAATTTTTAATGTTATCTGCATACATCATCAGTGATTCTCTTTCCAAATTATTAATAAAAATATTAAATGGCATAGGGCTTTGTAAGACCCCACTAGACACACATGCTCAGCTGGATTAAACATATGCTCAAATACGATCAATTCCAATTCTTGTTTGTTACTCAGGCTTCCAGCATCAGTGTATAAGCAATAAATATTTTTTCTTTTAATGCTCTTTGGTTCCTTGATTCATTTTTTCTCTCTCTGTTTTATGCTGATATCTTTCCTCTTTTTTACCCTCAACTTTTAGTATTGGTTTAAACCACTTTCTGACTACCTTTTGGGGACAGACTGGCTGAAAATCAGTCCCCTTTCTACTGAGGGTAGAGATAGGGGAGACTTTCTTGACCACTTTAATGAGTAAATATTCAAATACTAAAAATTTATTTGGCTGTTTAATCCCATATGACTTCTCCTTGAAGTGCTTCAAAGTTTTATTATAGAAAATTTCTTTGAATGTGTTATCATTAGAATTCAAATTAATATTGCATGTTTGTCCTTAGGGTTCTAAACTGAAGGGCAAAAAATACATTTATAGTGCTCCATTAACTTTCCTTCAACACATGCACAAACACTCTCCATGATCCTTTTCCCATTCCCCCAACCAAAAACCTCCTGCCTTCCCATGGTCCTGCTGAATGCCAAAAACCATGGTTTCCTGTGCTCTTTGTTTCAGTCACCAAAGTCCCCTTCCTCCATGTTTCCAGTAATGTGGCAACACACCATCACTATCGCCACCCCACTGTTGAAGAGAAAAAAAAAATTCATGGTAATGTAACTTAATGAATCTTTTGGACTATTTTGTTTGTTTAGCCATGGTTAGTGGCAATTAGAAAATGGTACAGTGTGTATCAATTCCTCATATGTTGCTGGCAGCCTCAGAAACAGGTCACAGACCAAGAGCAGGGGAGAATGAGCTGAGGCTACTAAAAAGGAAGACCAGTCCAAATCCACTGTTGGCAAATGACTTCATCCCAATTATTTTTTTTATAACAGTCCACAGAAACCTTTCCTCCTCTGCTTCAAGGAACAGGCCAGTCCCTAAAACAATCCCTGAAAATTAACTAGTGACTTAAGGAATTCTACAGTTGAACAAACAAATGAGTCTTTTTCCAGAAAACCCAGGAAATTAAATACAAAGCTATACAAAAATAAGAGTGCCATTTTAATTTTTATTCCTCAATCGTACCAGTTAATTCAAAGTTATATTTGCCACAACCTACTAAACAATCACCTTTCTGCATATGTACTGAGTATGGAGTTAGCTTTATTCTTCTCAACATTGTAGCGCATATGGTTTTCTTAAGATCTCAGCAGCATGGAGAAAATAAGAGTTTTTGTTTTTGTTTTGTTTTTTTTGGTTTTTTTGGGTTTTTTGGATGGATTTTTAGTGACACTACCTATAGTTTGCTCTGGGGGCTGGGAGTCATGGATATGTGCTAGCAAGAGAATATTGCCTGCCAAATATGGTATTAGAAACAGCTGAATTTTGGAAAGCAACTGATCTAAATATATAGCAGTTCATCAAGGGCCTCTTCTGCAGAAATGTTGTACAGCATAAAAAGCGACAGAACTGATCTAATTGTCCTTCAGCCATATTAAGCAAAAATGCATCCATAACATGGAACTAATTTTTGGCCAAGCATTTGGCAGCTTGGAGAAGAAATTTCTATCACACACCATTCTCCCCCATCTTCCCTGCCTTTTGCTCTGTAACAAATTAATAGCTAGACCAAAAACAGTACATCCCGATTTTTTTCTCCCATAACTCTATAATCCAACACTAAGTACAAATATATGAAGCTTAAGACAGATGCTTTGGTTTTCTGCTTTAGAATTCTCTTAAGTTACACATAGATGAGAGCACTTGCTCTTTAAGTAATATATTAAGTGACAGGTTTTGTATTCAGAATATGGAATAGGAATCCAACCAAACTCTGTTCAGATATTAGCATTTTATTGTAAATGCTTGATCTTCCATTTAAATCCATATAGACACCCATGCCACATGCCTTCTGAACTAGATTACAACAGCTGGCACTTATATGCTGTTGCCTTTATGCCCCTTATTGATTCACCAGCACATATTTTTAAATGTCATATCTGTAATAAGAATATTAAAATATCTGATCCCTGGAGTGGAAGATTAAATCTGAATTCCTCAATAACACTGGAAAACTCCCATTTCATATGAACCTTTAAGTTTTATGGGACTATTTGAAAGTTAGAGGCTTCTAAAATTCTCTTTCAAATTAAAAGTCATCTCATCAGAGAGAGATACTAGGTTACCCCACTGACAGACAATAGGATAGAACACAAGCAAGTAGTTCCCTGGAAAGTAATGCTGCATACATTTAACTACCATGTGCAGGGGGAGGGGGGTGACTTTGTTACTACATTTTGAGCTTGCTGGATTAAACATTAACTGTGTGGTTCTTGCAAGCATCATTGATGCTATTTCATTAATATTTAAGATCCTTCTTATCATTCACAGATCTCAAAAACCAATAGCTCCCAGTATACAGATAAAGAAACTGAGCCCCCAATGCTTGCACCTTGCCATATTATTATTTGCATTACCGTAGTGCTTAGAAGCCTTGGCCACAGACCAGGACCCTTTGTCTTAGATGCTGTACAAACACAGAACAAAATGAGCATCCCTGCATCCAAAAGCTTATACTACTTTAAGTAATAATGATAGAGAAGTTACTCTCAGGTGTAGCGAATTAGAAGGCAGAGATACCAATTGATTAGCAAAACTTAAATATGATTAATTTATTTTGGCCTGGAAAAAGCATCTTTTAAACTCTTCAGTCAACCCTGTAGACAAGCCCAGAAGCTACAGAAAGCAAGGGAGCAGTGACAGATCAGATTAGCTATCTCAAGCATAACTTCCAGAGGAATGGAACAGTTAAACAGGCTCAGAGAAGGAAAAGGCAAATGTCCATTTTAAGTCTACACACTGAGAATATCTTTACACTGACAGTGGCTAATTCACCATTGTCAGATCTTTACACAGTTCAACTGAGCGACAGTGAAGACTCACTCAATTGATCTGGAAGTTGATCTATTAAAACCACCTCTGGAAAAAGTGCAGTGCTGCATCAACAGATAATGCATTTCCCATCAACTAAGGCAGTGGTTTTCAAACCATGGAACAGGACCCACTACTGGGTCACAGACCCTCAGGTATTGGGTCATGGTGCCCCCAGCTGCCGCCATCAAAAGACTTGAATGCATTGCTGAAAAATGTAATTGTTGGGTCACGGGCATCAATGATTTTTTTTACAACTGGGTCCCAAACCAAAAATGTTTGAAAACCACTGAGCTAATGGGTAGTGGAGACAGTACATAAAACAGAAGTTAGAAAGTCAGTGTAAGTTACATTGACTGCTCTACATAGCTCATGCAATTCCCACTCATTGCCATAGAATCTGCTTGTCACTGTAGACCAGACCTGAATGTCCCTTGTGTAGGGCCATGAATTCTCCAAGTGCCACTAGGAGTTTTGAATTCCTTAAATAACAGATATTCTTTACGTCAGAATTAGGTTTGTAGAATGGATTTAGTGATATGGCTACAGGCAAGTATTCAAAAATCTATAGATTTGCTCTTTAATAACTTATTTGACATTAAGAAAATCAAAAGTTAATTCTATAGTGTTGGGGGAAGGCATTGTTAATTTTGTCTGTCAGGGAAGTAAAGGGAAGGAGGTCTCTATCCACACAGAGTGCCATTAGAGGGTACAGAGCAATTATACAAGTACAAAGCTTGACATCAAAATAATTTAATAGTTACATTGATATTAGTTCTTTTAAAGATATTTGGGGGAGGGGATGGAGGGCAAAAGTCTAACAACAGACCTTGAAATGACAACTTTCTTTAAATAACTTCTAAGTGTTTCAAATGATTACCTACAAGAAATAAACACTTCCATTCACTATTTTTCCGTTTAATGTAACGCAATAGTAATTTTTGCAGGTAAACATCTTGTATGTTACATTGTAATTTTCTCAAGCTAGACTGACTGCATCAATAATTGAGTTTTCTTTTTTCTAAATGTTTTATAGTATGAATTCCATATCAAAGATTTTATCTATTCTAACATTACCAGTTAAAGGGAACAAAGCAGATTATTTTGGTGGGGGAAAAAAAAAAGGAAAAATAAAAAAGCAACAAATCAACTAGCAGTTTGAACCAGCAAACAAAATATTTTTAATGTTTTATTTCACTTTCTAAATATAAACATAATACACAGAATTTTTCCCAGAATTTTATTTAGCACAAGATATACAAATAGGCACTGAATAAAAACTTCTTCCCATTCTAAAATCCATTATGCCATAAGAAAATTAACCAAAAAGCAGAAGGGAGTTATAATACACAACACAAGAAAACACTCACAGACATTCTACTTTTTCCATAAATGTAACAGATCCATCTCTAATATGTGTTCTTCCTGGCATTAAAGGACATTCAGGGAGGTCTTCCATGCATTTCACAACAATATGAGATGAAAGGTAGACACAATACAAGTGGATAAGGGAATTATTATGAAAGCTACCTTTTGATGACTTTTAAGATCATTACTGTAACAAACTTTGAGTGACCTCATCTCCTTTCCAAAGAAAGAAGGAAATGCTACCATCAAAAGAGTATAAATTGATATTTTGCACAAAGAGTACTGTATAAGAGATTATATACACAACGCTTGCAAATAACCTCTGTGGTTTACTGAAATTTCTAAGGTGGCTGTATAGAAAAGTAATAAAACCACCATTGCTATGTCTTACAATTGTACAGTTACAAGGCACTTTGACTCACCATTTTGGTGCCGGAAAAAAAATCTAAAACTGACATTTACAGAAATTGGCTTGTTCTGAGTTTTCTTAGAAGTGTTCACAGAAGTATATCTGAAATGAATCATTACTTTTCCTCCCTTAATGACTAAATGAAGTTTCTTTATAATTTCCAAAATTCCCTCATCTTCATGTTGCAAACTTCAGAAGCAGCACACTAATTTGGGGCAGGGCATTTCCTATGCACGATTAGATTTTATAATAATATTAAAATGGGGAAAAAAACAAAACTGAAATTATAGTTATAGTGAACAGCAATGATAGAGGACAAAAAAAATAAGATAAAACAACCACTTGTAATCATGTCATGTTCTTATCTTTGTAGGCTTTCATATCGGACTGGTCAAGACACAGCTAATTGTGACACATGCAGGAACAGTGCATGTATTATCTATAGGTAGGTTTAAAATTCTAATATTCCCATGTTTTATTGAGTGAAAGTAATGATTTTATCCACCAATGCAAGATCAAATGTTAGTCACTATTATAAATTGGTATTTCCATGAAAGGAAAAAGAAATTTAAAAAACCAGGAAATTAATCTTCATTTCACCATAAAATTCTATGAATAAAATATTTATAATATTAAAACTAGAACAGTCCATGAATCGAGGTTCTTTTCACATCTGCTTTGCAAGTTTAGCTGGCTGTTTTAAGCAACATGCTATGACCTACAGGGTTTTAGCATAATCTTGCATCTTTTGCCATCAAAGAAAACTTGTACAATCTTACACCAATACTGTTTGTTCAGGAAAAATGCCAAAAAGTCCTTGACAAGATCCTTAATGTACTGGAACAGGAGCAGTTCCAGGGTACATGAGAAGGGAGGAGGAGGGGTTACTGGCACCTATGTGCCATACAGCTGATCTTCATTGGAGGCTTCTCTGGAGCTGCTATAGAAGATGTGACAGCAGAGAGAAGGGGGACATTCTCATACCTATACTAGTGACTACTACCCCTCTGAAATGGGAAGGGGAACCTAGACCAGGGGTTGTGAAGCAACTCTGTATCCCTAAGCCACACCTCCCATTTCATTTAGACAGGTGTGCACTGCTATAAGGCTATCCTCTACCTACAAAAATACTTCTGATCATAAAATCAAACCTGTACAAAAATAGATGAGTTTCTACTACTCCCAGTTCTCAACCTAAGCATAACCTAAAACTAAACAAAAACTTTATCTAGTAACAATCAATAACTTAAAATATGAACCTTTCAAAATTAAAACCCTTAATGAATTAATGCAAATATCATAGTATTTATCAGGATTGCCATCACCAAAGGGCAACAGTTAATGTTCCACGGAGACCATTAACATGGAAACTTTCTGCAGAGAGGAATATATGAAATTCTACAAGTTTCTGCACAAAATCCATTAAATCTGCATTGCAATGAATGTTTTATGTAAAGTTTTTTAAAAAAAAAAATCCTACATTTCTAGCAGTTGCCACTTCAGATTGACTTCTAAGATGAATAATTCTACATTTAATGCATCATTTATGAACCCTTTGTGTAAGTGTTAAGATCATTCTTAACCATCCTAAGAGTCATCATTTATTTCTCAAGTTTGAGTTACAAGTAAAACTGCATTAACAATGGGTCCCTTTGATGTCAAATTGAATCAGGTATTAAGATCAGTGGTTTCATTTTAATATTGCTGAGGATATATAGCATTTTCTATACTCTGTGATGGAGCAAAATATTTCAGAATAGCTTTACATAAGAATCATGCATTAGGACTGCGGTGGTAGTATTGGGCAGACCATACAGCACAGATAATAATCAGATATGCATGCACTACAAAGAGTGTTTAAGTGGAAAAACAACACTTCTTCACCAAGCCTTCCGTACTACAGATCAAATGCACAGATATCCAGACTGAAGCAGCTTGAGGACAAATCTTGCTTGCCTAACTCAAACAGCACTCCTAACTTCATGAGGAAAAAACATTTGCCTTCTGTATAAACATGTAGATGGATAACAAGGGTACTGCTTACATGCTTCAAATTAAGCACTGGATTGTTTTAAAGATCACAGCAGCCAATATGAATAGAGAGAGCAGGATTTTGGAGCATTAGGGCAACTGATGGACAGTGACAAAGTTGGCCATGACATTAACAGTTCTGGTAAATCTATTAATGTGAGCTGAGAGTTCTGCTACAGCAAGGAAGTTTCCAAGGTTATCATTAACACTGGATTTTTTTAATCACTAGGGAGAAATGAGAGTGTGCACAAGTTGTAAACACGCATTTCATAATACCTCAAAGACAAGTGTTATGATGTTAAATTGTGGAAGACAGTCTGAAATTACTGCATATGTAGCTCAGTTTCTGCAGACTATGATATCTTTTCGCTGAACAGCTTAAAGTCAGTCTACTCTGTAATGAAATGCTCCAACAATCAATGAGAGTGACAGGGCTATGTCATGACTTTTATAAGGTGATTTTTTTTTAATACTGACAACCGAGTTATAGTTATCCCACTATAGTGAAGGCTATAAAAAACCATTGGCTGTCTTCATGTATTGCAAGTAAAATGAAAAACAGTATGTCTCAGAATTGAATTATCCTACCATGAACTCCTTTTCCATCTCCTGGACAGGAGATGCTTATGAAAATTATTTCAGGGATTCAGGGAACAACGTTCTCAAGAAAACGTACAACAAACCTAATAATTATGAGCTAGCTTTATATACCCTATACTCAGCCATGCAGTATAAGGACTCTCACTCCTCACTTCTTTACTTAGTCCTGTTCCGACTGTGATCTAAGCACAGAGGGAGGAGTTGGAGCTGTTTACCCATCACTACCTTCCTACAAACAAGTGAAGGGAGAGCTGGCAGAGAGCCAAAGTCCCAACTCAAAAGCTGCTTATGACCAGGCACACGGAGAATAGAGGGGGCATGAGGATGCTTTTGTATAAAGAGGGCAGTGCAACTTATGTATTCCTCCTCTCTGCAAAGGGGAAAGAAGTGGTAGTAGCATAGCTGATTCAACTAGTTTACTCTCAGCTCAGCTCTGGAGGATGCCAGCTATACACAGCCCACAAGCACATTGCAAAATTACAATGAGTGTTGAATGATTAAGAGCTCCGATTTGGTTTTACCTGTTAAAAGCAATTAAAAACAAAACACACCACACTCCCCAAAAAGGACTGATACTATTTATTTCCACCCATTTAGTATGTCAGTTTCACATGCAACTAAGAACCAGAACGTAAATGAGGAAGGTGAAATTTCTGCATTACATACATAATACTGTAGTGGAGTACAACAGTAATAGTATAACACACAACAGTCTAGTGGACATGTGCTAGAATTAAGAATTTAGTTCCAAATCTTCTTGCAGAAAGGTTGTAGATGAGACACCCCAGATACAAAAAATAGGGGCCATTAAGAGTCTAATGAACAAAATTTCAGGTTAATTATCCTCTAAGTAGATGCCACGTATAAAGGACCTTTCCAGGTTCTAATAATTTTAATGGGAGCTGGGCCAGGACTAGACTGCACATTCATCCTTCTACATTGCACAGTCTACCATAAACATCCAATGCGCCTGCTGTACAATATAGTGTAATAGTTCTAACACTGACATGAGCAAAGTCACAGACCCTGCCTTTCAATTTCTACCTATTATATTTATAACTTATATGAAACTATTATAGAAATTTACTTTAAAATGGTTCATTATACATGGTTCTGGTAACTACATCTAATATGGCTTGATGCATCTCATTTTAAGATCCCATTGTTGCTTATAACTTTGCCTAATTTCAGTCATTTGGGCTATAGTTTTCAATCATGGGCAGCTGCCTGAGATTAAAAGTTACAGAGAACAAAATTAAGGACAAATATGCTGGCTGTGCAAGAAGAAAGGGAGGAAAAGACTAAGATCAAATGAGTATCCCAGAGGAAAACTGGGAGTGGTTGGGCAAGGACTTGGATTCTTTGAGAGGACTGAGAAACTGGAACTTGTACAAAGATTTAGCAGGGGAAAAAAATCCTGAGAGGTAGATAGGCCACAGGGGACATAGAAATAAGGTGTCAGCTTGAATTGAGAGAGTGAGGGCCAAAAGAGTCTGATCATTAGAGAACAGACTCATCTCCTTCTAGAACTGGTCCACAGAAATGATGCAAACCTACTATTGCTATCAGTTACTCAGTTAGCTTAAGTGGCAGGAGCTAACCATGCTTATGACCCTCATAGGTGACAATATGATTCCAGATAATGAGTTTGGGTTTTTAAATCTAGAAAATTATATTAAAGTATTACATTAAAAGAACAGGAAGGTTGCACACGACCCAAAGCCAGGGACCCAAAAATTAGGAAATGCCAGAACTAAGGATGTGCATCTAATGTTAATTTACCCCCTTCAGTGTCTACATTACTATTGTATAGTCTTTAATTACATGGTCATATACATTTTTTCTGACCCCAAAACACCTACCTCATTCAAAGAGCAGGATGTTCTGAGAATGGACCACCTAGTGAAGGAGGCTGTGGTGTGTAGGAGATCCACCTTGTTTGTTATAGAAGTTGGAATTTTAGTGACTGAAGCAGGGAAATGCAGCACGTAAAAGGTTAAGGCAGTTGATTTGAGAACTAGGTTATATACTTCTGCCTCTACCACAGTTACTATGAGTTGGTGGAACAAAACTGGGCAAATATTTCACGGGTGGTCACTTAATAAATGTTCCTCATTTTCTTGGTGTTTGACTTGAGCCCCTGAGATCTAGTTTGTAGAGGTGCTGAACATTCACAGCGCCAACGAAGATAATGGAATTTGTGCTCTGAACACATGAACTACTATGAAATGCTAAGTACTCTGAAAAATCAGGCCCTAGGTGTCTCAAACTGGGCCTCCAAAATTCACGTACACTTCTGACCATAATTTTCTGTTCATCTATAAAATGGGGATAACATTCCCCCCTTTAAAGAGTGTTTTGAAAATAAATTCATTCATATTTCTGAAGCACTCAGATGCAACACTGATAACTGCCATAAAAAAGCCAATGATGAAATTAATAATTCTGTCTTCAAAGCATAGTGTGCAGTAAGTAAAGGAAGGAGCTACCTATTGAATAATGAGGATAAAAAAAATATTACAAAGCTGCTCATGAAATGAGTACCATCCATCAAGTCCACTCAATGGAAAAACAGTGTATGGTCTAATAATTAAAGACAACCTCTTAATGCACGTGGCATGGGTTAGACCAATTATGGTTGTACAGAGAACCTTGAGTCTGGCAGTTCCCAAATACTTTAACATAGCTTGTGTGTGTGATATAAGAGCTTGTTCAAGTTTAAACAGGTTAATAGTAGAAAATAAGTAAGTTTCTCAAGTAAGTGATGTCCTCTTTATTTTTAAACCAGTTTAAGTGAAGCCAAATAGCAGTTTTACAGCAATGAGTTAACTGCCCTGCTGTCCATTTCAACTGCATTCAATAATGTCAAGTGCAGAGTAACTGAGAAACTGGAATGTAGAAATGATTAATGTAATTAACATTTTTTCCAAGATGACATTTTTTAAATATTCATGTGATCTAGCACAATAGCTGAAGTCTAATTAAGGACCATCATGGCCCGAAACAAGATTAAAAACGATTTGATACTTTAAGATTTTATCTTTTTGTTGAATGTGCAGATTTTTATGTCAAAATACAATGAGTATTTTAGCCAACATTTTACAAATGAATTACAAATATAGTTGCCAATATGCAGTTTACATTATCCAAAGGGATTAGAATCACCTTTGTAGCTTTTTAGATTTAAAGACAAAAAAAAGGAAAAGAAAAAGCTTAATTTAAGTCACTTCCCCCAGTTCCTTTAAATAAATGGATAACTGATCAAATTATATGGGGAAACACTCTACTCTGTACTGAAAAATTAAGCACCTTTTGTAGGAAAATTGTATTTGAATTTTTTTCCTTATGAGTAAAGATAGCAGCAGTTTTTCAAAATTCTAACAGTGTGAAGTTAGACCAAATTTTTATAGCCAAGTTTACATGACAACACTAAGATATGTAGTCTTTAGTACATACATGATTTTATTACAAGAATTAGCTGGGTAACACAGGCTATATCCTGCTAATATTCTCTATGCCAAACTCTAGTTAAACTCAAACTATACAATAATGTGAAACAGAAGTCTCTGTTTCTTCTAAACTACCACAAAAAAAAAAAAAGTAGAAAACAGGTTTTCACTGGGAACTCAGACTGTGATGTATGTTACAAGCACAAAAAATTTCCTCCAGTTACTACAAAGAGAATGGGGGGGAGATGTAAATCTCACTTGAAACTGGTAAGCCAATAATACACATTTAAAATCAGCACCTTTACCCCAAAAACTTCAATTTTTTTTTATATTAAACAGTTTGACAGGGATTAAAAACACTGATATACTACTGTCTACTTTCTCTCATTTCACAAGATAAGCACACTTACCTACGTCTCCCTAGCTACAGAACATGTCAATTCTTCATTATTTTAATACAAGTGAAAAATGATCTGGTTTGACCTGGACGGTATAAGGAGATATTTGTGTAAATACCCAAAAGCGCTATGCTAGAAAACCCCGGTTCTGTCACTACACTTTGCACGAGTCAGTTGCGCCAAATCAGAGAGATACTGAATGATGCAAACTGCTAGCTTCCAATCAAAGCTCTACTACTTTATGCTTTAAGTTCCAAGTCAGAATTCTATTAAACAGATCCACCATCACAACTGTTCAAGAGTCAATATGAAGCCCTCATGATAGAGCCATGGACTAAGCTTTGGTCAATAAAAAAATATTCAGCATGCTATTGAATGACCCTAAGTTCTAGACCACTTAGAATACAACAAAAGTAGTCAAAAATCCAAGTTTGAGTAGTAAAATAAACTAGCAATTCAAGTATTCATTTTGCTCTATCAAATGCACAAATACAGAAAACCTATTCCATTAGGATATGATCACAAAATACGAGAATGCAAATACATCCATTTAGAACTGACTTCCTTCTGCAAGTGGAGGTACATCACCGAATTGGACGAGGAGGAGAAGAAAGTAAACAGTGAATTATCAAGACAAATCAAATATTGAAGTCTAATGAAGCCTTATTATTAAGGCAAGTAAAACGACTGGCATGCAGAAACTGTGCCAATTCAATCGTGTCCAGTGCCCACTCAGAATGAAATCTTCACAGTCTGTGTCATTCTGTGATTATCTGTTAGTGGAAGTCCCTTTCCATTTTGGCTTAAATTACTATAATTTGTGAATTTAAATCCTCTAACAACAGGAATCAATATGTGGCAAATAAGCCTTTTGTTTAATATTTTGTGCATTAGTCTTGCGCATTCACCATGAATTATATCCAACTAGGAATATTCTAAAGAATTTACAGTAGATTTCACATTTATCAGTAAGGTTAGAAGTACCCTCTCTACCCCATTCAAAGTTATTTTAGCTTCTGAAAAGATTTTTATTAACCAGATTTCTAGTCAGTCTCTGCTGAGAAAAAAGCTGATTAACTCAGACTCTAAACTGTAGTTACTGACTAAATATTACTAAAAGCCCCATAACCAATAATTCAAACATTTTCTACTCCTATGAAATTTTTACATTTTGTTTCTTGTTTTCAATAACTTTGTCCTTTATAGTATAGTTCTTTTGATGCTGAGTTCTGACAACTGAATTGAAAATAATTATTCAAGTCTATGAAATTTAATCCTTTCAATACAACAGCAGCAAATGAAACAAGTTCATAGGTTAAAAATCACACTTGTCAGATGAAAGCTAATTAGATTGCAGAAAATTCTCCACAGAACAGTTTCCCGTACCTATTAATGTCAGAAGTCTGTAAAAAGATCTATTAATTTAAAGTCAGTATGGGGTAGAGAAATTAAGAAAAGTAAATAGGTAGTAGACTGAAAAATACAATACATGTTCATAACCATCCTAAGTAGCAGCATACGCATCATGTGAAGTATCCAACGTACTTATGCTTTTGCAAAAATAGTAATAGTCAATTTAAAATTGGGTAATTTTAAAACTTAGATCTAAATCTATTAGTTTACACTTTCAAAAGCAACTAGGAACTTTGACCCCAAAGCTTCAAAGAACTTACACATGAGTTGCGTCACTGAGTTCACTTAATTGAAATGTATGTTATTGGAAGTTAGAAATGGGGAGCCAGGGAAATGGGGTGTAGTGGTATTTCAGATAATCTTCTCTTACTGCTCCAATGAGACTATTTGTGCACTTCAGGTTAAGTCAATGGGTCAGCACATGCCTGATCCAAGCCTTCATGTGTACTCGTGTCCCATATTACATAGTAAAAAAGAGAACAAACAAAAAGCATCGCTTGAGGGCTTACATATATTTGGAATTGACAGCAGGTAGATCCAATAAGGTAGTCTCAGTACGGGTTTCATTAACTGAAAATATACTGCTGTTCCACTACACCCACCTGTTTGTAAACACATTATACTATTTTTACTTACGATGTACAATATAACTAAAAAAATAAATAGTACTGGTTACTAGATAAGAGTTCAGAACAAAAAGATTCTCCATACAGTGTTTCCAATGCAGCACACAAATCCTAGCTCTCCTAGTTTTGCCCCACTCTTACATGAATTACAGGAGAAAGAGCCTAATTCTGTAGTGATTTTTGCAACGTATAGGAGACACCCATACTCCTTAACATACATGTCTCCTAGCCTCATCTTCCAAACTAATCAGATACTTTTACTTGTAAATAGTTAAGCAGGGTGCACAGATACAAATATTTGCAATCCAGTGCCAATCACTGGCATAATCCATCATTATATAGCTCTTTATATCAGGGGGACACTTCAGTGTGCATTTTTTTTTTAAATTTTAGCCAAATAGATGAAATTAAAAGCTAATCATTCTAATAATTCAGTTCCAGACTTGAGCAAACAAAAGCAAGAAAAACTTGTTAAATATTGACAGCTGTAACTAAGTATTCTACAGTTTCCTTATCAGCGCATAACCATTGCTATCCTATAAGGTAAAGTAAAGCAGAGACAGAAAAGCATCCCTGTTCAGGAGAGTGGTCGGACATGTACTTAACATTAAACAAGAGTAAATCTTATTTTGAACTGATACTAGAATAAATAATGCTAAATTCTTATGGACAATTTACATCAAAGTCTAACATATAGTTTTGAAGAATTCTTTTACACACACACCCCCCAAGTGTTTCAGAAAATATTTTGAGAATATTCTATTGAACATCAGGATACAAATTTATGTTCTGATTTACAGAAGAGTTGAGCACTTTCAGCTCCCACTGAAAAGTAGGTTACTTTATGTTTACTTCTAAGTGATGGAGTCAGCGGCAAAACCCTAAATGCTCTTGGAGGTACGAGTCAAAATGACATGTAGCCAGAATAGCAGAAAAACTGCTTAAAAAGTGACATGAGAAAGCAGGTTTCCAATGTCTCTTAATCCAGCTATTCAATATATCATTAAGGTTACACAAATCACCTCTGAGGTATCAATCTGATCTGAAAAGGTACCATTTGAAAATGGTACCTCCTTACTCAACCTTCTTACTCTGCTCCTTTTACACAAGGAGTCACAGCTAGTCACCTGAATGAGAAAAGTATGTTTTTGAAACTCTTTCCTGCTAGTCCTGCTGGGCCAGCCATGGGAGAGTGAGCTGTATTCTAATTCTTCTTGTGCATTAGCAGAAGAATCCCAATTACAGCCACTTACACCTGTGCAATCCCACTGATAGGAATGGAATACCCCCATGTAACTGAATGCCTCACAACTTTTGTCATCACTGATATGCTAGAAACAAATCTGCCTGATTTTCTGATCCTAAATTTGCAAGATTAACAGTTAGAATAATTTTTAAAAAATGGTAACCTTGAGCTCATTTCATGTGCAGGCTACTGAGGAACACACATGGAAATTCATACTGTAAAATGAATTATTTATTTCAACTTTTTCTAACACCCATTCTCTCCAGACACCCTTACAGTAATAATACTGAACAATATCTAAACATATAATATACTTTCTTCTCCCCATCTTTATCACAACCAGAAGCTAATAAATCTCAGTTCTGGGGCACCCAGGAAGGGACAAGATCTAGAACTAAAAGCCCATCAGAAAAATATCTACTCTTTCAGCTCCAATCTGAAAGAGCTAACACCCAAAGCAATCCCCTGGGACCCCTCACAAATTACCCATAAAATTACCATGCTTTTACCTACAGCACACTGCATCAGAATGCTATCTCACAGTATCACAGAGACCCAAGGCATCTGTTGCCATAGCATCTTTAATAAATCAGAATATTAACAAGAGCTTTAAAAACTGTTGTAATATTTTTAGACATGATTTCTGAATTGTTACCTCATAAGCAAACAACATGTCTCAATTTGCAACTATTTTATTTCTTAGAGAAATGTATAGTAATGATGTCAGATTCTTAGGTAAGGAGTAAATCCATTAGAACTTCTAAGTTTGCTGCTATATTTCCTCCCACATACCGTATGTTTGAAACCAAATGTTTATGACTCAGCAGACTCTATGCTCAAAACCATGCACACTGGTAACAGAGTAATTTAAAGTTTGCTCTGTTGTCAGCATTTTAAAATATATTCATTCTTGGAAAAAAGTAAATAATTCTACTGAAATCATCCAACACACTACAGTTGCCAGTAGCTGATCCCTCAATATTTGGGGTTATTACTGTTGAATTCTTTTTTTTTTAATGTTTTTATAAGGGATTGCTGTACACATGATCTTAAAAACCTTAGTCAAACTAGTAAAAAGGAAACAAAAGGAGGAAAAATTACTAAAAAAAAAAATTATGTTACGCATTAGGTAATATGCTAGTTTCATCAAAACACAAAAGGAGTCCTGTGAAATTTAAAAGATTAACAAACGTACTTAATGCGAAATTTATCATTTTCATGGGCACAATCCCACTTCATCAGATGCTTGAAGTGGAAAATGTAGTATGTATATATAGCTAATATACTATATATTCTGTTTCATGTATCTGATGAAGTGGCACTATGTCCAGAATAGTTTGTGATAAATGAATTTGTTACTCTAAGTGCCACACAACTTCTTTTTTTGTTTCACTGAAATAGACTAACGCTGCTACCCCTCTGATACACATTTCAGGTTGCTGCAGGTCTGGGTTCAAAAGAGTTTGTATACTCATCCACATTTTCTTCTAAAAGTTAAAGGCTTACGTTGCTGGAACTCCTCATCAGAAACAAGATAAGAATCTACTTGACAAAGACTAAAGAAAAAGGCAAGGAAGGCAGGTCAGGAAACTAGTTTGACATGGCATTGTAAATAAAAAGCTAGGGGTGAAGGCACTCCCTACACAATATACTCAGATGACATCCCTACTGATTGTTCATTGGAATTTTGATATAAACGTGTAGCATTGCATCTGATATTAAACATACACATTACGAGTTAAATGAAATTCTGCCTTCTGTTTCTTCATAGTTAACATTCGTATGTAGCTCAATTGGCACAGAACATATTGCTTATGTTGGGTAGCATTTTACAGAGACAAAGACAAGCTCCTTGCCTAAAGAGGTTATAATCTAAATTAGAGATGACATGATACGGGGGGTGGGGGGGGTAAGTCAAGCACGAGGAAGGCAGGCTAGTTTACATAAAATACTATTCTGAGAGATGTATGCTTTCACAAAATATGCATTACATTATGCCAATTACAGATACACACAGTACAAGGACATTGTTGGGCTTGTAAAGTGAAGGACTCAAATGTTAGCAAATGCCAGAATTGCCAGTCTTTTGAGACCTTGATTTTTAAACTTAAATATCATCCTTTTAATGTGTGTTTTGTGGAGGAGATAAGGGTTGTATGAAGCTGTCATAATATAATGCAAACAAAAATCTTTCATAACGCTAACACTACAAAACTTTCATTTGGCCCCCTAAGCAGATGCATTATGAAACAGTCTGTAATTGCATGATCACATACTGTTTTTTCCACAGGACTTCTGGCTCACTCAATACACTGGATCGATGATGATTCATGTCGTATCATCATCATTCAGCATGTGGCCCCCATCCCTTCTTTACTACAAACTCTTCAAAACCCTGCTCTGCAAACAATCTTTATTAATTTCCTCATAGGCTTTTTTATGGCACTCATCACTATAAAATCTGAGTGCTTCACAACAATTTATCTTCACAGCACACCAGTGAAATGAGTGAGTATTATTATCCCCGTTTTACAGATAGGGAAAAATATGTACTAAGTTCGGATGCCAAATTTGAGATACCTAGGTTCTGATTTTTCAGAATACCTGGCATACTACAGCCCTGTATATAGGACAGTAGAAATGTAGAGCTGGAATGTACCTCAAAGCCCTGAGGCATAACAAGTACACCATTCTTGGGCAGATGTTTGTCCAGCCTGTTCTTAAAAACTTCCAATGAGGAGGATTCAGTAGCCTCCATTGGGAGCCTAGTCCAGAGCTCAGCTATCCTTTTAGTTTGATTAATTTTCCTAACATATAACCTAAATCTCCCTTCCTGCTCATTAAACCAATTACTACTTGTCCTGTCTTCATTGAATCATATTAAAGTGTGATGCCCAGAACTGGACACAGTACTCTACCTGAGACCTCACCAGAGCCAAGTAGAATGGGACAATTACCTTCCAAATCCTATATACAAGAATCCTGCTAATACACCCCTGACAGTAGCCTTTATAGCAGCTACATCATGTTACTGACTCAATTTATGGTTCAGTGTAATACCAAAATCCTTTTCTATAATAGTTACTTAGTAGTTATCCCTCATTTTGTACTAGTTCATTTGATTTTCTGTCTTTAAGTATAGTAGCCTTTTACATTTCTGTACACTGAATTCCACCTTGTTGATTTTACTTCAGTTCTACAATTTGTCACCTATTTTGAATTCTAACCCTATCCTCTAATGTGCTTGTGACACCTCCCTGCTTGTTGTCTTCCACAAATGTTTTAAGCACACTCTGCTTTCCTTTATCCACGTCATAAATGAAAACACTGAATTGTGCTGGACCCAAGACAGAGTCTTGCAGAATCCCATGAGGTACAGCTCCATCCAATTTGACAGCAAACCACTGAAAACTGCTCTTTGAGCATAGTCGTTCAACCAGTTACACATCCACCTAAAAGTAATTTCATCCTTACTCTCCTAATCTGCTTATGAGAAATGTCATGCAGAACTGTGTCAAAACCCTTATTAAAAATCTAGATATATCACTCTTACTCTTTCCCCATCCTCTAGGCCGGCAACCCTGGCAAAGAAGAAAATTAATTTGCTTTGGCATTTGTTCTTAACAAATCAATGCTGACTATTACTTATCCTCTGCATGCTTAAAAATAGTTTTGGTTTTTTTTTTTTCCAATAATTTGTCTGAATGTCTTTCCAGGTATCAGTTCCCATTAGGCTGACTCAACTATAATTCCTCAGGGCCCTTTTCTCCCCCTATTAAAACAGAGATGCTAGGGTTCTACACTCAAGAGCCTTCTACACCAGGCAGCCTTGATTAACTCGAAGAGCAGGTCCACCCTATGTACTTAATGAGGCAGGTGTCCTGTGGGAATAATATGAGCATGTGCTTACGTAATTAAACTGTCTAGATGCATATGCCCAAGAGAGGGGCAACATTCATTCTAGGATTTCCTGCTTAACTATGCAACTTTAATTATAGCCTAACAGAAGGGTGGGGTGTACGCATAATTTACTAGGTTTTTAAAAATAAAGCTGCAAAATCATAAATGTCATCACGTCACATCATCCTGACACCCACGTGGGTCAACAGCAGCATTGGAACCTTTACATCCACCACATAGACCTCTGCTATTTGAGCTAGAAGAGAAGCTGATAGCAGTAAACAGCTTCTCAGCCTGTGTAAACCAGCACTGGAAGGGGATGAGGCGCACTGCTGAAGTTTCAAAGATATTTCTGCCAGAGGAAAGGTGAGACTCAAAAATCAACAGTTCCATTCTAGACTCCAGAAACGAGTAGACACAGAGTGTTCTGCCTCTCCTCTCTGCCCCTCATGCTCTACCCATTCTACTCATTCCCCTCCAATTGTTACCTTGTCCCACTCCCTTAGTCAGCCGTTCTCAATCACCTTGCCACTCCTCAGTTCCTCGCCCTGCCAATTTTAGTTTCCTCCCCTACGAGCTCCACATCCAACTTGTTTCTCTTCCCTTTCCTTCCCTAGTTATACCATCACCAAAACATGTTACATAAAACCACAGCTGGTCACGTGTGCATGTGCAAGAGAAAGATAATATAGATATACACATGACCAGCTACATTTTATTGCATTATAAAAGAAAGACTTTGCATATTTTATCACTGTTGAACAAAAACTAATGGTATTACATCATTAATTTGCCATCAGACAAGTTATTTGCATGGAAGGTAGGAATATAAAAAAAATTCCAATTTAAATGCATTTATATTCTGAGCCAACAAGCCATTCTCCTGTAAAACCTATGCAGTTATAAAAGGTGACAGAATATAAGTGTTGGTATTCTCTCACTCTCTTCATAGTAACACATTATTATTTTGATGGCAACTGATAAAAACAGCCTGAGATGCAATACAGATTGTTTTATGCAGTACAGAATAACAATAGTTTCTAAACCAAAATATGCTTTTCCTCACAGGAATTAAAATTGCATAAGCTCTTCTCTTGCAGTCAGAAAACATTTTGTAATCAAATTGATTAGAAAAATTTGCTCAACAGGTTAGAAATGATTTTAGCACTTACCTTTGAAGTCTAAAATAGACTTTAATTTAAAATAGCTTTACATTTGTGCACATCACAGAACATAATAAAAACATACTGTGCTAAATGAAAATTAACATTTTCCCCCAGCACTTGCAGCTTAACGGTATGTTATACATATATGCAGGTAGAAAAGCTAATGCTATAACACTATAAGGCTAATTCTGCCAAGGTTTGCACCCCGCCCCCTGTAAGGAACACATCCATAAAGCAAAATCTGTCATTTTCTATGTAAGATATTAATCGCCATGCTCATCTTTCTAATTTTATTTTTGGAACTATACATACAGCATGCACACTCACTTTAACGATAAGACCCTCTGTCCACTTTCTCCACATCTAGCTACACTAGATGCTTTGCAACCTCATCATTTCATCTTCATTCAGAGCACTTGTGGTCTTTGCTACTTGTATTACTATGCCAAATTTTTATTTTTATTCACCCTTTTGCTGCCACTTGATATAGCATTTCTTTGTTTTTACAAACTAAATTTAAAATGTATTTTGGTGCTCTATGTTGATCTTAGAGCTATAAATTCATCTACATCTTTTTTCTTAACTGCAGGGCAGCCAGCAAGGTTTTCCATTCAACAAACTCTTACTTTAAAATGCATATTTTATTAGTTTGAGTATACTTTCAGGTAATAGTTTTAGATTTTTTAATTATCATCTGGGGCTTTCACAAAGTACACCCTAGTCCCTAGTGAAACAACTTCTCTTTCTTAGGCTAAACATTTGCAATCAAAATAAAAAACCTCAGGCATGTTTTTTACTTGGAACAGTTAAGTGTACTTTAGAATGATTATGGTGCCAGAAATATGGCCAAATTCAGAGGCAATTAGTATGTGCTAGGGAGCTTGGGCATATAGGTAAGAGGAAGATGTCATAAGTTTATGAAGGAGTACTGCCATAACTTTACAACCTTCTGTTAGCAGCTTCTCCTGCTGTGATTCTGTCTTCCACTCCTGCCCCAGATTCAGACACAATGTACAAAGGGGTGCCGGTGCATGTGAACCTAAGAAAGCCTTATTTGATATAGCATAAATGAATCTCCTGGCAGTCTGAGGCCAAGATCCTTCCTTCTCCTCTTTCCCCTCACCCCCACCACCTTGTAAAAACAAACAGTAAGTGTCTAAAATTGCCACCTAAGGTGTCCCTTGTAGATGATCCCCCCCAATATCATCCAACATGGACCAATGTATTTTACTGTGGAAAAATGGTGTGAGGATCCCCTCAAAAATCTTATAAATCCAAACAGATCTATGCAGATCACAAAATGTCAAGGAGGAAGCATGTCTCTCTCCACCAGCTTCAGTGCCACTAGATCTATGCTCCCAAGGAGTTGCCCTATTGAAAGCTAAACCTGAGACCCCTCAGAGGGTAATCTCTATATGATTGGGAATTAAGGGTCAGTTTATATCTTCCAGAATACAGATCGAGACCCACAGGTCTTTGAAGAGTCCAAGTGGGACAGTGCTACAGTGATGGTGAGGGATTTTGCAAATTGAAGACTATCTACAGCATAGCAATATACTATGGCCTTCCCTCTGAATGTGGCCAGAAAATGTGTTTTTCCCTTATAAGGATTAAAAAAAAAAATGCATCTGTTAGAGGAGTTAAACCAGAGATCTACTTTAACATTTATTTATTTATACTTTTTATACCTGAGCATGTGGTTATCGGTGTTGGATGTGGTCTGAACTGAAATCTTTACATCATGATCATTTAGCAGTTGATTTTTTTTGTTTTGTTTTGTTTGTTTTAGTGTGGAGTTGGATTTTAAACAACAGGAAGACAAACTACAGCCGGTTCTGAGAAAACTTCATCCAATTGAGGAAACTCAGGTTGCACCTTTGCCTTATTCTCAGGAGAGTTATTCCTCAGCTCCCAAACAAAAATCCAAAACTGAATCAAAAAAGCATGGAAGATGGAAACTCTGGTTTCTTTAATTCCATTAGCTATGGAGTTTAAGGCCTTCTTTGAAACACATTTGGAATTCAATTAATCGACTTAAAAGGGATCTTGATAAGCTGATCAGTGTTATCAGCTACTGTTACTCTGGTTATTAGGAGCAGCATTCAGTTCTCACTATATGTACCAAAAAGGCCTTTGTACCTATAAACTAATGTTCAAGACCAAGACTCTAAATCATATCCTGCCAACTTTTATTTGCAGTTCACCAGTGTGGGATATAAAAATCGGAATTGAAATTTGTACAGACAAAGACAAGTGAAACTATTTTCTCACTCCACTTGAGATCAGCAAGCATCACGTTTCAACATGGTAAATGGCATCCTGTACACAGCTAAAATCACTATTTTCAAGCCTTTTTAGGTTTTGTTTTATTTTAAACAGTAATGAGAAAAAAAGCAGGCCTTACATTTGCAATGATCTTCGATTTTACATTTAATTTTGCAAATAAGTAGGGGTTATGAGGAGTGCAATTTTTAGCACAATATCCTAGAGAAAGCACAATTTTTCAAATGGTCCAAGACCATAAATAATCTCTATGATACGACTATATATGTATATTTGCATTCATGTGCTGTAGAGTTATACCAAGTTATTATATCCCAGCATCATACGGACACTTCTGATTTTGTGTCATGTTTATCACCAGACTTATGACATGTTTACTGCTTCTTTCCAAAGGGTGAGCAGTGAGAAACCACCTGAAGTCAGGACAGGCCTTTAATCACTGAAAGTTGACAGGGTCAAAACTATGGGGCACTAAGCTTTCTAAGCTCTCATTTTCATCTTTTGGTACCCAAAGGCCAAAATGTTACGTTCCGGCACAGAATTTTAAAAAGATCAGAGGGATATTATTATTAAAATAATAGATTGTTGGCAGCTGCCACAATTTAAAACCTTTTTGTAATTAATGCAGTCTTCAGAAAAACTGTACACTATTGTAGAGGGTGCTAGAAATTTCATAGTATGCATTAGGCTTTATTACAAGAGTTCAGAAGGGCCTGGCAACTTTAATAATTAATTATTTAGCTGAGCTTCTAAGATCAACTTCCAGACCAACATAATATCATTTGTATTAATATATTAACTGTACTTATCAATCATACTTAGGGGAAAAAACTGTGATTCCAATTCCATCTTAGATTTTTAACAACAACACTTGAAATCCTCTATCGGTTATGCATTTCGGCCTTTTTTCTTTGCGTATTTAGCACTGTCATTAAAAAGCCTAAATCTAAGTGACCGTCTGGAAAACGCTTGTAATCATAGGGATTATAAATCCTATTTCCTTTTTCTTTTATAGTTAAATAATTTGAGTAGAGTACTTTCATGTGATAGAAACTGGGGTACAAGGTACTGGTTCTGCAGTTTCATATCCCAAGGCACCATTAAGATGTGAATTTTTTAGTCTTTAGATGCAGCAAAAAGGTAGAAGAAATGAGTCCCTAACAGAAGAGTTTGAACCTACTAAATAAACCTGGGAGTGTTTATGATCAGTGCTTCTACCCCCTTACCTCAACATCAAATCCATTTTAAGTACTATTAATTCTAGAAGGATGCTGAAGCAAGCAATTAGGTCTTTGTCTTCAAGTAATTAGAAAGTTAATGTGAGTACATACAGTCTATGTGAAAACTGTTTATGTCCACTTCAAAACTATTTCAAATGGATGCTTTAATGAAAAACTCATCTTTGTAGTAAATGTTAAGAGGGCTACGAATCCATGTACATAAGTTAACAATATTCTGAAATATTTTTGTGAGAAAGAAAGGATGAGAAAAGATATGCCACGAAGGAAGTGCAATTGTTTCATGTGGAAAAAATGTTTCATGTATTTTATACTGTTTTTAATTAAAGTTATAAAACTGTTTACAAGATATCCCATCTTGTTTTAAAAATTCCCAACTATATCAGAGCATATAAAAAAATATATATACACATTATATATATTTATTTATTTTTTCTAAACAGGACAAAGTCTCAGAGATAGGCATAAATAGAAAAACAAACATTCAATATTTTGAAACTACACTTAGTGCTGTCTTTAAAAGTATACTGTCACACAAAGAAAACATCATGCATGTCAAGTATGTTTTAAAAACATTAAGTCAATTATCCTACAACCAGGATTCTTTACAAAGGGTTCAAATTTCTAAAAATCCATTCTTGTATGCAGGGACTCTGATGCAAAATTCTACATACGTTTTTATGCTTGGTTACTGAGTCATACCTAAAAACTAATATTATATAGGCATTTAAAATGAAAGGAAGATTCTTTGGTGAAATATTTATGAGCAAAAAATCAAAGCTATTACTGAGTGTTCTTTACATGTCCATGCTATTTTCTTAAACAAGTTGCAGATTTTTTATTTTTTTTCCAAAACTAAAAACTAACGTAAGACATAGTCTTGCTCAAAAATACATCTTGTGTTATACAGTACCATCCTATGTAATTTGTAATAAAATGTTTTTGCCAGTGTTAAATGAATCACATTGTATTGCATTTAGGGTCACTCAAGCTTGATATAGATTTTGAAGGGAATACTTAATTCTTTAAAACTTTTAGTTACAGATGGTATGTGATTAATGTGGAACTATTTCCATTCTAAAGTGATGTTATTAAAAAAACAGGAACAATGTTATAACAAAAGAAACATCACCACTATTTGTGTGACATATATGGAATTTTGCTGCTAGATTCTTTGGAAATATCATACGTTTTCAGACACTAAATTTATTATATGCACTGCTCCCCAAACATGCTTTATATCTTCCCTGATCGATGAATACTGCAGTCATTTTGGATTACTTACTGTTTTCCTACTAGATTGACAATATTGTCAAAGTCTGCACAATTCCCATTAAGCAACAGTGACATTCCTTGGGTTTGAAATTATTATAAGGAAACAATTTGTGTAAGTACCACTTTTTTTCTTAAAATGAAATCACTGTAAATTACTTTATAATCAGGGTAAAAATCATGATTAAAACTGGAAAGAAAACCAATGTAAGTATAAAGTGTTTGGTTTGTTTTGCTTCACATAAGATGCTGTACAATGAACAAAAAAAAAAAAACTTGCTATGTATTCTTCAATCTCACTCAAAGTTTTAATGGTGCATTACATTTTTTTAAAAAAATCTAATCGATTAATTTTATAAGCATTTTCAAATCAAGCTGTTAAAACTGCACTAGTCTAATAGCATCTGTAATAGCCCACAGTATGTACTACTATTTGTATTGGTGGATATGATTCCCACCAATAATATAATGGCGGAATGTTTACAACTCTGCTATACCAAGTTGAAGCTGAAGGCCTGAAATGCTTCTTAGCCTTATTTCACTATCAGTAATGTACAACTGTGGCTGCTGGAAATATGCTGCCAACTTAACTGAATGCAGTCTGCTGAAACAAAAATTAGTATACTTTTATATATCTATGACCATTTACTCCATTCAAACTTTAATGTACAAAAAAGCTAGATGATAATGAGGGAACAAAGTCATAATAGTCATTCAGTGCCATTCTTAATTTTTGCAGTAACCGGTAACAAGTCATTTGAACTGTGTACACAAGGACAAAAAAAATTTACATTGTGCCATAAGTACATTTTTTTTTTTTTTTTTTTTTTTTTTTTACTCTGTAGTAGCCAATGAAGGAAAAAAAAACATTGCAAACCTCCTACCCAAGACTTTGGTACTCACTATACCCCATGATTTGTAGAGCTTAAGACCAGAAAGGACAATTAGATTACATAGTTTGATCTCCTCTATGAAACAGGTTACTTAATTTTATTTGGTTGTCCCAGTACTGAGCCCAATAACTTGGGTTTCATTAAAGCATGTCTTCCAGAAAGACCTCAGTCAAATGATTTGAAGATTTGGATAATCTACCACCTCCCTTTGTAGTTTGTTCAGGTGGTTAAATGTCCTCACTGTTAAGAGTCTGTACTTCTTTGTAATTTAAATTTCTCTGGAGTTTCTTCCGGCCATTAGTTCTTGTTACATCTTTCTCAACTACATGAAAAAAGCCCTTTAATCTCTGATATTCTCTCTCCAGGAAAATATTCTATCCAAAACTCAAATCAACTGAACCTTCTTTTTGGTAAGGAGTTTAAGCTCCTCAAAACAGACAAAGAGTCCTGTGGCACCTAAAGAGTAAGTAGTTTTTTTATTGCATTCTTAGTCTTTAAGTGCCACAGGACTCCCTGTTTGTTCTGCTGAACTAGACTAACACAGCTGCCCCTTTGGAACTAAGCTCCTCAAGTCTCTCAATCCAAGGCAATTTTTCAGTCCTCATATCACTTTTATGGTTCTTTTGTACACTTTCCAGTTTTCCCATATCACTTTAAAATGTAGATGCTGGAACAGGGTGGAATATTCCAATGTTGGTCTGATGTGTATCTTCTACAAAATTAAAATCACCTCCCTATTCTTATTTTCTATTTATGCATTCAAGGATCAGATGAGTTCCAAAGGAGCAGCCGTGTTAGTCTAGTTCAGCAAAACAAGCAAGGAGTCCTGTGGCACTTAAAGACTAACAAATTTATTTATCACATGAGCTTTTGTGGGAGAAAATCTCCCTTCGTCAGATGCTTTGAAGAGTTTTTTTTTTTTTGCCACAGCATCATGCTGAGAGCTGTGTTCAACTGTTTTTCCACTCTAACAGAATTTTCCCCCCAAAATCCTGATTCCCCAGGCAGTCTCTCCCATTCTGTGAAAACGGCCTACGTTCATTATTACTAGATGCATGAGCTTGCATTTGATGGTATTAAAATATACTTTCTTTGAGTAGGCTCAAGTTATCAAGATATACAGATTGCTCTGTATAGTTACATTTTCACCATTATTTACCACTCTTTTTTTCTGTCACATTGGCAAATTTTATCATACATGATTTTACATTACTTCCTCCAATTTTATAAGCAATGATCCAAAATAGCCAAAATTGGTTGACTTTTAGCAAGTACTTGAAAGTCTATTTATTTGTCTTCATTGCTGTGGCTATAGGGGATATGCATTAAGTTGATATTTGAGTCAAGTAGCAGTCTTCATGAGTTACTGTGGACTTAACCTTTTGTCTGACCATTTTTGATTACTTGGATAAGGACTGGTAGTAGGTGCACTGAGTTATATGGAATGTTAGAACACTTATCCAAAGTGCCTAGAAGAGTGCACCAGAACTTCTAAGATGGGTTTACAGTACACTCAAAGTACTTTCCATTTGTCAAGTTTTTTAAAGGCAACCCGGTTTTTTGGTTTTTTTGTTTTCTTTTCGCCCAGCAACAGTGAAGCTTAAAGCTCAGTGTTCTGTCACAGCAAAACCTTGCAGCAACAGCATGCATAACATTTTTATTGGGCCTTCCGTAAAAAGATGAAATAAATAATCTCATATGGACAGAGTATCCATAGGTAGAAGAGGAAAAAATGAGAGCAGACTGGAAAAAACAGACGTGAGAAGACAAGATGCTGGAGCCTCAATGCAAATCTAAAGAGGCCATTGATATCTTGCAGAAATACCAGTCCAGGTCATATTCTATTTATCTTCACCTCTGGGTATCAAGCAGATAAAGTGCTACAAATTGTTATTCATTTTACAAATACTGGAAATAACATGTCTACTCCATGTACACATATTTAGCGAATACCTTTTCAGAACATATTGTATTAAAAGATTTAACTTCAAAAGCAAAATACCCAAAAACTATCAGTATCAAAATGGTGAAAGTAATTCCCTTCCTTTAAATTATAAACCATAGTTAGCATGATAGACTCAGAATTTATGCTCATCGTTAAGTATATATAACTTCACAACTCTCAATGGAAAGAGCTGATTAAGTGAACAGGCTGCATTTAAATCCAAGCTAATAGAGCGCCTACTAGCATATTCTTCTGCATGTTAAATAGCATGTCAGGTACTTACAAATCACCCGGACTAGAATAAAATATACTGCTATCCTTAATGACAACTTGGCCCGAAATAACTCTTCTAAACCTTATCATCATCTATCATTTCTGCTTTCTGTTTGCTTTTGCCCCTTAAAAAAAAAAAAAACAAAAACCAAAAAAAAAAAACTTTTTAGCCCCTTTTGAAGAGCATTTTATCTTTTAGGAATTATAACTATTTTTCTTTATTAGGTGATATTTATGTTCCTAACCTTAAATAACAGCGTATTCAAAAATAAACTGAAGACATTCTAAGAATATAAGCAGAATCTTTTATGTATTATATGTGGTAATCCTTTCAGCCCTTTCAAATACTAGTGGAGGAAGAGAGCCTCACGTCATACAAGTCACTAACTAACAAAAATTAAAAAAAAAAAAATATGAGTCCTGTGGCACTTTAAAGACTAGCCAATTTCTTCAGGCATAAGTTTTCATGGGATGCAAGCCACTTTATCAGATGCATCTTGCCTTGGAGAATATGGAGAATCCTCTGAATTTCCTAGAACTTAAACTCTACCTTCCTTTCTCAGCAGCCAAGAGTAGTAATGGAAGGCCAAAAATCTCATGAAATTGTTGCCTGTTTACTTTACTGGTAAAGGAACCACCCTGCATTTCATAGTGTCATCTGACTAGTGAGCTTTTTCTCCCGATTACTAGGTGCCTGCAGCTTTACAAACCCGGGTGAAGACAGAAGGGGAAGGAGAGAGGGACACCACTAGAGAAAACTAAATGATCAAAACAGATGTGTGTTATAGAAAAAAAATTAGAACAACAAAGTAAAAACCATCATTCAAGGGAAGTTTTTGGCTGTCTTGAGTACTCCTGGTTTTAAGGAATCTTTGCAAACTTTAACAAACAAGAAAATCAAAATGCTAGGACCTCTCAAATTTGTTGCTCTGCTCACGTGGATTGTCAGTCAGAGACAGAGTATGTGACAGTATGTCATGTCAGATATAAGTATCTAGGCCCATTATGTACTACAGAAAAATTTGTCAATACTTTTTGTTGAATTAATTTAACAATTATCATAAGATAATAAAGATTTTAAATCACATTCATTCATTATTAGACAGAGAAAATAAATCTGTTTGACTCATCACAGATTTTCAAAAAAGCTGAAAGCAAGACTTAGTATTAAATTATTTATAGTTTTTTAACTAGACTCTTGAATTATATATTCTCTTGAAACAGTGAATATTTTAAAAGCTATATTACTGCTTATTACTCATTTCATGTTGCACTGATACTTTCTCTCTTGTGATTAGAAAACACTATTTAAAAAAAAAAGCAAAAAACCAATCATCAACAACATACCATCACTCCCTCTTCTTCAAGGCAACTCCACTCTACCTTGAATAGTTGAATTCTTTTAAAATCCCCTGTTGAGACCCAAAATGCTAAGTTCTGAGACAAAGGAAGACAGACAGAGAGAGTAAAACACACGCACACACACGGACACTTTGGAGATACTGCACATTTGTGCACAGTTCAGAACTTGGCAATGTGTATAAAAAAAGTATTAGAGCAACAACAAAAGAACACTAGGCTGAATATTTATACATAAAAAGCACACATTTCAGTGCATCTCAGAATACCAAATAAAAATTCCATTGACCTTAAAAACGAATTTTGAAAAGAATGTGTAATGATATTTGATGAACTGGCTTTGGGACCAATCCGACAAGTCCTTGCTCAGACATACAGTTCCACTGCCTTCATTAGGTTTATTCAGACAAGACCACTCATAAGTGAATATTTCCAAAATAAAGATTTAAACGTGCATTATAATGAACATATCTGCCTTCTTATAAAGAATCACAAGTCTTCCAGTATCTTTGCATCAAATACTTCTTATGCAAATTCCATATTATAACCAATGCAAAAATTTAAATCGGTGAAACACAAGTCATTTCTTTTCAAGGTGAAAAAAAACTATTTAGATTCAACTACTCTAACACCTGTACAGCTATATTTTCATGAAAGAAATTAATTATATATGATCTTGAGATGCAGTACTACTTTTTTAAAAATGCTATCACCTAAACTCTCTCTCTTTCTGGTTCTCTTTCTAGAAACTGATTTTTTTCCCTTCTATTTGTTCTATAACCTATTCTCTAATCTAAATTCTAGATGAAACTTCCAAGACAAAAAAAAAATTAATGCATAAATCTCAATCTGATGCTGATCCAAGAAGGGTATACGGTTATGCATACTAAGTATTGGTTGCATTTCAATCTTACACTTTATTGACACCACAAAAGTGAATCATTATTGGTTGATTACTGAGAAATGCTTTTAGAAATGCACTGAATTTTAAATAGTAAGCCCCTCTTAAAAATTCCTAGTGCTGTCAGCATTCATTAAATAATTATAGTGTGTTCAGATGTAATGCTTTCAGGCTATGTTCATGTTCACAGTGTGCATTTTTAATAAAATTGTGCTTAGTTAAAAATATATATATATGCAAGACAAACTTGCATATACATTTTGCTGCAATTAAAAAGGGAAAAAAATTAACTATAGGTCTGCTAACTTAATGCTTCAGAATAAATCCTGTTCTGGTTTTGTATCATTTCAAGTATGAATATACAGACATAATCACAGTTTGGCAGGGAGGAAATAAAATTAAGAACATTTGATTAATATATCAGTTACATTCCACAAACAAACAATTTAAGATACACAAACCATGATAATATTTTGTCTGCATTCTACTATGTGTCTATGTATTTTGCTATACATAAACACACTTGATTCAGACCTAATGTCTATCAATTGCTTTCTCAATATTCAATTTTTCTTACTCTATGATTACTCCTTGTCATCTTCTCTTTTTGGGAGGTGGGAGGGGGTCAAATCATTAATCAATAGCATGTTGTTGAAAGTGGTGAGGCAGGTCACAAGATGACAGAGGGACAGTTAGGACTAAAGGCAGGTTTTTATTCTTAGGGATACAACCACCATTACAGATGACGAAGAGAGAGTGGAGGACACACAGAGACAGGATGAGCTGCATGGGACAGCCTGAGGGGCTACACTGATGAAAGGAAATAACCACAATCAGAGACTGGGGTAATGGGATAATATAAACTTAGAGAAAATTAAAGAGTTAGTTGAGAGCACTGGCAATTTGGATTTTTTTTAAATGATATAACCCAGCACAGAGAAGGAATAAGTAAGAGAAAAAGTTTTAAGAAGCGAGTCAAAGACAGAAAAGCATCTGTGTAGACTGATAAGGAACATTTCATGATCTCTCTAGGTTGCCACCAAAACAATTATTCCAGAATGGCAGAGAACTTTAACTGAATAACAGCTTTTACACAAATTAAATTCATGGTGATCATATAGTCACAAACCTTTACAGACTTTTTCAAAAGCCAAGCATCTGATGCAGAATATTTAAAAGGTTCAGTAAACAAAACATTTAAAATGTAACTAATTTTGTTAATGACAGTAGTAAGTCAAACTCAAGAGTTATGCTCTTCTAATATCATCTTATATCAGTGGATTTTTAAATGTGTACCCTTGGAATAACCATATTATTTCAGGATATGCATAAGCACACATCGAAGTCTTTGTTCAGGGTGAAAGGTGTAATTGCAAAGACCCTATTCTGCAATCCTTACTTATTTAACTCAATATAGCTAAGTTATTACCCCAATGAACAATCATAATGTGAGTAAATGTTGGCACGATCAAGCCTCCAGTCTGATTTTACATGTCAGCAACACAAGCTTGTTTCATTTACAAAACATTTTAAGCCAGTTCAAAACTTGTAACTGCAAAAAATAAGATTAGTTGTGGTTAAACATACCTAATTAAATTTGCTTAATCACTTGGTCACTGATGATTTAAAACAGATCCTTCTCCTGCTATAAGCGACAGATAAATTATAAAGCAAAACTTTACAGTTTACTGAACACACAAGAGAGTTCCAGGAAGTTTTGATTGCTTTTTACCACCAGAGATTTAAATCCTATATTGTGAGAGGTGAAGAAGTTTGATAAAAATACTTTTAAGTTTACATCAAGAAAAACTTACAATGAGCTCTGAATCGCGTCCCATGGAAATGACTGTTCTATTTACTGTCCTCAATAGCTTTTCCATGATTATCTGGACATGTCGCTGTGTTGGTCCCTGAAGAGAAAGGATAATCTAGTGGAAGTTGTCACCAAAAGACAATACAACTCAAATGTTGATGCTTGTTATTAAATCCATCTATCCTGTTTAAGCCAACTCAATTACAACTCCTCACAACTGCTGCTCAACAAGATGAAAAACAGTCTTTGTTAAAAGCAAAAAACTGAAAAAGCAAAACAGAAGCCTTTTTTATTTATCACTGTCTGCTATGAAAAGTCAATTTTTAATTATAATTATTTAAATAAAAATCCAAATCCCTGAGGGGGGGAACAATGTTTTTGAAATTTAGTTTAGGATTTAGTTTTCCAAAAAAATTTTTATCACAATTTAAAATCAAACATCTCTAACCAAGGTAAATTTAATAACAGTGTACCAGATAAACTGAACAACTTTCAAACTGATGCTCACTGGTTTCTAATGCATTCTGGTCTTAGAAGTGATCTATTAGGATTTTTTTCCCCTTAAGCTTTAAATGTGTGATGTTGACTCTGAAAGCTCTTTGTGAACAACTGAAGGATGTATCTCCCAGCTTTTAAGGGGAGAACATCTGCAAAGTCTGGGGGTAGGAAAGCATCATGCTAACATAATGAAGTAAAGAAGAAGGAACTTACTCCCCCTACCTCCACAACGTAAATGGCCTCCTTAGAAGTAATTTACTTTCCCTTACCTAAATGTAACTTTTATTAGGAACTTCACCTGACATTGTCAACATTTGACATGGTTTGTCAGACAATTCACTGAATATGCTGTGCTACAAGCCACTGCTGACTAGCTGGGAAAACTTTCTAGTGAAATGCCCATTTTTTTAAAAAACTGAGTGAGAAAAGTAACTTAAGGATCTCACGACTACATTAAACTTCCAGAGGCTCCCACTGGCAAATCTCAAAAAGTATCCTTCAAGTGCAGTACCTATAGGTGCAGCTACTATTCTGATGACAAGCTGTGACTTTCCTACTCTGTGTCCCTTCTTACCTCCAGGGTCTGCTTCCCTTCCCAACAGTTCCTCCATCTCTTTTTCCTCTGTATAATCATCTTGGCAGCTCAGGAGCCCTCACTCATGCACTTGATGATCACCTCTCACTGATACAGTAGCCAACTCTGCCCCCACCCTCTTGCAGACCTCTTAACTGTGTTCAGCTCAGAAGATGTGTAGCAAAAAGCCAGTAAACACTGTTTGCTCAGGGAGATGCAGCCAGCAAACAGTGAAGGGCTGCTGTGCTGCCAGGATAGAAGGTCATCTGGGCAAGAAAGCAGTTAGCCAGGACAGTTTTTAGAATGCTGAAAACTGCCTGGTTCAAAGTGTACATAGCTATGCAATTCATATACAGAAATGCAAAATCTGGCAGCAACCCCTCTGGTCAAAAAGATTTTATTACAGGCAAATAGTGTAGTGGCTAGCACCTCTGCTTAACATGCAGAAGGTCCTGGGTTCAATTCCCAGGGGGTTGGACTCGATGATCTCACGAGGTCCCTTCCAGCCCTATGATTTGATTGATTGAAATAACCAGAAAAAGTTATAACTCCACATTCAAAGGAGACATTTGTATAATCACTGTCTAGTCAAGAAAAACTTGTCATCAGGCAAATGACACACCCACAACTGAGCACAGGATACTGCATAACCAAGAAAAAAGTTACTTGGTTTTGCGTGTGTAACTATAGAGCACCTTTACATTCTGAATGGAAAGACTGTTCAACATTCTTATAATATTCCTACTGAATGAGCACTGTCAAATTATTTACTTGTAACTTAACAGAATTAAGCTGGGGGGGGGTGTTTTCTTTTACCGAGCTGTATGAAGAACAGCATCTTCCTGCAGATTGTTTTTAAATGTCATAGACAACATGGGCATATTTCTGTACATTTTATATCCTGGCATATTATTCATTCACACAAACAAACCAGCATTTTGGATCTTCCCGTAACTTAAACAAGTTCCACTGCTAAGTCATTTAAGACTACTCTTTTATAGTGAGAGGGCAGAATGATCCTATTTTTTCCTGTATTGAAAATTTCTACCACAATAGTTCAAACAGTACTCTCCATTTTTAGCCAGTCTAGTTGATGAAAATTCTGCACTGAGACAGAACTAAAACCTGGCCAAGAAAACCAGCACCACTGCAATGAAGAGGTTGAAGAGTTCATGTTCTGTGATCATGCTCTGCTCCCTATCTGCCAAGAGCTGGAAGTGCTGTGGAGAAAGGATACTCAACTCCTGTAAGTATCTGACAAATACGGTGTTACTGGATAAGCTCCAGGGAGAGCCAGGTTTGTTTTCCTATTGGTCAAAGCAAACATTAGAGTTAAGTGAGAAACGTCAGGGACAGCGGAAAACATGGCAAAAAAGTCAACATCAGACAACGCCTCCTCACTACAAAAGAGGAGAGTATGAAAGAAAAAAAGTAAAAACCTCTGAACAATCATAAATGACAAAAAAACTGAGGCAGTGCCAGCTTCATTTCATCATCATTCCTCTCACTCACAAGACACAGTAGTCATAAATGCTAATTCATGTAACAACAGTTACTAACCACATCTTTCCTGTACAGGACTTCCAGGATGTTACTAAGCAGTTGGCAACAAGCCTCCAAGTCTTCCTGCCTTTCCAAATGATACTTCAACTGATCCGTCATCATCGGCAGCAAGATCTCCCTGCAGTCTGCATATAAAGATACAATATTACTAGTACATTTTATGTTGTCTCATAGTGTTGTTGCAAATAGATCAAATATTTTAAACCAAACCTACAGAATAACAGCTAACCAGACCAAATTTGGGGCAAAATTTTAAATAAAACCCAAAAATGAACTGTTATAAGCAAAGGCAAAATACCCTTTGTAGTGAAAAGCAGAGTACAACTATACAGGAAAAAAAATCTCTTCAAAAGTGATTCAGACTCATTGCTAGATGTCATTTTTTGCAGTGTCAACGTGCTCTTTGACAAACTGAAGAATAAGATTGGTACATGCTCTGCCCCTCAGGCTCCAGTTCAGCAGAGTATTTGAACAGCTGTGGAACTCTGAACACATGACTACTCTTTCTTACATTAACTACATGTAGTTAAACATCTTAAGAAGTGTTGAGGTAACCCAGAAAACATGTGCCCTGCAAATTACAATATGAACAGAGGGAGATAGTTTTATCATTGAGTTTTTGCTTTAAGGGTAAGATGGAGGTGTAGTTAAGAAGTAAGGAACTGTCCTGACCTACCACAGAGAAGCCTCAGCTATGAGTTGGAAAAATGCAGTGATTTTTGTAGGTTATCCCACTCTTAATGGGGTTGGGAGAAACAGTTCCTTCCTTCCCAAAAAAGAAACGAAGCTAGATGTTTCTTGCAGCAAAAGTGAGAGCAGAAAAACAAACATGGTACCTTGAGGTATTAAATCAGGGTAAGTGAGAGAAGGAAAATAAACAGATAAAGAGGAAACCACTTTCTGCTTCACATTAATTAGTTGTCACTTCAGATTTTCTTTCCAGGATGAGTGATGATATTGGCCACGCAGAATGCTATCACCAAAACATGAAGCAACATCAAGGCCAAAGCTATCACAACATCATTCCTCTATGTGACAATACATGCAAGCAGCCTGGTACTGAAATTCATAGGACTTTATTCCAAACACTTCCCCTGCAACAATTATGGCATTTTTCAACATCCTGCAAATAAATCTTAGAGGATGTGTGAAACTTGAGGTAGGTCTGTGAAACATTTTACTCTCCTTTAGTCATGGACACAGTTTCCAACTCCCTTTTTTCCACCACCCTCTCCGACCACACACCCCCAAAGATTAATTAACGTTACATCCACCATTTTTCTGCCCTAAAAGTCTGTCTTCAGGGATCATCCACTTCACATCTTAAGTCACTCTGAGGGACTCATGTGCAGAGAAACATGAGCCCCACCTTAACGACTGAGCGCAATTGTCTCCAAGAGACTAGGTCGAGAGTTGACGATCCAAAAGACAAGAAGAGCCATTTTTTTTAATTCCTTTAATAACCCACTGTTGTGAGAGCCACAATGGGTGTAACCTCCTGGTATTGGTTGGGAGCTGGGCCAGGGCACCTGATGCAGGGAGAGAGGAGCCCAGATAAGGACAGTGGGGGGTTGGGGGGGGAACAGCCCAGAGCCCAAGGGGCCAACCAAAGAGCCACATACAGCTCCAGAGCCAAAGGCTGGAAACCCCTGGACTAGGTTGCAAAACATGATAGGTTGCCTATTTTGCTGAAAATGTTATTTTCACATGAAAGAGGGGGTGTAGTATGGTTATGTTTTAATACTGGGAAATGATAGCATGGCTAATATTTTGCTGTCTCACAAATAGTGGATTCATTATTAACAAATACTTCCAATCTGTTTCACCCCCCCCCCCGGGGGGGGTGGGGTTGATTTTTTTAACAATAAAGGAACTGTACTGATCTCTGCAAAGCTAAAAGCAGAGTTCCTTGAAGGCAGAATTTGTTTATCTGATCCTTGGTCACTTAGCCTCTGGCATAAAGGCTTCAAAGGAGCACAATCACAGCCTGACAGCTGGAATGTGTGCTTCACAGCACAACTATTAGGCCTGCATTGTATTCACTTAAGGAGTCTTGTGTACACATACTCCATCACATTACCACATGTACATTTTCTATTAAAGAAATATGTCTATGCAGCAGAGGGAACCAGAATCCAAAAGAAGCTAACCAGCATATATCCACAAATAAATACTGTCATTACTGGGTTCTATATATCTTACCGCTAAGTATTATACATAGATTCACATTCTGAGAGACTAGAGAGCTCAGGAGATGGCCTACACTGAAGTGTTCATCAGCATAGCTACCCCTTTCAGGAGTATGAAAAATCCATGTGCCCTGAGAAATTTAATTATGCCAGCCTAAACCCCTGGTATTGACAGCACTATGTCAATGGAAGAATTCTTCTGTCGATTTAGTTACCACCTCTCAGGGAGGTAGATTAACTATAGTGAAGGGATAATCCGTCTCATTGCTGTAATGAGTGTCTACACTGAAGTTCTACTGCGGCACAGGTACAGTAATGTTTTAAGTGGAGACATACTCTAAGAACTATACTATAAGACATATTATAACAGTGGTCAAAACTGCATTTCAGTTTTAAATATATAAACAAAACCTGAATGGGTCTGTAATAAATTAGTAAGATTTTGTATTACATAACGAACAAGAAAATATATACATGCATAGCAAGCATTAATAAAATAGCACATAAACAGAATCTTTTATAGTGTCTGGGTGCACTTTATGCAGTATAAAGTCTGATAACGCACCTACACAGCACGTAATGAATTATAAATATTTAACCTAATAGTCTGCTGTCATTAGTGCATTCAAGAGACATATTCCTCAAACATACGATTTCCACAAAAGATTAGGGCAATAAAAAACTGGGATGACAGGATACAGAAGAATCTCTTGCCATCAGCTAAACAGCCACGGTATCAGAAACGGTGCTTAGAAGCAGTCTTATAAATATTCATCCAAACCTGTATTTTCTTGTGAAGCTGTGCTGAAGTAATACTTTGCAGATTTTTGGAAAATCTATCACATAGGTGCAGCCTTTCAAATCTTTTATGGGGGAGATTATACATACTGTCATAGGTCTGACTAACTGTGCTTTAATGTGTTTATGCCATAGTAAGGAACAAAACAAATGTCTTCTTGAACATTAGCTGCTCTAATGTGTTCCTGAGTACTTCAATACAACATAATTGTGAGGGACTTGATCTACCTCAGACTCAAAATAGGTGATATTTGTTTATTTTCTTAAAACAACCAGTTTGTGGAATGCTGCTTTTAATCAAATGAGTAAAAGTTGGATTCTGACAGAAACAGATTCTGGAGAAATAACCATGCTAACTTCCAGAGCTGATGCTCGGCATAGGCAGACTAGGAAACTGCTTAGGGTGCCAAGCAGCTCAAACTCCACCTCCTGCCCCCCATTAAATTATTAGCATGTGTTGGGTGGGGTAGAAGGCAAAAATATTCTTGCTTAGGGTCTGCAATGGGGTACTACTGCCTCTGCAAGCTTCTCTTTGTGAAGCTTGTAGGACGCATCAATCAGTACCATTACCAAAGCCCTTCAATTACAGATGGAACAATGTTTCACATCCCTTTTACTGTAAATCCTGCTCCTAGAGAATTGCTGCAGATCAATTACTATCTGCAAAGCATGTGGGAAGCTAAAACTGCAGCTACATCAGCTTTGAGTGGGGTTGCCTGGAGCCGAGACTGATCAATATAGAAGGTAAAGCAAGCTGATTTTGAGAGACAAGGAAAACCACCTAAATGATTTGTCATATTACTTCCATTTGAAATTATAAGCCCCTATACAGAGAGCTGGCTCCTTTCAAGTAGCAAACAGGACTTGACAAAATTTCTGAGTCATCACTTCAGCAGATCTCTGCCTTCCGAAGAACCAAGCTGTGAGTAAATGAACTGTGTAGTTTGTAAGTCTGGCAGGTTATATAATGTAGAAGATAAAACAAAGAGTCATGGATGTCTTGGCTGCACCATCAATCAATATAAGCCACAAAAAGAAAGTTTGCACAGAAGATCAGTCTGCTGTTGGATCTGGCTTTACCTTCTATTCAAAGGCATCACTGAAAAATGTGACTCATTCCCATATTTGTTCTTGCTCGGAACAGTAACATTAGTTAACGATATCTTATGTTATGTGGAGACTTCATCCCACGATACGATAGCTTTCATGGATAAATAATGAAATGGTATATAATAAGACGTATGTTACAATCACAATCATCACCATGAGATCTTTCTGGGACCTGTCAATACACACGGACTAATAATGTATGAAAATAATGAACAGAAATAATCTTAAAGCCTAGAGCAGTAGTTCCCAACCCACAGACTGCAGATATCTTTCAAAGTGACCCATCACTCTCCTTTTGGAAGCAGAAGGGAGCAATGACCCAGGTCTAGCATGTTGTTGGGAGGCTACAAGACTGATGCAGGCTTCTTGTCCCCCCCTCCCTCCCAAGGTCGAACAGAGTGCATTGCAAAGCACTCTGTCTGGGTCCATAGGCACTGGGACCCTTCTGGAGTTAGAGGGAGGGAAGCACTTCTACACTCCCCATCCCCGGCTACAGAAAGAAGCCAACTGCCTGGGGAGCCAGGTGGAGCGCACAGGACTACAGGACATGTGTGGTTTCCCTACTGCAGCCAGAGGGATGGGAGACTAGCTGAGACGTCCATCCGTCTGGCTGCACTGGGGTAGATGGAACTGTTGGCAGAGACTGGTCACAAAAAAAGTGCCGTACAAATCACATCTATGGCCATTGAGCCGAACAGGTTGAGAACCACTGGTCAAAAGCCTATTTTCCAGCTGTCAGAAAAGTAATAAATATTATCAGGAACTAAGAAAATATAAATTCTAGGCATGATATATTCAAAAATATATACAAAAAAAGGCATCTGACACTGGTAGAAAATACACTGTTTAAATGGTGAGTAATTTTTGTATCAACAAACATTTCCCATTCCACCATTCAAGGAACAGATCTAATATTTGTGCTGCAAGGCAAAAGTCTTCACCTTTGAACTACAAGTTCACCTCTTTTGATAGCATGCATTATAATGAGAGCTGGTTGAAAAAATACTGACAGGGTCTTTCTTCCTTTAAAAAAGAATGACAATTTGTCAGGAAGGCTTCCCAGTTACAGGATGAAACTAAACATTTTGAAAGATTTCTGTTTCCTTCTGCACTGAAATGAAAACAAATTTCAAAACCTCAGAGTTTGCAGAAAACTGAACTGATGTTTTCCAGCCCTAATTACAGGCAATGTAATCCAGATGTAGCAATCCAAAAATAATTTCAGATAAATTGTTTTACAATCAGCACTACTATAATATGGTCTACAAAGCAGGTGATGCTTAAAATGCATCTTTTCTACAAACCTGAGTATTATTCTCAATATTTTATCATCTTTATTTAAGTTATCAAAAGGCACAGAATGGCAAAGGTTAATCTTCATTAAATTGCCTGTCACATACGCCTCACAACACTGACTAATGAGCAACCTTGATAAATATATAGTCTAACATTACTCTCCTGTTCAAAAGCCAACTTTGAAGATAGCTCATAAGTATGATACACAATGATTATAGACAACAATAATTCGACATCTGTTCATCCCCTGCTGCACAGGTCTAATCCACAGTGATTAATGTCAGGGTAATGTGCACTGAGAATAAAGTATTAATCTTTATAAGAGGATGCTCAACAGGCATTATCAGCTTACAAATATCCAAGCAAAAATATTTCACCACAACACTGATATGGCAACTTTGTTACAGCAATTTGCACATACATTACCAAATCTGTCAGTTTAAACCATTTATTTTTATGAATGCTAAGTGCTGTGGTTTTTTTAATATTTTGTTTGGTCACATTAAACAAATGATCCATAAAGTGATGTTAAATAACTCTGCTCTCAAAATATACCAGATAAAGATTAACACCTATGAGAATTAAACACTAAGAATTCATGTCAATGGTTCATGCTGTCTACCAAACCTTTATGGACAAATTGATTGTCAGTTGATTTCTCAAGTAAGAACCCAGCACCCACATAATTCAGTTGACACTTGGCTTTGTTTTACAAAACAGCTCAAGCTACAGAGAAATAGACTTCTAGCTATCAAAATTACATATGGTACACTAAGATCAAGCCACTGGTAGACGACTTGCAAATGCAAGAGGGGCTTTCCAGTAATCATCACAGGCAGTAAAAGAGAACTCAGAGGGCAGTGGGGAATGGTGTCCATTGTACTGGCACATATGCACGTGACGCCAGATGGCAGAGAATCAGCCCTACAGATACCAGTGAGGGAGACATTTCTGGCACCAATGCATGAGGTCTGCACACACCTAACACAGAAAGGACATGAGCAAGCACTCCAACAACATATACCTGCAATATGCAGAATGATACATATGGACGATTGCATTCTTTAACACTGCCATCAGTGGACTGTTTATTTTTGCTTACCAATAATAACTGGCCATCCTGCACAAAAAAAATGCAAAAGGCATTATGCAGCACACTACAGTTATAAAAAAGTACTGCAGCAGTAATAGTAAGAAGTTATTATACACATACTCAGCAGGGTATTTACTAACTACGCACACGAACAGTCCCGCTGGAGCTAATTACAGACCAGACTTGAAGGAGACCACATCCCAAATTCCAGCACCCCTTTCTTCTATACTTCAAACAATCCCTCATTCTCCCCAAGCTCATTAGCAGAAGTTTACTCCCCACAGAACAGGACACACCAACTTAATGCGACACCAGACCAGACAAAACAACAGATGCATGTTCTACAGACCTATGACCACTGCTGTGATCATCTGTTGCTGCCTCCTCCATCCCTCCCAGACATACCTTTCAAGATCCATGGTCCTACACAAGCTGTAACACAACATGTGGGTTACTTCATCCAGTGCATACAAAGCTTCAACTACTTACGTGAAACAAGACAAATACAATGCTCTTGAATGAACTCACACAGAAAAATAAAAGGGAAAAAACACCCTGTCACCCGTGGGTGAACATTTTTCACAAAATGATCACTCCATAGCTGACCTCTGATTCTTGAATCTCTAATAAACTTACACAACACTTCAGAAGATGAGCTCAGAAACTAACTCTGCTGGACACTAACAACCATGGACTTGACAGAGGCACTGGTTTTCTGGCTCATTACAACAATTTGTAACAAAGCTTGCTGTTGTCTAACCCTCCTTTGTCTGAGGGCTGCAGGGATATTAAGTACACACTTCATTTTAATTGATCTCTTCCAAATATACGAGTTCTTATTGTGTAAGGTATATACCCCTTATGTGTAACCATCTATCCCACCTTGTATTTAGCTTGGACACACTGATTACCTTCCTCACATCTGAGGAAGAGTTTTGGGAAGACTGAAAGCTTGCCTGTTCCACCAGCAGAAGCTGGTCCAATAAAAGATTCTTTTATCCACCTTATCTCTTTCAAAGCCACTACCTGAATTCTTAGACTTAGTCTACTCAAGTATATGGCTGAATCAGGATTTTAACTTCTAAATATTAATATACATGGTATGTTGCAGAATTAGACTTCAAGATGCTTTACAAGGGTAAGAAAGTATCATCCCAATTTTTACACATGAAAGCTGGGATTTTCAAAGGAACCTAGATTACTAACTACTAATAATTCCCTTGAATTCCACAGGGATTTGATACCTAACCCCCTTGAGTTTCTTTGAAAATCTCTACCAAATTCACAGAGATACTGATTCCAGATAACCTTATTCTCAGTCCCATCCTTTAGTCCAGTTGACTATGCTGCTGCCATTATTAGTGTATCTACAGATTGCATAAAATGAAATGGAAATACTTAAAAAAAAAATACACACACACAAAAGAGGTGGAAGGGCCTCTAGCTCTTGAATAGCTCTTGCAAATCAAATAGGACAAACTTGTATAATTTTTGTGATATAAAAATTACAAGCCAATAATGTTCTGTCAGACTCTAATAAACTTCACTTCTGTGACCAAATGATCTTTTCAGTGCCTGTAAAGTAACTACTCTATCAAATAAGATCAAGGACATATAAAGGTAGAAGCTATTTAAATATGATTCTTTTGCGAGAGAAGAAAAAATGGTGTATCATTTGCCAAGAGCTTGGTCCATGCCAAAGACAGCCAAGATTATCAGTTGTTCCATATCCCTAAGGGAAATCTAATCTATCAAGCTTCAGAAGAATGAGGGCATAAGGAGGAAATAAAGCTAGCAGAACATCTAACAGCTTAAGTAGGTGTGCATAGCAGCCTTTGAACAGAATTCAGTGACTATGACAATCACAAATGTATAGAAATTGGTATGGCTCTATTAGTAGGGAAATAATTTCCATGAGAAAAAGAAAACCTTTCTTCTTCAATGGTGAATATTTATGCTCTTACAGCTAAGAATGTGATGACTACACAATGTAGAATCTGTCTATACAGAGGTCCACACCATACTTCGAAGTTTATGTAGAAAAGGGTCATAGACTTTGAAAAGCATGCGGCTTGGAAGTCAACTGGCTATTCCTTTCCAACAAATACTCCTGCTTGATGTTTCCCTGACTGGCTAATTTTAAAAACTGATCCACCTCATTCTTATTTGGGACAAATTCTCCATTTAAAATCACTGAAATGAAAAACAGAACAAGTAACAAAATTAAAGTATTTTACAGGAGTTTCCCTCCACAGCAACAAGATTCCTCCTGAAAGTAACATGTTCTGTACAAGAAATGGAGTAATTCAGGACTCTCTAAGGGAACAAAATTCCCCTATATTGAGAATATGGCAACAGTGGATGAAGTAAGTAAACACTGATGAAGTATGTCCTGATTATCACCTATTTTGATGACAAAGGCATTGCAATAAATATCCAAAATCATACATTTGGCTATTTGGAAACACAGTATCACTACAGTCACACATCCTCCCAAAGCACACATTCCTGGTTTATTAAGGAACCTAAGGCTGCCATACAGAATAAAGACCCTTCATCTATATATGGTTGGGTATGGTTCCCCTGCCTTGTCAATAACCGATACTTCAGCTGCCTGGAGAGGAGGGGGCATATGTGGAGAAAATATCCCAAAGTCTCCTGAAATCTAGGTCTTTCAAGTATTTTGATTTCTGAAGATAGCTGGAATACCACACATAAAACTATCCTGTTCTCCAGTGGCATGTCCTTTGACAGAATATTTTTCCGAATGTGTGAAGATTTTTGGGCTCCTCGATTTTGTACACAACTGTAAGCTTTTTATGTATTCCAATAGCCTGCAGTGTCTCTGGCTATTTAAAAAATATACTTGTATAATATGACACTAGACTAGCACATAGAGTATTAATTTGAAAAATACTGTTATCAGTTTTAAATTGGCTTCTTCAATAAATGAGAAGGGACTGGGGGGACAATAGAATCACAGAATCATAGAGTTGGAAGGGACCTCATAAGGTCATCTAGTCCAAACCCCCTGCCAAAAAAGCAGGACCACTCTCACTCAATTATCCCAGCCAGGGTTTTGTCTAACCAAGCCTTAAATATCTTCAAATATCTCCACCATCTCCCTAAATAGCCCATTCCAATGCTTCACCACTCTCCTAGTAAGAAAGTTTTTTCTAATATCCAACCTCAACCTCACCAGCTGCAACTTGAAACCATTGCTCCTTGTTCTGTCCTTTGTTACTACAGAGAACAACCGAGCTCCCTCCTCCTTGGAGCAACCCTTCAAGTAGCTGAAGGCTGCTATCAAATCTCCCCTCAGTCTTCTCTTCTGCAGGCTAAATAAACCTAGTTCCTTCAGTCTTTCTTCATAGGGCTTGTGCTCCAACCCCTTGATCATTTTTGTTGCCCTCCGCTGGACTTTCTAATTTGTCCACGTGCTTTTTGTAATGGGGAGCCCAAAACTGGATGCAGCATTCCAGATGAGGCCTCACCAGTGCCCAATAGAGGGGAACAATCACATCCCTCAGTCTGCTGGCAACACTTCTTCTGATGCAGCCCAGTATGCCATTGGCCTTTTTGGCAGCAAGAGCACACTGTGGACTCATATCCAGCTTCCCATCCACCATGACCCCCAGGTCCTTTTCTACAGTTCTGCTACTTAGCTGATCGCTCCCCAGCCTGTAGAAGTGCATGGGGTTTTTCCATCTCAAGTGCAGGACTTGGCACTTGTCCTTGTTGAACCTCATGAGATTTCTATTGGCCCACTGCTCCAATCTGTCTAGGTCCCCCAAAATGCTGTCCCAGCGTGTCTACTGTTCCCCCAGCTTGGTGTCATCTGCAAACTTACTGAGTGTGCAGTCTATCCCATCATGCAGATCATTAATGAAAATGTTGAACAGAACTGGCTCCAGGACCAACCCCTGGGGCAGACCACTCTTTACTAGTTGTCAATTTCAATAACAAGAACTCAGTAACTCATAAAGCATGGTGGGAGGGAAAGTCTGGCTGTGAACAAAGTACTTGGGTTAATTTATTTTCAAGCATTGTTACTGTTTGTGAAAAGTTCCCAGTGAAGTCATCTCTCTAGCCACAAAACCAGCAGAGAACAGAACAGAATACCTTGGTAACCTATTTCAACCGTGATCTGGAGGACTAAATGATTGACACCCCATTCCTAGAGCCCTGCACGGATACAAATAAGTGGATCCGTATCTGACCTGCATCCTCAAGAAATGGTCTGTGGATATCCGGGTTGAATCGACTGTTCTCAGTAGTAACAGAAGACAGAACGAGGAGCAATAGTTTCAAGTTACAGCTGGGGAGGTCCAGGCTGGATATTAGGAAAAACCTTCTTACTAGGCAAGTGGTGAAGCATTGGAATAAGCTACCTAGGGAGGTGGTGGAATCTCCATCTCTGGAGGTGTTCAAGGCCCAGCTGGACAAAACCCTGGCTGGGATAATCTAGTGGGAGTGGTCCTGCTTTTTTGGCAGGGGGTTGGACTAGATGACCTCATGGGATCCCTTCCAACCCTATGATTCTATATAATGCGGATATCCGTGGATATCCACATAATTGCAGGGCTCTAGCTCTGTGCAGATAAAAATATGTGGATCCATATCCAATCTGCATCTGCGGATGCAGATATAAGGCAGATATCTGCAGATTTGCAGGGCTCTACCCATTCCCATTCAAAATTTGGCCTCATATACTTAAATTTACAACAGTAAGTTGTATTTATAACATGGTGACCCATTTTTCTAATAACTTTTCTGAGATCAGAGACCAATTTTTATATCATATGAAAACTATCAAATGGAAACATTGTCACGAAAATTGGGCTAGGCTCCTATAAATGACTCTCTTATCTGTAGTAAATGAAAATCCAAATGTGCTAGGCATTTTCCAAACACATAGATGAAAACAGTCCCTGCCCCAAAGAGACTACATTCAATACCAGACATGACAAGGGAAAGCTACTGTATGCTGGGGATGGAGGGTTGTAGAGAAAGGGAACGGAAATTGCAAGGTGAGTTACAGAAACAAGGTCATGCAGTTATTTTGTTATAGACATTATATAACCAGACTTTATGTACAGGTCTAAAGTTACAAGTACATGCACCCCAAACTATTAAAATGGTCTCCTAGGAAAGAGTGCCTTCTTACTCGCATCCCCCATCACCACACCCTCCCTCACCACCATTCAATCCATCCTCTCACATTTCACATCCTGTCTTCCATCACCATCCCAATACTTTCTTGTCCTTACTCTTCACTGCAATGTCCAAGTAAGTAATTATGTGGTGACTACTTCACACCGCATCATTTCTGACCATCAGAAACCGCAAGACTATGAAATTTGCTTCCACTCCTCTCCCTCTGTCATGGGCCAAGGGGTGTTTCATTCCTCTTGCTATGGGACACCAACATGGGAGAGAGTATCACAGATGACCATCAATATAACATGAAAATGCCTGGTTACAGTTATTCCATAGAGACCCAGAGATCATAAAAGATCCTGCTAAATTGCACTACTAGTGCAGTAGCTAGGACTGCTGCTGATGCGGTGTCTGGCTTGTTCAATGCAGCAAGCTCATCTACTATGACAACAGAGACTCAGAGTTATTAAGCATTTAATGTCATAGTCCCAGACATATAAAGCAATAGATGGCTGTACTGGAGCTCTCTTCATACCGCTCTTCTGGTACAGCAGTTTTGACTGCCGCTGGTGCAGTTTCTGACTCCTGTTATCAATACCACTAACCATGTGGTCTCCTCTAAAATATGAGGCTTGAGTCAGTACCTTTAACAGAGATTACTGGTCCCAGATGGTATTTTCACACTTATTTCACCTTGAAGGACACCCAAGTACAGTGGGAATATAAGAACTTTTATGCATATACTACCATGCTTCCTTTACAAACTATTTTAGACCACAAAATAACCTTTTGTACACTTTAATTTCCTTTATATGTGGTAATACATTTTGTATTCAAGTTGTTCCATTTTGACCCTTCTTCCTGTTTCTGGTCGGTTTCTTATCTCTACCATTCCTGCACTGGTATGCCAGAGGCACCTCAGCATGAAAAATACGTGTAATTTATTTTATTAGCCACCTGCTAAATCTCCTTCCTAACACACTAAATGGCCTGTGGACCACTGTGAGCTGTTACCCCAAGGCAGGCACTCTGCACGTAAAAGCATGTATACTGTTTCAGAGTATTTGCACACATGTGTACATTGGGTGTAGCCAATCATTTAACTGAAAAAGCTGAAAACAGGAAAAAGCAATTACTCCACACATTTAGAGCTCCATTTTTACAGTACAGTGCTACAAGGGATACATATAATTCAGGTAACTATAGAACAGTACAACTGCAGAGGGTATTTGTACAGTTTAAGGAGTGACAACAATGGCTCAGCTCTTTCAGAATGCTGGGTCTTAAGGGGTAATGCACTGAGTACACAATAGCATTTTTATTTTGCAAAGTCTGTTACCTACTCCTTTTATGAATAATTTTAGCAACTATTTCTCCTACAAGTTTCCCTAGTTCCTTTCCTCAGTATTTAAGCAACAAATGATTTTTTTCAGTATCATCACTAAATACCTGAGAACCATGTACTAAGAATATGAAGTCAGCCCATGAAATGCACAATATACTTTTAACTGTCGTAATACATTTTTCTCTTCAGTAGGACACACACTGCTAAGTTGGCTTTACTGAGAAGGCGGGGGGGAGTGGAAGTTGTTTGATAAACAGACTCACTCAGCATTGAACGGTGTGCAAGGCAAAAAAAAAAAAAAAAACTTGAAGTCCTACTACTCTATGCTCTGATCATAAAGTTCAGGATTCATTCATTTTTCAGTGTTCCAACTCGACCTCAAAGTAAAATCCACAGTCAACAAAAAGAAGAACAGCTTTCTAGAGAAAAGATCAAGCTTTTTGTTACTTATTCTTCTCTCTTCTAAATGGCTTCTTTTTTATAATAATTTCAGACACAGAATGAATTATATTTGTTAAATCTGTAGCATTTTGTTGCCCAGAAAATAAATACATCAAAAGGTATACTGTCAGGTTTAATGTTCTTTAAAATCTTCATCAGTGTTACCAAAACTCCTTTAAGTAACCAAGACTGACCATATTTTTTAAATTAAAACACTGCTTTTCTTCACTCATGCTATAGTAATTACATATAAATTTGGCAGTGAAAATTAGACTGCTAATTTAATAGCCCATTTTACTTGCTACTACAATGTAATCCTGTCTTTTCAAACACTTCAGGGGACCATTTAAATCCAAAAATAATTTTTCATTATTCAGATATAGTTTCATGAATACAACATTTATTGCTATTAAAAATTTGCAAAATTTTTAACCAGAAAAAAAAATCCAACCTAAATTTGGGGACCAATGGCTTAGCAGCTTGCCTTTAAGTTATACTGATTAAATTCATTCCTACTACTTCATCATGAAAAAGCATCTAAATGAAGAGAAAGACTTTGACTCTCTCCCCTCAGGCCATGAGAACTGTGACAAAACTGATAAGACAACTTGGAAGGAAGGACAACAACTAGTTGCTCGCTGTTAACTTGTTTGGCCATTCTGGCCTACACTATAGCATTCTAGGAAAAAAAAAATTGAGAATCCTTAAAATAACCTTTTGCACTCCTGCACTGGGCCACTAATTGCAAAGTGAAATGAAAATGTGGGTGCGTGGTATAATATAAAGGTGTTCAATTTAGTTTTTGTGAGAGGTAGTAAGAAAGAGCTGGTTCACTCTCAGTTTCCTTGACACAAAAACATCATTACGGAAATGCAAAAGTGACAATTTCATATTTTAAAAATTACAATCCAAACCAATTACACTCGGTGTATAACACTCTTTCAAACGACAAGTTTCTGTCTTCATTTCTTCGTGATATATCATTCTCTTACATGGTCTAAATCCGCTTGACCTTGCAATGGAATAGCTTTAATTGGTTACAACCTTCACTACCTTCTGCAATGAGGACAAATCAGACTAGCAGAGGTCTAGAGACAAAGAAGAACATGATAATGTAGTGATTCCCAGGGCTTTACTTACCATGTTGTGTGAAGAGGTCACTGTGAACTATTTCGATCAAACAGTACAGTTTCTGAATTGTGAGTCGGCCTACTGGAACATTTAGGATGAAATCTGTAAACAGCTTGCTACACATAAACAAGCAATCAAAAGAAAAGGAATATGTTAATTCCTCAAAAGTATATAAAAACAAATGTCTATCACTAGAAAAAAGCTGACCGGGTTAGTTTGGTCTCTTCCCCCACCCATGCTGTAAGGTTTGGGGGTTTTTTTCAGTTCAAGTTTTCTCCACTCTGGCATCTGACGAAGAGCAGTTCTGTCCACAAAAGCTCATGCGAAAAATAAATTTGTCAGTCCTTGAAAGTGCCAGAGGACTTCTTGCCCTAGTCTACGCTTGCCACATTTTTCTGAGGCAGTCAACAGGAGATATGCAAGGTACGTAAAACACCTTGCACATCTCCCAACGACTCACACTAAATCATTCCTACGCACTAGGGTAAGCCGACCAGAAATGCCTTCCAGTCAGCTTACAGAAACTCAATTTCCAGGGCTGGAATTGTTACAACAATTTCTAGAGCAATTGAGTAGGTTTACACTGACCATTCAATCGCAACTGGAGGATCACGCTGATGGCAGTGATTTTGCCGTCATCAGTATAGACTTACCCCTTGTTTGTTTTGCTGTACTAGACTAACATGGCTATCCCCCCTTTGGAATTTGGGAAGGGAGCACAGAATTGAACCAAGTCCTTTTGTTCATAGAGTGTACAGAACTAGTTTAAATTTCTCTGACCAATATATTTATTTCTATTCCTCATTCTCCTCCCTCAGTCCCCTACAGATGAACAAGGCTTCTCATGTAGCAGCATACTGTTTCTCCATTTTTCATTTCAGCTTGTGTATTTTGAAGTTGAATTGAGGTGCAGAAGTAATGCATATATAAAAAAATATGAGTCTTTGAAAACACAAAAGCCTGCTATTCAGGTACAAGAAGAAACATGACAGCAAGGATGCTTTATCTGAACAACTGTAATTTTCCTCAATGGGGCAAAACTGAGACTGAATTCGAAAAATTTATAGACTTTGGGACCGGAAGGGACCATTGCAATCATTGACTGCAAACTGCATAGCAGAGGCCTGTGAACCTGATCCAGTAGTGCCTGAATCATACCCTATCACTGGTGACTGAGCTACACATCTCTGTTAGAAGGGCATCCACTCTTGAGTAAAAGACTTAAAGTGATGGAAAATTTACAACATCCTTGAGTGGGACAGACCAGAGGCCAATATTTCACTTTTGGACCCCCCCCCCAATATTTTTTCATATCATACATCTTTCAAATATGGCCTAGTGTCAGAACTCTATACCTGCTGTTTATCATAGGCCTCAAGGCATAGAAGACCTAATGGAAAGGATATATAGAGATATGCAAAGTAGGTAAATCGGAAGTTGATCTGTAGCTTCTGGGTGCAATGAAAACTTTCAGCAGTAATTATGATTTTTTCTACAGTGAAATTCAGCTTTGAAATTATAGCTTTCTAATTTTCCTGCCTCCAAGCAGTTATTTTTTAAAAAATAACTCTGAATTTCCATATTTATTTTTTATCACTTGATAGTTCCCTCTTAGACTCCTCAATAAAATGACATACTGTACAATTGAAGAGAATGTACAAGAGTTCATTCAACCAAAACATTTACAATAGATTATCATAAACTTTTTTAAACGTGTTAGAAGTGCTACTCAATTCTTGGTTGTTTGGTTTTGGGGGTTTTTTTGTTATTTTTTTCAAACAAATTTTTTCTTTTTCCTATTTTACAAAAGTGGACCATAGAATGATGACACAACTGGCATGCACTCAACTATAACAAAGCTATCACTATTCAAATGAGTTGAGATGCAAAATGATGCACGAAATACATGAACTGTAAGTCTAATACCATTCACATGATTTACAATTTCTGGCTTCTCATTATGTGATATTTACTAGACAGGCTTGCAAATCTGTCAAGAAAAATAATAGGCATCCACCACACATTTTACTTTAGACATAAAAATATTTATATATATGCCCACAGAAGACTGGAGCAAAGAATTTTGAACAAACTGCAGTATCACAGATGATGACCATGTCTCATCCTAGGGATTCAAGCTAGCAATATAGCAATAAAAATGTATATAAAATATTGTGCATTAAATAAGCATACACAAATTCAAATACAAAAATGTAGCTCTAAACAATAGAAAGTACACTTACTTTATTAAGATTACTTACCTAAGCTCTTTTGGATCAAATACCAGTTTCACATCATTGACTATAGTTGGTAAGTATTTAAGTGCAGCCCCCTAAAAATTAAAAACAAAGCAAGGAACATAATGTAAAAACAAGGTTTTACACTTAACCAGAATTTAAAATTACAATGCAGAATTCACTGAAAGGGAGAGATATTAAAAATAAGAGAGTTCTACAATATAAAAGGACAGACCATTTAAACGGAAACTACTTTAATTAGAAAAGAGGCAAATTTCTTTCACCAGCTTATGGTAGAATGATTCTTCCCAGGAGCAGGAACAGATTTAGAGATTTGCCAGTGAAACAATAATGAAAAAAATTAGGAAAACAATATGAAGTCCCTCAATCTTGCAGAAATCCAGAGGCATCAGCAGACAACTGAATTATACCAACTGGATCCCCATAATCTACATACTTTTTGACACAGTCTGGGTGTTTAATACATATTACATATATTAAACCACAAACTCTCTTGCTCTCTCTCACCACATACTATTTAGATCCAAAAACTATGTTAAAAGAACCTTACAGTTGCAAAATCAAGCACTGAAAAGTTAGAAGATGGCAGACTTAAGGTTGTCTGTGGAACTTTAATTCTATCTCCTCATGCACATAACATACATTGTGAAATGAGAACTTTTGTTTTCAGTTTTTATCAATTTTGACCAAAAATTTCCAGGATTTTACAGAAGTGACAATGTGCTTCTTACTGATTTTCACCCTTATTCTAAAAGGGGTAGAACTTCCCAGACTTAGCTCACCACTCTGGAAGAAGAGATGGCAATTTGATAGCTGAGAGAGCTCACTGTCAATAACCTGGAATCCCCTCCCCAAGTCCCCAGTCTGCCAACCCGCCCTCTCTTCTACCGAAGAAGAAAACCAAGTCAAAAGGTCTGTAATGACTCAAACAATGGCATATGGACTGTTGTCAATTCTGCACTTGCCACATAAACATTAAAGATCTAGAAAGCATGACATCGGCAAGATATTAAAAAAAATGGGTTTGTTTAATCTGGAGAGGGGAAGATTGAGCAGAAACACAATAACAGACTTTAAGCATGCAATAGGTTAGGAACAGGAAGTGGAAGCTAGGACAGATGACTAAGGAGGCATTTAAAGACATTGCTCGGGACTGCAGGGATAAAATCGGAAAGGCCAAAGGACAAATGGAGTTGCGACTAGCAAGGGATGTGAAGGATAACAGGAAGGGGTTCTACAAGTATATCAATAACAAGAAGAGGATCAGGGATGGTGTAGGTCCCTTACTGAATGGAGCAGGCATCCTCGTGACAGAGGATGAGGAAAAAGCTGAAGTGCTCAATGCTTTTTTTACTTCAGTTTTCACAAGCAGGGTCAGCTCCCAGCCCACTACACTAAGTATGGTAGACTGGGGAGAAGAAGAAAGGCCCTTGGTGACAGAAGGTCAGGTTAGGGACTACTTAAAGAAACTAGATGTGCACAAGTCCATGGGGCCGGATGAACTGCATCCGAGGGTGCTGAGGGAGCTGGCTGATGAGACAGCAGTACCGTTGGCCATTATCTTTGAAAACTCATGGAGAACAGGGGAGGTGCCAGAGGACTGGAAAAAAGCAAATATAGTACCTATCTTCAAGAAAGGCAAAAAGGAGGATCCAGGGAATTACAGACCTGTCAGCCTCACCTCAGTCCCTGGAAAAATCATGGAGCAGCTTCTCAAAGAATCCATCCTGAAACACTTGGAGGAAAATAGAGTAATCAGGAACAGTCAGCATGGATTCACCAAGGGTAAATCATGCCTGACCAACCTCATCGCCTTCTATGATGAGATGACTGGATTTGTGGATGCGGGAAGAGCCGTTGATGTGATATACCTTGACTTTAGCAAGGCTTTTGATACAGTTTCCCACAACATTCTCATTGGCAAATTAAGGAAGTATGGGTTAGATGCGTGGACTGTAAGGTGGATAGAAAACTGGCTAGATCAACGGTTTCAGCGTGTAGGAATCAATGGCTCCATGTCAAGTTGGCAAGCAGTAACGAGTGGTGTGCCCCAGGGGTCGGTCCTGGGGCCAGTTCTGTTCAATGTTTTCATTAATGATCTGGATGATGGGATAGATTGCACACTCAGTAAGTTTGCGGATGATACCAAACTGGGAGGAACGGAAGACACCCTGGAGGGCAGGGACAGGATTCAGGGAGACCTAGACAAATTGGAGCAGTGGGATAAGAGGAATCTCATGAGGTTCAAAAAGGAAAAGTGTAAAATCCTGCACTTGGGACGAAAAAACCCCATGTACTGCTACAGGCTGGGGAGTGATCAGCTAAATAGCAGCACTGGAGAAAAGGACCTGGGAGTCATGGTGGATGGGAAGCTGGATATGACTCAGCAGTGTGCTCTTGCTGCCAGAAAGGCCAATGGCATACTGGGCTGCATCAGAAGCAAGTGTTGCCAGCAGATCGAGGGATGTGATCATTGCCCTCTCTTCTGCACTAGTGAGGCCACATCTGGAATACTGTGTCCAGTTTTGGGCTCCCCACTACAAAAAGGACAGGGACAAATTAGAAAGAGTCCAGCGGAGGGCAGCAAAAATGATCAAAGGGCTGGAGCACAAGCCCTATGAAGAAAGACTGAAGGAACTAGGCTTATTTAGCCTGCAGAAGAGAAGATTGAGGGGGGATTTGATAGCAACCTTCAACTACTTGAAGGGTTGCTCCAAGGAGGATGGAGCTCGACTGTTCTCGGTAGTAACAGAGGGCAGAACGAGAAGCAATGGTTTCAAGTTACTGCTGGGGCAGTCCAGGCTGGATATTAGGAGAAACTTCCTTACTAGGCGAGTGGTGAAGCATTGGAATAAGCTGTCTAGGGAGGTGGTGAAATCTCCATCTCTGGAGGTGTTCAAGGCCCAGCTGGACAAAACCCTGACTGGGATGATCTAATGGGAGTGGTCCTGCTTTTTTTGGCAGGGGGTTGGACTAGATGACCTCGTGGGGTCCCTTCCAACCCTATGATTCTATGATCTATGATTCTATGGTTCCTATGATGAGGGTGGCATGTTGTTCTCCTTATCCAATGAGGTCAAGCAAAATTAATGTGCTTTAACTGAAACAAGGGAGATTTAGATAACACATTAAGAAACACTTCCTAACTATACAGTAGTTAAGCACTGGAACAAAATACCTAGGGAAGACTGTTGAATTCCATCACTGGAATTTTCAATATGAGTTTAAACTAACACCTATCAAGCCCAGTCAGTATCAGTGAAGGGAACTGGACAAGATGACCTAATAAAGTCCTTTGCAACCCTAGATTTCTATGAATCTGTGATTAACAGCTTTACAGATAACTATCCACGCTGTCAGCATTCAAAACAAACAAAAGTTAGTTTCTTTTCATGCTAGAATGGACTAAAAATGAAAATTGTATCCATCTGCATTTCAGATCATGTTTTTTATTAAAAGTTAAAGAACAGGAGTGACATATGTGCTATTTACCCAGAAAATGGTAATATTAATATATGCAACAATTTTCACTTTTTTTCTAGTTTTTATAAGTACAGATAAATTCCCAGAAAATTTTAAACAAAAACTGAAAACAATGGCCCTTAACCAAGGGATAGTCTTAACTGTATGATAGCACTTTCTTCTCACAGGATCCAGGTTTCACTTCATGCACAAGATGGACAGAACTTCTGGAGTAAAGGAGGACAGCCTAGGACACAGGGCTATGTTCTATAGGCTTACTGCTTCATTTATTGCAAAAGTTTGAATGTGTATGGTGAATAAACCAGTTAGCTTCCAAAAGAGAAAGAATGATCTCATAGTTAAGGCAGCTAAATGCAACCCTGGAGAACTGGAGTCTATTCCTGCCTCTGCTAGAGTTCCTACATGACACCTGCCAACTCACTTAAACCAAAATTTCAAAGGTGGCCTCTGTGTCTTCCTCATTTTCTGGGCACCCAACTTGAAACATCTGGGATTAAATTTGCTGAAGCACTCAACACTCCTACTGACATCCATGGGAGGTCTGCACTGAACATATGAAGTGCAATAAAATGCTAAGTACTCCAAAAAATCAAACTGAGCACCCAAAATTGCTTTGCACTTGACAATTTAGGTTTTAATCTCTGTGCCTCATTTCTCCAGCTGCAAAATGGAGAGAAATACCACCACCAATCCTCACAGAGATTTTGTGAAGAGAAATATACTTAACATTAAGAACTAAAATACTACAATGAGAGTATCAGTCAGTAAGGAAATTAATTCTGTATTAGGTGAAGGGTTTGGGGTGCTTTGGATAATACAAGGAGCCACAAACAATGAACAATAAGAATAAGAAGAAATGAACCGCTTTAGTGATCAGTGTCCATCCTCTGCACTAAATGAGCAGGGGCTCTTTGGAGTGGAAAAAAGCATAGGATAACATATACATACGCACAAAGGGGCTGAATTAAAATTGCACAGGCAACCTTAACTGTGGTGTTACTTTACTGAATGCCTGAGTTCACAGCCTTAATGCTCCTAACACAGGTTTTTGCAAAGGATTTTGTGTATGTGTATATGCAAGGACACATTTCAAGTATAATTCAAAACAATTATTGGAGTTTTACAAGCTAATAAATTACTCTAAACTTTTACTCTAAAATTGCCACATTATTAGTAATCCACATGAGGCAAGAACCAAGAGATCTCTGCTAAATTATTCCAGAAACAATACTGTAATAGGAAAGCCCATATTATAAGCACGCAAGCTTGCAAGATAGATATAGAAAAAGTCCATTAAGCTCATCCAAGTTCATTGCTCTGCCAATGCAGAACAAACTCCACAACGCATTTCCTCACGCACATACTAACTGGTCTCATTCTTCCGTTTTTATGCCATTTACAGCATCACAAACATTTACAGATGTATGCTTAAGAAAACAAGTTATTCTAAAGTCTTCTTAAAAGGCAACTGTGATAATCCCTGATTACTGTTGATGCTTTCCTCCAATCTTCCTCTATTTTGCTAATACATTTCTAGTAATGTAGTATCCAGGAAGGAACATAATATTTCAGATGCAGATGTACCACTAGCATTCAAAAAAGGAAAATTATTTCCCTTTATTCCAGGTCTTGCTATTAATACAAAAAAAAAGATGGATTACTAATTAACCTTAACCCCTTTAAAAAAGCAAAAAAAGCATCAGGTCCCCATATCAGGGCCTCATTTTGAGAAATGCTGAGCACCTGCAGCGCCTACTTTAGTCAATGGCAGTTGCAAGTTCTTACCATCAAATCAGAATAGATCATAAATCATTAGGCAGACCATTCTTCATATTTATTTATGATCACAACACTTTCCAGTGCCAAGTGTCATCATGTCACAGATAAATTGGACTAATACCCAATCCAAATCTTTAAACAAAAAAAGGGAAAAAACATTTGTTTTTTTATCCAGTATCAATCAAATACTGTAATTGCCTTTGTAGCCAGAAATATGACTACTGATGATGATGAGTATACACTATTTTAGGGTAAAGTTCAGGGTACATTATTCAGTATAATTATTTTAATTAAATCTATTAGCATATCTTTATATAAGATTAGAAGAGCTATCAGTGATACAAAATAAGCTTTTTCTTGAATAATGTATGAAGCAATTATTAATTTACATATTTCTTAAGAAAATGCATATTAAACTGATTTCAGTTAGATGACTGAACTGGAGATAGACACAACTGAGAAAAACAACTTCAAGCAGGAGATGTTTCTTTCTCCAAATAGTTAAGAGTCACCCACTAAAGTTGTTAATTTTGTGGTCTTGACAGCAAAACTAAACATGACAAGACATACCTAGTTTAGGAATGCTTTTTGGCCTCCCTCCACCTCCACTTAAAACATACTTGGATTGCTAACAGCTACTGCTAACAGCACATCCGGCATCCAAATATGCATGATCATAACAAGGACAACAAAAAAATCCTTAAGCCTAGATTGTGAAAAAGGCCACCATCTGTACTAGTAATAGTATGATCCACATCCCCATTAGCCAATAAAAAGACATCAACTGACTAACTGGGTTTCAAGTCATACAGCAACTCAGTAACATTGTGACACAAAACCCTGAAAATAAAGAAATAAGTATTTTGATATAGGAGTTTGGAAATGTTTTCATATACTAATAACCAATGTTTCTATATATTGCAAAGGACATTTGTGAACTTTTGAGAGGCTATAATGTAAGTGGAACAAGACAGAAACAATGAAAGAAGCTTTTCCAAAATAATGAGAAGTTTAGCAAGCTATGCAGCCAGTAGGACACTTCTTCCTAACACCTCAGTAATCTCAAGGGTGGAGCCCTGTGCAGACACAAATATGTGTATTTGCATCTGTTCTGCATGTGCAAGAAATGGTCCGTGGATATCTGTGTTGTACTGCAATGCAGATATTATGAGGATATCTGAAGATATCCACATATTTTCAGGGCTCTAGCTCTGCGCAGATAAAAACATGTGGACTTGTATCTGATCTGCATCCACAAGAAATGGCCTGCGGATATCCACATTGTATCCGCAGATGTGGATATCCACAGATACAATGCAGCTATCCATGGCTCTGCACGTCTCTACACACAAGGGGACTTGTGAACATCTCCATCATCTGCTGGGTCAGGATGGGGTTCCAGAATCATTTTCAGTTGTGTGGCAAAAATGGTCCTACCCTTAAGAAATCTTCCTGCAATGAATGAGGCAGGAATACACCATCCATTCTATGGGGCAACAAGACTGTAAGTGCCCTCTCTTGAGGGAACACACTTTTTGCTGCTAGCTGACTTTCTCTCAAACCAGATGCAAAGATGCCTCATAACTCCCAGTATGGGAATCAGGGAATGCCAGGGAAGTCTGACAATTGCATGATAAGACTTCAAAAATTTCTCTTTCTTGGGTGTCAATTAGCAAGCAACTCTGGGCTGAGGTTTTATGAGAGTAACAGAACATGAACCCCACTTTGTTTTCCAAGAGACTCTGGATATTTTGTGAAATTTTCATAAAGCATAGGCTGCTTTAAAGATTATGGCCAAAGCCTTCCTTGGCCTTTAAATTTTGATGAAAGAAGTGAGTCTGAATCTCATAGGGTAGTTTAGGGTAGAAAGAGTTCAGATTAGGAGAGTTCTAACACAATCCTATTTGATCCCTGAGCTTAACCATCTCACACAGAAAACAGCCTCCCACAAGCTACCTAGGCCTGTGAAATGGGGAAAATATTTTGCTGCAGCAGGGAAAAAACTCATTCTAGATAAATGAGCACATATATACATTCTGACACACAGGTAAGGTCATCTACCTTCACTTCTCACAGAAAGTTATCCAATATGCTAATGAAGAAAGCAAAAACAACAGTGTCTTGCATATCCCTGAATAAAGCTCCCTCCACTGGACACTTCCCCAAGCTGCCCAGCTGCGTCCCAGTTCATTAGACGTAAACGCTTGAGGCTTCCCTTGATCAGAGCAGGTTGTAGCAATGTCTCTTTCCTTAGTCTCTCTGGAACATTTGTACGGCACAGGCTATCACCTGTTATCCCTTCACAGAAAAGGGACCATATTGCCCAGATGCCAACAGCCCTGGATCTATGCTGACCCCTTCTACTTCCCAGAAACTTAAGTGAACTTCTCCCCAAAACATTTTTGGGGCATGGACACTGAAAGCAAACCAACAGGCAGACTTTTGCACAGAATTCTAAAACAAATTACTCCTTCCTTAGACATCATGAGAAATACATCTGTACAAAACAGAACACACTTATACATGTTTCTCTGCCTCAGTTTCCTCACTTCCCTGTAACATTCTCTTAGATAAAGAGAATCCTTCTCATGCAGTTCATGCCTTCTTCCCCCAATCATGGAGATTTGCTTCCTCACTGGGTTAGCTAGCTTCCTTCTTCCTTAGCTGGTCTTGCACTAAAGCAGGACATGCCACCACCCCTATGAAAGCACAGCAATTTCTTCTTTTCTCTTTCATGAAGTATTCTGTGTATCCCTGAGAATCTCTTAAATTTAGATGTGCAACTATTAAAGCCTTTGTTCTACTGCTAGGGGTCTTATACTCTCCAGAACTGAGCACTCGGCAGAGAATTCAGGGAAAACGGATTGTCTAACTTAGCCAACCCACAGTCCCAAAGCGTTTCAACTTAATAGGTGATCACTAAGGTTTAACAATTGACCATTATCCCTGGCCTGACAAGTATGTGACACAACTCCTGTCATCAAAAGATAGATTCCACATAAAGACACATTCCATGATTCCACAATTTCATATCAAGTATAATTTATAAGATGTACAAAGTCAGATTTCCCAAATTATCAAAGACAGATTTAAAAACATCACCATGTTTTAATGTATCAACTCAGTTTTAGAACACAATTTTAAGGTTGCTTTGTTGTACATTTTTTGCATATGCCTAGAGTTACATGTTACACTAATTTTTTTTACTAGGAAAAGAAAAAAAATATTCTCAATGTCCCTTTGAGACTAATACATCTTATGTACGACTAGCTAGGGCTTTCTTATCTTGTGGTCCACCAATCAGTGAAACCAGAATGGCTCCAAAGTTCCTTTTTGGTTCATATATTTACTTATCATGAAACTTCTAAGCTGTTTAGCAGAGGTTGACCAATGGTCAAGTAACAAATCTACATAACATAAAACCTTCCCTCTAACAAAAAAAAAATAAGGTCTTTCGGGGGTGAAGCGTGGCGAGATACATGTACGTGGGATCAGAAAACTTGATTCTTCCAAACAGTGATATTTCCACTAAAATAGTGCTTAAGCACTATTGACATATGAATATAGACAAAAACACACAGAATATCCTCTTCGTAGAAAACTGGGAGACTGAAAGTTCAGGCAAGGACTATCAATACTGGCCTGACCATATACCAGCTGACCCCAGTTCATCTTTGTAACATTGCATCAAAGCAATAATCTTAAAAGGGGTATATAATGAGCATCAACCTGCCGTCTGGCACATTTTGATAACTTGCTTTAGGGTAGTGACAGCTACTATCAATGTTACAGCTTTAATTAAACAGACTTTAATTTGTTCCATAGAAAACCAATGAGAAATGCACAAGGACAGCCATTTCAATGACTTTGTTATTGAGCATGAACACTGTTATTGTCTTAACAATCAGAAGAAGCAAAAAAGATTTAATGATTTTTCTCCAGGTGTCTTATCCATTGCTGAGAAAAATCAAAGACCATGCGGAAACACAAGCCTGGAAATCAAATAACTAAAGGAGAATGAGACTGATTTCAGATCAAATTATTGAAAAATTCCAAAGTCATCTTTTAGAAGAACTAGAAGATTCTACTCTTTATATAAACACAGAATGAACAGATTAATCACTAGTATTTAACTCGCAATTCCACAGTGCAAAAGAGTCATTTTGGTGCAAATACCACATGCACAGAAAATATACAAAGAGAACACCATTCACAATTCCCAGGCTGCCATTGTGAAGCTAGTGTGAGAGGATTATGAGAAATAGTTCATCTTAAAACATTCACAGAGCATTTGTCACCAGTGTTCAGACATTAAAATATTAAGAATTGCATAAAGATAATCCAAAACAGAGTCTGCTCTTACCAATCCTACATTCAACCACTAAAAAGGATGTGTTTCCTTCCCCCCATCTCCTCTCTCTGCTGAGTTTGCTAACTGCCTTCTCATATAATGCATAGAAAGGTTTACTTTGCCTTTATCTAGTCTTCCCCGTTGTTGTGTGGAATTCACTTAGCCCAAAGAGCCACACAAATAAGTAGCAGTTGATTCATCGGACACAGAGAAGTCAAGGGCAAGCTAGAAAAAACATAGCAGAACACAGGACTGAAAGGGATCATCTGTATCACCAAAATCCAATCTCCTGCTATCATCAGAAATTCCATCCTATAATTCTGATAATAAATATATCCAGTTTCATCTTAAAACTCATTAGACTGCTTGTTCCCCCACTGCTCATACTGGAAGGCTGTTCCAGAACCTTGTGCCACAGATAATTAGAAATCTTTTAATTTCCAACAAAAATTTATTTACGGACAGTTTATGCCCATCTGTTCTTATGTCAACATAGTTCTTTTGTTCACAGAGCTTTTTCCCCTCTTATGTATTTAGAGCAGGGCTCAATAAATCCAGGGTACCAGGTCGCCATGGCACCCAGGATTTTCCCCTGGCCCCTAGCTGCGTCGCAGAAGTCAGGGAGGTAACTGCCCCTTGGCTTTGGGGTTAAAGTGGCCCAGAACAGCCCAGAATGCCATTCCAGGGCCCACTATTTTTTGGGGTTCAGAATTCCAGGCCCCCTAAAAATTGGAAATGGTGCCAGAACACTGTGTTCCAGGGCCCATCATTTAAAAATAGCAGGCCACAGAACACAGCTTTCCAGTTCCATTTTCTATCCTTAGGGGCCTGAACGCTGGGCCCCTAAAATTAGCAGACCCCAGAACAGCGTTCTGCTGCACATTCTGGTGGGCAGGCAGAGAGTGGGAAGCGGGGGTGGTGCATGCACAGGCTGTGCTTGGCGTCAGAAGCCTCCATGTATAAGCCAAGATTTTTATGCCTGAAAATTGGCTTCAAAACAGGCACTTGGCTTATACACAGGTCAATATGGTAGCCAACCCCAGCCCAGGGGTTTGACTGGGCATGCTCCAGGCTGGAGCCCCAGTGTGGCTAGGGCAGCCATCTTGGGCAATCAGCCTGGGATGGGGTTAGAGTTAGGAGGGGCCCTCTGCATCTGGAGCGAACAGGTAAGGGGGCTCTGTGGGTGGGGTGGGATGTCTGGGAGACCAGGAAAAGCAGCAGCAGGGAGTGGAGAAGGCAGCAGCAAGCAGGGGAACAGCAGGGAGAGCAGACAGAATGAACAAACAGTAGCAGGGGGCAGAGAGACTGGTGGGAGACAGGGGAAAAGCAGCAGCAGGAGTTAGTGTTGGGAACTCCAGGGGAAGACAACGGTGCTGGGTAGGGGGTTAGGGGCCTAGGCCAAAAGGAGACCTCGGCTTATACACAGGTCACCAATTATTGCCTCTTTTGGGGCTTAGAATTAGGGGGTTGGCTTATGCACGGATCAGCTTATACATGAGTATATATGGTAGTTTCCTGGCCCAGTGCGCAGCGGCCCATGAGTACTGGGGGATGGGTACAGGGGGTGGATTTGGGAGACAGTAGCTGGGGTAGAGGCAAGAGCAGATGTTTGGGGGGGCGGAAGCTGGGGTGCAGGAGGAGCGTCCAGACATGCAGGATGGTTCCGGGGCCCACCAAATTATACTTTAACCCCTTCCTTGGCGCCTAGGAGCTGCTGGTGCTGAGACTTGCAGCACTGCTTCTTACCTCCTCCCACCCCTGCCTCTGCCAGTGCCTTAGGTAGTGGAGCTTTTATTATTATTATTATTATTATTTTTAAACTAGTGAGGACCTTTTGTGCTCTGCCGTCCTGCTGAAGTTGTTGGTGACACCCATGGTTTTTCAGCAGTGAGAGGTCCTCTTCGTTATTTTTGGTCTGGCCCCTAGGTATGGGCACATTTATCAAAGCCCAATTTATTAAGAGCAATCCTACTCCCTTTCTTTCTCTTTGCTAGGCTAAACAAGTTAAATTCTTTTAGCATCTTCAGGTAAAATGAGCTCTCCTTTCACCTGATCATCCTGGTACAGTGGTTTTCAACCAGTGAGTCGTGGAACACTGGTATACCGTCAGCAGTGTCCAAGTGTGCCATGAAATTTTATACAAAGGAAATGAAAAACAATGTAAAACAAAAATTGTTTCATCTTAAACAATATTCTATCCAATTGAAATTACAACTCATAAAAATCATGAAAATTAATCATCAAATTAAAAGCAAGGTATCAGTCTTTCAACTCTAAAATATGAACATTCTAAATGCAGGTGGGCAAAAGGCAAAATTGAGATCACATGTATTTTCTTTCTGGTGATTTTGAAACATTAGTGCATTTGATCATTCTTTAGCTTGTCATATGCATTATGTTGCAAACCTCTCTAGTAAGACTGTAACCATCATAAATGTAAGTAAATGTGATGTTTAGGGGCAATCAATTCAGCTGAAAAAGATGGGTGTGCCATGGAACTAGTTGTCTCATTGAACTCTGGCGTGTTACTGAAAAGGCTGGAAACCAATGCCCTAGTAGTCCTCCTCTGCAGTTGTCCCAGTTCGAACTGGAGGACACCATTTTATATTTCCACAGAACTACGTGATGAGGCCCCATATATTATTTCACACAGATCTGCCCAAAACCTAGGACTAGCTGCCCAACACATAATGCAATATTTTCACTGCAATTTCTGTCACATTAATCTTGTATGAGGCTTTCAAATCGACTGGGGAAAAAAGTAAACTCACTTTTTAGCCCAGTAATCTGAAAGTTCAAAAGGTAACTACTTCCCATTATGACTAAACTATAAAATGAATTTGAAAACAAGTTTTCATTGACAACTGACATTTAGAACTAATTTAAAGTATATGTAAGACTGTATTCATGTGAGGAGAAATACTTATCAGACTGAAATTTGAGACTCCTGAGCTGTAAAGTTCCCCCTCTACTGGGCCAACTGATGATCAATTACTTAACTATTTGACCACAGTAGCAATGCATGGCTGCAAATGAGTACAGAAGTGGTCTAAACAGTATAAATCTAGCAGAAATCAAGAGACAGAAGTATAGACAAAAAGGACAATTAATTTGAAAAGATATAAACTTTAGTGAAAAGAGAAACTCAAACAGAATGCAGACTAAACTAATTTTTTTAAAAAAATCAATTCATACACTTCTGAAATGTAAATGCACAATTTGTTGCACACTGAGCTACATGCATGAAATACATTTATGACTATTAAAAGATTATGTCTATACAAAGATAGAATAAACCACTTTTAAAAAAAGCATTTAACACCAGTTAGCTAGAAAGGGGTTCTAAAAAATAATACTCAATTTCACCACCTGAACTAGACCTTGGTAAATCCATCAAAACATTTTAATTAATAAATGTTTAAATTTAAAATGTGCAATTGCTTTCATTGTGTTCATGTCATTTCGGTGGTTACTGACCATAAATAATCTTATGAATGAGTTTATTTGTGAGAACATTCACAGGAAGAGGGCACTTTAAGCAAATGATACAAAACATGAATTTTAAGTTCAAATACTAATTTCAGCAGCAGAAATCTTATCCTAAGAAATATGCTCATTTAATAGAATACGAAAGAGTCTAGCGGAGGGCAACAAAAATGATCAAGGGGCTGGAGGACAAGACCTATGAAGAAAGACTGAAGGAACTAGGCTTACAGTATTTAGCCTGCACAAGAGAAGACTGAGGGGGGATTCGATAGCAACCTTCAACTACCTGAAGGGATGCTCCAAGGAGGACAGAGCTCGGCTGTTCTCAGTAGTAACAGAGGACAGAACAAGGAGCAATGGTTTCAAGTTACAGCTGGGGAGGTCCAGGCTGGATATTAGGAAAAACTTTCTTAGTAGGCAAGTGGTGAAGCATTGGAATGGGCTACCTAGGGAGGTGGTGGAATCTCTGTCTTTGGAAATGTTTAAGGCCCGGCTGGACAAAACTCTGGCTGGGATAACTGAGTGGGAGTGGTCCTTTTTTGGCAAGGGGTTGAACTAGATGACCTCATGAGGTTCCTTCCAACCCTATGATTCTATGACCCATTTCTATAGCCCACACACTAAAGTACAGAAACTTTTATAACAGGAGTATTTCTTTGTATTAACAGGAGTGTTTTATGTATTTTGTGGGAGGTATCTGTCCTGCTATACCCAGCACTGCTAAAGCCTCTTACAGAGTATGGTGTCCAATTAACAATGCCCTGCCTAAGGGAAGAGGTGGATGAACTCGAGAGAGACCAGAAAAGAGCATGAAAAGTGGTAAAACATTTAGAAAACCTGGCTTATGAGGAAGGATTTAAAAACAGAGAGAGAGAGAGAGAGAGAGAGAATGTTTGGTTTGGGGGGTGGGGGGGGGCAGGACTGAAAATGTGAGACCTGATAACAGTGTTCAAATATGTAAAGGGCTATTACACAGAAGAAAGTGATCAATTGCCTTCCATGACCAATGAAGACAGGACAAGAAGTAACTGGCTTAGTCTGCAGCAAGAGGGGTTTAGATTAGCTATTAGGGCAATCTTCTTAGCTATAAGGGTACCTAAACTCTGAAACATAGTTCTAAGGGAGACTGTGGAATTCCCCATCCCTGAAGGTTTTTAAGAACAAGTTAGATCAGCATCTGTCAGACATGGTTTAGGTTTACTTGCTCCTGCCTCATTACTGGGGGCTGAACTTGGTGACCTCTTGACTTCCACTCCAGCCCTGCAAATTTATCAAATAATTTCAGATAATGAACAAAATATGATAAAATTTCTAAATTGCTTGCTGACAAAATTCTTAACTGGTAAATCAAGAGAGGAAACTGTTAAATAATTTAGCTCCTAACCAGAAAGTGTTCAGCCAGCTGTGAACAGTGTGACCTGAACTGGTACAACTCTTGCATGTCAAGGTAACCATGGTTTCCAGTTCACTAGTTTTAACTTTGTCAGGGTGTTGATGCTTTATAACTGGACAAATCACATTATCTAGAAAAATACTTATGTTACATTCAAGCTCTGCACAACCCTAGAGTAGCTAACAGAAACAGAAACAAAACTAAAATAGTAAATTAAAGAATTAGCCATTATTAATTTTCTATTAACATACAAATGGAATTTAAAATTATGCCACCCAATGTAATTAGTAAATATTTTGACTTTCAATGACATTTCAGGATTAACATTTAGGTTATTAAATTTAGATGTCAAATATTTTGACAAGCTCTAATATTTCTCATTTAAATAACATACAAAACCTGTCAACTATCTTTTAAATTGTTGTTCTGACATTTTCGTAGGATTAGTTTAAATCCTTTAACCAGAAATAATTTAGGTCCCCAGTTTTATCTTCTTATTTTATAGTCTCTCCAGAGAAGGGACTGTGTCCTCCTTTTTATTTATACAGTGTTTTGTCCATCACACTACTAGAAACAAACAACTTTTAAAAATTAACTATAAAGTAATAAATCCCAGCTGAGTTTGAGGATGAGGAATGATCACGTCCTGCTATGCCCCATTATAATCCACTGGCATTAACAGTAGTTCAAATATAATCCATGGGTGAGCTGCAGTGTGGTGCTGGAGTTCTGATGTGACTAAGAAGGTTTCATCTTGCTATTTTACTAAAATAGGTGAGCGGGCAGCACTGTAGGTACTATGTAGAACTTTCAGAAGTGCTTCAGAGAATTAGGAGAGTAAATCCAAACCATGTTCATTGATACTTACCTCCTAAATCATATAGATACTTCTGAAAATTTTCAGATTTTAGTGTCACCAAAAGTAGATTCTTGAAATCTAGTCCTTTCTCAGTGAAACTCTTCTTCCCACTCTCACTTAGCTAACAGTTTCTAGAAGAACATCCACAGTTAACCAGATACACTGTAGTAATAGGGTCAAAACAGAACACAGGAAGGGCCTGCTATAAGATTTCCAATGATTTCAATGGATTTAGGCATATGCTTAACAGAACAATTCATATGCTTACAAATTAAGCATATCCATAGAACTTTAATGGGTGAGGCATGATAATTGCTGTCATTACAAAATCATTCTTGCATCTTTATTTTCCTACCATTCAGTAGCAATGCAGAATCCAATGTATATTTAGTAACAGTATAACTACAAACCGAGTGTGCCATCATACCCTACAAGGAGTGAAAGATGGGAGGGATTGGTGAGAAAAGCTACCTCTTAGAGGTTAGAACAGGTAGGAATAAAGTGAGAAATGCCAAAAGCCAAGTAGGGGAATTAGAGGGAATTAAAACCAATAGTAAAAACTCATAGCCATATAAATAGGAAGAAGTGGGACCACTAATCATTGAGGATGGGGAGGAGGTTAGAGATTATCTGGACATGGGTGAATATTTAAAGAAATACTTTGCCTGTGTTTTTCTTGATGGGCTTCAAGACAGTGGCAGGGTAGGTGGCTAATGGGATTGAGGATATAAAGGTGGAAATCACCGCATCAGAGGCAGAAGCCAAACTCAAACAGTTAAATGGGACTAAATCGGGGGGGGGGTCATCTCCATTTAAGAATATTAAAGGAACTGGCACATGAAATTGCAAGCCCATTAGCAAGAATTTTTAAGAATCTATAAACTCAGAAGCTGTACCATATGACTGGAAAATTGCCAACATAGTTCCTTTTTTTATGAAATGGGAAAAAAGCAATCTGGGTAACAAAAGCCCTGTTAGGTTGACCTTAGTAGTATGCAAGGTCATAGAAAAAAATTGAAAAAGACTATAGTTAAAGACATTGAGGTTAACAGGAACGGGGATAAAATACAACATGGCTATACAAAAGGTAGATCATGTCAGATCAACCTGATCTCTTTTTCTGAAATGATGACAAATTTTTTAGGCACAGGGAATGCAATGGATCCAATTTACCTTGATTTCAGTAAGGCATCTGATACAGTTCCACTTGGAGAATTATTTCTTCACTTGGAAAAGATGGGGATTAATATGAACATTGAAAGGCGGCTAAGGAACTGGTTAAAGGGGAGACTACAGATTGTCATATTGAAAGGTAAACTGTCAGGCTGGAGGGAGGTTACTAGTGGAGTTCCTCAGGGATCAGTTTTGGGACTAATCTTATTTAACATTTTTATTACTGATCCTGGTACAAAAAGTGGAAATGTGCTAATAATGTTTGAGGATGACACCAAGTTATTAGGTATAGCCTAATATAGAGAGGGATTGTGATATCATACAGAAAGAACTGGATAATCTTGTACACTGGAGTAATAGAAATAGGATGAAATTTTACAGTGAAAAGTGCAAGGTCATGCATTAAGAGACTAAAAACAAGAACTTTTCCTAATGTGGGAAAGCATCAACTAGAAATGACAGAGGAGGAAAAGGACCCGGGGGTACTGGGAGATCACAGGATGACTATGAGCCATCTGCGTGATGTGGCCATGAGAAAAGCTAATGTGGTCCCTGGATGTATCACACGGAGTATTTCCAGTAGAGACAGGGAGGTGTTTAGTGTTTTATGAGGTGCTGGTGAGAACTCATTTGGAATAGTTTATGCAATTCTGGTCCCCTATGCTCAAGAAAGATGAATTAAAACCGGAATAGGTGCAGAAAAGGTCTACAAGAATGAGCCAAAAACAGAAACCTGCCTTATGAGAGGAAACTCAAAGAGCTTGGCTTATTTAGCCTACCAAAAGAAGGTTGATGGGAGATAGGATTGTGCTGTATAAATACGTCAGAGAGATAAACAGCAGAGAGGGAGAGGAATTTAGTTGAGCACCCAATGTGGATACAAGAATTAAAGTTTAGACTTGAAATTAGACACAGGTTTCTACCATCACAGTGAAGTTCTGGAACAGCCTTCCACACAGAGCAATAGAGGTAAAACAACCTGGCTGGTTTCAAAACTGAGCTTGATAAATTCATAAAGGGGGTGGTATAATAGGACAGCCTAGTTTGGCAATTGACTGATCTTTGGCACCGAATGGTAGATATGCCGACAGGATGATTGAAGTGGATTCTTAATTATTACAGAGAATTCTTTCCTGGGTGTCTGACTGATAAGACTTGCCCACATGTTTGGGGTTTAACTAATCGCCATATTGGGTTCAAGAAGGAATTTTTCCCCAGAGCAGATTTGACAAGGTTCAGCAGGTGGCAGGGGGGAGTTGCCTTCCTCTGTAGCATGAGGCATGACTCAACTGCTGGTGAATTCTCTCCATCTTTAAATCTTTAACTCATGATTTGAGGACTTCCATAACTTAGTCATAGGTTAGAAGTTCATTGTAGGAGTGGGTGGATGAGGTTTCATGGCCTGCATTTTGCAAGTCGTCAAACTATATGATCACATTGGTCCTTCCTGACCTCAGAATCTATATCATTTATAAATACGTAAAGTAACACAATTCAAGGAAAAAATCTGGAAGCCAATGTTTGAATTATCATTTCACACTGCAGCAGCATGATAACCAAAACAGTTTGATAATCAGTTCTGATGATTATTTTCAGATGAAACTTTTTTTTAACTAATATTTTAGTGCCTCTAAGGAAAACAAAATTAACCATCTGAGTTTTGCTAAGCAGGTTCATAATTTTAGACACTAATAGCTTTAAGTTCAATTTGAAGAAAACTGTACAACACAAATTTGTAATATTAAGACAAATCCCAGTTGATTCAGTTACAGGACTGCCAAGCCGAAAAAGATCAAAACCCATCCCCATGTCCAAACACACACACAAAAATCAAGTTCCCTCTCCACCCCCCCCCTCAAATCACGTTGAAGTCTGTCTTTTGAGTTTTTAGATCCTCACTCATGATCTGCCCTGGTGTGTAAAGTACTTTAAAAAAAGTCAACTTTGAATACACACAAAAATTTTGACCTCTCCCTGGCTGCCGGGATGGTGCCTTCATTTTCCTTCTCTCTACTCCTAAGACAAGGGAAGTTCCATCTTTTTCCTATTACTGTTTTGACCTACCAAGAACACTTCTTTGTCTCCTGTTGCTTGGGACTTCTCTATCTGGGATCAAACACCACCATTGCCTCAACTTCCCTTTCTCCTGATTCTTGTTACCCACCCTAACTACATAGCTTCTCTTCTGCCTAGGTCCCAGCAGCACTACTTCCCCAAATCTCTCCACCACAGTACCTTCTGTCTCTACTGTGAAACCGGATATGAAGGCAGGTTAGGTTTGCGTCCTCAGCTCCAAGACTCAGAGCCAGATTAATGCAGAGGCTATAAGAGCTGAAGCTCCAAGCCCCAGCCTGAATGGAGGCTCCAGGCTTGAGCCCCTTAGGCCCCTGCAAGATCTGCCTCCGCCAACCCACTCAGCAGGGCTCGGAGGGCACTGGGAGAGCCCCTGCTGACACTAGGAAATGGGATGGGGCCCTAGGCCAAAGGCTGGGCTCCAATTTCCCACCCACCCCTGGGCCAGGTGGTCTGCCCCTACAGGCGGAGTAGGCTGACGTGTTTTCACTCAATTCCAGGGGCAAGGCCAGCTCGTGCATGTTGTGGCCTCTGGTGCAGTCCTCCACGGCCATGCACCACACTCCAGCCAAGTTGAATGGCCTCAGCCTCAGGGCTCTCCAGTATTAGCCCACCCACAAGCAGGTGGTGGAGCAGCCTGGGGCCCCTTAGTCCACTCCAGCTGAAACTAATAACACAGAGCTCTACATAGCCGTGAAAAAAATCATGGAATTGGAAGAGTATCTTGCATCATTGTGACAGCTCCTTCTACAGGCAACAAAATCCTGTGGGTCATGAACAGTTTATAAGAGCTAGAATCACTACAATACTGCCTCCCCCAGTGGCCTGGAGTCTCCACTTCCCCACCACCACCTCCAGGTTGAGGGAGCGGCCCCCCCCATCACTGTCCCCTGATAGTCCCTCACCCTCCTAACTGCCCCATATTCCTTAATACTTCATTCTTCTGCAACCCATAAATCTACGTTCTGCTTGATTCTGTTTCCCTGCTCCCACCCACCTTTCAGTGTCCCCACTGCTCCTCACTGAACATGGCTTCAGTCTCACTGAGAACAGCGAACAGGTGGCAGCCAAGCTTACTAAAGCCAACCTCACTTCCGCATGAAGACAGACCACTGGGAATGGCAGCCAACTTGGTGGTTTCAGACCCACGGACAGTAAAAGAGATAGTGGCCATTTTGAATAAAGAAAAATTCATTAGCTGGGAGCCTTGCACCATGTATTCATGAGACGGGGAAAAAACACCCCAAAAAATCACTAGAGCTTCAATAATAATCTCAAGAGCAGCCAATATTTCAGAGTAAAAAATATATATTACAACGAATCACAAGGAACAACATGGTGAAGCAACATAACCAGAGAAAAATTAATTTAATTTGATTTAAGAAAAGACTCCAACAAAAATTACTCTATATCAATACTAACTTCCATGAAAGCTAAACTGTGAACCTAACTTTTACTCTGTTACAAAGATGCAGCTGAAAGTAGATCCGTATATTACCAGAAACATCATTACATACAAGATTATTCCCAAACGCTAAAATACAAGAAGGCAGGGATATTAATTTCATAAAATGACAAACAGTCTTCAGATACAGATACAACATCAAGAACAATTCCAAACAATAAAGCAGTTTATTAAATTCTCAAAATTAACATTTTTAATTAGAATTAGTAACACACTTGCTCAGCACTGGGGCAAGGTTCACATCCCTGTCCTCATAACTGCAAAAACTACAGGTTTTAATTAGTCTAAGGAAAAGATCTATTTCCATACGAAAACACCCTAAGCACATAGTAAAAAAAAACACTAGGAAGCACAAAAATGAAATGCTTCAATTCTAGAATTTTTCACACTAATAGGATTTTACCATAATCATTAAGTGATCTCATTATGAAGTAAGGCCTGGCATACTGAATTAGAAGTACAAATCTCTGACATATTTGCACTATTACTGTACATCTATTTATTTTTGATATTTTCAAACAGCTATATTGCAATAAATTATTATTTTATACCCAACAGGAAGTGGAGTGGTTTGACACTTCACAGAAAACAAAGCAACTCCCTTCCCTAAATTGCCTGCAATCTCTATTTTAGTTGTAACAAGAAATGAGGGAGACAAAGTGGTAGACACAGGATGGGGTACAAAATGACAGAGAAAGGAGTAACAAATATTTTATGTGGTTATTCAGTTTAAACAATTTGCACATCTTGGTGGTTCTGCAAAGCATATCACAGAATTGAGATTTTTAAGGGGATGCAATTCAAGTGACTGATCCAATGTCAATGAAAATGTCAGAGGGATTTGCATCAGACTGTAAATAAAGATGATGAAGAAGAATTCTTACTTTCTAATGAACTAACTGATCACACTACTTTGATGAAGCACTTCTAAATTACACCAAAAGGTAATTAACTAAGCCAGGAAATGAAGACAAGGAAAACAATAAAGTTCAAAAAAGTCCAACCTTTGCTTTAAAATAGTTCAAATTAACCAGTAATTGATACTCACAGTTATTTGCACATCCAATATGCAGGCTCAATTTCCTGTATTATATAGCTCCACTAAAAAACCGCATGCTATTTCTTCAATCATTGAAGAAGCTTTTGAAGGCTTTCAAGGCATTTAAAATTTAAAAAATTGAATCATCACTAAATCGGTACATTTCTCTAAACACTCTAAAAGGGGGCAACTAAAATTTACAAGATTTTCATATGCTGAAAAATTAGTTCAGTGGGAGCCTATCTGAACTTATCACTGGCAAAGACAGTCAATCTTTATCAACAACTCAGGTTTAAACTAGAGACTAAACACAAAAGGCCTCCATTCTTGGTTGGCCCTTTGGCACTACTGTAATAACCATAACAGTGGAAGTCTCTACATAACAAGAATTAATTAGATGTAGTGAATGAACATTATCTTCTTCCCCCACCCAACCTCAGTGGGTCAGAAGCTGAGACACAAGAATCACTGCAAATGACAGAATGGAAAAGGCAATGAGAAAAAAAGGAAAAAAGCCATCTAAAAAGAAAGCATAGGATGCTTAATTTATAAGTTTCCATGAGGAGAACTGTATTTCAGTTCTTCCCCATTAGAAAACTGTGTTTACATGAAAATAGCTACATTTATTCTGAAGAAAAATATTTCCACAAAATTTAGAGAAAGTAAATTAGGTTGTTTTGGAGTGATTTTTTTTTTTTAAACCAGTCTCAAATTTTCACTTTAGTTTTGCATTTTGTTAACTGCTCCTAGCTCCAAGATTAGTATTTATGCTGAAATAGCATTCAAAGGCACCAATCAGAAATGGAACTACTGGACTGGGTGCTGTACCAACTTCTGATCTGAAGAATTTACAATCTAACTTCAGGCATGAGTAAACAAGCTGGAAAGAGACAGAATAACTCATAGAAATTATTGAGCCATCTATGCCACTGATCAACTGCCACTAGAAAGCCAATGAAAAGATTCTCACTTCCTTCAGTGGGAGTTCAGTAAGACTCTAAAAGCACAATTTGATGGTTAGGAGCCCTTCACAAGTACTGAAAATTTTTTTAGTCAATACCCTGTTGTGATGGAAGATACTCCTATATTTACACCTACACCCTACCATGATTATCCTTCTAAAACATATGCCCTGTAAAGAATCACTTGAAAATACGCTGGGCTGTATTGTCCTGATAAAATGTGAGTGGTACTGTATCTAAAATTATTAACACATATTCCAAATGCCACCACCCTGCCCAAGCAGAAGTCTAAATTGCTTGCCTTAATTTGCATTTAAATAGTAAACAGAGTCATTAAGGAGGAAGGAAAACAAAGGACACTCAAAACAGCTGGAAAAAAAACAATAGAGAACATCCTTCCAGTTCCTAGTTCTCAGCTGGAAATGGTTTTTCAAGGAGGTAAACTATAAAACGAAAGGGTAGTCAGGCCCCCACCCTCCCTGTCTGCCTTCAGACACAAAGTGGGATTTTCTCCCACAAAAGCTCATGAGATAAATAAATTTGTTCATCTTTTAAGTGCCACCAGACTTCGTTTGTTTTGCTGAACTAAAAATGGAATCTGACCCGAGAAGTTTGTTCAGAAAACTCATTGGAAGTATATGGTGAAAAATTCTGTCTGAATCTAATATTGTTTGTTAAATTAGGCACTAGTATGAGAGTTTTAGCTTTATTTTTTGTGTAAGCATTTCTGATTTGCCTCCTTACTTGTACTCACAAAACCTCTCTTTGTAGTTAATATCCTTGCTTTATTGTTTTATCTAATCCAGTATGCTTAAGCTGAAGTGTCCAGATAACTCTATTTAAAATAATAAACTGGCATATTACTCTCAAAGAAATAACAGACAATGTATTTGTACTGTCCAGTGTGAGAGGTGGATTTTTCCACCCCTCTTTGCATTTTCTTTTGCTGTGGCCAAACTTCAGCTTGTCTTATGGAATGTGGCCTGTTAGGCCTCTACAATTAGATGGTGTTATCTCTTGACAGCAGGGAGTAATGGCCTTCAAGAAGAGTTATTGTCAGTATCCAAGCTGAGTGGGACCAGACCTGAAGAAAGTGATAAAATAAACTATACATTACAGCTGCAAAACTTATGAGTTATAGCTGAAAGACTTATGAGTTCCTCTGCTGACCAGACCAGTGTCAGTAAGTTTCTATGACACCAAGTGATATGCTAATTTTCGGGGGTCCAAGGCATAAAGCCGGGGTTCTGGCTTAGGCATGTTGGAGAAGCGATGGGCCAGCAGCCTGTCATGTTGCCAGGGGATCTGGCCACCCCCTAGGCATCTCCCCACTCTTCACAAGGAAGAGTGTTAAACCCCTTGACTGATCACCAAGGGAGTCTGCAGTTTTTTTCTTTTGGCAGATCTTTTTCTTTTTCTTTTGCTTTTTGAATTCGTTTACTAAGTTTTCAATTTTCACCTGTTCACTCTGGAGTGAGGGCCATAGCTCACATCCAAAGGGGGTGGCAGGGGGTGTTCAACCACTGCAGCTGGTCGCGGTGGGCTCTGATTTCTAAGGCCATAGATAGGAGCCCGAAGGCTGTCCTGTGAAGCGCTTGGTCGAGCCACTTTAACACCGGTCCAGCCAAGTGCCATGGAGCTTGCAGATGGTAGACGCCAGACCGGTGGGCTGCTGAGTTGGAGGCAACAGATAGGAGCCCGAAGGCTGTCCTGCTGGTTCGCAGCCAGAGCCGTCTTAACACCAGGCTGTTCTATCACATTTTGCTATTTTTCTCTTAAAGAAACGGGTCTGCTGTCTGTCACTCCGGAGATAACATCCAGATGTGGTAAATATACTCTGGTCAAATTTGGGATTTAAATTGGGAAATGCTTTTTGGGGATGTGTATATGTATTATTACTGCTCTGAACCTATTAACCTCACAGATCAGAATGAAGCTGGTGTTCCACAATCAAATTGGGAAACAGCAGTGTAAAAGAGTGTGATGAAAAAATAAATCCACTTGTGTTCCCCGCCAGGTACCCCAGCTGACCTTTGTAACTCGTAGCCGCAAACAGCCCATGGCTAGCTTCACTGGGCAGTGATCCATGGTGTCTGGAGAGCCAGGGGGAGAAGCAAGGTGTTCGTGCTGTCCTGGGCTGTGTATGATGTTTTAGTGTGATGTTTCAGTGTGTGTATGTGGTAAATAGCAAAGCTCTTTTTGCCTGCAGATTGTGTGTTCTATCTCTGTCTCTTATAAACCCCCCTCTGTTAAATTATATCAATCAGGATTGGAATTGGGGGGTTTAATTCAGGGTTAGGCACACGAATGGGGATAAATGTTATAGTAATATTTGTGCTCTATTTTCTGTTTATTGAATAGACAATTAATTTGTACTTAGAAGATCTTTAAAAAAATAGAGTTCTAAAACCACAGTTTGTATGAGATTTGTTAAGTGTAATTTAATAGGAATTGCAAGTTTTAATTTTTGTAACAGGAATATTAGTAATTGAATAATGTTAACCTGTTATTTAACCTTTTTTTTTCTCTTCTTTTTTGTAATTTTATTTATCTCAATAAAAGTCACATAGAAAGTAGTTAACCCAAAAAGTTGTGGTTTGGTCTCTTGCCTCTCAATTGGAACTCCTTCTTGCAGTGTGGGAATCGTGTCCCCTACACCCACTCCCCCACAACATCCAGGAGGGAACTGGACAGAACAAGACATACATTTCTGGAGTAAGGTCTAGGACTGGCTATGTCTTCAAATGACTCTGCAGTATAATCAAGGCTGGTGAAAGCCAGGGTGTAATCAGCAAGTTGCAGTTATGCATCCACACTAAGCTCTAGTCTATGCTTGCTGCAGTTTTCAGCGGCAGTCAACTAGAGACATGCAAGATACATAAAATCCCTTGTATATCTCCCAATGACTTATTAACAAGTCCCTACACACTTCGCTAAGTCGCCCAGAAATGCCTTCTCATCAGATTACTGCAACTCCACTTCTGTGGCTGGCATTGTTAAGGCAACTTCCAGATCGATTGAGTGTGTGTACACAGACAACTCAGTCGAACCCAGAAGATCACACTGATGGTTTTGATTCTGTCACCATAAGCATAGAATAAGCTTAAGGTTATAGCTTATGAGTTAGACAGTTATTTGGGAGTGGTCAGCTGCAAGCACTTGAGTAAGGCACTATAAGACGTGCAGAGTTGTAGGGCATGGGTGACACAGACCCCCACTAGTATGGTTTGTGCCCTGGTAGACAACACTTAGTCATTATTGGCTGCCTTATGTTTCGTATGCAACTTCAAAAGACGGGTCCTGAGAAGGAATTTGGCTTGGTAAGACCCCTTTAAATGCAGTGTAATTAAATCTCCTCTAAAACTCAGACATAAAACATGTTTGAAAAAAACTGGTTGCAATTAAGCAAATTTACAAATTTTTTTTGTTAACGGTTATAGGATTTTTGTGGAGAAATATAATTAATTTTGCCCATATGAAAAAGAATTCTCATCAGATAAAAAAAAAACAAACCTATTTCAATACAACAGTCATAGCTCATATCCCATAGTAAGTATTCTCTCTTTCATTAATACCTAAAAACATAAGAACTATCCCTCAATTTATTAGTATTGGTAAGAAGAGTTGGTTTAATTTTAAGGTGCTCAGTATACAAAATTCCCATCAATGCCCTTGCAAATCAGGCCTACTATGTTGATGTTTTTTATGGGAGCAATGTAATATTTGCAAGATTGACTTTAAGTTCTATAAGTGCTTGGCTTTTGTTTAAGGACATACGATTGTCATTTAGCAACCAAATGCAAGATGAGCACTAATCTAAATATTCGGAGACCCAGGATCAGTCCCATATTATCCGACAGGCTTCCATTGTGAATTTGGGCAAGTCACTTAGAGTCTCTGCACTTCAGTTCCCTATCTGTTGGGGGGGGGGGAAGAAACAGGACTTGCCTATCCCACAAGAGTGTTGAGGGGGTAAGTAAACTAAGACCATGAGGTGCTCTGACACTGCAGTAACGGGGGACCATTTTAATGTCTTGAACGGATATTCCTCTTTAAGTTGGTGCTACCTTTATTATGCCTTTCTATTTCATTGTTTCTTAGCATTCCTGTAGCAGAATATGCTTCCCTAATACTCTTACTTCTTTTATTTATTGGCTTAGAAGAGATTGTATTTTCTTAAATTCCCAGACTCCTCCAAATTCTCCCCTCCCTCCATACTTTCCTAAAGCTCACTACTATGCTGGAGTTACCTCTATCCTCTATCATTGGGTAATATGCCAGCTGTACGCATGCTCTACTTTTAATTCTGATTTAGATTAATATTTTCTAATTCTTGCTTCCTTATACAGTCAGTGCCTGAAAAATGTTTGTTTTTTCCTTGTGACAGTTTGTTTTGCATTAATCCTTTGTATATATTGTATCATCAGTTCCCAAAGCAACCTAGACCACCTTGGTAAATGACCTTTTCAACATACTGGATCATCAAATGTAACAGGGAGCGGAGTAAAAAACCTTCAGCACTATGGCAGAAGTGAAGCATGTTTTGTATCTGCATGTGTGTAATAATTACCCCTTTTTTCTTTAACATAATAAATGAAATGTTGCTCTACTCAGCAGATTCACCATGAATTGTTTGGAAACAAGTCATTTGATTTCCATGGTTTTGACAAGCTAAAGTGCTTATTTATTGTTTTCAGATTTAGAGTATGTATGAGACACAGAGGACATTCTGCTATGAAAATGTTATGCTAAAACACTAGAATTTAACAAACTAATATTCCATCATCTTACAATAAAGCAACTTTTAAGTATACATAAATATTAGGCTAGTATGTATATCATAGCATCCTTCTGCCTCTTGGCTTTAGACTAATATTAAACTTCAAAACCACTGTCTCTAATGTGCAAGCATTTCTTTGTCATATTAGAGAAAACAGAGACTGAGATGGAATAACCCAGCTACAGGAGATGGAACAGCCCAGTACTTTAAATCTACTTCTGACAGTTTTTACATAATGCAGTATATGGAAGATGTAGGACTTTATTCATTTTATTTTTGCCCATAATGCAGGCATCTTGGAAAGACTGAACCTTCCTTTTAGACATACAAAAATGTGACAATAATCAGAGTCAAAAAGGAGTCAGTAGCAAACCACTGCAAAAACAAAATAATACTTCTGCATAAACAAATCTTACAACAAAGGAATATTCCACTTTCTAACCCACTCTTGTTTTATACCAATAAGAAACTGTAGAAGCACATAAAACGAAACAAACAAACAAAAAAACACACACAAAAAAAAAAAAACCTGTCAAAGCCAACTGTTTTAAAAAAAAGGATTTTATGTTACTAATTCATCTATGGCAATTACATAATGTTTTAAATAAACTGTATTTGCCAAAACATCAAACTAAGTGTATTTTGCATTAATACAAGAAAAAAAACAATTTAATCCATCCAGATTAAAAGTACCCTGTCCAATATCCTGTAGAACAAAATACCCAATTTAAAATGTGTCAGTTTTCCAAATCATTCATCTGAAATTGCATCTCTTGTCACGTACTCAAGAAACAGAGTATACTGTTATTGAACATCCAGCAAGTACAATTATGCAAGCCATTTACGTGACAAAGCAGTAAAACTGCTTTTACTATTTATTCGTAGTGTAATTTCAGAAGTAACTTCTATCTCTCAAGCTTTTTTTCCCCCCATACATCTGATGAACTAGGATTATACCAACAAAAGCTCATGCAATAAATACATATGTTAGTCTTTAAAAGTGCCACGGGATTCCTTGTTTTTTTCTGTCTCCCATGTATTCAACTGAAAATTCAATACCTCTAACATGAGCATACCTTTAGTTGTGATCTAGTCAAATCCACAAGCTAAGCAAGATCAGGTGTGTTCACCAGTGTACAAACTGCTACCCATGAACGCCTACATTGCACAATGGCTCCAAAATAGCATTCATTCCTCATAAAGCTAATTTGCACAAGAAAATAAAGAATAAAGTAAGGTATGACGATAATGCAAATGAATTATTTATTAACTCTGTGTATCAATCCACTATATTAAAAAAATTCAGAATAAGGAATTCTTACTCTACAATAAGTGTATCCACACATGGAGTTAATCAGGAATAAATATCCTGCAATAACATCATGTAGACAAGCCTTTAGGTCACTACCAAACCAATTGCTTAGCAGGAGTTTCAGTTTTCAGATGGATGCGAAGAGATTATTTATTGACCATTTATTAGCAGTAAAATATCACTGGACTTTTCTTCAGGAGAATATTAAGTGACTGTAGGAAGGCACTCCTTCACATCCAGGTTATAAGCAATGGACAAACCCCATGCTGGTGTACTACAATTTGGTTCTGTTCATTTGTGGCGATAAAGATTGATGCCTACTCAAAAATCTTTGTTGATTACTACTGCCTTGCTTCCACTAAGTCACTGCACCATCTTGCACGCAAGCATCTTAGTAATTTAATTACTTTCTTATAGCTTTCCCAATAAGCACTTACCATTAAAAAGCGTAAAGAATAAAGTTTAGTGTATGGATTCTGCAATACCACCAGTACGGACAAAAAGCTATAGTAAGGAGTTATGAAAAGAACAACACACAAAGGGAGACTTTTATAGTCAAAATGGCATCTCATCTCATCTTCTGTTTCTCTTCCTGCTTTCACTATAGAATCATTTGACAAATACATCTACTTAAGATCAATATTTTACTTACTGGTCTGTATTTTTAGGCCTCTTCAGTATCCTGAAGAGAAGTACAGAACAATGCAATAACAAGCATCATAATTATAAGATAGGAACCCTCCTGAAATCTGTTCAATACAAAGTCTCCAAAGACGATCCCCATAAATTTAACACTGCTGATGCAACTATCCTTGTTTGAAAGCAGTAATAGTAAAAATCATTACCAGGAAAAAAATGTGCATTTCTAACTAAAACTTGAAGGCCATCCTAGATTTAGACTAAGCTCACGTTTTTAATCACAAAAGGTTATGAAAATAATTATCATGCACCAGTTAGCAAGGAACAGGAAATAAGAATCATGATATTCCACTACCTAATAATGAAGAATATGAATAGGTACCAATTTCCGCTTCCCTATTTTATTAAATAACTTAAATAATCAAACTGTTTCTAAGCAAAGGAATGTGAAAATAATTTTCTTTTTAGCTATTCAACTATTTTATTGGCAGCCACTATTGTTCACTTCAAGTGACATTTCATTTAGTTTTAACGTGTTAACTGAAATCAGTGTTTTAATTCTCATTTCTAGTATGTACAGTACCTGCCCTAAAGAGGCAACTCAAAATTACAGTGTTTAATTTACCACAGTACTAAAGGAAGCCACCATAAAAGCACAAACAGAAACCTCAAAATTCCCATCACAGATACACAGAAAATATATGGAGAGAAATTAACTTAATTCAGGCAATTAATTACAAAACAATTTCTTACGTGCATTAAGAAAGTGATCCCATCTAAATATAGCTTTTATTATGCTAACTCAGAATATCAAGGCTATATCAATTAACACTATTCGTTGTCTAGGTCAGTTGAAAACATTTTCACTCATTCTTATTAGTTACATTTAGTTAAGTCACAGCAAAGTTTTCAAATACAACCTATTAAATCAATAGTCATGCAAACTCAGTTAACAGAGGCTTATCTAGAATAATCTGATTTTAAATCCTATGCATTAATTGTTAGAACCATGAAAATTTAAAGGAAATATACAGAGCTTGAAAAAAATCACTTTTTTAGAAATTAAGTCCAAAGAGCTACCAAAAAGGAACAAGAAACCTCACGCCCTCTCCAAATAATTATCTTCTCAAGTTTGTATCAACAAATAAAGAAATTAATTTTAAATATTCCAGGCCAGATCCCTGGCCCCAGGACAGTATAAAGGGGAAGCCTGGAACAATGCAGCTGAGGAAAATCCCTGTGGAGGCACAAAGCTTTATGCCAACCATTCCCTTTTGGCTAAGTGAGCAAGGCAGGGGCCAGCTGGGTTCAGGAAAGAACAGAAAGCTTGTGCAAAATGTGCTTTGCTGATCTCCAGTCAACAGAAAGATTCTCAGGGAAATTTCTACTGGAGACCGGTTCAACCAGTCCTGCCATCCACTGGATAAAGGAAGGAGTAAAAGGAGCACTTAAACCATTGACATAGCAGGCACAGAGTGAGGTTGGCCCATCTGAGGATTATTTATCTAGAAAGTTACATTCAGAAATCATCATAAGATCATAAGATGATCAGAGCTAAAATTATACTCTCAGTTACACTAGTGTAAACCATGATGCCAACACAGAGAATGATGACGTAAACACATAACACAGATTCTTGCCTTTCCCTGGATGCAAGGATGAGCAGAGGGTTACCTGTGTCCTATAGTATTGAGGAAAGATACCACAGCAAATCAAATCCTGACCAGACCCAGGAAGCTGGTTCTATGGTGCTCTAGCATTTGTAGGGAGCAGGTAAAAGGGTAGTAAAGAGTCTGCACTGGTGAAAGAAACTTGGAAGGCTCTGCTCCACCTCTTTTTCTTTAGATTAGTAGACCATTATAGCTGGTGAAAACTCTGGCCTGGTTCCATTCTTTTGTGTGGATGTGCTGTGGAAAGGAGTTGTGCCTCAGACTGTAACGTTTGAAATACAATAAAAATACTATTTTGCCCATTGAAAACACTGGTCATATCTCCGAATCGGGCAATTAAATTTTGATTACAAGCATAGCTAAATAAAAATATGTCATGTGGCAAATGGGGTACACTCAGTTACTGTGAGTCCATGCTTCCTCCCCTGGCAGTCAAACAGGGTATGGCACTCCCCATCTCAAAATTTCACAAAGATGGCTCCCTGCTACAAACTGCCATGGGGTCACTGGGCCTACAAGCCCTTAGGCCCGCCTGGACAGGCTTGTTCCTGCTGCCAATACCTTTCTGGTCTCAGCAGCAACAACCATGGGTTAGTTTAGTCTGGCTCAGCTTGTTTCACTCTGATAATGTAAATAACTCGTTGCCCAAAACTCCACTCCGAACTCCACACTGCCTGGCTGCAAGCAAGGCTTTTTATCTGGTGTAGCCAATTACCCTCATGGGCCTCAGGTGCCCTAATTAACCTGGTGTAACCCTGTCCCAGTTACCCAGGAAACAGGGATTTGCTGATCCTGGGGCTAATGCATCTGTCTCCCACCATCCTCATATAGCCATCAGGCCTGGCTCTGTCACAGTAATATTTCAAATGGAGAGCAACTCTAGAGACATTTGTGATGACAAAAACAACCTTCCTGACCTTAATCAGAAAATAATCAAATCAACTACATGCACAAATCCAGAAAGGAAACAAAAAAGGGGCAACTGAGACACCTGACTAAGGCAGGAGTCTCAAACTCAAATCACCACGAGGTCTGCATGAGGACTAGTAAAGGGCCACGCAAGGAATAGTATGTTAGCCCGAAAGCCACATCACTGAAACCTTTTCATACAATGATATTGCAAATATCAGCAATGACAGTGTCGTTGCAGGACTCAGCAAAAAGCTTCAGGGCCACATGCAGTCAAGACCCTTGCTCTAAGGCGCCAATCAAACAAACAGGAATTGTTGTGTGCCAGGGATTATCTCAGCCATGCCCATTTCCTTCTGCGAAGCCCACAGTGCCAGTCGCTGGCAGCTCATCAGGTGCACCATGATTAACATTAGAGCAGCAGGCACTTCAATTACTACGTTTTGACATTTGGTGATCCCAATGTGCAATCCCCAACTTCCTTTAATACTACCCTGTCTCTATACCCTTTCCTCCCAAATACTAGGGAATCTTCCCATTGTCAAAGAAAAAAGCAGCATCAAAATCACCTGTAGTAGATTCACCGCAGTGGCTTCTGCTGAGCATCACTGTCGAGCGGATTCATCTCAAGGTAACAAAGGTATTTTATTAAGTACTCTTTTATAGTTCAGGACGAGACCTACCTGTGTGGCACTTGATCCCATATCTGCCTACGGTAGGGTTCTTGCACCTTCCCCTAGGCCATATCTGATATATTAGCATAATACGGGGTTTGCATAGCTGCAGTATATAAGGGTTCTGAGAACCAACACTACAGCAAAGGGAGAAAGGAAAGGAAAAAACTTTTAGTTTCAACCACTATCCAATCTTGCCCAAGAAACATGAGCTAGGGCCTCAGGAACTACACTGTTGCTAGAGAATAGCCTAGGATCTGAGGGCTATTTTATAACAACAGTCTAGTATCTGAGACCTTCGTTCATGTTTCTTGGGCAAGATTAGGCAGAGTATGGTAAGCCACATTGTCTTCTGTACCTAAGAGAGAATGCCTAGTTCTAATGTCAACACAAACATAAGAAAGGCAAAACTACATTTGACCTCTAGGTAAATGTACTTTATAAAACAAAGTAACATTTGCAGTGACACAAATAAACATACATACATCAGGTGCATTTAAGAATACAGCTAGACAAACCTTTTACTAGTTGCATTAAGTATTAACTATGTTCAAAGTAAAACACAATATTGGGCATATTATACAAGTTCAGACTGCATCAGCTGCCTAATTATTGCTTGTCATAGCAATGAAAAAAATGTATTTTTAAAGTCACACTGTCATACAATTCAAATGCAAAGCCAACACATTTTTCTTTGAAACACCTACCTTCACCACAACGGTTTGATCAGAGACACTACTCATCATCTCATTGATAGACTTAAACAGCTGCAGCAAAGATTCCATGAAGTCTGCTTCTCCTTTGTTCTCATAAAGTCTGAGAAACAAATGATTGCTTGTGTAATATAAGCACAAACCACATGGTGGAAAAATAATCTAGCAATATTGTATAAAACAGTGCAAGTTGTTTCCAGAATGGTCACTTTTGGTTCAAATGACGATGCTTTGAATTACAGGTAACATTAATAAAAACAAGGGTTCTTAAAAGTCCAAAAATTTTATCAGTCAAATAGGACTGTTTTTCCATAGAATGGAAACAAAGAGAGACCAAGCTGAGCTAACCGCAAGGATGTTCATTCAAGTCACAAATCTAAAATGAATGATTCCTAATTTAAAGCTTCCCCTGGTGCAACCTCAAATTGGTAGAGATCTAATACCAATTCCTAAATCACTGAGTTACTACCAATCCCTCTCATTAACACCCAACTCCACTTAGCAGCAAAATAATGGGCTAGATTAACTCTTTCGCTCAGCACTGGAGTAAGTGTGAGAGTAGAAAGAGCATGCCAGGAAGCCAGTTTTGGCTCCCCAATTCTCAGGACCAGAACTAACTTACTTTACAAATAACATTAGTCATCTTTTAAATTCTGCCATTGTCTTAAGATCCTTAGTAGACCCTATGCCAGGAGAATTGTGGTGGCAACCCCCTTTCCAGCACCCGCAACCGCTTTACATAGGAGGAGAGCAGTGCTGTAGTAATTTGGATAGAATATATAGGCTGTAGGTGTTAATATTACTCATTTGCTGTCTAAAATTGAGCAGTGTTAAACACGATTTGGTATAAACAGTATTTAGCCTGCTTAGTACTATGGTAAACACACCATTAAACACCCCCTAAAATTTTTATTAAAAATAAAACAAAGAAAGAAGAGCAGTTAATATTCAATATGTGAAGTATGATAAAGCATTTAACATCATTCCTTGTTCCTTTTTCTTTAAACAGAAAGAGTTTTTCAAAGAAAAACCCCTTTGTCTGATTCTCCTTTAGATTATATTAAAAATGGCAGCAATTCGGGGGGGGGGGGAGGCTGAGATAGCTGAGATAGGTTGGTATAATTCTGCTCCTGTTAAACTTTGATTTGATTTTAGGTGGTAGATGGGATTCAGCTGTAGCTGACAGATGGTGCAATGTTATACTGGTCTTGCTTTATTTTTGGTTTGGCTGTTTGGTCAGGACATTTTTGAGGATTAGGGAAAAAAGATCTGGGGGTCTCAGAAGATGGTGAGAGTAGCAGCCATAATAGTAAAGGGTGCTCCACTATTCCCCATGTGGTTTTATAATGGTTTTCTTCAAGGACTTAAAGTGATGTGTGAATATTTTATTCCCTTGTTATTTTATCTTTTAATGAGGTTTGATATCTGACATTAATTCTGGTTAATTTATTTTGGGGGCTACAGTTTATTTGCTCAGGATGATTTTAATACAATTTTTGAGCATATTAGAAAACCATAATTAAGAAGGTGGACTGTACATAAGGAGAGAGTGAGACAGAAGGCCAGTGAACCACAACATCCTGATCAAGTCTAAATTGTGGCATGCAGAGAAATGGATGTGGGAAGCACCACTCAGCTTTTCATTGGCTATGGACTTATTTGAGACATTTAGTATTTGGTCTCTTTCTTCATCTTGCTACTTTCTGTTTCTATAGGCACTGCAGTGCCCCTTTATCACACATCAGTATGACCTGTCAGAGCAGCTATAGATATTTGTGCACTTCCCTTCTATTTTCCTCTACTTTGCCCACTGATTAAGCCAGGGGTCTCAAACATGTGGCCCATGGGCTGCATGTGGCCCCTAAAGCTGTTTCCTGCAATGACAATTTTGTTACCAATATTTGCAATATTGTTGTATGAAAAGGTTTCAATGGTGTGGCCCTCACACTAACATGCTAGTCCTCATGCAGCCCTCGTGGTAATTTGAGTTTGAGACCCCTGGATTAAGCTAAGTCAGAAAAGAGACATCTAACTTCAGTATATGATTCTACTTTTCCAAAGGCCAGGGGAACATTCTAGGTTAGCCATTTTACATATTCACACCTGCTTTCTTGAATACACTGTGGACCATTTAGATTATAAATTCCAAATAAAGACTAGGTATATGAAAAGTTGTATATGAAAAAGATGAGGATGTTCTTGCTTGTCAAGCTAAAAACAAGTTACTTTTAGCACACAATGCATATTCCTTGGGAGCTATAAATACAAAAATATTAAAAGATACAAAAGCTACATACTAGGAAAAATGGGGGGAAAACAGTAATTGAACTGTATTATTTTGCTGCAAGAACTTTGCTTCTCAACTGCCCTAAAATTGTAGGCTATGCAGCACAACTTAGTATATTCCTAAACTGTAATTTTAATAAGGCATTACAAGGACCCCCTGAACAATTTACAGTTGATGGTACTACTAAAGAAAAAAAAAAACCTATAAAGCTTGATGCTCAGTATCCATAAAGATATCATATTGTAACACGAAGCTGGTTACACCAGGATATATAAATCTTCTTGCTTCAGTAAGTCCTAAGAACATGCAGCTCCCAAAAATTCAGTCAGACCAGGGCCTATACACTTATCTGAGCCGACAGCTGGGCTTGTCATATGGAGGGTGTCAAAGTGTGTATGTTTGTTGACCCAATCAGCATGCTCAATAACAACATATTTGATTTATTTAAAAGTTATCATTTGAAATAGCAATGCCTTTTTAAGAAGCTTTTCCTTTAGAATACTGGCAACTTGTTTTTTAAGTGTTTACACAAACACTGGCCCTGAAACCATTTCTTTTAAGGGCAGCACCTTGTGCCATGGTCCTAATAGTTCTAATTATCAGCACATATGGGTTTCAGCTTTACAGAAGAGAATCAATTGTTGTATCATTTCAATTTAGTAGCTTCTCTGATTAAACCCGTAGCATTAAGAGTTGTGATTTCCCAGTGCTGGTGCAATTTGAATTTGTGCTTAGCACCACAAAATCCAACAGCAAACACCAAAGGATCATTTTTCTGTAAATCTCAACTGCAGTGAGAGATCATTATTTTTTTTCTTATAAAATGATCTGTAGAACCAGAAACAGCATAAATGACAGTACCTTATGAATCTCGCAACAAGATTATTGAAAGAAACTACTTTACTATTATTTAATTGATAGAAAACTTTGTGACATTAAATTCAGAACTCTGCATAATTCCCTTATGATCACCTTGTTATATCCTATAAGAAATAGCACAAGGCTTAAGTCAAGTCAAGCACTTGATTATTTATTGGTTTGTATATCTGGTATATGAAATTTCATGGTAACTTTCAATTTGCTGGGAAAGTGGTTATTTATACTAGTTTTACTGGAGAATATTGATTTCTGACTTGGCAACAAAGTTAGCTATGCAGGTCATAAATCACAGAAATTTACACAAACTGGAAAACAGCCTGCCAGAGCATCCCAAATTCTCCCCTACCATATTAAAAGCCACAGGAGGAGTTTTTACAAAGAAATCCCCTCAAGGATTCTCTCATGGGGATGTGCCACATCATTGTATTGGGGAAAGGAGAGTGAAAAGGGTTTTCTACCCCCTGTAGTGGGGAGGGGGGAACCAGCCCCAAACCTCACAGATTCCTTTAATACCTGTTAGAGACCACAGTCATCCACATTTACTCTGGCTCACAATGACTGCTCTCTGCTCCTTCGGCCACGCGACTCACTAGAGCCTCTTGAGTGATGTGGGGGATTCTCTGTGACAAAGCTAAATTTTTGTCATAATTCGCTTTAGGTTTGAGGGGAGATTTTCTACCCTCTCCTGTCCCCCTCCATGCTCTCTCCCATCTATGAAGGACATGGAAAAGCACAAAGCTATTTGCAGGGTGCTGGGAAGGGGACTGTTCTGCAGAGGCCCCAGTGTTGCTTCATAGTTGCAGACCACTATGATATCAAAAGTAATTTAAATAATCCATTTTAATCATAATTTAAAAATCAGTGAACAAGAAACTTGATTTAAACCAAATATTTTATTCTTGTGGTTTATATGTATTTTTATTTCCCTAAATAAAGGTTCAGTCTCATTGACTGATATAATTTGATACAACTTTTTGCTCTTCAGGAATATGCACTATATCTACACACACATATTTAAGGTAATTTTAGATCTTCAAATAAGCTTATTCAAATTCTTAATTTTTAATCTTATTATCCTAGAAATGGTGAATGGCACATTTCTTATTTACTAGATTAACTTATTCCTTGTGATTTATTCACCAAACCACATTTGATTAGAACCTGGAATTCAATCAAAATATACAAAAACACCATTTGTTTTCAATTAATTATGTAGAACTACCTCAAATGTGCTAGATAGATGAGAAGAAATGCTTATCAAAACCTGTTTTACATTTAAAATTATCTAACTTTTTAAACAAATAAATTGTTATCCATAGCTAGTCAAGAGTTTAGAAATAGTCTATCTCGCCATCTGAGACCTCATTTTATTCATTGACTGGAAGAAGAAATCAGGCTTTTTCACTTCTTCAATTCCTAATCAATTAATCTCTCAACTTTGACTTAACTAGTCACTGAATTGAAATAAAGAAGGGTTTTTTGTTCTTGTTTTTGTTTTTCCCTGCAGCTGGAGGAAAAACCACTACTATCACAGAGGCACTTCAATGAACTCTGGTTCCAGGTGTTCAGCCTGCGAATTCCACCAGTTCATTGACTGGGCTTTCTTTAAAACTTCAGCAGTAAATACACTGCTTGAATATTACTAATTTTTTTACTTAAATGATCATAAAAGATTACAGTAAGTTTAAGTCTTCAAAGTATAATAATTTCAAATACATTTTTTCAAGCACAACATATTTATTTCAAACATTAAAAAATCCATTTTTATGAGTTCATTGATTTTTAACAATCCCCAACAACGTGGCCCAGAGAAGATTCCTTCTGCCTTCCTCCAACATATCTTCCAGCTAGTTCCAGTAATCTGAGTTGAGGCACTAGCAAAGGTCAGTCTTGGGCCAGGGATAGTTATTGAGCTGCATTCCATTAGTAGCATTAATATTTTGATAATTAATATTTTGATACCACTGCCAAAGTCATTTTCACAGACTTCCAGAGGCATATACAGTACTTGTTTCAAGCTACTGTATCACAAAATAAGGACACCACTATGTATCACAGTGCGATTTTGGATTCTTAGCTTTTCAAGATATATTAGGTATATCATTTTTGTATTCTCCTTCTGTATAGTTTGATTTAAAACTATAGAAGCGGAGCCATGAGAATGAAAGAAATTAAATACCAATAAATTTAAGACACTCAAAACATTTCTAAAATAGTGCTGATGACATAATATATGCAGAATTCACAGCAATGTGGAATGGTTTATAATTTGTATTGGAATTCTTTGGAAGATCAGCATAACGCATTGTCTTTTAAGTTATAGAGCCATTCAAAACCCATGTTAATAAAGTTATTATACTTCATTACAACATCAAATACTTTAATTATAACAAGAATAACTGCCACACATAACGTCGGCTTCTCACTTCAATCTTCTGTTTTCAATCCCTTACAACGTTCAAAAAATGATGAGTGACAATGGAAGTGCTAACATGCCCTTTCTAAACTGAGGTATCACTGCCTCTGCAAGGTCCAAGCTTAAATATACACACATATATTTATAATTTATATTTGCCAGACTTGGTACAAGGCAGTTTGGAGAGGGATGCTGAACTCGTCACCAGAGTAGTTATGGTTTGATAGCTTGAATGGGAGTATTACAAGCCATAAAACCAGTAGCAGAGAGATCACAAAATAAACAGCAGCAATGTGTCCATAAAACCATCATACTTCACAAGGTCTTAACTCCTTAAATCTTATTTCTTCTGTCTAATGCTTAAGTTACATTTTCTTATACCTTAGGAATAAAGCCAAATTTCTGCAGCATAAACAAGTGCTTTAGGAAGAAATAAACATTCCATTTACTGCACACTACTCTGTTTTAAACAGCCAGTGTCCTTATGAAAAATGTTTCATTTTATACTCGCCAACAAGCGACCACAATATTTACAGTAAATACAAGAAGGCAAAAACTCATCACAAACTTCTCTAATATCAATAATAGTTTTAAAAAAAGAAAAATCATACTTGGGAAAGGAAAAATAGAAACCTTACAGGTATTTTTTTTAAAATTTTTAATACTTACTGATTGAACAATATTCTGGACCGCACTATAAATTTGAAGATATATTCTAGAGCTTTCATAGCTTTAAAAAGTTGATCAGTTACACCAGGTTTCTCAACATTATCCACGTAAGTTCTTAAAACTTTGGTTAACTTTCTATTAAAAAACAAAATAAGGATTACTTGTACTGTAACTTTTGCCATCTGAAGAATTAAGGAAAAAATCATTAATAGCTAGTGTAGGTAACACTCCAGCATTTTACTACGTGACAATAAGGATTTTACATTCAATTCTCGCCCTTGCCAGTGACTAGCCATGACTTTGGGGGAACTCCCTTAACCGCTCTGCTACACACTTTGCCTACCTACAAAATGAACATACCATCATTTATGTCATAAGAGAATTCTGAGACTTAATATTTATTAAGATCTTTGACTCTTGATATGTTCAGGTGAAAGATGCTATGCAAATACAAAGAATTATCATAAATATTTGTGAGTAGATTTCCAAATTTAATTATGACCGAAAACAGTAGCATTTAACAGTTAGGACCCATCACGTTCATGTATGGATTTCCTATGAACAGTGGAAAAGTAAAACTTCCCCTTCCAAAATTATATACACTACTAGTGAATATTAAAAAAAAGGCTTCATCTCCAATTTCAGGATTTTAAAAAATATGTTTCTATGAACTAACAAAATTATTACTTCTAAAGCCTCACTTTCTGTGACTGGAAAACACTTTTTTAACTGGAATACAGACAATTCCCAGTTTCAAAATCACCATCTTAAATATAATGTATTCATTTTATTTTAAAACGTACGAGTGGTATTTTTTAAATGCTTAATGTTTAGGGGCAAACATGCTCTTGAATAACCCTCTGAAGCTAATGGGTGTGATTGAGGATGTTATTTTGTCTATTACATTAGCGAACAGAGTTCAAACATTTTCTTTACAGTTACTACATAAAGGTAAGAATGCTACCAAACTTGAGTCTGGGGAAGAGAAAGTTGCCAAGCAAGGCTATCCATTACCTTTTTTCTATCCAACAAGAACAGTACAAAGCAGTGAATTTCAAAATAAAGTTAAGGAGCTATATAGTTGATATGTGGGGTTTTGGTTTTGCTTAAAGATGACAAAGATCTACAGAAAACAAAAGACAAGCAAAAAAAACCAAATTTTCCACTTTTTTGCAAGTTGGATTTTAAAATTTTTAATATTTATTCTTACTTGCACAATTATAATTGGCAGTTGTCAGGTTTTATTTATGACACTTTTCTCATAAAATGTTTGAAATAGTCAAATCACCATCTCATTAACAAGGAGGAACTCTGGGCTTCATACATCAGAATTGACAGCATAGTTAACTAGCAATTCAATTTAGAAAAAGGAAAGCAAGAGTATCTTCTAATAAAAAAACACAACCCATGTTTCTTCACATTTATAGACAGACACCTATTTCAATTACACAAAAGGAAGTGTGAATACCATCTGGGCATAGTCTAAACAACAATTTTTCATTAAAAAATATTTTTAGAAACTTACGTATAGGCTAAAGTAGCACTGAAATGTTTCTTAATGTAAGTTTCCAAGACGGGATTAAAATGGTGAAATTTTCTGTCAGCAATCAGTCCAATGATAAATACCTGTTAATATAATTATTTCATTAGACAGAAAATCTTTGAATTTCTATATTCTCATGTGCTAACCAGTTGAATCGTTTCAAACGAGTCACACAAGAAGCATACAGAAAGAATGGTTACTGACCCTTCCTAACCATTCTTCATTTTGCTCACCTCCATTCCATATTAGGTGCATGTGCGCCACTGGCACCAATGACAGATTTTTTTTCCCATAGCAGCATCCAAAGAGCCAGCTCTAGCATCCTCTGAAGTCATGCATGTATGCACCAGTACATAGAGTGCCACCAGCCCCCACCCTCTCAGTTCCCTCTTAGCAGAACTGTTACAGAGGGGACGGAAGATGGGTTGTGAAATGGACACGAACAACATATTTTGAAGAACAACGATTACAAAAGTCAGTAACCTTTCTTCTTTCAGTTCTTGCTCATGTCCATTCCACATTAAGTGATTCACCACCAGCATCTTGAGAGGTGGGCTAGGAGTTCATGCACAAGTTATTAGCAATATCACTCTGCCAATACCCTCATCATCTCAGGCCTGTTGAATGACAGTGTAGTAGGCTACAAAGGTCTGGACCAAAGACCAAGTCACAGATCAACTGATGTCTCGTATTGGGACCTGAGCCAGGAAGGCTGCCACTGTGTTTGCTTCATAGCAGGTTTGGATGCTCACACCAATCCAAGATGACTTTCTCTAGGGCACCATTTCTCAACCAATGTCTTGTGACACTAAAGTGAGTCACGGCATAAGGCTGTGTGTGTCACCATATGCTCCCAGTGGCAGAACTTCCAGCAGCCAAGGAGCACACAGAAACTGGCTCGGACCTGCTACAGTCAGCAGTGCCACTGAACCCCTTGGGGCTGTGACAAGTGAGAAGCGGCAGCAGTGGTCAGGGATCAGAGGTAGCAGTAGGAGTCAGGGCTGCAGTGGGTAGTGGCAGTATGGGGCTGGGGATCAGGGGAAGTGGCAGCAGTGACCAGGGGAAGGTACCGAGCATCAGAAGCAGCAGTGGCTCGAGGGTCAGGGGAAGTGGTGGGGGGCTGCAGCAGCCGGGGTCAGGGGAAGCAACCGAAGGTCAAGAGCAACAGTAGTGGAGGGCTGCAGTGGAGAGTGGTGAGGGGGAGTCAGGGGAGCATCAGCAGCAGCCAAAGGAAGCAGCTGGAGTCGCAGTGGTCAGTGGAAGCTGCAGGGTCTTGGGGGATGCAGTGGAGGGAAGCAGCAGCAGTAGCTGCAGGGGCAGGGGAAGCAGACAGAGGACAGGAGAAGTAGTGATGGGAGGGCTTGCAGTGGAGATCAGGGGAAATGGTGGGGAACTTCTGAGGTTAGCACAGGACAACGTCACCAACAAAACTCCTAGCAGTGACTTTTATTTCGGCACTGGGGGCACCTGCTTTTTGTGCCTCCACTGAAAAACACAAGTGGCGGCAGATTTTTAAAGCCGCGAAGGGGCTCTGATGTTGGCGCAGTTGGCCTTGCTGCCAACTGTGTTGTGGAAGAGAAGAGACTGAAAACCTCTACTCAAGGATGATATCACCAGACCCCTTCATCCATCTGGCAACTGCAATTAACAGCTGTGTGGATCTGTGAGCAGGTTTAGTCCTGTCCCTGTAGAAAACCAGAGCTCACCTAATGTGGAGTGTATGGAGATACCTTTCTTCGCTTAAACTGTGGGACTCTGGAAAGAAAAGAGATAGGAGAATAGCGTGGCTGACATGCAATTGCATTATAGCCTTTGGCAAAAATGCCAAGTGAGGGCACAGCTGGACTTTGTACAATACCATGTAAGAGAGTTTGGAAGTCAGGGTCTTGTTTTCTGAGGCTATCCTTGCTGAAGTAACTGTCATCAAGAAAGTGCCACTCCAGGATAAATTTAGAAGAGAGCAAGAAATCAAAACTGTGAAGGGATCCAGTGACCCCTATTAGAACCTGGCTGAGGTCTCACTGAAGATTTGGGTATCATACTGGTGAAGAGAGTCTCTATAGGTCTTTGAGGAATCTGGCTGTCATCTGATGTGAAAAGCCAATATGGCCTCCAGGTACATCTTAACTGATAAGGTTAGATTCTATTGGTTCAGGCAGAGCATGTAATCCAAAATGGCTTGAACAGATTATTTAGTCAGTGTAATGTTCCCATCACATGCCCAGCAGGTGAAGAATGTCCAGCTGGCTAGTATGATGCTCTAGTGGAGGGTTTCCTACTTCCCAAAATGACTTGCTGAACCTAGTGAAGCAGGCCTATTCCTCCATACTTAGCCATGGAGCATCCACACCATCAGATATAGATAGTCTAGGCCAGGAGCAGCAGTAGAACATGATCTTGAGAGAGGCCAGGATGAGAGGCCAAGGAGGTGGTGCAGGAGAGGGGAAAGAGAGCACTGATAGATTTGTCAACCTACAATATGTCTAAGAAAATTCACATTTAGCAAACTAAACAACAAACTATATACACTAATGTAACTAAGGAAAATGATTAGGTTGTAAGAGCATGCCATAGCAAGGGAATATAACGGCACAGTCACAGACATTACAAACAAACTAGGATGGAGGGAGGGAGGCCAGCAGCACTCTATATACTGGTGCATATGCACACAACCCCAGAGGGTGCAAAAGCTGGCACCACAGATACTGCTAGAGGAAAAGTTTCCAGCACTGGTGCATGTCCCGCACACACACCTAATACAGAATGCACATGAGCAAGCACTCAAACACCACAGTTAGAAACTGACCCGAGTTAAAAATAACAATCCTACTGTACCACTTAATCAACCTTCTGTTCCTAACACAGAAATGTTCCAGAGGGGTAGCCATGTTAGTCTAGTTCAGTTAAACAAACAAGGAGTCCTGTGGCATTTTTAAAGACTAACAAATTTATTTATTTCATAAGCTTCCATGGGAGAAAACCCCATAAGCTTCCATGGGAGAAAACCCCACTCCATGAGACTTTCTCCCACAAAAGCTCATGCAATAAATACATTTGTTAGTCTTTAAGTACCAAAGGACTCCTTGTTTATAACACTGAAATGGGTCTCCTCCTACCTAACCGCCACTCTTACGCTTTTGCCAGTGCTCCAGACTAGCACTTGGTCCACTATGTGCTCTGATAGTCTTTCTATCCCTGACACAATCAGCAGAGCACCCCCCCTTACACCCGTCTTCAATCACTATGATGCAGTATGTCAGAACCTTCAATCAATATGATGCAATATGTCAGAAACCTCCATCCCCTTTGAAATAAAGCCCTACTGGGAGTTTTAAAAAATACCTTAAATAAAGCAAATTTCAAAAGGTGTCATTTGCAGATGGCAGGATGAAGATTATTTATGAGAAAGACCATATGGTTTCTCTAATTATGCCCATAAGTCAATAACATCTACATTTTAGCCAAACTCCCATACACAAGTAAGTCAACTTACCAAAGCATCAAACACCAGTGTGTCAAATGTTTCACTCTCTGAATTCTCCATCATTATGTTAAAAAGTGCATCCAGTGTATCTTGTAGAAACTGCAAATAAATATTCAGTCAGTACTTTTTACAAGAAATATGAGACTAAATATCCCACAAATATTTTACATGTATAAACAATTTTTATTTTTACATAACATAGGGTATTTTTTTAAAAGAGTTATTTGGAAAACAGGACAAGAATTTTTTTCACTCTTGTTATTCAGTGATTTTTTTTAATGGAAATTGATATTTACACAATCAGAGCTGGTATGCCCCTCCCCTTTTTTCCTCCCTTCACTTATTATAACAATTAAGTGATTCAGGATTCAATCTTAACATACTGTTATTAAAAAGAATCATGCAATATTTGAGAAATAATCATGTAACATAGTACAAAACACAAACAAGCAAGTCAGTCTCATGCTAAATAAATCAAGTAATGTCAGATGTTTTGAAATTCTCTTGACATTGACAGACAAATACTACATAACTGTTTATGGCCATATTAACTCTCAGATCCACAACTGTCAACTAATAGCATACATGCAGGCATGGGAAATACCACACACAACCTTCTGCCCTCTGCCCCCAGAAAAAAACCTACAGGCCTCTATTTCTGTAACTGAAGTAGAATCTTCACTAGACAGTTGGCAGGACACCCTGATCTGTGTGACATGAAAGTAAAAGTAGATTAGCAAAGAGGACTTGGTGTAAGCACAATGGCAAAAGTGTTAATTAACCATATAAATAAATACTCCCTCCTATCATGGACTAGAAGCATACGTATGGGTTGGAGTTTTTTTGGATTACATGATGCATTTAGTTTTACCAGCCAACAATTCTATGTCTGGAAAATTTGTGTTACTAGATGGACAGAAAACAACATCAGCTCCTCCCAGGCAAATTAACATACAAATGGATCTCTGCTCAGATTTTGGGAGAAAATGTACAGTAGTTTTATGCATCAAATGCCTTTGGTCTCAGCTGAAAAAGACAGGCTGCCTGCTCCTGTAGAGGAACTCCCATTTATGGGTTATATAAGCTATTTGTCAAAAAGTCTTGACAAAAAGTTTTAATCAGGGAGCAAAAAGCTTCCAGAAGCTAAAGCGGTAGCTGCTTTTGGGATCTGATCTGCCCCCACAACGAATATATATAAAGGCTTGTGAGCCAACACTCAAGCTGCTTCTTGGGCTATTTAGTAGATTTAACAATAGTTAATAAGAGACTCAGTGTTAATGCTCACAAAATAACTTTTATATAGTAATCAATTCCAATTCTCTTTTGGCCACCGACTTCCATGTCAAGATGTGGAACCACAGCCACAATATGACACTACTAAGACCTGGGGGCAACAGTAAAGAGGAGGAGGAACATGCAACATCATTTCCCTATGGGCATACAGCCCACGGAAAAAATCAACTTTTGACTTCACTTTTTGTTTTTTTTAGCAAATATGTGTCTTGCAGTCATAATCATTTAATTAGGGAAATAAGCCGACAGTTCACTCTGTCAGATGTTTAAATGCTGATTTTTCAATGGGCATGAGTAAAGTTTTCCCAGTCACATAATGGGTTTGATAGCACTGCTAAACTCTATTAAAAGAAAAGAAACAGATGAAAAGATTATGTCATTACTTATGTTTTTTTGCATATTTGGGCATCACAAACACTTGCAGAGCTCCTGTTGTATGAGCAGTCTGGAACACAAGCAACAAGGACATCCAGTGATGGCAGGAAAGAATCCAGCCTATCCAGGCCATAGAGAGGTACGAGTACCCAAGCAAAAACTGCATCCTGCTGCAGATTTGCGCAGGGCTTTTGGGGACTAGCAGCAGGACACATCACTCAGGGAAGGATATCACAAATAAGGACTACTGCTCTGTACTATTGTGTCCTCAGATCATGAATGGAGAACTCCATTACAATTAGATTCTCCACTACAAGAAGAGAATATACATTGTACTGGTGTTACTGGTATAAGACAATAGTTGAACTACTGAAGTGTGACCACCAGTACAGTGAGCAAAGTTATTCTGCTGAAAATTTATGAATCATTGATTTAGTAACAGAAAATTTCAATATTCTTGATCAAGTAGACTTTATTAAAAGCTATGGTATGGAAAAGTGGAAGTAATTTAAGGGAAAGCAAATGAAGGGTAGACAAAGGAACAAACAAGAAATGTTTCTTACACTTTAGAAATAGGTAATGGGTGAAGTAAATAAAGGTCTTTTTGCACCAAAAACTAATAAAAAAGAGAAAAAAACCACGACATCAAATAACTACTATTCAGTCATGGGCACAAATTAAATTGGTGCACGTCCCCACTAATAATGGGAGGTTTTTTTGATGATCTTCAGTGAGACCAAGATTTCACTTGCACTCTGCACTAAAGCATATGCAGAGAGATGGGGGAACAGGCATGTGCTAAGAGCAGGAAGAAAAGATTCACTCGAATATTGTTTTAACTTGCACTGTCACCCGTCTGTTATCTTTCTGTAATCACAGCATATTCAAGTAGTTTCCTGTTGTGTACTCTCTAAGGTCATTTGGAGAACAATGAAAATTACCCATGATATTAGTTGGCAGCAAGCATCAGCACTGAGCTATGGCTATCAAGTAGTACAAGCAAAAAAATGTAGTAAATAAGGCCACTCGGGGAAGTCCTACGTAAGAAGTTATTTTTTCCCTTACTCAGTAAAGAACAATGGCTGTGGTCTCAGCTGTTCAAAGTTTCCTTAAGATGAAGCATTCATTAGTGCTTTTTTACTTGATTTGAATTTTAATGTGGATAATAAAAGCGTAAAGGCCCCTAAGGTTCAATCTACTCTTGATGTATCGCTTCTACTGACATATTGGATTCGATTTAGTACAATGTATTCAGTGAAGTCTAAGCCTACTGTTTTCCACAAATAAACCTGTCTTTATGTTAGTCTCTACAAATCAATTGGCCTTGGCAAATGAAAATTACTTGGCCCAGCTACATCTTCAGCAGAAAACATAATTAACAAAAATACTAGCACCACTCACTGAAATATGATACTTGCACTCCACATTCAAACACAATAAAACACTTGATATTTATTTACAGAATTGAATATTTGCTGTGCATTTTATTACCTCTCAACAATTGAGGCACTCTCCCTCAGCAATAATTTCAAGATGTTTTGATTGTACTGTTTAAATAAAAATTCCCTTCGGCATTTAAAAGTGCACATAAAAAGCAAGTTTATTGAAGCATTCAAAATACCTATATTTCAAAAATCTGTACATTACACATCTGTATTGAATAGTAGTTCCTTACCTTACAGAGGTGTTGTGAGAAAACATACATTAAAAACTGTGAGACATTCATATATACAGTAATGGGACTCATGTAAGTATTTAAGATGGAGGAAGGCAAAAATTAAAATATCAAATTCATTTTAAAAATTTACATGGTTCATTACCTTAACCACTTCACCACCATCAACCTTCATCAGCTGCCTCAAATTCTGCTGCAGCAAGTTTGTGTTAGATCGCCATTTCAAAAGACCCAAGAGATCCACTAGAAGTGAGAAAAACATTCAACTATTACGTGCTGCAGGAGTTATGCTTTCTTTCACATACTATGGTGATATTCATAATAAATAAAAACTTCACTTCCAAGTTAGTCATTTTTATTTCCTGTTTACATATTTCACTACTGTATATCTGCATTGCTGAAAGCTCATTCCACTATATTCCTGCTTTCAAGTGCACTTACTCTGCAAATGTCATCTTGTGAAATTTAAGAAATTCAAAATCAGTGGCAATTGTAATAAGGATACTTTGAACTATAATAAAGCAACTATGCTTTCTACATGAAAGTACTGCCATGTTCCAAAAAGCAGATTACATTTGTTAATGGTACTCTTAGAAAGGAGCCTGAAAAAAGTGCTGGTTTCTCAGTACACAGGTGGTCTTAGTGAGGGAGGCAAGCAGAGTGAGCATTTAGCATGGCCCCACAGGGCTGGTTCACTGGCAGGGACCCCCACAGGAGGCCTGCAGTGAGCTGGCAGGTGGGCCCACAGCATGGCTAGTGAGGCAGGGCCAAAAGTCAAGGATGGCCTCTCTGCAAATTGTGGAAGGTGCCATCCTTGACTTTTGCCCAGGGCCCCCGAATCCCTAAGACTGCCCCATCTCAGTTTCAACATTTTTTGCTCACAGCTGTTGTCTGTTTAGAATTAGATCTATAAAAGCCAAAGACCTAAAATGAAATTAGATATCAACCAAGACAATGACATCTTTATGCTCTAAGAATCCCTGAAATTCTAGGACCGTTCATGCACCTAAAGTTCTTTGAGTTCACTGAACTGTCCCAAGAGCTCTACGAAGAAAGACAAGATGCAAGGGATGTAATTTAATTAAGCCACAACTTTAGTAACTCAATTTATTCAGCAATAACTCATGCAATGCTGGTCAGATTTTCTTCCTTGACCATTTCCACCAGTTTCAAAGCTTCCTTCAGGCCCCCACCCCTCCAAACCAGGTCCAGCCCATTGCTGGGATCTCCTTACCCTACCTTTGTGCAAGGATTAAGGAGCTCCTTGTAGTGCCAGACATTAAGATACCCAACCTCATTATCCAATTTTTTTATGGAATACCCTACCCACTGTCTGCTCTCAACTCCAGTTTATTGGAGAACCAGAAACCCTCTTAACACATTCAAGAGCTGCAAGACAAATGACATCTGAGAGGCATTACCCCTAAAGGAATGGAGTTCCAGAAGGGCATGTTACTTAACATGTGTACCAGAATAAGCTAAATATGCAATGCTGAATAAAATGCATAAATAAAATCATACATATCATGATTAAATGACATATGGGACGTATAAAAGCTGAATTATGAAGCTACTAAAAGAACCGTAAAACCATCTTTAACATGCTGTAAAATGGCTAACAAAAGGAATACAGCAGAACATCAAAAAAAAAAAGGGATGAAATTAACCTTTAAGCTTAACATTACTATCTAATTCAGTAAAGAAAGCACTGCCATGGATTTTATTTGCCATATTATGTTAAAGAGACACTGCAGAGTTGAAATTTATTTTAAAAATAAGTTAAAAACTGTGTCAGGAATTACAGCTACCCCTGAAACCTCGGCCAACTGTTATGGTTTTGCAATTATATTACCTATTATTTTAATTGTTTTCTATCCCAATTGCTGTTAGCGCAGATTATTCCTATGAGGAAAACCGTTAAACTCACTACACACAAAGGGCAGTCAAAAGCACACAGTAAGCAAATTGAAGAGACTTAGGAAAATAATTATAATTGAAACATTGGGAAAATCACAGGCATTATTTTTAACAATAATGGTTAAAACATTTCAGACATAAGAGTCATTTTTAAGTTGATAGCATCCCCTTAGAAACAAAACTCCTGTATTTCAATTAATAAAGGAATTAATAGAATATATTATTGTTTTATTTCAATACATGTTCCCCCCCCAACCGTCTTCATGAATAAACAGACATTGTCTTGTGACACTGTCATAAAACTACACAGGTCTTGTTTTTACTGTAACTCACAGACAGAATTATCAGTAACATGAAATAAGGAATGATAGCATTAACCAAAGTATAAAGCACATCTATTAAACAATTATTGTTCTCTCAGTCACTATATTTATCCTATGAAAGTCCCATTAACAAACTTCTGAATACTATTTAAATTAATTAATAAACACATAAGAAAAACTGTAACAATAAACATTATTAACTACAAACTAAAATAATGTAAACAGTAGAACAACCCCATAGCTGTGTTTCATAAAACAAATTATTGTGTTGTCATTAGGTTGTGATCCCATATTTGGGTTGGAATTCAAAAATTATATCAGAATTATTGCTAAGTATCTTCTTATGCCATAAAACTGGTTGACTGCAGTGAATCTGATGTGCTTTGAATATAAAACAACAGGAATGTGCTTCAGAGATGTCACAAAGTAATGCAGTATAATTGTGAGGTGACTACAAAGTCATATCAAACCTGTGGGTTTTCTGCTTGGACAGAAAACTGAATAATGAATATGTTTACTGGACAATCTTAATTATTGCTGGCAGTAACAGACCACTCAGTATTGTATGCTTTACACAATGTACGTACGTGTGTGTGTGTGTGTGTGTGTGTGTCTGTGTGTGTGTGTGTACGTACATAATGACTTATGTAAAATAGTAGCAAAAGAGGAGTTCGTATCAAAACCACCATTTATGGTGGTAATTTCACTAAAAGTTCTGATTAATGTGTGCCAATTAGACAGTGAAATATTCCAAAACATGATGTGTATGAACTGTCAAATAATTTCAGCTATCTCAAAAGCACAGATGCCACCACATTTTTGAAAGAGAAGGGACAGGGAAGTTACACACTGCAGGGGACTTGCATTCTTTAGGCTGCAACCTCTCCTTTAGGCTCTTTTTGAGCTTAGAAGTCTGGGCTCTCACCATACACTGTTGAAATAGCCTAAACCCTCCACATATTGCCAGAAGCTATTATTTTCAGCATAAAGTGGGCTCCCATTTCTACTCAGGCACCACATGAGCTCTCCTAGCCTTTTCCCAAACTCCTGTTCCAGAAAGGTATCCGCGTCAGTCTAGTTCAGCAAAAACAAACAAGGATTCCTGTGGCACTTTTGAAGACTAACAAATTTATTTATCACATGAGATCCTGTGGGTGTAATCCCACTTCTTCAGATGCATGAAATGGGATTACAGCCACGAAAGCTCAAATGATAAATAAATTTGTTAATCTTTAAAAGTGCCACAGGACTCGTTTGTTCTCCTGTTCTAGGATCTCTGACTTCTCCACATCCCAATTTAGCCTCCAAGTACTACCTGATCCCTATCTTCCCAGGGGACTCCTATAAAGACTACTTCCCTTCCCAAAAAGACTCTTTCTCCCCCCAGGTGAACCTGCCCTACTCCATAATCTGAATCCTATCCACTGGTCTACAAGCACGGAGCATAGTTGAAAAACAAAGGGTGTGAAAACAAAAGAGGAGCTGGATGTAGATAAGGGTCATTTGCTCCAGTGACTATACCAGAGGGTGCCAAAGGATCATGAAAAGCAAGGATCACATAATCAGGCATCAGACAGAGGAATTTCGAGATGATAGGATGCTAATCACATCCCTGCCACTCGATGCCTTGTCCATAATCTCTAGCCATGGGACACATTCTACACAGAGAATGAAGCTTGGCAGCTTCCTCCTCCATCCCAGACCTTCCTACAATCCTGGCCAGTCTCTGTGCCACACCAAGAAAGGGTAGAACTCTCTTCGGTCACTTAGAGCAGTAGTTCTCAACCACTGTGTCAGGACATATTACTATATATACATATATACCAGACAGTAGGAAGTGTGTCATGGAGAGCCAGTGAGATGGCTGGCTTTGGCCTAGGATTGGTGGGCTGGTGTTCTGCAGGGTCGCAAAATTCTACCAAGTGCATCATAGCCTGCAAAAGGTTAAAAACCACTGACTTAAAGAACACTGCAGATCCAATGGGAATCTTACTAAGCAGCCCAGTACAACAATTCATTCCTTCACCCTCTTAACTTGATCTTCTGTTCACAGAGGCACTTTTAAGGGATACCAAGAATGTGTTGCACCATCCTCTCCCACAGCCCTAATGTTTGCACTTCTTGAAACGGTAAAATTTTAGAAAAAGCTTATGGTGCCCTGTTTCATCCACAAACAGCTGTGCTGTCAGCACCCAAGTAGCAGGTGCACTGACAGTTGAAAGGCTTACATGGGCATGGAAATACTTTCTCAATCTGAAAAAGTACCTCCACAGCAGGAATAGAGGCAAGGTTTGGATGCCATAGTGCCACTTCTCATACTGTACTTGCACTGTGTCTAGACAGGACTTCATATGCCAGGGCTGTCAATCAAGACCTTCAGAAACACTATAAAATTCACACAATAAAAGAAAACCATAGCATATTAACCCACCCACCCACCTCATAAATGGGGGGGGGGACAGAAGGGCGTACACGAAGTGTAGAGATTTCTTTTAACAACTCACCGTTCTGAGTGAGTTTTGTTGAACAAACCAAAGTAGAAATCTGGAAAGAATCTTTGCTGATGGTGCAGCTTCCTAGATTTTGCATGCTCTTCCCAGTCGTAGAGTATCCTTTTTCTTCCATTTCTATTTTAGTGGATGGCAAGCTTAAATACATTGAGGCATCCTCCAACTTTTTTGCTTCTGCCTACAGGATTTATTTTTAAGCAAAATACAACATGAAAAATACTTAAAATAGTAAAGAACTAAATTGCATAGTGTACTCTCAAGCAGAAACAAAGATATTATTCTAAATCTCTATGTAAATATTTATGGTGGTTGTACTTAACATTTGTCACAGTTTTATAGAAATTACAGATTAAGGTCTTTTTTCCTCCTTCCCCGTCCAAACAGGTCTAGCAACTATACTAACTGGAGCAGGAATTTGAAATGTCACATGGCCAAAGACATGCCTTTTGCTCTCCCATGGAAATCCAGCTATATGAAGAAAATTACAAGCCCAACAAAATCATTATTTCCATATACATGGTACAATTTGTTCAAGGGTTGCTCCAAATATCCCAACTGTACCATATGTGCCAACAGACCCACTGAGCTATCAGGGCACCATTCTGACAGAGCCATACAGAAATGAACCTCCATTCTTTCCATTCCTTTTACATTTCCAGTGTTTGACTCTGCTAACATTATTTTATTTTAAAGTAGTTTTTTGCATGTAATTATAACCACAGTAGTGTAATAGGATAAATAAAGCTCTCTCAGTAACAAGGTCTGTGCAAGGACTGAAGCAAATATCTTTAATACCTTATATACTATAAGATCATGTTCTCCATCCCTTAAAGTTGTTCCATCATATCTCATCAGCTTCACAAATGCTAAAGCAAATATTTTTTCTGACTTATCTTTGGCTGTTCAAAAAAAAAAAAAAAACATACAGTATAGCTTAAGAAATTGATATTGACAGAAATACTCCACCAAAGTCTCAAGGAAAGATAATTTAGAAATTGTTTGACTGCAACAGGATTCCCACATGCAGGAAACGAGCTAAAAAAAAACTAAATAAGGATGGAGTCCTTCATACAGAAGATACAAGGCACAGAGTAAAATGAAGATGTTCAAAAACAGATGCCTAAAAGTGACCTCTTTGAGAACTGCTAGACACTCAACTTCTGAAAGTCACGCAGCTGCTTATGGAGTTAAAAAGTAAAACTGAGTAACCCGTATTTCAAAATCTTGACCTACATTTGGCATACAAATCCCCAAATTATGGTTTGATGGAGCAACAGTTTGGTATCTTTTAAAACTGGAATGATACTTTGTCAGCAAGTTGATCACTACTACTTATTATTTATATTACTCTAGCACTTAGGAGAACTAGTCATGGCACAGGACCCATTGTTCTAATCACTATACAAACACAGAACACAATCCCAAACAAACAGATGGTCCTTGCCCCAAAGCAGCCCACATATTAACATCCTTAATGAACACCTGGCACATAATTACACTAGAGCAGAGATGCTCAAGTTTTACAACGAGCATGATGGTTGCTTCACAGCACATCCAGTAAGCACGTAATCAGTTACTTTCATTTACTCTCACTATTAAGAATATAGGGATCTGTGCCATGAGTTAAGTGAGAGGAGGAAGGCAGGTTAAACAGAAATTCTAATGTGAGATGAGAAATACAACAAGAGAGCAACATTCATCAGCTCAAGGAATCAGAGAAGAAACTGTATCTCTAACCCTCAACCTGCAATGAATGCACTCTCTGAACTTTAATAACTTTGGCCATGCCTCAACTATAGCAACATCTTGTACATGGGTCTTACTAAATCAACTTGTAGTTCAAAGTAATAAATATAACAGTACTTTTCTTTAATTGTAATTTGCACATTATTTTCACTAGTTGAACTGCTAAATATTCTATTAAAATAAGTACTGCTTTTATTAATGACCAATTTTTACATCAAAATAATTACACTGCTCTTTATGATACAAGCATTGTAGAGTAGGTGTCCAGTATTACGACAAACTTTAAAAGGCATTCGGTACAAATTGTATGATTAAAGGTTTGGTTCACAAGCTAATATGATCACTAAATTTTATTGAAGGTTTTGAAACTCAGACAGGCATATTACCCAAGACAATCGTATATAATAGCTAGATCAAGTGAATGCTATCAAAGTCAGAGTAAATCCTTCTTATACTATTAAAATAGCAATTGATAACATATGGAAAATGCTTAGCCATGAGGCATCACCCTGGAGCGCTCAGACTACCTCAACTGCCAATGACTTAAAAGGAAAATCAGTCAGAGTTGCAGGCAATCAAAAGCTTGCACATCCAAACCATAATCTGAAAACAAACAGCAACTCAGTCTCAGAATGAGGATTAGACCACAATTTTAAACTACCTACCAACCAGGTCAAGTTCCCTTGGCCCCATTTTCCTCATGTGCTACTTACTGTTTACCCACCCATAGCACTCTCGCTTAAGGCAAAGCTGGCACTCGATTAATTTACTGGCTCTCTCTCTTTTTTTTTTTTTTTTTTTTAACTTCAGAAGGTATGTAGGAAAGAAGGGAGAGGATAACAAGGCCAACAGGAAAAGAAGAGAAAACAGGACAAAAAAAAAAAAAGACAAGCTGTACAGCATCTAGTTCAGCTAGGTTTCTAAGTATTACAAAAATGCATACATAAATAAGAGCAATAGAAGAAAGAGAAAATGCACCTCAGCCCCACACTAAAAGCAGTGTGTTTGATCAGGTACAGATCAGAAAACAATCTCTTCATTACAGTTAATTCAAGCCTCATGAAGTGACAGGAGCAACAGGGAAAGACTGAAACACTCACAGTCCTGCGATGATCTGTGACGGAATGTAAATCTCAAATGACTGCGGTTCACATCTTCAATAGGAATTGCAACCTTCACAAATTAAAAGAGGGAAGAGAAATAAGAACCTTGGCATCACATGGTTTTTTACCAATACCAGACTTTCACAAAGGTTCTTCAGATATATTTTCTCCATTTTTAGAAATAAAGACAGTAATGCAATTTTAGCTTTCTTGCATTTTTTATAATTTGCTTGGCTCCTTCCAAAGGAGGTATTTAACAGCAAACATCACTCTTCCATGGAAGGTCTTTAAAGGCCCTATCTCCTTTGGAAGAATTCTACAGTCTGTTATTCAACAGCAGGTTGGGAGAGTGCAAAGCCTACCAAGGTTCCCATCCCATGAACTTACAGGACTAGCAGGCAAATTATACAAGGTACACCAAAATTCAGGAGCTCTCAAACCTCCGCCAAAATTTCAAGCAGACCTTTCTCAGTATTCTTCTGGGCTGGAATCCTCACAAGGCCCCTGTGATGCCCTTCAGTTCTAAGCACAGCAGCACATCTTCACAGCATCAAGAACAGACATAGCCAGGACTGTTTGCCCCTTGGACACTGTCAGTTCTTTTCATCTCAATTAATACGAATCCTGACACTTATACCACAAACTACATAATGCTCTAGAGACCAGTTTCTGATCCAATCACTTGCCATTCCTGTTCTCAACTACTGTCAGTTCAGTTGAATTGTCTTGATCTCACCATACCACCAGTACTGGTAGCGCTTCTCTTTACCTCACCCTTCCCCACACCTTCACTCTCACACAGTCTTCTTCTAGCCACTATCTAATGATCCAGTGTACCCTAACCTGTTGCTTATTATAACACACACTCAGCCACCTCATTTGTCCAGACACAAAGTTATATCATTAAAAAAAACTTCAGCTTAGACATACTTCAAATGCATCACTCCAAGATACACAAACTAATCAACTAGATGACCTTATGGCTCTCTCATATTCCCTTACCCACATCTCTGCATCATTTCCTATGTAAAGGGCGACATAACCCTAGGGTGATGCATTAAATAAAAAAAAATATTTAAACGAAATTACAAGTATATATTTCTCCCCTCAGTATTCAATTAAATTGTTCCTATTTTCTCAAACATAAATAAATTTAAACTGACTGTTGCTGATTTACAAGTCAGAAATTCATTCTGCTCCATCACAACAGATAGGTTTCCTTGTGTACCTCTTCAGAGCACACAAAAAAATCCCTACAGCAACAAACCTCGGAGCCCAGGTCAACTGACTCAGGCTCACGCTACAGGGCTAAAAATAGTTGCCACTCATGCTGCAGTCCAGACTCTGAACCCAGTAGGGCACGGAACACCTCAGAGCCTTGACTCTAGCCTAACCAGGAACACCTATACAGCTGTTTCTAGCACTATAGCCCTGTCCAAGACTTGTCCAAGTGATTCAAACCACTTGATCTGGGCTCCGAGACTTGTTGCTGCAGCAGTACTTTTGCAGCACAGATGCACCCTCATTTCCCACAGCAACTAACTCCAAACTATAAATGTAATGACTAGGGCCTTCCTCTGTGGAAAGAATATCAAGAACAGGGGGGAGGGAATAGCCAAGTCTCCTTTCAATTAACATTATTTCCAGCTCTAACAGACAATAAATGTATTTCAGAAAAGCTACCCTCATCCTCATTTTTAATATTAAATCCTTGGCCTAATTTAATAAGTTGTTACTATGGCGCTAATTCAACATGGTTAGCATAATGCATCAGTAAACTCAGCATCCCAAAACACTAATGAGTAAGTCACTAAAATATGTTTACCATGATCTCCTTTTACTATTGCTTATCTCACACAGATGTTGGAACATCCTTGTCAAAATCTATTTTGATCAAAAGGACGAAGACTAATTACAGTCTATTCAATTCTAATGTTCCATAGCAACCTGGAAGGGCTTTTGCTTAGCTGATCCTTTTATTCTGCCTTCAACTGACCATATTAATTCCCTTAATTCTGCTTTTAAAAGATTTTTTTTTATTAAAATCTATTCTCATTTTATTTTAAAATGAATCCACTGAGGATAGTTATTCTATCATCATCTATACCTTGACGGTCTCAAACCAGCGAGGTTGTTTCACTTGGTAATATATCACTGACTTGTACTCTGATATGGCTTCATCCCCAGCACCCGGAAAAATCACACTCTTGAAAGTCAAGGAATAAAAAAAAAAAAAAAAAAACCAGTTATTCACAAACATAACATACATCTCACATAGAAAAACCTGTTTAGTATTTTCATTCAGAAGTGAAAGAAAGAGTCTAATAGGCAGATTAGAATTAAAGAGGCCTTATGCTCTGAATCATTAGTTAATTTCAATCAAACACATGCAGTAACACTATAATATTTATCCACTTGTCACAAATGACAAACTAAAATCTTTATTCTTTGGTATACGAAAAAATAATATTTATGTGAGAACATTTTAAAAAATGATGCACCACTCCCACCGCTAGGAAAAGAAAAAGCCTTCCGATTTTGGCAAATACCCAGGATGATGACGGAAAAACATGGGCAAATAAACACACAAGTATTGCACAGATTATACCTCCAATCTTTTGCCATCTTCATCATAAACAGATACTGTAACTTCTACATTCTTTGCTGTTGTTTTGCTTCCTTTGTCAAAATCTCCTTGAACTAACGTTACATAGATATCATTGCGAACATCACCTGGTGGGGGGGGAACATTAAACTCACCATATTCATGTTAATTTTCACAATACAAAGTTCTGCATGAAACAACACAGCACAAAACTATAGGCAAAAGAATTTACATCCTTAAATTTTAAATGCACAGTGTTGAAGAGTACGTTAACAAGTGTCTTACAGCAATATAATCACCTATCAGTCACATTGAAGGCAATATATTAACAAAACGCGCCCAGCGGTAATGTTAACAGAACATGTGTATTTAGTTATGCCTGAGGCTGGGGGAGCAGGGGAACAACTCCCAAATCTTTGTTAGTATAATTTCTGAAAACCCCAGCCTACCACTGCAGTGGAGGTGAGAGAGCTGTAAGCAACCAAACAGAACAGAAAATGAACAGAACAATTGTAGTTTTTAAAATGCCATATTATCATACAATGAAATATGTCAACATGCTTTTATCTCCTTGGTTTCTCTTTTCCAAAACCAGATTTTAACTCAATTTATCTGGATTAGAAAGGCAGAAGTGCTATTTTGTTACAAATGCACCACATTACACAAGTGACGTGGTAATTTCTTGAGATAGTGTTTTCTAATTTAAATTTTCCATGGATGAAGCTGTGTTATATGGTACACTGTGTTATAAATACTCTTCTTGAAAAGGTATCATGAAAATAAAACAAGGGAAACATGTTACTAGAGAGAAGAAACTGCCTGCAACAACCTCTGTGTTATAATCACAACAGGTGTGGTCAGCTGAGGTACTTAAACTATAAAGGCCTTACACATAAACATCTGGAAGCTATTTACAGCAATACTGAGTGGAGAACTCCGAACTCCGAAATTCTCTTCTCAAGATGTCCCACACAACCTGGAGCTTGTGTATTTTAAGAGGACACTACAAGCTAATTCATTTCCTCAGTTATTTGCTTGGGAAGGGGCAGGGACAATGATATTTATATCAGGGAACGTTATTTTTCTCTTCATAAACAACAGCAGCTGTTTTCAGAATTTTTTAGACATGCCCCAAGATACACATAGGGGACATCTTTTATAAAACAAAAACAGTAAAGTTTAATTTCATATACATTTCCACAACTAAGGCAAGCCTTAGGAGACCTACTCATTTCTGAGCCAAAGCCACTTTCTGAAATATTCGTGTAACCCTTCTGGTTTTTGCTTTACTTCCACGGATGTATTTTAAACACTTAACTGTAGAGAAGTTACACGCTTAGGCACACGCTTCCCTGGTTTAGCCATGCGAGTTTCATCTGTGGCCTCAAGGTAATCCTCAATGGCTTTTCTTTTCAAATTTCTGCCATTTGTGAAGTAGCTGTGCACTATTAGAGACTTTTTTTTTTTTTGGTATCTTTACTAAATATTGGAACTTTCCGGTAAAACCACCTTTACAATGGATTCCCCCCCCCCCTTAAATCAGTCCTTTTTTAATCATATTTCAAAACTTTCAGATATACAGACACTTTTAACAAGAAATTAAACAAACCTTTAGTCACCCTAACCTTGTGAATACAACTTCCAAAGGGGTAGCCATGTTAGTCAAGTTCTGCAAAACAAATAAGGAGTCCTGTGGCACTTTTAAAGACTAACAAATTTATTTATCATATGAGCTCTTATGAGAGAAAATCCCACTTCATCGGAATGCCATCCTGGCCACTATGGACATAGAAGCTCTTTACAGCAACTTCTCACACATAGATAGACTAAAAGCCATGAGAACTATACCAGATGATGCTACAGCACCTCATTGCAGAACTTTGTGACTTTGTGCTGATCCACAACCATTTCAGGTTTGAAGATACAAATTATCTTCAAAGTCAGAGGCACTGCTAGGGAAACCCTCATGTCTGCACAATATGCCAACATCTTTATCACTGACTTAGAACACTGCTTTCTCCTGTCTTGTCCCCAAGTACCACTCCTCTACTAGCGCTACATCATTGATGACATCTTCATCATCTGCACCCACAGTAGGGATGCCCCTGAAAATTTACACAGAAATTTCAACAATTTCCACTCCACAATCAAACTTAGCCTGGAACACTACTGACACAAGATCCACTTTCTGCACAGCAGAGTGCAAATTAGTGATGGACACAAACACCACTCCAGGGGTTAAAGCAGGGGTCTCAAACACGCAGTCCATGGGCCACATGCAGTCCCTAAAGCTTTTTCCTGCAGCCAGCAATGACACAGTCATTAGCAATATCATTATATGGAAAGGTTTCAGTGGTGCAGCCCTCGGGCTACCATACTAACCCTCATGCGGCCCTCTACTAGTCCTCATTCAGCCCTCGTGATGATTTGAGTTTGAGACCCCTGGGTTAAAGTATGGGGGAACACACCAGAACGCAGTTCCAGGGCCCCCTATTTTTATGCTGGCAGTGTTCCGGGGCCCCTAAAAATAGAAGAACGCACTGGAAGGCAGAGTTCCAGGCCCCCCTAAAAATAGCTACAGCAGCCAGAAGGGAGAGTGCTGGTGGCTCCACCTTAAACCCTGCTCCTCCTTAAGCCCAGCCAATAGACAGCTGCTGCAGGCTGGGAGTTTGTGAATCATCCCCCCTGCAGGGTGGAACAGCTTGTGGCCTGTCAGGCAGCCTGCAAACAGCGGAGGTAAGGGCTTGGGGCAGGGGTGCTGCTGGGTGTTCTGTGTCTATGCATGTGTCTAGAGGTGGTTGTGTGTGTGTGTGTGTGTGTGTGTGTGTGTGTGTGTGTGTGTGTGTCTGGGGGTGGCTGTGTCTGTGTGTGTCTGGAGGTGGGTATTGGGGGCTCCACCTGTGTGGGAGGTGGACCCACCCATGCAGGAGGGTTCCGGGGCCCACAAAATTTTACTTTAACCCCTGCACAACCCTCTAACAAAAACTGTCTGATCACTATAATTACCTGCATCCCTCAAGCTTTCATCCAAGACACTCCAACATAATCCATTGTCTACAGCCAAGCCCTAAGATATAACGTCATTTGATCCAATCCCTTATACAGAGACAGGCACCTTCAGGATCTCTATCAAGCACTCTTAAAACTACAGTACACACCTGCAAAAGTGAGGAAACAGACTGACAGAGCCAGGCGGGTACCCCACAGTCAACTACTACAGGAGAAGCACAAGAAAGAAAACAGCAGAACACCTCTAGTCATCTCCTATAGCCCCCAAGTCAGACCTCTATATCCCATCATCTAGGATCTCCAGCCTGTTCTACAAGACAATCCCTCATTCTCTCAAACCTTGGGAGAGAGATCTCTCCTCACTTACAGATGGCGTCCCAACTTTAAGCAGATACTCACCAGCAACTACAGACCTAACAACAGAAACACTAAAGCAGGCACATATCCCTGCAAAAAATCACGCTGTCAAGACACACCATTACAGGACCTAATCAGACCAGCTACTCCCTGAAGGGCTCATTCATCTGCTCATCCACCAATGTGATTCATGACCTCATCTGCCAGAAATGCCCCTCTGCCTTATATATTGGACAAACACGACAGTTTCTGTGCAAAGAATAAATCGACACAAATCTGGTATCAGAAATAACATTAAAAACCAACAGAGGAACACTTCAATCTCCCTGTTCATTCCACTGATAGTCTGTTAATAGCTTTGCTCAGATAAATGGATAACAAATTGAAGCTTCAAAGAGAAACTGCAGAATTGGAATTCACGTGCAGATCTGACACTATTGCCTTAGGGTTCAATAGGGGCTGTGGATTTTTTTTCTCATTGCAACAGGTGATTTGACCTCACTGTCCTCTATATGCTGTTTCCCACCTTTGGAATCTAAACAACTGTTTTGATTTACTGTTACAGTGTGACCTGATCCCATGAGTTACACTTCCCTGTATTTATCTTCCTCCCATTCTATGAATTCCCCATCTTCAAGCATCTGAGAAAGTATGATTTTCTCCCATGAAAGCTCATGTGATAAATAAATGTGTTAGTCTTTAAAAGTGTTACAGGACTCCTTGTTTGTCCTGTGAATAGAGTTACCTATTACTGTATGCAAGTATGTGAATTAAACATGTACAGTGGGGACCTGTTAACACACAACTGGTTAGCGCGTGGATCCGGTTAACGCGCGCTCGTCCCCCAAAGCCAGCAAGTTAACACGCGGGACTCAGTAACGCACGCTGCTTACAACCGGAAGTTGGCCAGGGCAGGAAACACGCAGAGCAAGCCTTAATAGTGCTGCCTTTCTCTTTTCATGAGTAGTGTGGAAAAACATGCCACGCTTGATCTCCTTGTCACAGAACGTTCAGTATTTACAGTATTTTTGATCAGTGTGATTAAGTGTAAAAGATGCTTTAGTTTAGGCATTAGTTCATTACATGCAATATCGCAGATACAGTATTTTAATGTAGGCTTTAATTCATTACGTGTAATAGATATTTTAGTATAGGCTTTAGTTCATCAAGTCCAATTGATATTTTAGTATAGTACAATACAGTATAGGCTTTAGTTCATTAAGTGCAATAGGTACAGTATTTTAGTATAGAATAGGCTTTGGTTCATCAAGTCCAATAGATCTCTGCTGCTCCCTCCAGCCCGAAGACTACGTCTTTGAGCTGGCTAGGGTCCCTTGGTGCCAGCTCTGTGCTGCCAGCACAGATTTGTGCAGGGGTGAGTGGTTTCTGCTGCGTGCACATGCGCAGAACTTGGGGGAGCACTGGTCCTGTTTCAGCGCAGGCACCGGGGATTGTCCCCCAATGCCTGCACGTTAACGAGTCCCCACTGTATTTTTCATTTGTACATATAACGTAGGCTGTCACTTTTGAAACCGTATCCACTACTTCACAGATTCACTGGTCAAAGTAGTCACCACCACTCAGGTGTACATGATTAGAAACTAAAACTAGATGTCCTACTAACTGAACACAGCTACTCCATAATGTAAATTTTTTTCAGGCATGGAGTACTTCATATAAATTGAAAAAAATTTTAAGTGTCAAATACTAGTTGATTTTATGGATTTGATTTAGACAGCTATATACTATAATCTGTGTCAATCTATCAGTTTACTACCCTCTAAAGCGTGAACTAATTTTGCAATTAGTATCCAGATTCAATTATTGATACTTACCAGGCATTATAATCTCAGGAAACCCCATTTTCCGAGCCACAGCTGTTGACCTATCTACCAAGTGAGGAAACTCTTTTCTAATCTGATGAATATCTCCTGGAAGAAGTTTCAAAGTCACCCATAAGCCTGAAGCACAAAATAAAATTATTAAGACATATTTTTCCAATTTTTAAACAAAAAATGAATCTCATAAACTTCAAAAGACAATGCACATAAAATAACTAAGCTTTGCTCAACCAAAATTTACATTTTGCAACTCTAAGTTGGAAATTATTTAAGAAAAACAAAGAAACACAGGAACTACCACACCTAGAACAGTATACACTGGTTACATCAGCTTAGAATAGATTTTAAGGCAAACAATAAAAAACAGATAGGGAAGCAGGAAATCGAGAGAGACACAGACACTCTTTGGAACATAGTAGATGTAGGCTCACGTAGGCTACGCAAAACCTTGTAGGCAGTTCCTAAAGAGGATATAAAATTTTAGGCCACAGTTCCACAACCACATGCACTAGAGCAGGCATATTTGTGTGCTCACATAAACAATACAGTGCACATGAGCAATTCTGGGTCTCGAAGGTGCATAGGAGCAATTCTGCCTTTGGGAGTGTAATGCAATCCATTAGCAGTTTTTTCATCTTTTGCATGTTAATATATGGCAATGATACAAAGGAATTTCCTCTTTTCAAAGAGAATATATTTTGGGTAAGCAAGATGACTGATAATGAGCTTTTCCTGGATTGGGTATGATACAATTATCTTTTTCAAGTCTAAGAAAACAGAATTGGGGGAAGGTTTAATAGCGAATCTGAGAACTTCAGCAAAACAGAACAGAAAAAGTCCAGCACAGAAAGTTTTTGCAGGACCACACAACGTATGGAATGATAGAAAGATGTCGGAATCATCACAGCTTAATTGGGCCCAGGGAAGTTTGCACTGTGGAAATGTTACAAAGTCTATAAATAAATAATTTTTAAATAAAGTCTACACTGAACTGGATAAAATAGGGTGTCAAAGAATATCCCAGTTGCCCTCAGTAACTGCAGGGCTAGTTCTTCTCAGTCTTGAATTCAAAAGAGGAAAACAGTTATTAAGTCAACAACAGCACTGGTTTGCAACTTATGCCTTCCTTCTGATTTTACATTATTCTTCCAAATAAGACAGTAAAGAGTTTTTTCATGGGAAAAATGAAAAGGGCAGCATTAGTTGGAATGAAATATCTGAGAGGGTGGTATCAAGTTACTGAGGAAGATGTCCCCATTCTGATATTTCACCTTGCCCAGCTATGCCAGAAAGAAAAGCAGGAAACTGGACGCAGTTCAATTAGCTGGCAGATTTGGTCCTAAACATCTGGAAGTACCCAGTGGCAAAACTGTAGTATTCAGGTAACTCCATAACTATTTGCACACATTGAAGGGGCTCCTGTCAGCCCACCCCTTTCCCAAGCTCAGTTGCTAGGCAACTCATTTCTGGGACCTCACCATACCTCCCCATACCACTGAATGAGTATAAAGGAGGAACATCAAGGGGACGGGGTTGACTCTCTCCTGTAATAGTAACAGGCAACCCAAACAGCCCCCATTTCCACTTCTTTAAAGGATATTCTTTTAAATACTTTCCCAATGCATTTGATCTGATTATCACATCCGTTTCCTAAACAGTACCTGCACTGGTCATCCGCCACAAGCTAACATAATGAGCTGCATCACTGTAGCCTAGTCACCCTGTCATTTCTGCCCCCACTCAGCTCACATTCAACTGTAGGGAAAGCAAAAAGCCCACCTCCTCTTGGCCAGTCTGGCCATCAAGGAAAAACTCCTTTCCAGGAACCCCAAAAAAGGAGTAACCCCCTTAGTGCCCACAGCAGATCATAACAAAACCTGGTATTTCAACTGAGGGTGGGCACTGCTCCACCTGACTTTAAAAAATAAATAAATAAATAAGCAGGGGGTGGAATCTACTGCACCAGTGGGCACAAATCACCTCATCCCCACTCCTCCCTAGTCACCTGGTGGGCGGAATGAATCCATGTCCCCGCACTGTCCTCCATGTAACAGTTAACTCTGGCTCTCTAACCCTGCAAGAAGCAACACACTTTCTCCAGCTAGCCAGACAAAGGACCCCACCTATTTAATGTGCTGAGAGTCACGTTTGTTTCATCTATGGGGATAACCTGTGAAAGTTCAACAATTTATTGTATTTATCATTCTGAAAATTATAATGGCATCTTTAAAACAGCATCATATGCCTACTGACACCATATAATTACTGCCTGTATTGTGGCACAGGTGAGAATGGTGGCATCTCAAGATAACCATGCATGATAAATTGGTAAATTATGACTCCTTAATGGTGGTCATTGCAATGAAGTATAAGCCTGAAGTAATTACAAAAGGAATTATACAAGTGAAAGAAAAACAAGCAACACAATAAAATTATATCTATATCAACTATGCTCAACCCACTATGTTTTTGTTTTTACAGATAAAGAATCTGAAAATAAAGCCAAGAAAGTTATGATTTAGTAACTTGTAATTACGTACTTCTTCACAAATATTATTTAGAGAGGCAGTTCAAAATAAGAGATGACTTTTTAAATAAAACCATTCTCCTCTTTATATTGCAACTGTATAAAAAAGCTGGATTTCTCTCATTTTTCATACATATAAGTAATCAAAGTATATCTTCTCTAAACCTTTTGCTCAGACACATTTATAAATAAAAGAAAAACAGATTCAAGAGAAAATTGGTAAACTGAAGTTCTGCATTTACTAACACAATGATGAGTTAATTCAAGACCAAAAAAAGAACAAATCAAGTATACAGTAATAGAGATTGAACGAATTAAAAATTTTTAACTAGTATATATATTTTATATTTATATTCAAGTCTGCAGAGGATACACAATTATGAACAGTGATCTGTTCAACCTAGAGAGGGTAATTGATGTTGTTGTTTATTCCATAGCCCTCTTTACAAACTCAAACACAAGTTGGCATCAATACTGAGGAGACTAATTGCCTCGCTGTACTGACAGCAAACCATCTGCTTTAACTACAGTTGCTAATAGGAAACAATGAGAAAAATGGGGAAGAAGGGAACACTCTTTTTCCCTCCCTGCAAAATGATGGACCCAGAGGATGCCAAAGTTCAATGGCAAGAAAGCCAGGTCTCAACTGTATATACAAACATACAAGTGTGTATAGGGTAGAAATACAGATGCATGTGCAAGTAGCCGAGCACTGCATAAGAAGGACAGAAGACAATCTGTAAAATTACAATGCTCCCAAAAAAAGGAAATGACAGAAAGAGAAAGAAAGGAAGGAAAAATGGGAGTAATGAAAGCGAGAACAAGTTTATTTTCTGACAAACAACAGCAAACAAACAAACTAACTAACACTATGTATCCACCAGTCCCATTTAGAGCAGTCAGATGGTATGAAGCAAGCAAGGATATATTCTGTATGCCAGTTTACATAAAGAGCAGTACCTACCCTGACCCTTGTGGTTAACTTCTTTAGCAGCAATCACTTTGTTTATAACAGTCTGAAGGAAATCATTCTCCCCTGCCACCCTGGGTGAAAAACGGGATGATATGTTCAGCTGCTTGTGTCGAATGGCGTCATCCAATGCTAGCCTGGAGGATGCACATGACGACCAACACCAGGAAACAAAGGGTCACAGAAAACCAGAAGCCACAGTAACAAGGGAACATAAAAGATCATATCATAGTTGTGACAAAGAGTATTTATTAGTCAACGCAAGACAAAGGACAGGAAAGGTAACAAGAAAGACACAGGAAGATCATTAATCAGGAAAATGCTGACCTACTAAAGAGAAGCAAAGCAATCCTATTTTACCCAGGCCCCAATAGGAGCATGCACGTATTAGGTCACAAACCCACTTCCAATAAATAGGATGCAAAGTAATATAGAAGAACGTTGATCTCGTGAGAGACCCTTGTTAAATACTGAAATTCAGTCAGGATTATTGTTAACCCTGGGCAACCTCGAGGATAGCTTCTATAACTGAATAGAAGAAGTGGTTGTGTATATGGTTGGATGGGAATTTACAAAAGAAAAAAATAACTTGTAAATTTAACAGAAATGGCTTAGTGCAAGAAAAGCAGAAAATCCATCGTTTTGTTATACTAGGTGAACAAATGAAAAAGTGAAAATTAGAAATGAAATGGAACATTTACAAATGTCATTTAAGTACCCACACCAGTCTTGCCAAGTGCTTCTGACAGCTGTTGTGTTGGTGGCCAGTGAATGAATACAAACAAACATACATATGAAAACAAAACTGCATGTAGCACAATAAAAGCACAGCATGAAATGAGTAAGAAAATATGCCTCATACACTGTTTTTAAGTCAACATTTGAAATCAAGACACAGCTCTTCATTGTATATTTGCACATTACTCATAAGCTTGGTACAGACTTGGGATGAAGAATATTTTAATTTAATGCAGGAAAAAACAAGAAAAACATATCACACTCCCTTTTCAAAAGCTGGTTTTTATATGAACTATAACTCGGTATCAGAGCAAAAAGTTAAAAATTCCATTGTCATCCAGCTTTTTGATTCACAAAGATACATTTTCTGTACACACTTCCACACTCACTAAAATATGTTTTGTCATTGTTTATATACAATAAACAAATTAATCTCACAAAACACTCCTCTTTTCCCTGAACAATAGAATTGTGTTACTGTTCTACAGACTATTATGTCTTACACACAAATTCTACTGCTGCCATGAAATACAAACACGAAGTGACTAGACTAGAGCCATTCGGCACATAGCATTAGTCTGCTAGTCACCTGATTTTTTTTCTGCAGATTCTGCAATTTCAAATTTCTCTTAAGATCCCCAAACATCCTTGCTAAATATTGTACTTTTTAATCAGGCCTAGTTTCCAAACACAAGTTATTTGATGTTACATTGTTTCAGTCTACTGTACTCTAGATTTATTTTAAAAAATTTAGGAGCACAGTAAGTCATAATGTAATTCAGTTCTGTAACAATTTTACTGCTTTGAATAGCCTGTGATCTACATTTCTTGTAAAGCTAAAGCTGAGACGAGGTTGGAGAGTCAATATTTTTTACTGGTCAAACTTGCTCTCTCACCAACAGAAGGTGGTCCAATAAAAAAGACACTACCCCACCCACCTTCAAACTCCAATATCATGTGACCAACACAGTAACAACACTGCAGTCAAAGCCGAGCATTCATATTTTAATGGACATTTACTTCTTTATTCTCACTATCCCAGTTTATCCTCACTTTATGATATTAAAGAAGGGATTTTCAGATTCCAATGCATTATATTTCTTTGTTAGCAGTATATAAAAACTTCTAAAAATGATCATTTTTCTTTAAAAAGAAAACATACCCAAACACATAAAAACAAACATTCAGAGTCTGAATTACTCAACCCACAAAAACAGATAGAGAAATTCAAAGTAAAATCTAAATCTGATGTTTGACATTACCTTTCAGTGCTTTCTTTTAATCTTAAAAATTTCTGATAACACTGAACTAAGTTTCACATGCATAGTGGCTCCTTTTGTCTCACTGTCTCCTCTAAAACTTTGTGTCTTATTTTTAGAGAACTTAGTAGTTATGAAAGCTGCCTACCTGAGTCTAAGTTAACCTTGAGCTCCTGTTCATCTGTGAAACATCCACAGCACAGGTAAAAGCAGCGCTAGATGAAAGCAATGGCCCTCACTGCCACACCAAAATCCTTTAAAAAGCTGGGAAACTAGTTGCACATATGAAGAGTTACTTTGGCTCCCATGCCTATTCATTCTTTGGTTTCTCTATGTTAAATTATCTGCCAATTAATGCCAGTTTGGGTGGTGGTTTAGTGACATGGCTGTCTTTCAGCAGAAGCCAGTCAACTGATACAACCAACTGATTTAATCTATGGACACTCAATATTCCTCAGATGGAAATAATTTTTGGTTATTACCAACCCTGACTAGATTGGAACGAACATCATAAAGGAATGAAGCTTATAACGTGTCTATCTCAAAACCCCTAAGCTCATCTTTGCAGTTACATGCATCTTCAAACCAAAAGGAAGTGGAAAAGACATGTCTGATGTTGAAACTAAAAACCCACTCTAAAATGGGAGAACTTATTTGGGGGGTGGAGAGGGTGCATCGCTATTCATTCCAAATAAATAAATGAAGAATTAAGAGCAGGACTATACTGCCTGCTGTTTTCAGCAGCAGTCAGAGATACACGCAAGTGAAGACTAGCCCTAAGAAAGGGAAAAAATTGGTTTAACACCTCATGAGTTTGTGTGTTAAATTCCAATCTCTAGCAAATTCGAAATACCTATGCAACACTAGTGGACTAAGATCCATTTCAGAACTTAACACTGAAAAGTGTTTTACACTGAATCCTCTTTAAGTCACCCCTGCTAATGTTTTATATTATTCCATACTTACGGTTGAAATGGTATGAAGTGTTGCTTGTCCTCATCATCAACTTTCCCATTAATTATGTCAGTAACATCCATTACTGAAATAAAAACCAAAGCTTCTGCATTAAATTGATCAAGAAACAGAGGAGGACATGGAAACAAAAACAATGTACTATAGTCCCTCCATCTCTGATGAAACAAATTAACAATAGCATTAAGCCAGAATAGTTCTATGGCAGAACAGTCTCATGTTTCAAATACAAACTGAATTTTCACATCAGCAAAAGAAATCGAATCCTCTGAAGCTACTATTAGATGCTGATGCAAACTTTTTTCCTGTTATATCTACCATCATATGACACTACTTAAAACCTCTGCTTATACAAACAATCCATAGGCTTATTGTTGCATGTGCCTCCATGGATCTAGATCTAAATCTGAATATAATCACCACTTTTATAAACCTAGGGACTGATGAAGAGTACCATCAATGAAGTTATTTCTTCACTAGAGAGAAAGAGGAAACAAGAATATGCTAGTCATCAAATCTATATTTAATTTTCAACAGCTATGAGATGTGGCATAGTCAGGTGCCAGGAAGAATGGACAGAGAAAATATCATATACGGTCTTCAAACTAATTCACTTCTGGATTCTTCTATGATAGACAAGTGTTAAATTTTGTGACTATGTAGAAAAAATGTCACTGATTTACAAATCTTATGTGAAAGGACAGACATTACACTGATTAGTAGCACTGCCATAAGCTCCTTGAACAGTATTATGATGGCAGGATAGTAGCACATCAAAGTTCTTCTTCATCATATCAAACAAAAGTAACATGACCTTCATAACAAGATGTTGTTTGATTTATACAGGAACTAGGAGATCACTGGCATGATACTGGGGAACAGCCATTGAGACACAAACAGCCATGAAATTCCAGCCTTGAAACAAACACCAACACACAATCATTTTTTTTTGATTCTGTGAAGAGGAGCAAGGTAATGTACTACCTAATGTGCATTATTACCACTGCTCTCTGTTGGGAAATTCTTACCAACTCAACTTTTTGGGGGGACATACATTTACTTTAATTAGAAGGGGAGAAGATTCTTTATTTGTCTAAATGAATATGAGGACATATTGCAGATCTGAACGTTTCTCTTACTTTGCCGTAAACTGTTTGTAGCAGGGGGGTTTCCCTACTATGAAGTGGAAGGGGTTAAAAAGCCACAGAAAAGGATTGATCAATGGGAAGAGGGACTCAGGAGCAAGTTTAAAATAAGGGCTGCAGCTCCAGCTTGGGGCAGCTGGCCCCAGACCTGCAAGGGAGAAGGTTGTGCTGTCTGTGGGGCTGTGGGAGACAGGACCCTGGACAGCTCCAGTGCACTGCCAAGATTCGGCTAGGCCCCATCCTTGCTAGAAAGACTGCAGCTACCTGGTGAGGTGTGGATTATTGCCCAGAGACCTGGTGAGGCACAGACCAAATGGATGTGAAGGTGGTGGGTACGAGGAGCGTTTGGGTCCCTGAGCCAGGGCTCAGACAAGTGGGCAGGGCCAGATTCCACTCACCTCTCCTATGTTGCCAGTGGATAGGCCATGTGAGCTACAATCCTACTTACTGCTTACTTTTGAAAAATAATGTTAACACACATCATTTTTCCACAACTATGTGCTTTACAAAAAAACACACACACACACACACACACACACACACACACACAACCAACCCCCCCTACCTTCCTCTTGCACATGTTTCTATTAAGGCAAAGCAATTTGTTTCTGAAAGTAATGAATGGTCAGAGAAATGACACATGATAAATTTATATAACTACATCATGAAAAATGAAGTTAGAGTATTTATATTTTTCATGATATAGTTGAGAAACTTTATCATGTTGTCTCTTTGACCTTCCTCCTCTCCACACCTGACCCCTAATAATTCTGGATATCCACCAGTTATTCATAAGAAACTAATATTCCTAAGTGGTTTCCAATACTATAGGCAAGATGATGCTCTGCAATTTCAAACATTTAAAAGGTACTATATTCTGCAGGGGAAGACTTAATCTGGTTTAAACTGCAAACTATAGTACACTTAAATGTTTTCATTTAGGTTGTAAATACTAGATGCTATACATTGAACTTTATAGAATCATAGAATCTAAAACTAGGAGAGACACAAGAAGTCATCAAGTCCAGCCCCCTGCACTGAGACAGGACAAAATAAACCTAGACCATCACTGACAAGTTTTTGTCCAACATACTCCTTCCCAAGATGAGGACTCCACAGCCTCTCTTGAAAGCTTATATCAGAGCTTAACTACCTAGAAAGATTTTTCTAACATCTAACTTTAATTTTTCTTGCAGAAGATTACATTGCTTCTTGTCCTGCCTTCGATAGACATGGATAAAAATGGATCACTGTCCTCTTTCTAATAAATAGACTTTAATATATTTGACCGGCATATACTTGCATATAAACTGAGATTTTTGCGCCTGAAAATTGCCCTTAAAACAGGCACTTGACTTATATGCAGGTCAATACAGTAGACGGCCCCAGCCCAGGAGTTAGGCAGTAGGTCTCCAGCCCTTAGCATGCTCCAGACTGGAGCCTCAGCTTGTGGCTGGAGCAGCCATGTTGGGGAGTCAGCCCCCAGCCTGGGGTTAGAGAAGGAGGGGACCCCAACATCTGAAGCGGCCAGTATTGGGGCCCAGGAGCTTGGGCGTGTCCAGGAAGCTGGGGAAAGTTGGCAGCAGGGGTTGAGGGTGTCTGGGAAAGCGGCAGCAGGAGTGTCAGAGGAAAGCAGTAGGAGGGCGGCAGGGGTGTTGGGGGAAAAGCAGGAGAAGCAGCAGCAGCAGGTATTTGGGGGAATAGTGGGGTGCCGGGGACTCCAGGGGAAGCCAGCACGCAGGGTGTGTGGCAGTTAGTGGCTGAGGCCATGGGTGGACCTCAAATTATATGTGGGTCACCCAATTTTTACTATTTTTGGGGCGTAGGGGGTGGCTTATGTGCAGATTGGTTTATCCACCAGTATATACAGTATCAGGTCTTCCCTCAAGTCTTCTTTTCTCAAGACTAAACATGTTCATTTTTACAAATCCTCTTCTTATAGGCCAGGCTTTCTAAACCTGTTATCATTTTTATAGTCTTCCCCTGGGCTATCCCAACTTCTCCAATGTCCAGATGTCCTAAAAAGGATGGCACCCAAAACTGGACACAGTACTCCAGTGGAGACATCACTAAAGTCTTACATATAATGTGCTTGTATATACTGCCGAGAACAATACTAGCCTTTTCCATGACTGCATTATATTATTTGATGCATATTCAGTTTGTGATCCAGCATATCTCACATATCCTTTTCAAACAGTACTACCACCTAACTAGTTACTTCCCATTTCATAGTTGGGTATTTCATTTATCCTTCCAAAGAAAAATTACATCAAGAATAACATTTATACCTAAAAAACACATAAAAGGCTTAATAGCTTGTTTTCTCCTCCTTACCAAAAATCTGACAAAAACATGAAACAAATATTAAATATTAAAAATAGCCCTTATTTACAATGAATACTGCCTAGGTAAAGAATAGAGAGAATAGATTACCTGCTACTCCAAAAGGTCGCCGTAGCCCAGAGGTTAGTTTTTTTGTGTTATTGTCCCTTAGTTCCATTCTGCCCACTCTTACAATCTGACAGACAAAACTGATTTTCTCTCTTTTCAGGTCTTTGCTGCCAAGGTCCTAGAAATATTAATTTCCATATATTTATAAGAATCTTATTCATTTCAGGTTCTACTCTGGCAGACAACAGAAAGACTGGTACAGAATTCAGTCTTTTCAAATACCAACTTTTAATATTGAACTAAGTTATTCTCAAAAAGGAATTCTCAAACAATAATTAAGCACTTAATTTACACAGAAGTCAAGGAGCCCAAATATTTATTTTAACAGTTTACACCTTTTTCATACTTGTCAACTTGGACTTTACCCACAGGAGCCAAAGTTAATCTGAGATTGCACTGATATCATTAACAAGGAGTTATAAATCCCTTCAGAACCAAAATTCAGTTCTCCAGAAGTAGTTTACAACCCATTAAACTCTTTTGCTCTTTGCAAGAAAGGGAACAAAGTACTTTAAACACTGCATCAACAACAGCACACTTACTGTGAATACGGCTCGAAGATTATGTAATCGATCTATATCTTTAGGCAGCCCAGAACTTGACCACCGAACTAGATAGTTTTCACTGTAAGAACAAGGTTTGGGATTTTTAAAATATTTTTAGATCTATGTATTATTCTAATTTTGTAAAATCTTAAATAATTTTATATGAAACAAAGTAATTATCAGAAGCAGTAAAAGTGAGGCTCTAGTAAGCGACGTGCTTATGCAAACAGGACCTTCTTAGCCAATAGAGAGATTGTTGTACATCGATGTTACCATTTCTATCTTTTTACCACCTAAATCATGTTTTGGGTTTTCTTGCTATTTTGGGGGTGAGTAGGGAGGTTTAGGTTTTGGTTTTTCCTACTATTAACACAAGAATGAAAATGCAATTCTGGAACATTGAGCTGGATTTTCACCTAGATCATGGAACAGTAGGAGAATTAACAGTTCTGTTGTTGGTGAAGTATGAGCCAAAAGTACACATCATGTTTTTCAGCTCTTGGATTGTGTTTGCATGGCAGACAATTGAATAAAACAAAAACAAAAGACACTCATTTCCAAATCTTATCTGTTCTGTGACACACAAATATGGAACCACATAATGGTATTTTTAAGTCACTTTTAGAACAGAACCACACTGTAAAGCCAAAACCCAAAAATGCATCAACTTTAACTTTCAGACGCCTATCGAAATCATTTTCTAATTCACATGGCCACATGTATATTAACAGAGTTTTATGGGTGTACAAAAGCAATATACAATTTCATCTCTTTAAACTCAGTGTCATGGGTGTGTTTCACCTCTACCCCAATCACAGGAATATTTACTTAGTGGGTAGCTGCCATTGTGCTTTGTGCTCGCAGTATGAATAGCAAACCAATTCTTCCTTAGCCTAGCCTGCATTCCAGAATGCACTCCCTGGCAAGGAAGCAGAGGATCCAGAACTCTCACACTCTCTGATGACTGTCAAGGCAGCTGAAGAGTGAACAAGTCAAGTCTTGTTCATGTGCCATTTACCTCTACTCACATGAAATTAAAGACATAATGGGGTAAGAAACAGGACAAATTTCTAATGCACTGAAGCAAGAGAAACTAACCTGTTGCCATGCAGAATAAAGCAGATGAAGTGTTGCTAAAATCCACACTTATCTAACTTTCTGCTACAGTTTACCCAGCCAACTTAACCAGGGCTGTACCTACGGCGGGGGGGGGGGGGGGGGCCCTCAGGCACAGATTTGATAGGGTGCCAGCCCTTCCTGGCCCTGAAGAGGAATATGCCTTAAAGGCACATTCCTCAGGGAGCCGGGGAAAGCATTCCCCATCCAGCTCCCTGTGGCAGGTGAAGGAAACCCCCACCCAGAGCTCCAGCTGCGGTGGGGGAAGCAGCTCCCCGGCTGACTCGCCACGGCAGGGGAAGGGAACCCCGGCCTGGACCTCTGGCTGCGGTGAGAGAAGCAACTGTCCGCCTGACTCCCCACGCCAGGGGAAGGGAACTCCAGCCCGGTCCTCCAGCCATAGTGGGAGAAGCGGCTCTCCACCTGACTCCCCACGGCAAGAGAAGGGAACCCCTGCCTGGTGCTAGAGCCACAGGGGGGAAGAGACTCCCCACTGCGGGGGAAAGGAACCCCGGCCTGGCACTCCAGAAGTGGTGGGGAAGCAGCTCCCTATGGCGGGGTAAGGGAACACCTGCCCAGACCTCCAGCCTCAGTGGGGAAACTGCTCCTTCCCCGGCTCTGGCCACAGTGGGGTAGGGAACTGCACCCCTACCAGCTCTGGCCACCGGGGGGGGGCACCTTTTGGGCTGCTTGCCTGAAGCTCCAAAATGTCTAGTTGCAGCCCTGAACTGACCTTCCAAAAGTGCTCTCCAATCCACAGTAACTCCTTGAAACCAAAACCCCACGAGGCATACATAGTGAGCTACAGGTGTACACAGTGCAACAGATGACACTAACCTGATAAACTTTGATTCCAGTGGGTCATACAAAGACATAAGGACTTCAGCATCTTCTCCTATTTTGCAAACTACATTTTTTAAATTTACAAATAAAGCAAATGAAGGAGTGGCAGCAAACTTGGCTTGTCTGTTAATATCAATGTTCTGCTTTTGAGACTGTAAGAAAGAAAGAAAGCAAAATATTCAGATTTAAACTACACAACTACTAGAATCACACCCTGAAGTCATACCCTTCCACTATGAACTGTTTACTGAAACTTTCTAGTAAGGGCCAAGTAAGTGTCTCTCTCTTCCAGGTGAAAGAAGCCCCAACCCTCAACATTTTATACACTGAGAATGGGGAGGGTGCTGAGATTTCTGGCAGGTTGCTCTACTTGCAGCTTTCTTTTGTATTAATCTCTAGTTACCAGGAGGGAAACTGTCAGAATGGAACAGAAGATTGAACTTCAAGGTTGTCTGACAGAACAGGGGAACTTTCATTCTGTCTCCACTATTCTACTCTTTCCTTGGCCTCCAACAGCCTTCACAGAAAGAAAGGGAAGAATCCTTCCCCTAGTTCTTAATTTCTAGTTTTTCTTCACAAGAGATGACTTTATGGCTATGGCTTGTCTCTGCTGTTGCTGCTTCTAGGTTTCACAACAGCAACAGGAAGATGACTCTAAACAGCATCATAGCCTAACCAAAGCCTAATTAATTACACTCTTCTCCTATCTACAAACCAGTAAGTAGCAGCAGAGGAAATGAAGCCATCTACCAGTAAGCTCAAGAAGAGCTGCCTTTACTGTTCTTTGGGGGAGAGATTTTATTTTTTAATTTATATGAATATAAATATGTGAAACTGCATACATATTATATATTGTATTATAATTTGCATGTTATCTATTTCTATTTATACATAAATATTGTATACATAAATCTAATTTATAAATGTATATTTATATATAAATATCTACAATTTTATTAAAAATGAATCTCGTCTCATGTCATCTCACAATAATCCATCAATTAACTAATTTATTGAAGAAATACATCTAAATTGACTTCGTCCTTCTGAATTACAGAAATCATTTACTAAAAGGTGAGTAAGTTTTACAGTTTAGCTAAGATGAGGTATACAAAGTACTTTTGGTACTTTCAGTCGTGAGAATGCTTCATGGATTAAGACAACTAAGCCAAATTCCTACTTTAATTATATTTATTATTTTGGATATACATTTACATTACCCTTAATTTTAAAAGATAGTAGAGATAGGGTATCTTACCTTTTCTTCTAGTAGCCTTTCTTCAACTTGCTTGGAAGCTATTTCATGAGCTCTAAACAGGCTGATGGTGCTGGTTTGTTCTGGATCTAAAATGTTCCCATCTTCATCCCTTACAACCAGATCCAAATCAAGAATTCTATGCAAAAATGTATATATGCTCATGAATTATCTATCACCATTATATATAAAAGGCCTGAAAGAATTGCAATGAATTGCTTTGAATTGAAGGGGTAGGGAATGTCATGTGCCATGGTGCCACCAAGTCTTTGTACAGGATGATTTTCCAAACTCCGCTGTGTCATTAGGTTAGGAGAAAGAACTGGTGTTCTGAAACTTACAAGGCCACTGGTCAGAAAAGCTGTGGCACAGGATGTGACAATTTGGGAATCTGTCTAGAATTTATGAACAGTGTGAGATTACAAACTCTGTGTCTTTACCAGGCCGCTAACTTAATTTTAAATGCATAGCCTTTTCCCTTCATGTTGGGCTGAAATTCCAAAGGGTTAGGCAAAAGAACAAAAGAGCTGTCAAAGGCACTGCCTACACTAAAAAGATCTGTTGCCAAAAGTCAACTTTTGGAGACAAAATACACATGAGTACACACTAAAATGCCCATTTTATTAAAATAACACCCCTTGTGTGAGAGGAATGATGCCTTTTCCACAACTGTCTTAGTGCAAAACAATCATTGTGGACACTGAAGCTGTTTCTTGTTGCTTCAGTGCCCAACCACTGGGGACCCAGGAGTCCCAGCAGCTGCTCCTCCCAGTGCCCACACCCCACCTGCACCGGGGATCCAAGTGCCCCAGCAGTTGAACAACCACCACCAGACAGAGGAGTCCCACAGGCTGAACTCCCACCCCTGCCACCACCGCTGGGGACTCAGGGGACCTGGCAGCTTAATCCGCATCACTGGCTCCCCAGGATGAGCCGCAACAGTGCTAAGGCTGGGAGCATTACAAGTCTTAATGCTACTGCCCCAGCTTCCCTTGCCCTGCTCTCCAGCAGAGCAGGCAAGGAGAGCTGTAGGCAGCAGGGCTCCCAAGGCTGTAGTGCTCAAAGGGTCTCCCAGCTGCCTTTGCCCTGCTCAGCTTATGAACAAGGTGAGGTGAGCCGGCAGGGACAGCAGCAGTGGCCAGTCCCAAGGCTACGCTGCTCCAGAGACCCTTGAAGCACAGCAGCCTCTGGACCACTGAAAGCTTGAGAGCTGCAGCTCCCAGCTCCCCTTGCCCTGCTCAGCCCACTAGCAGGTTGAGGGGAGCTGACAGCAGCAAGAGTCCTGATGCTGCCATGCTCTGAGAGTCTACGGAGCATGGCAGCTTCCGACTGCTGACAACTTGAGAGCAGTCAGTGCCAGCTCCCCTCATCCTGCTCAGTCTGTAAGCAGGGCAAGGAGAGTGGGGGTGCTGGCAGGGGTACTCGGGCTGGGGGCAGGTACCAACTATTGCTGCTGCCACTGTGCCAGGACCCCAGCAAACAGGGTTGTCCCTAAACTGATTGACCTCTCAGCTCCCCCACACTGCGTCTTTTGTTGGTGGAAGTGTTCCTACTGAGGGGACACTCCCCCAATGAAAGGATGGACATGTTTACACTATCCACAACTATAATTATAGCAGTGGCTGTCTCCCAGCAAAACTTTTGCTGGCAGAATTCTTGTAGTGTAGACATAGCCTAACTTAAGTGTTGTTGCAAAACTTAACAAAAGATTGACTCCCAACCAGCAGAACAGGTTTAGCATGGGAAAAGTCAGAAGACAGAGTTTTCTAGTGAACTAGGGGAGGCTGAGCAGGATGTTTCCTGATAGAACGGGCAAAAACTTATACAAAGCAAAGAGCTGATTGATCTGGACCCTTTGTCTTCAGCAACTCAGCATTTAGGGATAATGCAGGAAACTCTGCCTTCTTTCCTGAACCCAGAAGAAACCCAAAGGAAGGAAAGTTTACTTATTTGTTCACTAACTGCGGATCTTGGAACACTTTTGGCCATTTGGGAGCTGAACTATGTGTGTACATACCCAGTCCGCTGATCCGAGTTTTTACTAGCAGTGTCCACAAGGCCTATGTCTGCCCTCTTGTTCCAATCCAAGAACATGTTGGGGAGGTTGGACTCATGGCCACTCTGGTGCCCTCTCAACTATGAAATTTAGCCAAGACAAGGACTACAAAGTAGAGGGGGAGGAGGGCAAGTAATGGAACACTAATAGAGACAGAACATCTAGAAGAACTGCAGTTACTGTACAGATAAGTAATCTGTTCCCATTTGAGTAGTAGTCTCTAAGGGGGCACCACTTTGGGTGAGTCTCAAGCAGTGTCCAAACCTCTGGGGGGTTGGTGTCAAAATGACTCATCTAGTCACAGAACAGCCATACCAAATGCTGTCCTTGAAAGCATGCAAAATAGCACAGTGCTGGTGGAAAGCATGTGTAAATGACAAAGAGAGCAAAATGTCTTAGGCATGTACCTCTCCCAAGTGTAAAATGCTTTACAACTACTGTAAGCCGCTGGACAGAACTCAGTCGCAAATCAGAAGCGTTACACCTTTGAGGTGGAGATCTAGGAGAAGATGTGCTTAAGTATGAGACTCAAAAGGGGTAGTCGTGTTATTTTAGCTTAGCAAAAATAAAAAGGAGTCCTGTGGCACTTTTAAAAACTAATAATTTTTTTTTTTTTTACATGATAGTCCATGGGTGAAATCCCCATGCCAGAAAGTGGCAACCATTTTCTGGCATCTGACGAACTGGGACTTCACCCACGAAAGTCATGGGAAAAATAAATTTGTTAGTCTTTAAGAAAGTCACAGGGCTCCTTGCAAGGTGTTTCTTTGAAAATATGAGGGAGTCAGAAAGGTCAACACTGAGCCCAGAAGAACTAGGCAGCTGGAAAGCAGATTCCAGCTCTCAGGATGAAGTGCAGACAGCAGGTCTGCACCCTAACAGTGTGGGTAAAGCCCCAGAAATATGGGGAATGGCTGAATTCCATTCAAGTTTAGAGACGAACCATCCAGGAACACGCAGGCTTGGATTCCCTCCAAATCTGGAGGGTGGCCAGCAAGAACGTGCCCACCTGAATCTGTCTCAGTGGCCTTTTGAAATACTATTTGCTCAGGAGTGGAGCAGGAGGGCTAAAGACAGTGAGGATACCAAGAGACAGTTCAGGAAACACTGCAGGATGCACTGAGTGGACTTCCAAGGAAGTCTTCCTAGTGAGGAGCAGGACTTTTCATTTGGACTCTCAGGTAAACAGCATCCTCATCTCCTACTGCTTTCACACATATGGATGACGCACTCTTCTGCCTACCCTGAGAGAACAAAAAGATCTCTAGCCTAGGTTTGGAGGTAGAGAAAAAGGAGGTATAACAACTATGGCTATAAAGCCCTGTTACTGGAGATATTTAGGCAGACCCAACTAACCAGCTGACTGCAGTGAGAAGCCAAATGTTTCTGTCTGGAGCTAAGGAAAGCACAGAGGCCATCCTATATGGAGTATAGAGAATAATAGCCAGGCAAGGGGGAAAAAGTAATCTAAGAACTCTGTAACTAATCATTCAGTCTCACAAGTACAACCATCAGAGTGCAAATCCATTGGCCTAGATTGTGAAATGAGTAGGAGCAGAAATTACTTTGACTTTTATAGCTGACAATTGGAAAAATCTGTCAATGACTAAGGAGTTATCCTAAATGTTCACTTGCTTTACAATTAGCTTTTCAACCAAACAAGAAAACTTGTCAGATACATCCAATCAGTTGATCCAGTCTCAGTCTTACATCTACCTATCTAAAAAGAAACAAGCCCAGAAACCCACCAAGACAATGTTTTTAATCATCTCAACACAAAATTAGTATCCTGTTTTTATTTATATAAAATCCCATTCGTATAACTGCTTTCAGAAAACAAAGGAAAAAGCAAACAAGACTCATGAAATCCAGAGATTATATATTGAATATATAAAGAATATTCCTTATGTCTGGATATTTCAAATCATCATTTTGTTTCATTTTATGCAAAATACAATATATGACTACACAAAAAAGACACTGCACCCTTTCAAATGTGCATATTTATTCAAAAGTTCAAATTCAATTCTCTCCCTTGCTCTACAGGGACTGTTGTGATCACTGAATTAGTCCATCAGAACATTATGAATAAAAGACACAGTACAAGATGTTCTATTATGTTAAACACTGAGCATCTGGACATTATTCAGACTAACTTTAACCAACCAGATGGTAAAATACAGTAGCCAAACAAATAATATCAACAACATCTGGTTAATTGTCTACTGGGGTACAACAGACCATATCTTGGATTATAAATGCTAAATTACTTATTGAATGGAGTTAGTGATTTTTTATCACTATTTTTGCTGATCAAGTCTATGAACACAAGAACTGAAGAACCTGCAGTATTTAAGTGGCAAAGCGCAAACAGCTGAACCTCATGACCTAATCATACTACACTAGCACTTAAAGAAAGTTTGTCTGATTAGTCTTCATCCCCAGGAGTACAAAAACCTTATAATAGCCACATCTTCTCAATATTCAGAACTCTGCTTTGCCCAAATTCTAATTTTGTGTACAAGCAAGGTAAGATTCCTCACTTCCAATTAAAAATTAATGTCACATTCTTTCTTACTTTGGGATGGTTTAATTTATTAGCCTGTTCAATGTGCAAACACAACAATCCTTCTACCCATGTAGTTTCAAGGTTTGTCCTTAAATCAAAAGTCACCTTATGTAAGTTCCTAACACAGTGGTTCTCAACCACTGTGTCAGGATACATTACTGTGTTGCCACATGGTGTTAAGTGTGTCAAGGAGAGCTGGGGAGATGGCTGGATTTGCTCTGGAAGGGGTGTGCTGGTGTGTCCTGTAGGCTCCCAATATGCCACCAAGTGTGTTGCAACCTGAAAAACGTTGAGAACCACTGTCCTAATGTATCAGATGCATTCCCCAGTATAACTTTTGTCATTAATTAGGTACCATTTTGGTTTATATCCTTACCTTCTGGATCCATACAAATGCTTATGAAATCTGATCAACTGATAACAGGGCAACATTTAGTGCAAGCTATATACTACACAAATAGCAGTACAATGAGATACTCCAGTGTGTTTCCTAGACACACCCTCTAGCACTGCCTGACAGAATAAACATGTCTGTGGAGCTAGAGATGCAGTAACAACCTATACTGAATTGGCAAAAGGTTTTAAATGACAGGAACATTTATACCTTTCATCTGACCTCAGAGAAATCATAGCTTTAACCTGTTATCAAACTGATGGTGTCACAAAGGTTACGAGTAACAGCTTAATAGAAAGAGTCCAGTACACAAATTATAATTTGTACTGTATTAAAAATTATGTTATATTGCAATTTTCCCATTTTGTCTTGCTTTAAAAGGATTGCTACTTAAAACACAACTTCTTACCAAAATACTCTATGTACGCACACACGCATGTGCATATAAGAGAGAGAGTCAGAGAGACAGGACAAGGCTGATTCCCCCCACCAAAAAAAAAAAAAGTGCACACTTTTTACACTACTGTAAAGCAGTCATCACAAACCTGTTTCCATAATCTATTTTGGCAGTCACTTTCTTTTTCAGTTCCTTGAGCTCATCCTGGGGCAAAGTTCCAGAAAGTATTTGTGATCGCCATTCAATAAGATCATATATCATATGACGTACACTGTGAAACATGTCTCTGTTATCTTGCTGTTTGGAAAAAAATATAGTTAACCAAGATTGTAAAAGTTATCTTAAAAATGTAAACAATGGAACATATTTTAGAGTTTTTATGTAACAAATTAAAAATGTGGGCCAGGAGTTTCAAAACTAGATGGCTAAGGTCAGGTTCCAAAATTAGAGGTCAGATTTCCAATAATGCTCAACATACAGCCGTACTATTGGGTTCTCAACATTCTTGACAGTTGAATCACCAATACAGGTGATTAAATACTGATTTAGGAGCCTAATTTTAAGTTCTTTAAATGTTGGTCATGATTTACTCAACACAATGGATGATTCAAGATTAAAACATCTGTTTTCTTATTATAGTGCCTCTTTCCACTAAGCAAGCATTACAAAGAATTTAAAAGGACAAAGATAGTAGGAACATCACAGGAATAATACTGGAAAGAATATTTCGGTTTTAAAGATTAATATAATACTACTATACAGTTTACTGGGGAGGGCACTTGCTCTCCTTTTTAAAAAAAAGACTTATTTCAAGATTCATAATGATAAAGAACATATATTCTCAGCCCTCTGAGGTCACAAAGTTTAAATCTTAAACCTGTCTATTTCTTGCCTGAACATAGGCTCCCCAGAACCTAGGATCAGTATATTTTGGGGGAAGGAAAGTAAGGTAGTGTACAGAAGACAGTGAAATGGAATTCAATATTTGAGAGGGGAAGCAGTAATTTCTCTGGTAGCATTTAATATAAATACTCACCAGATTTCTTTAGTGACTGTGAAACCAGACCACCACTGGAGTGAGATGCAGTGGTTGATCAACAATGCACAGCAAAGTACATAACCATTTAGGGCAACAAGTCAACATTATCTCCATCTCAGAAACTACAGTGGCAATTGAGCACGCAGACTACTTACCACATTTGGCAGAAAACCATGCTTAAACTGCCTAATCTTAGAAAAGAGACAATGATATATTTAAAGAGACGAGGAGTAGCAAGAACTGGGGTTGGCACATACTCAGGTGTTCAAAAGGTTGTCCCTTTTTGATGCAGCCGTCCAGGGAAATCTGTATGGGGACATATAGTGCACACTGCCAGCTAGTCAATTTTAGTTTTGGGGCATGGACTCAGAGTCATCCCTGGGTTTTGCACCTTAGGAGGTAACAACCATAATCAGAACCTCAGTTATATTTCATCAAAAAGATACCACTTACAACATCACAAGGTCACCCAGTATCATATCAGTCCACTGATTCAGTACTGATCCAAAAGGGAATTGCTAACAGTCTAGATATTTCAATGAGGTCACCCACCTGGGCCATGATCAGACTCCATGCTATTTTTCAGTCCCATAGAGACCAGTAGGGATAACTAAGTGCTCAAAGTAAAGCTACAGTTTTAAACAATGTTGGTAAATCAGTAGCGTAGAAAAGAACAAAATGATCTGAAGTCTGAAGGTAAAGCCTTACAATGAGAAACTGCAACAGCTCGATCTGTTTAGCTCATTCAAAAGAAGAGGACTTAATTGCAGAGCATAAATATCTTCATGGTAAGAAAATACCAGGTAGTAAAAGATTCTTCAATCTAGTGAAGAAAGGCATAAAAAACCCGACAGCTAGAAGGCAAAGCCAGAGAAATTCAAATTAGAAATTAATTTTTTAAGCCTGTAAGGATGGTAATAAGCTATCAAGGATAGTAGTTGATTCTCTATCCCTTAATGTCTTTGGATCAAGAATGGATGTCTTTCTGGATGGTACACTTGGTAAAACAAGTTACTGGGATCAATACAGCAATAAGTTGGTGAAATGTAATAGCCTTTGTTATACAGGAGGTCAGACTACATGATCACATGGCTCTCTCCGGTATTAAACTCTATAAGCCACCTTTTCACTCTACCTAGATCCCCTTTGAGAAGGCCACCTATGGCTCTTTCTCTTCTGGAGATTAAGAAAATTTTGTAATATAATGCAGGCTTTATCTTTAAGATATGGACCAAAAATGAATGGATCAGAATATATCACTTTACTTGATTTGTCTATTCCTGTTATAACTACAGTAATGACTGTAGCATGTAGTCACAATGAATTCCTGCCAAAAGATAGCAGCATACATTGCCTGTTCAGTAAGGAGTTCAGATATTTGCTTCTACAGAAGAGTAGTTCCTATATAAGAGATGCTGTAGTCGATATCCAAAGTAGTGCTTCACATGTTTGGGGCACTCCTTCAAGGATTTCATTGGTGTAAGAGAAGTATGTATGGGTAGGAATGAATTTCTGATCTACTCTTCCCCCTTTCTTGCCCCAACTTTGCAACCACCTATGCCTAGCTGCCAAGATTTATGCAGTTCCATGTGACATTTCTGAAAATTGAGAAAGAATCATCTATTTCCCCCTGAGTGCCTCCAAGTAATGGCAGAAGGTAGGCAGCTCTCTAATCCCTATACAATTCAGAAGTATGGGAGAAAACAGGGAAAACACTGGAGACAGAGTATGGAATGAGCTGCTTTAAGGGTTCAAAGGGAGAGTCTGAAAATTTAGTAGGGGGGGTGAAGGAAACAGCTTCACACTGTAGGGAACCCTAGAGTTGCTTCTCATTCTGGTCTTCCTCATCATTCTTCTCACTTCTGCCTTCTTCACATTTTGTCCTTTCCAGGTCATGTTTCCACACATCCTTCTCTTAACACCATAAGCATTACTGCTCTAATGCTGTGTCAAATTTCTACTTTATTAACTTCCATCTGATATTCTCTCTGTGTGTGTGTGACCCCAAAAGCTTCACATTGCAAATCATCCTTTAATTCACTTTCAGTATAACAGATTTTCATCTCTCCCTTCCAGGCCTCATCCAAAGCCCATGCAAGTCAGTCAGTCAGAACATTTCCACTGATGCAAAGGATTCTGGATCAGACCCTATAACATTCAAAGTTTCTACTTTCTTATAAGTGTCTTTTTTATGTAAGACATGCTCACAACCACATTCAAATAGTAACTTATTTCCTTATTATCCTGACTTGTTACACATTATGTTTTGTTCTCATCACTTCCATGTTCTCAAAATTTTATTTTTGTGGAATATTCACTTTACTCTTGCCATAAAAAACAGAAGTCACATACACATTTCACACAGCTGTTCATGACAGCTACAAATTTTGGCTGAAATAGTAAAGAATATACTTTGAAGTGGAAATTTCCCATTTTCTTTGAAGAAGACGGGTTTACTGATCTAACATTTGTGGTGACCTTAAAATGAGAGCACTGGGCTGCTGTGTTTCCACTAATGTAGTGTTTGACTACTATAATACTGTTTACATTTTCAATCATATTTTTTTTCAAATCACTATACTGTATTTAAGCTGAAGCAGACTGTATGAAACTGCCCAGACAGTCACAAAAAATTCATTGCTAACTCCAAGCATGTAGTTTTTCCATTAATCTGACAGACAATTAATGCTTATTGCTGTACATTTGTAAGATGCTACTGTGTAATCAAAAACAAGCATGCACAGAACACAGCTGTGGAATTTTAAGTTTTGTAAGTGTCAGACAAAGCTATTAACGTACTGTTTAATTAATGAATACTAACTTTTCACTAAGAATATAAGCATATGAAAATAATGAGGACTGAGAATTTAAATTTTGTTCTAACCACACTAAGCAATTAAATTATGTACATTAGTATTTTATGTGCCAAAAAGCCCTACACTGATGCATTTTAAGAATGACATTTTAACACACACACACATACACACACACACTAATCTGTTTTCTAAATTTCCCATAGCAACCTAATCTTTCTCTTAAGCAGGAATATTATAGTAGGGCTCTTTCATTGCCTGACCATACAACAAGCAGGTAACAATCTGCTAGATCTTATAGTTTCATAGTCCCTTCAATCTGCAGATCTCAAATAATTTAACAATGACTTAGCCTTGAATCATCACTTATGAGATAAACTATTGGCACCTAGAAAATAATAGAAAACAGTACAATTCCTTTCCATTCTTACAATGTCATGGTAACACCGTTCCATACAAGGCAGCTACTATGTTAAGTTTCAAAATACATCATATTACACTATCTCAGTATTGCTAAGCTATCTGGCCATAAACTCGAAGGCTGAATCTATCCATTTTAGATTTACAGAAAAGACTTAGAATCTGAATCTCTGGTTCCAAATGTGCCCTATTTTTCTGGGTCCCAGTCAGACCCCAAACCTGAATGGAGACTATTTTCAGACTCTTTTTTTGACTGTAGCTGAAATTTCATCTGAAGATCGTCAACATGTCAGGAGAGTTCTGCCTTATCTGAAGCCTCATGAGACAAGGCTTGGATATTTTGGTATGATCAAATCTTAACTCAAAATCCTAGCCCTTATTCATCTTCAAACTTTAAACAAGAATCTAAACTGAATAAAGATCTGTCACAGTAAACTCAACTCATCTGTACATAATAGTATTACCCGAGTTGATATAAAGTGGCAAAGAATATCAAAGAAAATGTTGATGGGGCCATAAGTATCAATCTTCAAAAGCTAAAAATAAGAAATCATCTCCTGCTTTACAAAAATCTACAACGCAGATAAAATGATCAGGTAGCCCCAGATGAGCTGGCTTATCACTGCTGCATAGTGGGGGTTTAAAATCACAGGCAGGCATGTTACTAAATCATGTCATATCATTCCGCAGCTAATGCCTTTGCCTCAAAAGAACACCAAGATACTGATGCTACACATCATACCTACAGCTTTCAGATCATGGCACAATATACCACCCCAAAGGTATGCCAATCTCAAGGTTGCCTTGTCACAGAACCCTCATAATAGATTTGCAGAATTAGCTACAGAACTGTTTTGGGCAAGAAAGAGGAAGAAAAGGGTGACCTTAGTTAAACAGATTCTCTACAGCTTTCATTCTACTATTCCTAATTTTTAAAATATCTGTTTTTTCTCCTTCAGTTGACCCAACCATGAAGCCAAGAATACTTTAAACAGAGGGGAAGAAATGAGCATGTTGTACTTACCACGTATAATTGCCGCCATATTATAGACCACTCCCGTAATGTCGTCGTAACTTCCTGAATGAGTGGGAGTTCATTGGGTATAACTGTTTCATGCTGTCTGAAGTTTGCAAAAATAAGTTTTGGTAAAACAGTAAAATTGTTAGGACAGCATAATTTGTAGATGCAATTGGTAAGTTATTGCTAAGAATCAAATCTAATTCTATGACAACAGAATTCAGAAGAAAATATAAACACATTACAAGTTATACGGTATATTACCATCCAGCAGAAGAAATATGGCCTATTGAACAGAACATTGGACTGGGTTTCAAGAAACCCGAGTTCCATTCTTGACCCTTCCATCAGCCTGGTATGTGACCTGACACAAATCTCACTGCACTTCTTTCCACCAGTTTCCCCATCTATAACAATACTGACCACCGGTGTGACACACTTTGGGGTCTACTGATGAAAACTAGTACATAAGATTTAAGTATCATTTCCACAGATATTAACATTAGATGTATATCACACTGTTTACTTCTTAATTTGCTAATTTTATAGTAATTGAGTGAGGGATAGCCAAGTATGTGGCACATATGAGGTCCTGTTGTTATAATTGCTCATTTAGTAAACTACTCTTTTTGCACAGGGAAAACCTGTTTTGCAGGTTTTTACCACTGGCATTTCTAGATGATTTATTTTAAAATAATGCATCATCTGAGTACGGAACAACAGTCAGCTCTTCTAGTATGTTAAAAGTGCAATACTCAGAGGCAGTTTCGTAATCAGCCAGGAAGATGCTATTATGCAGTAATCATATGATTAGTAGTTTTATCATTTACATATTTAAGAGATCTAAAAAAAGATTGGGCAAAAAGAAAGAAATGTTTTAATTCTTTTCACCCAAGTTCATATCTGGCTAGTCATTTTCAACTCCACTCAGTATTAGTTTTGCTTCACGTATATCTTTTTTAAGTCATCTTCTATACCACTGTTGGAACCTTTAATACACGTGTGTAGTAAGCGAGTAACAAAGCTCAAATCCACATTCACCAATATAGTACGGTTATACAAATGCAATTTATGGTAATGCAACAACCCAAAACATCTGCAGGCAAGCAAACTGACTCAGGACAGTGGAATGTTTGCAATATAACAAAACTTTGCACTGGGACTCAAAGACAGAGAGAGTAATCTTTGGTAGAACTGTTTCTCAGCAAGGCAAACAATACATACCTTACCATGAAAAGCTTACTGAAGAAAAGGTTAAGACCTGATTCAAACATCAATGCTTACAAAATCAGTACATCATCAACATCCTATACCGTGAGACTGTACCTTATGATATCAGAGTCATCACTAGACCAAGGCATAAAGTCCAATGGCAGGAAATTGGAAGTCTGATACTGAAAATGGAAATGAGACTCAACACTCAAGAGTAATTATTAATCATTGTGATGGATTATCAAGGATTGTGATAAACTCTAGATCACTTTTAGTGTTTGAATCAGAACTAAAAACTATTGTGGTCAATGCAGTAATGAACAGATGAACTTCTATGACCCATGGTATACAGGAGGTCATATATTTGCTCATACTGTTTCCCTTACCACCTTTAGTTCTTTGAATCAATTCTGAAGTGCTCAGCACATCCCTTCATTAGCCAACTGGAAATGAGGTATTAGCCTACCACATAAACGCACAGAAATGACATTTCCACAAGTAAATGTTTAATTCTGTTAAACTTCAAGTCTCAACTCACCCTTTTCCTTCAACTATTGCTTCTTTAAGATGTATATAGGAAGCAGGAAATATGCCCTTCAAGGAAGGAAGAATTAATTTTTATTATAAGTAACCAGACACAGATCACAGACTAATATCTAATAAACAGTCACACCCACATACTTCAGATCTGCACAGAATTTTTGATATTCTATTCAACTGCTTTAAACAAAATGGCTATTTTATAAACATATGAGATCCGAATTTAATTTTGCATGTGTATTTTCAAACTATTATAATGTCCCTACCTTTATATATCACCTTTATAAAACTGCCATATACAGAAGTAGCTGCTCCTTAGTTAAGGTTCAACGGCCTCTAAGGAGATCCACATCCCTCTCTGGTTATGCATCTACTGACTCAAGTTCCTCAACTCAGCTCTGAGACGAATGCATGTAGGCTCACTAGTTAAAGCATATCCCTCTCTTAGTCTAAGACAATCATTAACAAAAACAGCTCAACTCATTTCAACATAAATCTTCCCACAGACTTTATGGTTCTATCCCAAACCTAGGTCCTGTTCCCTATCCTGTTCTTAAATCTTCCCCAGCTGAGGTTTCTATTCCTGCTCCCTACAAGTATATCCTGCTGTCCTTCCCCTGGCCCTGGGTCTTCCCTGTCTGCTGGAACAGACTCCACTTTACAGGAACCATCACTTTACGGTTGCACACATGATTTTTGGTTACCTGCCTCGGCCATCTCGAAACAGGATGCAATAACACACAAACATACCCCTCCCTCCCCACCCTACAAACCTATTCTACCTTCACAAGCCAACACACATTTCAAGCACAGATATTTTTAAAGATTTCTGCTGTAAGTTTGCTGCTTGCCTGAAACAAATTTGTCTTCAAAATAAGCTGTTGACACCCACCCCCATAACTGACCTATATTTCAAAATAGATTTCAAAGTCAACAAATGCCTCCAAACCAGGATAAGGCCTTAAAATTTCCCATGCCTCAGCTTTTAAAACTAGTGATCAAGCATCTTACCTTGAGATTAAAAATAAAAAAAAATAAAAAAGACATTTCAAGTCTATAAATACACAAACATCTGAATTACATTTCAGAGCTTACTCAATATTGACTCTACTAAAGACGGATTGATTGACACAAGTTTGCAGTTACCTAGAGTAGCTATCAACAGGTGCAAAAGCACCAGTGAAACTAATTTTATGCACAACAGAAATCTGTAAAATTCTTTGTCCTAAATCAAGCTCTCTCTTTATTCGTTGCAAATATTTCTGTTTATCCGATATATACAAACTGTACTTCATATTCATTCACGCACACATTAATGTTAATTTTTCACAGGATGGTTCCGCTTTAACATAACCCCAACTAGAGCCCTGAAAATATGCGGATATCCTTGGATATCCGCATTACTTCTGCATCCGCAGATACAACACGGATATCCGTGGACCATTTCTTGTAGATGCAGATTGGATACAGGTCCACATATTTTTATCTTCACAGAGCTAGAGTCCTGCAAACATGCGGATATCCACAGATATCCACATTATATCCGCATCCGTGGATACAACAAAGATATCCATGAACCATTTCTTGTGGATCCAGATTGAACACAGATCCACATATTTGTATCTGTGCAGGGCTCTAATCCCAACACAAGTTAATTTAACCCAGGGAACCAAGTTACAGCCCTTGAGTGGTTAAAAGTTCCATCCCAGTCCTTTGGATATGAAACATTTGGTACACAAGGGGGATGGAGAGAAAGTGAATGCATAATATAGCTAAGTTCCAAAGGGGCCACCGTGTTAGTCTAGTAAAGCAAAAAACAAGGAGTCAAGTGACACTTAAAGACTAGCAGATTTATTTATCGCATGAGCTTTCGTGAGAGAAAATCCCACTTCATTACAAAGTGGGATGTTCTCCCCCGAAAACTCATGCGATAAATAAATCTGCTAGTCTTTAAGCGCCACATGACTCCTTGCTTTTTTTTTTTTTTTTGGCATAATATAACTAAAGAACTGACTCAGAAAGTGGAAGAAAATTGCCAAGTCTCAGAGGAACAACCGAAAGGGAGTATTTCAGTTGGTCAAGGATGGGATGAGCAAACAAGGAGAAGTTTAGCTGCAAAAATCTAGACACAAATGAAAAAAATAAAGGAAGCAGAAAGACTAGGATTTTGTAATAGGAGGAAGCTTTCTCTACCATTACTTAGCTCAATTCTTAAGGAAGCAGAGGGTAAAAATGGAATAAAAATGAGTAAGAATACACATATATTAACATTGTCAGCATTGAGGAACTTTTCAACAAGGAGCAAGTACAATCAATTAAGTTGCACTGGGTTCCTTTAGTACAAGGATGTGTCTGCCACAACCACCTCCAAATAAAAAGGATTCGACCAACATTCGCCATTTTAAAACACAGGAAATCTTTCTCAAACCAGCAAGATCTTTCAAAACAGAAAACATTTTTTGGGACTTGCTACATTTAGCAGCAGCCAGGTTAATATAGCAGCACCTGAAATTAATTTCAGCCAAAATAAATACCCTCTACCTAGAACTCTGTGAGGCATATTCTTGAAATTTAACTTCCAAAAGAATTTAATATTTCAGTCCAAATCAAAAACAAAGGAATAGAAAACCAAAAGAACTGGTCAGAAAATGGGAGAGGTATACCACAGAATTGTATATGAAATTACTTTCATTCTTTTAGACATGCAGAAGGCTACGCAAATGACAGGTACTCAAAGTTAATTTCTGTATGAAAACATTTTTCTTCTAAAAGACAAAAATCATGAGGAGAAATCTTTTAATTCTGATTAAACAATAGTACTTAAAATTAAAAGGCAACATTCTAGTCAGTAGTTTAGCCATCTCTTTTTTTAAAAATGTTTTGGAATGTCTGCTGCCAGACATTTTACTCTCACTTAAAGCCAACAACAAAGCAAAAGTGAATTGCAGAGAGCAAGATTACTCCATCTTTCACGGAGAATGGCTGAAAATCACAATCCTCACCACTTTGCAAGAAGTAGTTCAATATTTAACAGAACAGGAAGCTAACATTAGCATTTAACAGAACAACAAAAATTTAAGTTTTATTGAAATTCTTAGTTGACTTTTTAACAAAGTTCCAATATACAAATAAATCTAAGTTCCAAAGGGGCATCCCTGTTAGTCTAGTTCAAGTAAAACAAACAAGGGGTCCTGTGGCGCTTAAAGACTAACAAATTTATTTATCACTTGAACTTTTGTAGGAGACAATTCCACTTTGTCAGACGCTTTGAAGAAGAGGGAACTTACAGAATGGGAAGAAATAAATGCAGGGGAGTGTAAGTCGTGGTAACGGGTCACACTGTAACAGCAAATCAAAACAGTTCTGAAGATTCAAACACTGGGGAACAGCATACAGAGGAAGAAGAGGTCACATCACCAGTTGTAATGAGAGAAATATCCAATGTCCCTAATAAGTCCTGAGGCAATGCAACCAAATTTGCAAATAAATTCAATCTCAGAAGTTTCTCTTTAAATCCTTGATCTAGTATTCATCTGTCTGAGCACCGCAATTAGTAAATTTTTATCAAAGTGACTACAAAGATTGAAATGCTGACCCACTGCATTTAGAATGTTGTTATTTCTGATGTCATTTGTGCCCATTTATTCCTTGGTGCAGAGACTGTCTTGTTTGTCCAATATATAAGGCAGAGGGGCATTTCTTGCACATGATACCATGAATCACATTAGTGGATGAGCACGTGAATGAGCCTGTGATGGAGTAGCTGGTTTTATTAGGTCCTGTTATAGTGTCTTTTGTGCAGGTATTTGGGCAAAGTTGGCAGCATGGTTTGTTGCAGGGATATGTGCCTGCTTTAATGGTTCTGTTGTCAGGTCTCTAGTTGCTGCTAAATATCTGTTTAAGGTTGGGGCACTGTATGTAACCAAGGAGAGATCTGTCTCCTGAGGCTTGAGAGAGTGAGGGATCTGTGTGAAAGAATAAATGGGCACAAATCTGACATCAGAAATCAGAACATTCTAAAACTATTACAACATGTGATTTGACCTCATCTTCCTCTATATGCTATTCCGCAGTGTTTGAACCTTTACAACTGTTTTGATTTGCTGTTACAGTGTGACCTGTTACTATGACTTACACTCCCCTGCATTTATTTCTTCCCACTCTGTAAGCTCCCCCATCTTCAAAGCATCTGACAAAGTGGAATTTTCTCCCACAAAAGCTCATGCGATAAATAAATTTGTTAGTCTTTAAGTGCCACAGGACTCTTGATTTGTTTTACATATATTTATAACATATTTGTTACAAGAGAAAATTATTTATAACTATAGGAAAAGAACACTTACCTTTTTAGATTTTTTTCTTAACGTGTAACCTCGGTACCAGCCTAGAATAAAGTTATGAAAAGCATATTGATACTTTGCAACAGATTCTCCTTTATAAGTTAGACAACACCTTAGCTTTCTTTCTATCCACAGGGATTTTCTCACTTTAGCTTAATTTCAGTTCTCCATATGATTGATAACTTAATGTTCATTTTCACTTAAATTTGTTTTGCTTAAATTCATATTTCCCCAAATCTAGCTAATCTATTTTAAGTGCATGTACATAAGAAGTCTGCACTAGTTGAACTAGTTTGAGTTAAAACGGATTTAACTACACCAATGTAAATTCTTTAATGCAAATCACCCCTTTATCATCACATCAGGGAACAGTAACATGAACCTTAGGATGCTATTCACACACCATGAACAATAAATGGACAAAAACCCAGATGAAGCACATTGTTTCTGAACAAACTACAGACTGAAATGTGTGGTCATAAAGCATCAGAAACTTCAAGCAAACAATCAGAAAAAATAAGTCAATTCACAGATAATCCATGAACAGAAAAGGGTTACATGTGTCTCAAATATTTCACAGAATTCTCCCAAACATAGTCCCACCTACTGCTAAACCATGGATTCAGCAAGACAGGAAGTGCAGAGCAGCACATGAACAGTAACTGCATAGGTGTCCAACAGCCACAGAAAACACAAAACCCATGATGCCACCTTCTTTAATGACTGAATACATCTTTTAAAATGGAGATGCTTTGGGTGATTTGTATTTTACCTTTCAAAAGTGAAGCTTAAATTGGTTCTCCAGGGTTCTCGATGTTAAATGGCCTGCAGCACTATTTGAATGCCAGCATGCAATGAAGCTGGCATTCTAGCTTTTCCCCTGACAATTCTATTGTAGTTCAATCATTCCAGTCCAGTAAGACCTCTCTCATGCTCACAGAGACAGGTGGCATGCCAGGAAAATATGGAGGTAATCTTTCATTTATTGTGCCCTCAGTTCACTACACATCTGCAAGCAATCAGCATCACCGCTTTTATTGTTTCTGAGACCATTCTGTTTCTTTGAAACTGTTTAATTAAAAAAGCCCACATTATAGTCATTCACTCCCAAAGAAGGTGCTATGCCAGGCAGCTCAGCAAGCATCTCTCATGCAATGTCCCCAATTCAATACAAATTGGCTTGCAAACATGCTTTACAGGAATTCTGTACCTCCATTTGTGTCCACATTGGTTCTCTCACATGCTCTCACTCTTACCTTAGAAAGCCCACAGTAAAATGGCACTACTCTCCATTGTTTGAGGAACTAAAACAGCAAAATGCTTTTTTTGGATTTGGTACACGTCTGCTCATTAAGTGTTCCAATAAGTCAGGGAGCTGTCACAGACAGACACCTGTGCAAGCACTAAGCATAGTTGCTCCATCTCCCTGACAGTTTAATACAGAGAGGATAGACAAACAGAAGGGCAAAGAAATCAACCACCACTGTTTAATCCTCTACCCCACTCATCCATGTAACAGCCAGGAGGCTCCGAATGGGACCATACAGGGAAGGAACAGAAAGAATACTCCTATCTTGCAGCAGGAATTTAGAGGAGCTTAAAACTGCAGAAACATATTCATCTGGTATAGATATTAAAATGAAGCCCCCATGCATGACCCAGAAACAGCACACTAGGAGCAAACTCAATGCCCTCCCATTTCTCACCAGTTAGCAAGAGATTTTGACTTCTTACCCAGATACTACCTTTTATTGCCATTTCTCCTAATGGTCCTGCAGATAGTCAGCATCACACTCAAGCTAACATTTTCTGACCCTTTCTCTGGGTGGGTTTGTGAAAGAGGGAACAGAACGGGAAGAGAAATGGGATATATTAAATAGCAAAGTATAGAAAAGAGAAGTAGCATAAATGTCTTTCCGCTCTGGCTAGCAGCCTTCAACTACAGCTCATAGACGTTGGTGGAAACAGACCAGGACATGACAACTCAATTTTGGAATGTGACTGTTATAATGATTTGTATAGCCACTAGCACAGTGTAGTTCTGATCCCCAACTAGGGATCACTTGCACAATGATAACACCACAAATAATAATAAAAACAACTATGAAAAACTTGTTTCTTCATAATATCCAGGCAACCTTAATTGGACCCTTTTATGTGTATGCATGAATCTTTAATGACATGATCATATGCTATTTTTCTTCTAAAAGACTGCTGCCTCATTAAGTGCACATGATAGAATTACTTGAGGAATGATTCCAGGTTGTGCAGTGAAGGTCACTTGTCTGTAGGACCTCCACTTCTTTTGTTGCAGAAATACTGAAGCCTGTAATGAAGGTGGCAGATACTTGCTGGAAGAGAAAAGATAGTCTCGTGGATATGGCAGTTTAACGCTACCCTGAATAACTGAATTCGTTCCCTTCTTCCGCCAGAGTTCTTATGTGATGCTGACCAAGTCACATAAACAGACACTTCACAGGTCAGTCACTAATTATGTGTTACTCATCTTCTTGGTTCTGGACTTGGTATCATGGGTCCAATTTGCCAAATTCCTGAGCACTCACAATTGTACCTGAAGTCAAGGGGATCAGTAGTTTGAACCCACATGCATGACCACACCCCACCAACACATACATATCCCATGCTGTACATTGCCTGATACATAATGCTAAATACTCTGAAAAAGCAGGTCCTACTCATATCACGTTGACCATCACAAATAAGTGGACACGTTTGACCATGCTCTCTCTCTGCCACAGTTCCTCTTCTATCAATGGAGATAATAATATCCTTTCACCTCACTGGGGTATTGTAAATATTCATTGATACTTGTGAAACTCTCTGATGCTATAGTGATGAGAACCATAGAAAACCCCTTAGGCAATTAATTCTGACTGCAGAGAAGGGTTGGTCTAGTATAATACATGGGGACACAGAATGACTTATGGGAAAAAAATAAAATTGAATGGTTGCACATTAAGTGGCCCACTTCCATCATGCCCATTTCATGAGGCAAGGAGTCTATGGAAAAATTAATAGGTGATAAAATACTAATAATATATATCCACAAACAATATTAATTCTGGTACTACTTAAGTTCTGAGTATTTGATTTTACAACCTTAAAAACTTTTTAATGTAGTTTATTTTGTGTGCAATTATATCTAATTTAATACTTCATTTTATTTAGAAATCTTCTTTTCTTTCTACCTAAACTGTGATGGCAAACACTTTTACCCCTACCCAACCACCCCCAGTAGCTAAGCAACAGCCATATTAGAGAAATTAGAATATCTAGTCTGAACATACACTGTATTTCACTAGGTCACTTTGCAGAACATTAAGAGAAATTGCTTACAATGCCAGTACTGTACTTTGGCCTGAACAGTGCCTTCTCTTTCTTACAGTCATCTAGATCAAGCAGAATAAACAGCCCTTAAAAACTTGAAACAGCCATCACTATTAGAAGTCCTTACATCAGATTAAATTGATTGGGAAAACCTTGTTTTGAAAAGATAATATTCCAGTCAAAATCTAAAAAAGAAAATGAAGGTACTGCCCTATAGAGTTTAAGGAAGCTATCTCTAAAGCCAGAATAAAGAGAACAGAAAATACCCTTATCTATTATAATACTACAATCTCCCTTTGTAGGGCTGTCATCCAGAATTTTACACGACATACTTACTGAATAAAATTTCAAGAATAAATCCCAGAAATAATGGATTTTGGAATTCCTTCAACACCTACAACAGTTTCTCTTGAGGCCTCAATGACCTTTTGAAAATATGAGGTCACGGAAGTTAAACACCTTTCTAATCAAATCACTGGATTTAACAGATAATTTCCACCAGCCACTGAACAATTTGAGTTGCCATTAGAGTAAGATTAGACTAATAGCACTAGAACCAGGTAAAATACAGATTATGAGAATGTCAGGTATTTTGCTCTACGAAATCATTCTTCAGAATACAGCCCTTCTCTCTGTTAGCAGGAAAAAAGCTTATAACTGCATAGGTTTGCTTTTCTATTATTCCATTGATACTCCAAATTAAATATGTGGGAGGGAATTTTCTAGTTGAAAGAGTCTCTATGCCTCTGTCTAAATAAGAAAGCAGGAAACTTGACTTTTGTAATTTGAGAAGATTAATTATTCCCACTGATTACTTTTAAAATTTAGTCTGGTACACACTTGAAGGGCCTGGTTTCCTTGAAGGAACAGAAATTAACTTTAATTTTGATGGTGAATTTATGTTCCATGCTCTAAACCACGGAGCTTTTCTAAAAATTATAGCAGGATACATGCTGTTTGCATCAAGCTTAATAGTCTTGAGTGGATGCACATAGAAAATTAAATTGAAGGTTGACCTGAAGAAACATTCTTTTCACATTCCAAAGGAGCATTTATATCTTGCTATAAAGGACTTATCTAAGAACAAAATTCATTTTAAGTGATAAAGAAACAAAGTCAAATATTACTTAAAATTTGGGTGGAAAAAGTTAACACTTTAAATGCTACACATGAATAAAAATTAACTCCAGCAATCCACACTAACATATCCTAGCAAACGCATGTAAATTAGATACAGACAAAAGTCTTAACTGACAAGTGGCTAATATGAAATAGTATCCACCAGTCTGTCCTTCCAGTTAGCTTTTTATTGCACTCCTATGTAGGTAGTAAGCTCATTTTACCTTATGCCTCCCCCATCACCCCCCCACATACTGAGTGGGAAGTGTTGGGTCAGGTGGATGATCACCCTTCTGATGCAGAGAGCAGAAAAAGATGAGTCAGTTTCAAAGCTACTTGTCCAAATTCGGATTCAAAATTTGTATAGTAGTAAATCTTTGCAGATTGTCATTGAAACGAACTCTCCCTGGCAAGGTATTTATTATTCAAAGTGAACTTTTCACAGTAGGAAGGATTAGTATGGTTTTCAGCCCTGGACTGGACAGGAAACAGAGGAAAATATTCCAAAGCATGGAACAGTGGGCAGGAAAACTACAAAATTCACAACTCATTTAACCATATTAGTAGAGCCCTGCATGGATACAAATACGTGGATCCATGTCCGACCTGCATCCACAAGAAATGGTCCACGGATATCCATGTCATATCCGCAGATGCGGATATAATGTGGATATCTACTGATTTGCAGGGCTCTACGTATTTGATGTGCTTTCTTCTCTGTGGTTTCTGGATGAAAACACGAGAGGGCTATCCCTGCCCATTAGTTAATGCCCAGTGATAAATGTTAGGCAAAGAGACTGTGGTTAAGTGGAGAAAGTCTGTTTTATGAGACCAACAAACAACAAATCAAGAGATGCTTCATCTTAAAATAATAAGGTAACAAATAACAATAAAATTATAAAAACAATAATAATAAATAATAATAAAAATAAATGGATAACCTCTGTGGTCATGAGAAAGATTTGTTTCAGAAAGAGAAAATTTGGCTATGGACTCTCCCAACCACAAAACCTTGTTTACAAGTGGGACTGGTACAACTCATAATGGAGTATGTAAATGGTAACTTCAGTACATGGGAGTGTAATTTCTTCTGCCTACTCTAAATTCTTCATCTGACCATCCTCGGCACCTTCACCCGGCACCTTCGCTCAGCACCATATCATTGTAGGGTAAATTCTGGGCAGGACAAATACTGGGCATGACTTTAAACCAAGGTCTGCAAGCAACTGCACAGCTACTTTGTGTGCCAGACAAATGAGCAATTCCTTTGAGGTTCTCAATTATCTGATTTCCACATGCTATTATGGTAACTGCATGGCTAACTTAAAAAAAAAAAAAAAAAAAAAAAACACCTTCAGATCAACAAATTGTAAAGCATACCCTATCACATGTGATCCAAAAGTTTTAAAGAATGACAAACGTTAGGATCAGAGTGATTCTCATACAGCTGACTGCAAAGTGTCAGTAAGGATGGAATAAAGGAACCCTTTTAAATCCTTATAAATTATTAAAACAAAAAACAAAAACAAAATGAAAAAACGCCCAAAACAATGAGCCCTGTGGCACTTAAAGACTAACAAATTTATTTATTTATGCACATATTGTTCTAAAGGTATAGCCAGCAGATCAAACAGGTGGAAAACCTGGTGGCTTCTCCCGGAAAGCAAAGAACTAAGGATTACAGCCTCTTATTTCCCAAAACAGAGGATGAGTAACCACAGAATCACAGAAACTGGAAGGAAAGATGACAGGTCACTGAGCCCAGTCCCCCACACTCATTGTAGGACCAAGTATTATCTTAAACCATCCCTGACAGGTGTTTGTCTAATTTGCTCTTAAACATTTTCAATGATGGAAATTCCACAACTTGCTTAGGCAACTTATTCCAGGGCTTCATCCCCCTGACAGTTAAGAATTTTCTCCTAATGTCCAACCTAAACCTCCCTTTCTGCAATTTAAGCCCATTGCTTCCTATCCTATCATGGGTGGTTAAGGAGAATGATTTTTCTCCCTTTTCCTTGTAACAACCTATTAGGTACTTGAAAACTCTCATCATATGCCCTCTCAGTCTCCTCTTTTCCAGACTAAACAAACCCAGCTCTTTTCAATCTTCCTTCATAAGTCAAGTGTGCCAGACCTTTAATCATTCTTGTTGCTCTTCTCTGGACTTTCTCCAGTTTGTCCACATCTTCCTGAAATGATGTGCCCAGACCTGGACACAGTAATCCAGTATCAGACTGTTTCACCAGTTTGTCCAAATCATTTTGAATTATGCTCCTATGCACCTGCTACCGCTCCCACCTTGGTATCATCCAGAAACTTTAGAAGTGCACTCTCTATGCCATCATCTAAATCACTGATGAAAGCATTGAACAGAACCAGATCCAAAACTGATCCCTGCAGGACCCCACTTATTATGCCCTTGCAGCATGACTGTGAACAGTTGATAACTATTAAGCATAGTAGGAACATATAAGCCTTTGGAGGAATATTATTTATTTGGATTTCTGTTTAAATAAATCCAGCCAGTACAGTTGAGGCTTACCAGTCATTATACATGTGTGTGAAGCTCAAATCTGTGATCTAGTTCTGGGGAAAGGTGAGCCATCAGCATTATCCACTTTCATTTGGATCATGCAGGCAGTTCAAAAAGCATAAAATTTTACACAGCTAAAATGGACAGATGCTATCTGTGTCATATGCTTTCCAGCCACTGGTATTGTTCACTTTTTAGTTAAACACATCCATTTGTATAACTTTACAGCATTTAAATGTTCCTGATTTACGTGTTTTTCAGAAATGTACACTTAAACTGCAAATATTTAAAGTACATAAGATGCTGATTAATTTTTAGTAGACAGATTCCCTCTCTGCAACTCTGTCAGTGTCAAGGGTTATTTACTGCTAATGCAAACTGAATTCATTAATAAATTGCTAACTAACTGAGGATAAGTTAATATACTCATTATATTTGACTGTTAAGCAAAATAAGGAGTTGATCTTATTAGGAGATTTCCTATTTCAGTACCTCTACAGAATAAAAATTACAGTGAATCCTTTTTCTAAAACAAAGTATTAATATTCACCACCATTAATTTTTCTTCCTTAACAGACTCTTTGGCAGTGACAAGTGAACATTTAAAACTTACATACGAAAGGATATTACACATCCAAAAATACAGAAAGTTATCCTATTACTCTGATGATTACTTATATTCCCAGACAAAAGCCATCTCAAGTTCTAGATAACTGCTTTTTTTAAGCCCCATCATGCAACTGAATGACCGAATGACTAATCAAGGACGTAATAAAAAAAAATGTACTAAATAATCACTACTTGATCGCTCAGCAACAGAAGATTAGTTGTAACAATTCTCTCTCATTTGCACATTAAATATTTTTAAGATAAAATTGCTATTTTATGGGAATCGGAGAGAAGAAATACCACCTGAAATTTATGTGATTTGTAAATCTGCTACTGCCTCTAATCAGAAAAGGGTCCAAAATAAAACACAGCATATTGCTTTTAAAATACTGATTGTGTAAAATAGCACAGTAGCAGATATATCTATTTTACAAGAAGATTAATAATTTAGAGTGTAAGCAACTTTCCAATTCAGATTAACACTTAAGAATGAGAGAGGGTCTTGTGCATTATCTGAGACTATCTAAAGAACATCTATCATTTCGCTAAGCACTCAACAGATGTTACCATTGATCCATACAAATTACAAGGTGAGAGACCATTAATCTTGCAAAGAAAGAGAAATTGTGCATTTAGAAAAAGATGTTCATTACACATTTTATCACTTGCCTGTTCATATACATGTAGCACTTGTTAATTGTGCACCCAATATAAGGTTTTATTACTCATAAAAAAAATACTAATTCACCATTTGCTACAACAGGGTACGTTAAAAATCACGCACACACACACAACTAGCACAACTGTATGAAAAATGGGTATCAATCAAATGGGTTTTACTCACCTTCATATGTTTCTAATATATGTACGGTGTCACCTATTTGTAAGGAAAGTTCATCAGCTCCTCTTGCTTCATAATTATAGAAAGCTGGGAAGAGAGAATACAGTTATTAGCACATATAAATGTAGCATAATTTTTAAATTATCGATTTTTATTTCTCCACATTTGAAAGCAACTCCACAGCACATTGGCATGAAAGTAAACTTCCTGACCTAATATTTTTTTTATATTGGCTTTACATATTTTCAGTACTATTCTAATCCACTATTTCTTCAAATCATAGAAAATACAGAAAAAGCAAGAGTTCTTTGTAGAAGTGTAGCATTTCACTCAGTTTCTAAGACAACAAATCAGGTAAAATATTTTTACAAGTATGTCCCAGATTTTTTACTTGAAGCAATACATGTTAGTGACCCCCAGGATTTCCAGGTTCGACTTCCAGGAGCAGCGTGGTGAGTTCATACTCGCCGTGATCCGGTCCCGAAAGAGCGAACTGACAGCAGCAAAACTGCTGCCCATTGTAGACATAACCTAAGTCTCCACATAGACAAGCACTAAGAAACATGACTGTTGGTAAATACATCCATGCTATATTCAGTGTAAACAGCTGACAGCAGTCCAAAAAAATTACAAGGGGAGAAAAGAAGTTACAAAGTACAAAGGTCATCTCAAACCATATTAAGGTATAAATACATTTAAATATCTTCTGGTAATACTTTCATTTACTGCACCTCCTTTTATCCTGTAATCACTTCAACAAATCAGGAACCTTTCTCCTTTCAGTATAAATAAGCAGTTTCTTACATGAATTCTTTATTTTACTCTCTGCTTTTAAAAAACAATTAACAAAACAGCATCCTAATGCTATACAATTTCTTAGCACAGGCTAAGCTTAAAGTAAATTGATTCTTAGGTCCACCTGATTCTAGTGTAGACAAATTGACCCAATAATTCAAGCTGTAATCCTAAATATAACCCACAATTTTATTAAGATGCAAGCTTGACAGTGCATGGGACAGTGTGACTCTTGGGAGTAGAGAGGAGTTCTAGTTCATTGGTCTACAAGTGATGTCTGGACAAGACTGGACAATCTTCTAAAAACTATGCTCTAGGAATTATTTTAGAGACGTTTTATGGCCTGTGTCATATAGAAGGTTAGACTACACGGTCACAGTAGTCCTTGCTGCCTACAAATCAATGAATGCCAGCAGCACAGAAAGCCATGCCAAAAATTATAAACAGTTTGCAAAAGAATTCCACAAATACAAAGGGATAAAAGATACACAACCCCTGTAACAGTACCAATATCAATTTATTATGTCTTGTGAACTCCAGCTAGTGGTTTACTGTGAACAGCTGCAGGATATACAGCTCAGATGTAGGCTGCTAAAAAGTTTTGCCCACTAAAATACTAATGATTCCTGAAACCTCTGCAAGTGTGTGCTCAGATTTATCTCACACAAAAACTATACAAGCTGTGCACTTATGGATCCTGACAAAAGGTGTCCCTGAAATGAATACTTGACATTAACTGCTGTAAATTGCTAAGGCTGCAGGGTACTGCTGAGCTTCACAAGACTATGTGCATACACTGTTCGTTAACTACCGGACCTCGTCTTTGTCAGAGAATTAATTTAAAAAAAGACTGATTGTTTTGATTAACTGGATAGTGGAAAGATATTCCAATTAAAACTCGAAGAAAAAAATAAAGAAACATAATTTAAGTAAAGCATACAACAAAACAAACAAAGAGTCTGGTGGCCCTTAAAAGATTAATAAATTTATCTATCACAAGAGCTTTTGCGGGAGAAAATCCGACTTTGTCAGATGCTTTACATCAGTTACTTAGAAGCTACAGTAGGTTTTCTGAGGTGCTGGCAGACAAAAAGAGAAGCCTTTGTAGCTATAATATTCAAAAACAAGACCACCAGGGGAAAATAAACCTTTTTTCCCCCAGTAAAGGTTCCCTCACCTTCAAGCATCTGATGGAGTGAGATTCTCTCCCACAAAAGCTCATGTGATAAATAAATCTGTTAGTCTTTAAAAGTGTCACTAGACACCTTATTTGTTTTGAAACAGAGTAGTAGCCTTTGCTGTTTTGGGTCAGACTAGGGATGCCAACAAGAATACCTTTCAGACATCTGGTATCTTTGTGAATTCCACAATCATGCAATCTTGCAGAAAAATGCATTTCATGCAACAGATATGGTTTCAGAAGTTACAAGTGGCTAATAGCAACCAAAATGAATACAGCAACTTTGTCAAACAACCGAGTCTCTCAACATGATTTTGTTGCGATGGAGGATGTTCAAGAACAAACTGCTTTCAAAACTCATTAAAAATTCACTACTTAGCAATTCAAAGTGATGAAGCAACCCAGGTCTTTGGTGAGGTACAGCTTTTAGATGTAAAGCAAAAAAAGGAAGGAGTCCTGTGGCACTTAAAAACTAACAGATTTCTTTATCACATGAGCTTTCATGGGAGAAAATCCCACTTCGTCAGATGCTTTGAAGAGGGGAAACTTACAGAATGGGGTGAAAATAAATGCAAGGGAGTGTAAGACATAGGATCAGGTCATACAGTAACAGCAAATCAGAGCGTTAGTTAATATTCAAACCCTGGGAAACAGCACACAGAGGAAGGTGAAGTCAAATTACCTGTTGTAATGAGAAAGAAGCCATAGTCACAATTCAATCCTGCTTTCACACAATCTAATTTGCATATTAATTCAAATTCAGCTGTTTCTCTTTGAAGTCTTCAAGTCCCACTTACTTTCTTGAAGACAGTCATTGACAAATTATCAATGGAGTGGTAAGAAAGATGACATCCTCAGCAACTGTTTGGGTTTTTTACGTGTGTGTTTTGATTTCTGCTCTGATCTGCTGTTACTGTACAGGGGTGGCAAAACTTAGGGAACTCAAGAGCCACCGAAGTTGATTATTAAACCTCCAAGAGCCACGCTAAGGCATATAACCATATATTTTTACCTACTCCAAAATTACTAAATTTAAAATTCATTGTGCACTTTAATTTTATCATAAAAAGAAGACAAATATTGATCCTGCTAATGTCAGATTCTAATAATTACTTACAGTTACCATGAAAACTAGTAAAAAAACAACAAGGAGTTGTGTGGCACTTTAAGACTAACTGTTAGTCTTAAAGTGCCACACAACTGCTTGCTGGTTTTTTTACTGGGCTAGACTAACACGGCTATCCCTTTGGAAACTGACATGAAAACTAGGCCTATACAGTAAAACTTAGCTGCTGTTTGATGTAGAAGACTGCAGGCTAGTAGCGAGTTTTTTAAAATCCTGACCATACCACACTTCTCCCTGCCATCCCTGACCATGCTGCGCTTCTCCCCCCACCCATCCCGACCCCCCTCCTGAACTCCTAGGTTGGGCTGCTTTCCTAAACTGATTTGCTGACATTCCTCCAGGAGCCACAAATTTTCATTCAATAGCCACATGTGGCTCCCGAGCCGCAGTTCGGCCAAACCTGCTGTATGACCTGATCCCATGTCTTACAATCCCTTGCATCTATTTTCATCCCATTCTGTAAGCTCTCCCTCTTCAAAGCATATGCCTAAGTGGGATTTTCTCCCACGAAAGCTCATGTGATAAATAAATCTGTTAGTCTTTAAGTGTCACAGGACTCCTTGCTTTTTTTGCCTTACTAGACTAACACCGCTGCCCCTTTGGAACTTGGCAAGCTTTTAGATTTGTGTATGTCTCCAATATTTCCCTTCAGGAAGACTTGCTACTTTGCTATTTTGTGCACTATGACACACAACAGTGGCAAGCTGATTCAAGACATTTCAGGAGCTAAAGACTTGTATATGCAGTATTAGGATTACTTTATTGCATGGATTGTGCCACAGCGAAGACAGATAAGAATAGTGGTCTGGTCACACAGACAAGAACATTGAACTTAATAATGCCTCAGAGCTTTGTTTCACATATTGCCAGGTCATGCTGTTAAGAAAATTCCTGGAAACCTGTGCCAACTCATGCATGATGCTGTTGAAACATAAAATTTCATTTAAGTCTGAAGCCTCCAGTTTTCTCATTCCTCCATTACGACTAAAATTCCCTTCAACAAAACTAACAAATTTAAGGAATTTGATTATCATGTTTGAAGTGACAAAGGCCAGACTTCTCATATGTCCTCAGAGCCTGAGACTCCCAATGTCGGGGGGAAAAAAAAGTGTTACCTCAAAATACAGACTCTGTTACACCATCTTTTTACAGACCTTTAGGAGCTTCCCAACATCATAAGGAAAGCCCTTATTCCGATTTTTTTTCCCCCAATATGACTCTCTCACTGTCATGCAATCTGGTTGCTAAGTCTTTTTTCCCCTAACCATTTCTGAAAGAAGCAAATCAAACTTGCCATGCATTTTGGTAGTCAGTCACTTATCTGCCTTTCTCTGTTAGCTTTAAGAGACAATTTCAAGAAACAAGTCAAATGGTTGACAACAAAATTCTTAATTACCCTTTGATATCTGGATATCTTCCTTTAAAAAAGTTTCACTTCTATATATCCAGAGGAGCCCAACATGGGGTGATTTTTCAATTGACCCACAGGAGACTTTTTGTTTAATGAAAGACAGACTAGAGTTTGCAAGTGAAATAAAAGCGAATGAAGAATAGCAGACATGATGCCTATAAGAGGGAGTTAAGGAACAGAGGAGATGAATTAAGGTAACAAAATAAAATGTTCCAATAGAAAACTATCAAAATAAATTGCACACTTGCACTAGAAACTAAGCTCATCAGTATTTAATATAAACTCCAGAGAACAGTACAGTTTTACTGATATCAAAACCAGACAATTTCATTAGACATTACATTTTCATTTTTCATTAAAAATAGGAATCTCTGCTAAACATCTGAAATACAGCATTAAAAAAACGATTAATCTGCAAAAGGGTTCCATGAAAAAGTTAACAAACATTAACATTTTGAACTGTAGTGAACAGTGAAATGTTAACAATGAGTACCTCTTGCTCCCCCACAACATCAGAACAAGGGATACTCTATTTGATTATCAGCCATCTGGAATGTCTCATCTTATAGTTTCTTCTGTGTTACCAGTTTTGTGTAACCTGATGCCCTATTTTCCAAGCTTGGATGCCTAAAGCAAGGCACTTAAAGTCACATTTAAACTCCTAAGTTGCCTAATTTTCAGACCTGCTGAGTACTCACAGCTCTGACTGAAATCAACAAGATTTGTGTGTGCTGAGCATCTCTAACATAAAGGGTCCTTAATATTTTTTCCATTTGCAGGCTAAATATTAGGGACCTAACCTTAGGCACTCAAAGCTACAAGTCTTTGAACTAGTCATTTTCCTCTACCCATCAGAATTAGAGCCACATCCTGACTGTCCAAGTCCCAGATATCTCAACCAAATAATGTTAAAAGGAGAAAAATGATATGTGGATTGAAATAAAAGACATTAAATCTGTGCCTTCCCTCCCATGTACATGAAATCAGTGCTCAAGTAAGATGTCAAACAACAGTCCTGTAAATGACTATTTAGCTACAGATATATCTATTTAGCTACAGATATAACAGAGCCAGAACCAGCAAAAGTCTACCCAACCCTTCCAGGCCAATATGCCTCAACTCAACCTGACAGGGCCACCTCCAGCCCTGAACACAGCTCTCCATCAATTCTGACGGTTCTTGATGTCCCTAAAATGGAATGAATTTGCTAATTAGTGCTGACTGATGTGAATGCTCACCTAGGCAATCTACTGTGATGATCAACTCCTTTCAAAGATGACACTGAACAGTCAGAGTCCCACCGTCTGTCACATCATCATTCGTGTGGACTGAATAAGGAGTAATGACTTGCTAGTAGTGTGGACAAAAGATTCACTTTAAAACACATGGAAAATATACCTGTAGCATGCAACTCAAACAGGCTTTCTACCTGCAAAACCACTAACAGGAAACAAGATAAGCATCTAAAGTAAGTGAGAAGAAAGTGTACAAAGCCCTAGGATTATAAAACTAGATTTGATAAAAGTTTTCCATAAAAGTGATCTAAAAAACACTACAAAATAATTTAAAATATGCATTACAAAAAACTGCCAGGTGTCAAAAGATTCCCTTGTAGAACAGATGCATTATCTAAGTGGGTGGGCACAGTCTGAGGGCAGTTTTTTTTTTATACAGCAAGTGAAACAACTTTGTTTTACTTACCATAAATATCATTTATCCATCACACTAAGAGTATTTGTTATGAGAACAGACATAAAAAATCTCTTCTGAAAAATAAAATATGAACCCAGAACATCTGAAATACAGATTGGGTCAGGCTATCCTAAAGACTGCTCTGAAAGTATACAAAATTTCTCTAGGGCAGTGGTTCCCAAAATTTTCTCTGCTGTGGCACACCTTGCTGCCTTTAATTAATTTGAGGCACACCACCATATAGTTTCCAAATGAACTCTTGAATATTCATGAGCCAATAAGCCAATCCAGAGCTCTTTGAGTAGTTTTTCAAAAAATTTTGTGGCACACCTGCTTAGGCCTGACGGCACGGCACACTGGTTGGGAAACACTGCGTAGGGGTGACATTAGAAATTAAGCATTCAGGTGAGAGGAAACAGGAAAACGAGCAATGTATGGCCTCTGCCTCTAGGCAGGAGAGCATATGGAGTCATTTTGATGACATGTTATGAAAACAGACCTTAAGTCACAGGAAGAAACTTGAGCTAAAAACCATATTTACCTCCTAAAGCCTCCCCCAAAAAGCTGGGAACAGCCTTCGAAATTTACAATACTCACTTGGAGCCACAATTCTTCAGAGCATCAATCCCCTTGGCACAAGCTTTGGCCAAGCGTAGGCACATGAAATTACAAGCCTAATCCAAAGATCACTGAAATCAAATGGAAGCAATCCAGAGTTCAACATTCCTTGGATCAGGCCCTGTTATTTTCAGAATGCACTACATTCAGTGCTGTATATCAAAAATGCACACATAAGAGCAAGGCAGAACAGATCATTCCCTGCTTAAGAATCTGGCAACCTACAGCACAATTACTGGAAGTGGGTGACAATGACTCTTCTGAAATGTTGCTATAATAAAATATGGACTGTCCTTATAATGGAAAACTGTTACATTAAGTATGTACACAAAAGATGAGCCATAAAGAAGATTGGCATTTACAAATATGGTCGTCATTTTCAGCATAATCAGAGGACAACTCTTCAACTAGTAGGCCAGAATCCTTTGTCAGGTTCTTTACTATTAACCTGACCTATAATAAATAACATATAATGTAGTATGTTAGCATTTTATTGCAACTTTGCATTAATAAAAAATTTTAAAAATAAATAACATGAGAAGCCAAAATTGGAAAGATCAATATCAAAGAACTAGGCTTATATTTTGTTGCACTTCAAAAAAAAAAAAAATTAAAGATGGAGACTATATAAGGGTCAGGTTGGTGTAATCTGTATGGCAGTTATTGCTGAAAAGTTTGCAGAAGAAACATGTAAGTGATCTGACCAATTTTACGATGCTTCCAAGGAGAGGTTACCACGTAAAGTTTTAAAATCCTGAAAAATAACTTTAGAACTTCTATTTGAAAAAAAGCTTGTCTTTGTTTCTGTGCCCAATCCCTAGCATAACACAGGGGAAGATTTCTATTTTTATAATGTGACTAGCTACCTCTGAAGATAGTAACTTTGTAATTTCATCCTTCACTCAGCCTGTGGCTTACAATCCGTATGCATCATTGCAATCCTTTGTATGGGAGTTAAAAGAATGCTGACTCATACACAGATCCACTTCAATGGAGATTGGCAGGTAACAAATTTAGCAAAGGAATCTTCACTACAATTAAGCAGAAACTATAAAGTTTTAATGTAGGTAAAATCTCAGCAGCTGGACACATGGTTAACACTCTCTATAACAGGACCTTAATCCTTTACGTTTACAGAAAGATTTTTCTGTTCCTGATGAACCTGCATTTATGACATTGAGTCTTTATGAGAGCAGTAGGTCTCAAGCCCAGGGTTATAAAACTGCTAGGCAGCAAACACCTACAAACCTTCAGACTGCCACCCACTAACAGCTGTAATCAGTTTGCAGTCCACAACTCTTCACACGCAAGCTAATAAATCCTGCATTCAGGAGTCCAATGGGCTTCATGGCTCCCTGTCCTATATAAACCCAAGGTGTATGCCAGAAGGTTCAAGCAAGAGGGCATGTAGCTGCCATTATCATTCCTGCACTTGAAAGTCTGGCTTAGACCTTGCTTTGGACCTCATCTCCTGCTTCGGCTGCTGAAATCTGAGTCAGGTTCTGACCATTGGTATTGACCGTGGCCTGGAACCTGACTATCAACTCCTCTGCTATACTCAGCCTCACGACTGACTCTGTTCTGACCCTTGGTCAAGACTGACCTTGTTAGGATGCTAACAGTCTTCCATTTCAGTCTCTCATGCATGTCACTTTTTTAAAAATATATTTTTCTGTGGAGCATCTCCCAACAGAGAAACATCCATGTTAGGGATGTAAAATACTAATTGCTTAAATGGTTAATTATTAAATATTAGTCTTAGAATTTAAACAAGGAATCCTGCAGCACTTAAAGACTAACAAATTTATTTATTGCATGAGCTTTCGTGGGAAAAAATCTCACTTTGTCAGACCCTTTGAAGATGGGGGAACTTTTCAAAGCATCTGACAACATGGGATTTTTCTCCCACGAAAGCTCATGCAATAAGAAAATTTGTTAGTCTTTAACTGCCGCAGGACTCCTTGTTTGTTTTACTGAACTAGACTAACATGGCTGACCCTTTGGATCTTACTGTTTAGACTAACACTTAATTGGTGAACTGGCAAACAGCAGCGTAGGCCCTTTGTCTCCTGGATGATGATGGTCATGCTGCTGCTGCCAGACAATGAAGCCCCAGTGTAGGCATGGAGGGCCCTGCAGAGTACCAAGGACTTTGTCTATGGGTCTAAGACGGGACACAAAGGATGAAGCAGCATAGACTCTTGCTCCCCTATGTAGCCAGAGTGTGGGCAGCACCCATGAGCTGAGCGGATAGGGCAGAGTATGGAGGAAAACAACTTTTATCAGTTAACTGTTTAGCTGATACCCTTGGTAATGATACTTAACATCCCTGATCAAGGTAGGGGAAGACTAAAAGATCAGGCAGACATGATCAGAAGGAAAGTGGGGCTTCAGGAGGAAACCATTTCTTAGCTGATAAGCACAATTCTTCTCCCTAAGTGTAGCGCCCATAGAGCTAGCAGGACAGGGTAGGACTGTTCCAAGAACTGGGTAAACATATGTCATCACAGCCAATGCATTTGGAGCCAGGTAGTCTTCAGCAGTGTGGATGAAGCACCAGCACCACATTGCCACAGTTCATTCAAAGATTCTCCTTGGTCATCCAACCCTGTGGCAGTTTCTCTTGTGGACTGGACACAACCTTGCCTGAGCAGAGAAATCTTCTTCAAAAGAACACAAGCTGGATGCAGCATTCATCTTCATACTGATAGAACCATAGAATATTAGGGTTGGAAGGAACTTCAGAAAGTCATCTAGTCCAACCCCCTGCTCAAAGTAGGACTGGCCCCAACTAACTCGTTCCAACCAGGGCTTCGTTAAACCAACTCTTAAAAAACCTCAAAACCATCACCTCCGTATGTAATCCATTCCAGTGCTTCAACATCCTCCTAAGTGAAAAAGATTTTCCTAATATCCAACTTAGACCTACCCCCACTGCACCACTACTGCTCGTTCTGTCATCTACAACCACTCAGAACAACCTACCACCATCTTCCCTCAAATCCCCACCCCTTCAACTAGTTGAAGGTCACTATCAAATTCTTCCTCATTCTGCAGACTAAACAAACCTAATTCAGCCTTTCCTCATTCTTCTGTCCTTAGTACAGAACACTCCTCTTGCATTTGTTGAAACTCATCAGATTGCTTTTGGCCCAATACTCCAACTTGTCTAGGTCAATCTGTATCGGATACCTATTCTCCAGTTTATCTACTACACCTCCAGCTTTAGTGTCATCTACATATTTACCTTGTTAGGGTGCAATCCACTCCCTCATACAGATCATTAATGAAGGCTGTCACTCTAGGCCTGAAAAGACTGAGCAACTTTATAAATACATGGACTAAACCTGACCTTTAAAGCAGGCCTCAATTAATGAATGTTTCTGGCCACCATGGCAACCAGTTTTAGTAGCCTGTTGCCTAGCTCCATGGCAAAAATGTAATGGAGAAGTGCCCTCTGGCAATCAACAATAAAATTGCTGGCACCTAGCTGTGAGCCAATTTCATCTACTCCTGCTTTAAAAGCATATTATAGGAAAACATAATGGTAGTGAAAGTCATTCCTTACATGCAAATTAGAGCTGAGATACGCAACTATGCTGTTGATAGTTATTTTATGTTTACATATTAGATGTTAACAATGTAGATAAACTGCTGTCCTGTCTATTGTTGTTCTATTTGATTAAGAGGTCAAAAGGAAATGATAACTCTAGATGGACCTTTGATATGACAATGCAAACTGTCTTGTTAACTGTGCTAATGCAGCTAATTACTTGTGTGCGCCTATGAGTTGAAGATTTTACTTCAAAGGACAGTATACATTGCTATTCTCCATTGAAGAAAGTATCTGTCAACTGTCATAATGTTTATTGCTGACTGTACTGCCTAAAGAAGAACTCACTGAGTCAAGGTCAAGCATCACTTTTATCAAAGCCCACAGGAGGAGTACCTGCAAGTAGCCATCTTGTTTCAACTATAAAAGCAGCTTCAAACTTAATCCTTTTTACCTCAAATCTGTCCAAGCTGCTCAGGGGAAATTTAGGTCATAAGAATGAGATCCCAACACCAGCCTCGAATCACCCTGCAAATTGTCATGGGAGGATCAAAACAAACTCTATACTTGGCCTATTCAGTCTTCATTTTTCTGGACTGGATTTCTAACAAATAAATCTTCGAAAAAAAGGACTGTCACACCATCCAGGTACTGGATGTACATTACAGAGACTATGCAAGCCACAATTCTACTGGCAACCTGATCTATAGAGACTATTGAATCATTTATACGTATCTGATTGCTGTAAACCTTAACAGCTCTCTCACGGTTTGTTTCCTTTCTTTTACAATAAACCTGTAGTTTTAGCTACTAAATGTTTCACTGGCAGCATAATATTTTGGGTAAGATCCAGACTTGTATTAATCTGTTAATGTGGCTGATCCTTTGGGTACAGGAGAACCCTTTTGGTAAAGAGCACGGAATTTTAAGTAACTTATCTCTTTGTTATACTCAGTGGCTGATTGGGAGCCAGAAACTGAAATACAGTAAAGGGGGCTGAATATTTTTGTTTTAGCTTCTTGACAACCAGAAGCATTGTTTGTGGCTGGCTGGGAAGTCTGACTTCCACGTCACCCACCAGTACTGGGAGAATTTGCTCTCCTTTGGGAGCCTACCCTGAGTTTATCATTTTCAGATGGCTACCCCAGCATGGACAGGCAACAAATATGTTGAACAAAACTGTCCTGAGGACTGATCCCTCTGGTCAGAGCACTCTGTTACCAGCCACCAACTAAACAATGAGGCACTGCTCACTACCCATAGAACCCAATGAACTAGCCAGCTTTCTATCCACCTGGTAGTCCAAGCCTCAACAAATCTGACTCATACCTAGGGGCCTGCCCAAAACTTGAGGCATTCCTAGGTGTTCAGCAGTGAAAGGGCCACCCTCCCACCGCCACCGCTGCCACTTATTCCATAGCTGCGCAGCGCGCACAGAACCACCTGCCACTGAGAAAAGCCGTTGCCCGTGGCACTTTGAGTGGTAGTGAGGGAAGGGAAAGAGACAAGGCAGTGCTAAAAATGGCAATGCCGTGGGCTCTCTTTTTTTAGGCACCAGGGGGCATTCACCTCCCTGGCTGTCTTGGTGCTGCCAGGTGCCAGGGGCAAAGTCTTTGGCACCACGGTGACCTGGCACCCAGGATTTCTCAAGCCATGTTGTAGTCCATCCAACCCTTGCTTCTTTAACTTGTTGGCAAGAATGCTATGGGAGATGGTATCAAAAGGTAAAATATATCATGTCCATTGTTTTCCCCATATCCACAGAGCCCATCACCTCATCACACAAGAGAATCAGTTTGGTCAGGCATGATTTACTCATGGTGAATCCATGCTGACACATCCTTATCACCTTCCTCTCCTCCAAGTGCCTCAGAATGGATTCCTTGAGGACCTGCTCCAGGATTTCCCAGAGACAGAGATGACATTGACTGATCCGTAGTTCCCCAGATCCTCCTTTCCTTTTTTGAAGATGGGTACTGTATCTGCCTTTTCCAATCTTCTGGGGCCTCCCACAATCACCCAAACATGATAAGGAAGAAGGAGGACAGTGATTATCTGAAGTCTTCGGCATAAGCTATAACTATCTAGAAAGGTAAATAATAAGTCTGAAGATTTTTTTTTCCTAATTGTGCCTCTAAACACTGTTAATATGCAAAAAAGTACAACTCAAAAGCACATTTAAAAAAAACTAATAGAAATAAATGTAAGACTTGTTTTCAAAGATACTGAGCACCTATAATTACTGCTGATGTAATCCAGAGTTGTGGATGTCCATCATCTTTGTAAATAAGGCCTACCATTTCCTAAAATGACCATAATATTCTCAGATATTGACATATAACAGATAATCCATAGCCTATTTCCAGTGTAATACTAAATGCAATCCGCTGTAGAAACTGAAGATAGCAAACCTTAACAAAATAGCAACAGCACCTAATAATTTCAGAGGGATACAATGATGAATAAGAACAGCTACTAGTCTTGAGATCTGCATTCAACAAGAACAGTTCCAGATGGATTTAGTAATTTTCTATTACCTAGTTGATGTGGATCTGCCTGTGAGCTGAAGAGCATTCAGTTAATATGACAAACTACCACAATGGAGCTTCAGTTATATGATTTAATGAACCAAGAAACTATGGTAAGGGAACAGTAAACAAAACGAACTGAAGTCAAGGACAAAGAATACCCTACAAGCATTTCACATATTTGTGTGCAAATGGGTAAAATATTTTATTCACTGCCTAAAAAGAAAGGAAGTGGCCTAGACAAACAACATCTTAACAAATATGTTTTGGGTTTTTTTTTAAATCAGGGTCTGTTTTCAGAAACAACATAGTGAATCTTTTCCAACAAATGCCATCTTTTTGCCACACCATTACAAAAGGATTAGTATGGATATAAGAGTACTTTATCCACCTTGAAAGAAGACAATGGAAGAACAATGAATGGTGGGTGCTAAACACACACACACAGCCCCCAGACAAGGAGTCCTGTGGCACTTTTAAAGACTAACAAATGTGTTTATCACATGAGCCTTCATAAGATAAAATCTCAGTTTGTCAGAAGCTTTGAAGATGGGGGAACTTACAGAACGAGAGGAAAATAAATGTAGAGAAGTGTGACCTGATCCTGTGACTCTCACTTTCCTACATTTATTTTCCTCCCATTCTGTAAATTCTCCTTTCTTCAAAGCTTCTGACAAAGTAGGGATTTTCTCCCAAGAAAGCTCATGTGACATATAAATGTGTTAGTCTTTAAAAGTGCCACAGGCCTCCTTGTTTGTTTTGCTGAACTACATTAACATGGCTAACCCTCTGGAACTTGTCAGTGCATAAATCAGTTCTTTGTAAAGAAAAAAAATCCTATAATGATCACATCCATAATCTGTGCATAACAGAAAATTAACAGGTGCAACATGGGAAAAATTGGAGTTAAGTGTGTGTGAGGAAGGAAACAAAAAAAAAAAGTAGCAAGTGAAAATCTCAATATATACTGAAAGGAGTTTTCTCCTAATGTTTGCATTCAAATGTATCTTATTTAAGTACAAAATGCTACAGTATTCTATGTTCACATGTTGGCTTTATACTAAAAAACTATACCTATTTATTTTCAGGTCCAGGAAGACAAACATATATATATATATATAAGCATCACTATCCTTCCTTTATACTGTCTTAAAAACAAGGCCCAAAAGGTATGTCCATACGGCTGATAAAACCCAGCAGCTAGCACTAGCCCATACCAGCCACTTCAGGGCTCAGGCTACAGGGCTGTTCGGACTTCTAGGTAAGAAGAAGGGATTGAGACTAGAGAGGAGGAAGGTGAAAAAGGAAGAGAAGTAAAACAAAAAGTTCTGAAATAATTAGCAAAAATAGTTACACTGCTAGCAAGGGCAAATTCAGAATATAATCATTAAAAGGAAACTTCTAGACCAAAGAACTTATTAAATAATTACATTTAATATGGAACTAAATATGTCTGAGGATAATTCAGATCCAATTATATGACATATCAAGACTGGTAGACAGTGTTCCCTGTACCCAAGACCTGTGGAGTTCATCTAATGCAGTGATAGTAATTTTGAAATTAATTTTCAAAAGGCATACTGAGAAACTAAGATGGAAGCCACTGTACAACTGCAATGCTTTCTTGTCTTTATCCCCAATCAAGACAAGAAACGAAGAGGGACAAGAGTACAAGGAAACAATACGTCATACTGGTCAGCATGAGAAAGCAGTCTCATGCACACCAATAACCTAACTCTTGTTAAGTGTTTTGTATGCAACACAGCAGAGTTTTGAGGATGGATTTTAAGGTGGATATTCAAGTATCTGAAGCCTGTTTATGGGCACACAGGCCAATATGGGAGAAAGCATAAAAGTGCTGAAAATTTTAATGGAGGCTGGCATCATGGGATGACTGGAGGTATCAACACCTTGACTGCAAATGAAAATTGATAGGTAAAATGAGGAATGACTGAAGTCAATTAGCTTATATTTGATGTGAAAGAAAAAAGGGTGCCATTAGAGGGATGCAAAGAGACGAGTAATGTGGTCATAGCAACAGGCTAGGAAAATGATCTCTGCAACAGCATTCTGAATGGGATACAGCAAGGCTGTCCTTCATCAGGAAATCTTGTAAGGGGCTGGAAAGCACCTATGGGCTGCACATGTACTTCAATATAATTGGTGCACTGACAACTCCTCTTATGAATTACAGGAACATATAACTTAGCCCTAAGCCTCACGGAACTTTTACTCAACCCTAATGTAGATTTCTGCTGGTAGTTGATGGGAGATATGCAAACACGTAGCTTGCATATCTCCCATCAACTGATTTAAGATGCTGTACTGTTCCATCTCCACTGCACTCCATTGACAGAAGACACCCTCTGGTCAACACAGCCTTTTTGTTTCCAGGGCCATGGATTAATGGTATCGACTTAAGATCTCTTCTGGAATTGATTCAGTAGGTCTCCACAGACCACTCAATCGATCCTTCTGCATTGATCTGTGCAGCCCCAGTAGCATGTAGAGATACCCTCCTAAACATCAGACCAGGACATATTGATAAGAGCAGTAAGTTTCAAAGGAAAATTATCAGCACGGTCTAATGGAGAGAAATAAAAAAGCCTTACGTCTTCACAGCTCAGTGTAAGAACCAACCTGATAACATAAGAAGGCACTGTATTTTGTCATTGGTAATTGCAATCAGGCCAGTTCACAATTCGTTCTCAGTACTCAATTTATTAATGATCTACACCAGGGGTGGCCAAACTTATGGAACTCAAGAGCCACACAAGTTGAGCATTAAACCTTCGAGAGCCACACTGAGGTACATAGCCATATTTTACCTGCTCCAAAATTACTAAGTTTAAAATTTATTGCATGCTTTAATTTTACCGTAAAAAGAGGGCAAATATTGATCCTACTTATGTCAGATTCTAATAATTCATAGAATCATAGGATTAGAAGGAACCTCATGGGGTCATCTAGTCCAACCCCCTGCCAAAAAAAGCAGAACCACTCTCACCCCTTAAGTTTACCATGAAAATTAGGCCTACCTATATAGTATACAAAAAAAAAAAAAAAAAAAAAACCACCACACCCACACCTTAGCTTCTCCCCGCTGTCCCAACCATGCCACTGCTTCACCCCATCCTCTCCGACCCTACCATGCTTCTCCTCGCCATCCTGACCCCCTCCCTAGCCCCCAGGCCCTGACAATGGCTCCCCAGGGCCCCCTTACCTGGCTGCTCCAGTTGCTAGGCACATGCTGGGGCTTGCTCCCCTTGCTTTAAGCCCTGCCCTGGCTCAGCATCCATTATGGCTGCTCTGGCAGCTAGGCACAGGCTGGGGCTTCCCCCGAACATGCTCACAGCATGCTCAGGTCGAGTGATTTAAAACTCCTAGGCTGGGACTGCTTTCTTCTGGCTTTCTTCCAAAAGCTGCACTTTTTCATTCAAGGGCCACATGCAGCTCCCGAGCTGCAGTTTTGCCATGCCTGATCTACACTATCCTTCAGGGATGCATTTCCTATAGGAAGGAGTAGCCCTGAGATGATATGGACAAATTCACAAGTGTAGATTTGAACACGGGATTCCTGCTGGTAGACCTAGCAACCAAATTCTCAACCAAATACAGGAGTATAGATTGAATATTGCCTCTTCAGCAAGGCAGTACTCACTGCAGAAGGTGCTATATCTTAGGCTCTACTTTGAGCTAAGGTTTAGCCAGGACAGTGTAAACAGACATCTGCAGATTTCTCTATGCTTTCCATCTTTTCTAGCCCCCAGGGGCAAAACAAAACAGGAGATCAGTTGCAGCTGGTACAGGACAAGCTCACAACTGGAGCTTTCAAGATATTTCTGCATGTAGTGAATGTTCAGCATCTGGTGTTATTAAAATTCCATGCAATAGAATCCAATATTGACACTGAAGTATAGTTGCACATTTTACCAATTTACAAATGACTAAAATCTCTCTCCCTGAGAGAATCAAACCCAGCAGTCTACACGGGTAACACTGAGACAAGATGACATGGAACAAATACAACGGATTTTAGGTGGTTAGTCTATCAGAAGTAATAGCAATCCAGCACCTCTGGAGAGAAACTTTAAAATGCTGTACTGAGGTAGATTAAAAAGCTTGAAGTGCAAGACATACGTGAGAAGAGTGAAGTAAGAAATCTATCCAGCTTGCTTAAGGGCTTCTCTCACCTAATAACCCCAATCTCACTGTTAAAAATGTGTTGAGAGAAGTTATTTAACCATTCAGAGTTAGGTGCACAGCATGGACCCCAACCTGTAGATCACAATCTACTTCTGAAAAACTGTTGCCATTGAAAACTATGGCCATTGCACCATCTGCTAGAGAAAGGTTGGAGGCCACTGGGTAGTGGCTGAGGTCCAAAAATTCATCAGAAGGCCAGGTCAGTGTTGGGAATATACCAAAACCTACTATCAATCACACAGAACACAAACTAAATAAAAGTTTGTTTGAAACACCCTGCACATATCAGGTGACCAACAGAAAACAGCATACTTGGCCAGCAACACTTGCTAATTAGCCATCCTTATCTCTATGAACGATGAAGTACAGATCTGCCTACCCAGAAAATCCAAGTAGTTGGAGTCTCTGTGCTTGGGAATAGATTTGAACCTACCCTGTCATGCCCTCTCATTGACTGCCATTACTAACAGGAAGTTCAGAGTCAAGTGGCAACAGGAACCCCCAAATCTGCATTGGAACAAAGTAATGTTTCACCATTCATTTTACCACCGGCAGTACCAAGGCCACTGTACTCCAGGGGGCTGTGCCAGCTTGAGGAACACATCAATAATAAGGAGGGCTACTCTTCAATGAATGACAGGGTGTAGAATGTCAACCAGTTTCTGTGTGCTCTCTTGAAGGAACTGTCTGGATGTCCAGAGATGCAGCTACATAATGTAAAAGGTCCTGGTATGCCTTAAAACCCTCCAGAGAAGATGGAGGACAAACCAGGCAGAGTGGCATCATTCAGTGACAAGGATGGAGGTCTCAGCTGAGCCAGACCTGGCTCTCACTCCTGGGGAGACATAGATAGAAGACTCCAACAGCTCTGCAAGAAGGAAGACTGGTGATGCCTGGTCCTACAAGAATCTTCCTCCTTCCCCACCTCTTATAATTCACCTGGTTTCAAGGAATTCCACATTAGCGGTCTGTCTCCTTCTCTACCTCCTTTTAAGGAGCCCAACCTGGTGGAGGCAAGAACAGCCGTAATAGTAGCTCAGCTCCACTGCTGCAGGCATATCGCACATTAATCTCACAGAGACTGGAAAGTCTGGGTTTGAGGATGCACAATTCTGACAATGCCTCTTAACATACGCGATGGAAGAACTCATGGAGGCCATTTTTAAAATTTCAATTTAGTAAAAGCACTTGATTAAAAACTCTAAGCTAGAACAGTGGCAGCTCTTGCCCTTCCTGCAAAAGCCAGAATGCACAGACTCTGGTGCTGGATTGCAGCCCGACTTGGAGAGAGGAGAAACTCTTGCCAGATTGTGGGTTTTTTTAAACACACATGGGGTGCAATGTTATTGCTGAGTCTTAGCCCCAACTGACCCCTTTATATGACCCAATCTCAGGATAAGGCAAGTGAACACTTCCTCTCTGGCAAGTTAGGCAGCTGTAGTTCTAACAACAATATGCTTTACAGTCTCTTTCCGCTGCTGTACAAAAACCAGTGCCAAGGAAATATGGCTACGTCCATGTGAAGTCTTTCTGAAGACGACAATTGTAGCTGCTTTAGATGATAGGAGATGCCTAAAACACCAGCCCCCTATTTCTGCAAGTTCTTCTCTCATTATTTCAGCAGGTCTGTAAAACAGTTTTGCAAAAAGCATGGCTTTTGCTAAATACATCTATAACAGTGCAGTACTGAGTTTAGTATTCAAGCTGTATTTTAAGTCATTTCCAATTACTATAAATATATAGCTCTGCATAATAAAATTGATATTGCATGTCTGCAGAGATACTTAGCAAAAAATGGCTTTTGCAAGACACTATTCACCGCACTAAAGCGGTGCAAAAAGCCCAGAGCAAGAGGGATAAAAGGAATAGTGAAAAGTTTATGTTTCCTATTGTTCCTGCTGTCACAGCTTTTCGCATAGGCAGAAAATCAACCAATTCCTATATTGATTTTTTCAAGAGGTCATGGTGCATTTATTTTTAAGTTCTTCAGAGATCAAGCCTTATTATATTTATCTTAACTTGCAATCACCTTACATACAGGCCACAATACCTCAGGCTCCCAGCCTCCTGCAGCAAGAACTGCAGAGAAAGAGGAGAGACACATGCAGAAGTCAAATAGGAATTTACTCTCCTCTGTTAAGAACAATTGCCAAAAAGAATTACTGCAAACAACTGTAGCTTATCCCACCAATATTTTCTCTCCTATACTACAGTCAGCCAGCTGCACAAATACCAACTATGATGTTTGTGTCTATACACAGAAATTAATGCAAGATTCAAATATATAAGCAAGTCAAACAATATTGCAGGCATAAAAGAGAAAAACGGTATTTTGCAAAAAACAGGAGGAAAATTGTTTTTCTCAAATCAATCAGAAGTCACATGACCTACGTAGCTTTCAGAATAGCAACAGAACAAACCTGGCTCAGAAGCAAATCCAAACAAAGAGCTACTGTATGCCTTAGTCAAGGCTCTAAAGCCTCACATTCTAGCAATCAATCTTTTTTTCTTGCAGCGGAGTTCCCCTACAGTGGTGTTACAATTTTTCAGATTTTCAAAATTGTTGTCTTCCTCTTTTGCAGAAGCCCTTTGAACCAATATAAAATATGTCCATTTTGAACAAAATGAAGGAAACTAGTACAGTATGTTTTGTAATATGTTTATTACATATTTCACTTTCCTCACATCCAAACTATTACTAAAAAGGTTAACATGGACATAAGCCTCTCCTAAAAACCAGGAACAATGGAAGTAGAACAAAACCTTTTCAAAAGTCTACTTTTATCAGTCAAATTTCCAGCTTTCCCAATGCTTAAATGCAAGGTTAATTTAAACTTCAACTACTACCGCTCATTTGTTAATTTAATACAAACTAACACAATAAACATGATTTCTAAGTGATTGTTCTAAGCCCTTCCTAGGCTGATCAAAATTACTGAACACAGGACTTAATAAAAAATGTTAAATAGTTATGGTGATGAATGCAAATATACAGCTTCCCTATACATGTTTACCAAATGTTATATTACTAGTCAACTGAATCCTCCACTTTGACCTAATAAGTATATTAAGGTATGTTTAAAACAAGAAAACAAAGACCCATCATCAACTGGCTACCATGAGAAGTGCTGTCCTTGCACCCTAAAGATATAAATTTTCATATTAGCCAGATGGGTTCAAACAACATTCTGTGCTATAAATGATTACTTGGTAAACATAATAATCTAAACAGTGTTTAGAACACTCTTAAAACTCATACATATTAATGTTAATATATATATGACTGTCACTAGCCAGTGAGTTACTAACTACTTCTACCTTCATATATAAATAGCATGTTCTTACTCAAAATGGTATTTGCATACCAGTAGCCACATCTATGCAAATTAAAACAAACCAAAAAAAAAAAGCATCAGACTACATCTGTTTTACATGCAGAAGGTCCTGGGTTCACACTCCAGGGGGTTGTACTAGAAACACTATGATTTGATTGCTTGATTGATTGATGTAACCATGGAACTAACATATAAATCACAGTGAATTAAAGAAGAGGTTGGATGGAGATTTAAAGCAACTTAATGCCAACTGCTGGAATCTCAACCAGGGGCTCCATCTTTTGTAACTACAGGAGCTGGGAGAAGTTTTGTCTGCAGGGAAAAACTGCTCTAGTGTATAGTAGCATTGTTTCTTAAACCTATCGGAGCACATGCATACTTGTGTGGACACTTTTCAGTTTAGCTTAAACATCCTAGTCATAAAAAGGGGACTGGATCAGTTTCACCTCACACCTCAGCTAAACCAGAGCAGTTTTCCCATATAAGTAGAGCCTGTTATACCAGAAGCTCCACCCTCACCACCCAAGCTTCCTCTCCCTAATGAATAGGAAACAGCTCTCCTCTTTCTATTAACTCTTTCAAAAGCCTTGTTAGGGTTACAAAGCAGCAGGAACAGAAAAATGATCTCCAGCACTCTAAACATTCCATCAGCAAAGGAAATATTTTAGGTTTTCTCCCTTCCTAGCTCCATATGGTACCTTCTACTCACTTCCTTTTACTCTGATACCACATAGTGTTGACCTCCAAGAACAATGTCAGAACTCAGATGGCTGCCATAACTTTCTAGTAAAACACTGAGACACAGGCCTGACCAAAGGTCCATTCAAGTGCTCCATTGATTTCAGTGGGCATCAGGTCAGACTCACAGCATTCAGCAATACAGACCACAGATTTTAACACTATACCATTACGGATATCACTGTATTTATAACAGAGAGCACACTAATCATAGAATCATAGGGTTGGAAGGGACCTCATGAGATTATCTAGTCCAGGGGTCTCAAACATGCAGCCCATGGGCCACATGCTGTTTCCTGCAACCCTCAACGACATTATTGTTACCAAAAAGCAAGGAGTCTTGTGGCACTTAAAGACCAGTATTTGCAATATTGTTGTACAAAAAGGTTTCAGTGGTGCGGCCCGCGGGCTAACATACTAGTCCCTCATGCGGCCCTCGTGGTGATTTGAGTTTGAGACCCCTGATCTAGTTCAACCCCCTGCTAAAAGCAGGGCCACTCCCAATAAATCATCCCACCCAGGGTTGTGTCTAACCGGGCCTTAAATGTTTCCAAAGATGGAGATCCCACCACTTGCCAAGATAGCCCATTCCAATGCTTCACCAGCCTCCTAGTGAGAAAGATCTTCCTAATATCCAACCTCAACCACCCCAGCTGCAGCTTAAAACCATTGCTCCTTGTTCTCTCCTCTGTTACTACTGAGATCAGCCTAGCTCCCTCCTCTTTGGAGCACCCCCCCAAGTAGCTGCTATCAAATCCTCCCTCAGTCTTCTCTTCCGCAGACTCAGTAAGCCTAGTTCCTTCAGTCTCTCCTCCTAAGTCATGTGCCCCAACACCCTAATCACTTTTGTTTCCCTCCGCTGGACTCCAATTTGTCCTTGTCCTTTCCATAGTGTGGAGCCCAAAATTGGACACAGTATTCTTGATGCTGCCTCACCCGCACCAAATAGAGGGGAATAATCACATCCCTCAATCTGCTGGCAACACTCTTACTGACGCAGCCCAATATGCCACTGGCTTTTTGGCAACAAGAGCACATCGCTCACTCATATCCAGCTTCCCATCCACGGTAACACCCAAGTCCTTTTCTACAGTGCTGCTACTTAGCTGATCAATCCCCAGGCTGTAGCAGTACATGGGATTTTTCTGTCCAAAGTGCAGGACTTTGCACTTTTCTTTGTTGAACCTCATGAGATTTCGTTTGGCCAAATACATCTTCAAGCCAAACTAGAAAAGGAGAAAGCTGTATCTATTAGAATGAAGTGTATCAAATTGGTCACTGTTTCTTCCCATTCAGAATCAACATATTGAGAAGCTGCAAATCAGAATGACTGAATGTCCCTTTATATTTCAATAACACACTCCTGATGCCTCTTACTGTCCCTTCCCCCCATTGGCCTACTAAGTGTTAGAGGGGAGGGAGCATGTCCTGCATGTGTATATTAAAAAGAATGGATGACACTCACCAACAGTTAAGGTAAATGTATCTCAGATATTGCTATATCCTATTTTAAGAACATTTTCCTAAGGACAGTAAATAATTCTCTGGAACCTCTGATACTTCTATGAAGTAACTCACAATGCCAACAAAGACAGCCAGTGTTCCCCTGCTAATTTTCAAATCCAGCATAGAAAACTACAATCACATCTGAAATAAAATTTCAAGTTCTTTGACTCAAATTGTGAACAAAAACCTGTACTAGATTAGCTCTACTAACTTTCACAAATCAACTATTCTTTTCAAACACTAGCTTTTCAATTCTTTTCTGTAACAAGAAAACCTAACTCATGTTCTATGCATTACATGACATGACAGAGTACAGTACACAATTTGTTAAACACTCAATTCATTGTTCATCTTCAGTTTGTGAATTTCTATCTCACGGCAAGATTATTAAGGAATCAAAGGCAACAATAAGACAGACATATCCTGTTCATAATCCAAGTTTCTATGTCCTGAAAAAGCATCTTACTTTTAATACATATATCAGTGAACTTATTTCTTACAATAATGAATAAATCATTATTTAACGATTATACAACGATTAATAATGAATCATAATTTAACTTCAGGGACTTCATTTTCCTTTTCATTCAATCTTAAGTTCTACATTCTACATCCAGTTCTGAGAAAAATAATGTATTATCTTCAAATGCAAAAAGCAATTTTGCAACCATTTATTATTCAAAATGCTTATAAAAAGGAGTCTTAAAACTACACAATAAGAACTAAAAATTAGAAGTTCAGGAAACTTAAAAGTGATACACCGTCCTTCTACAATGCTATGCTATGAAACATTTTTATTTTTATTTATATTAAGGAGAAATAAAAAGCTAATGGTAATACAACTAGGGTTCCCATCCTGTTAAATATTGCACATATACATAGTAAGATAGAGAGTCCATGCTCCAGGAAGTTTATAGTCTAAAGAGAGTAGGCAGAAACCGATGAAAACCAACAGCAAACTAAATATATCAAAGTATGAAACACAAATTTCTTTCTTTGGGTTTTTTTAGTTTCATTTTATTTAAAACCTAACAAACCAATGTCTTCCCTCCTGTCTGCTATATGTTAATTTAGGCTAATTAACCTAAAACACCCTCCAATCACTCTGCCCACTCCAAATTCAGATGTCCAGACTAAAAAAGGTTAAGTGTTACCACTGCACATATAAATCAGAGAGTTCAGAAAAAGGCAGAAAGCTAGAGACTTTCAGTTTAAACGACACGTACTGTCTACAAATTACCTTACAATTACATTGTGCATTGTTCACATCATGATGATGATGTTTCCATCATCTGTTCTTTATCCTCTATGTATAACACAAAGTTGCTCCCCATCTAATTCATTTTCGACAATCAGCTGTTGTACTGCTAGCTACCATTATCTGTCAAGTGGGTAAGGTTACATGGAAATTTGATAGAATAAAAGGTTTTTGTGTCACATGAACACTGGGAAGAGTAGGAGTTCAAGTAGTCTTTCTATTGTGCCCAAGAAAGGGGAAAGATTTGTCTCTTCTAGTTCTTCCAACTTGTCTTGATGACATCAGAAAGGTCCAATGAGAGATAGGGCTGCTGGGGAAATAACTGAGCAAACCATGGTCTCTACAAATTGAGTAGTTAGAATATAATATGGATCAGGTACAGATCTTTAGTTAAGATATAGCTGATAAGCCAGGTATTGACATAGCTGGCTCATAAGGAGAGTATCAGAGCAAATTTCTTCAATATTTTGAGCGTTTCTTGAATATTAATGTGTCAAATGTAGGCTGGTAGAATCAGTTAAAGAAATAAATTACAGAAGAAACTATGAAGGGTGCATATGGACTATAGGATGGGAGTGCTCAAGGACACAAAGAGGTAGAGCTAAGTTTTCATAAATGTCCCTAAATTTCAGTAAGTTATTTTTTAGTAATTAATCCGTCTATCTTAATATTAATACCATTTTATTCTTTTAATTTGAGATTTAGCTATTCCATTCTTTTACCCAAACTTACAACTTTGTTTTCTGGAATCTCCATCATTGGAAGTTTTAAGATTGAGTTAGACAAACAACTGTCAGGGATGGTTTAAAATGGTACTTGGTCCTGCCGTGAGCGCAGGGGACTGGACTTGATGACCTCTCATGGTCCCTTCCAGTTTCTATGCTTCCTATTCCTTGTCAGTTGTATTCTGAGAGATCAGGGCCCCATTATGGTCAACATGATAAAACATGTAGCAATCAGTCCATAATAAAAAAAAGTTTACATCTTGATGTCTGATAACTTTGCATAGCCTTTCCATACTCTTTTTTTTTTTTTTTTTTTTTTTTTAAATCCAAAAGCCTGGACTCAAAGAGGTTACAAATTCTCTGCAATATTTTTTTTACATTCAAGGTCCTCAGTGGTGGAAATAGATCATCACAGAAGGCCATCCAACTACATCTGTCCTACCTGATCAAATATGGAATGTAAACCCCTAAGCCTCATCCACTGCCATTATGCAGCCTTTACGTACCCCTAATTCTCAATGTCTTTTTAATCCAGACATTCAAAACAATCACACTTTCCAGGAAAATCAAAAGCATCAGCTTTTACTGAGGCCAAAACTTATCTATTCTAGAAACTTCAATCTGTTTTTTGAAATGAGGTGGCAAAAACCAGAATGCAATACAAAAACAAAACTTCTCTCACCACAATACTTACACCTTCAAATTACTAAAACAGTGAACAGGCCTATTTCAATTACATAATTTTAGTATGCCTGATTTCTTCATTTCATGGCTTTCAAGAGACACTGTTTCTGACAGAACACTATACACACATGAAATTTAGAGCAAGCTGAAAGTGAATTTAGGCAAAGTTAGAGAGGGTGAGTTTGTGCTTCAAACAGTGGTTGCTTTATGGGTAGGCAAGGCAGGTGGCCACTTAGGGCCCTGAACAATAAGGGGCCCTCTCCTCAATTTGGTAGACAGAAATGAAAATACAGAAAAAATACAGAAATTGTTTCCATCTAGCAGAACCAGCAGTTCCTTTTTAAGTCTTGGCTCATCAAGGCAAACTATCAGTAGGATCTGTGTTTTGCGTGAATTGTAGATTTCACCATTATCTGACCAACACCTTCACACCGACATGCTAAAAAGGCAAGAGAAAGTCCTCTGTAACATCCATAGCACAATACAAGGAACTTTACCAATGGTCTCATTTTTAGTTTCTCAGTGTAGCCATTTATTTTACCACTTTTTTAACCCCACTTGTGGGAATCTTTTCTTTGCCTGTAATGTTAACTCAGGTTACCAGGTAGGTTCATACAAGCTGTTACATACAAACGCAGTGCTGCTCTGAAGCAGACATTATAGCTGTGTGTGATGTCTGTGGTCTATGTCTTTCTTTTTTATTTAACTATTTTGGTGAGTTCCAAAGGGGCAGCCGAGTTAGTCTAGTTCAGTTAAAGAGTCCTGTGTCACTTAATAAATTTGTTAGTCTGTAAGTGCCACAGGACTCCTTGGTGTGTGGGTGGGTGTGGGGGGGGTTGTTTTGGGGGGTTTTTTTACTTTCAGTAAGTGATATTTTAGCTTCTTTTGTACTTATTCTTTAATATTTTTGTGGGGGCCAGAGTCTTATAAACTTGAGTACTTCAGTGAATTTCACTGAAATTTGGCATTTTCTAGTTTGCAGCTATAAATTAAAAACAGTACATTTTTCACTTCTTTTTATATGTATTATAATTATTTGTATAAAACTTAATGCACATAGCCCAAACCTATGTGAAAAATGTGTAAGATTTGGCTGCCAAAATTTATTCATTATAGATTTATACAGCTAATATTTATTATTTAATTAGACTTTATAGTGATTTATAAAGAGAGATTTTTTAAATTTGGCATTTTAGTTATTTTTGACCTATCACTAATTTTACAGCTTTTTAGTGGTTAATTAATCCACATACTTTTTTTTCAAATATAAATTTTAAACATTCATTTTAACTTTGTGGGTCAGTATTAGCTCATTTATGTTAAGTTAAAAATGATCAGGGTACAACACAATCTGAAAATTTCTTCCATGATGGAAAAATTTTTAAAAACATCATACTCAAGATAATTTAGAGATCATGCAGCCATTGCTCTGGTCCTATGTACAATGGAAACCAGGGAATGCTGCAGGCCCAGCACCTGATTTATTTTTTAAAAAGTTATAAAACCATAGGCTGCAAAAAATATTCCAGAACCATTTTTAAAAGGTGATGTGTCTGACTGAAAATATTTCTTAGACCAAGATTCCTGTGCTCAGTTTGCAACCTAAATGAGTAGTAATTCTTCCACTCTACTCCATGCTGATTAGGACTCAGCTAGAGTACTGACTCCATTTCTGAGCGCCTCATTTCAGGAAAGATGCGGGGAAACTGGAGGAAGTCCAGAGAAGAGCAAAAGCTCTGGAGCACTTGATTTATGATGGAAGATTGAGAGAACTAGGTTGGTTTAGTCTAGAAGAGAGGAGACATGAGAACAGCTTTCAAGTGCCTAAAAGGTTGTTGCAAGGAGGAGGGAGAAAAATTGTTTTCCTTTACCACCAATGATAGGACAACAAGCAATGGTACAAGGCATTTGCAGCACTCGACCCAGTTGAGGGACACCTCCTGGTAGTGTTACTTGGGGAAAAAAGCGGAAGTAGTACCCCACCAGGTGATCAGTGCTCTGCATCCATCCACATCAGACTCCACTCACGAGTCCCTCTTCTTGGTTTTTAGCCCTCCAGCCAATCCTGTAAGTCCACCCCTTCTGAGGTTCAGTCCAGCTTACTTATGGTCCCAGCCACTAAATAAAAGTCAATGGCCAGCAAACCTCTGCCGCTGCAGGCGTGCTGGGGAGCAGGGTGGGACCCAGGCCTGCCTACTTCTCTGGACCCTGGCCCAGCGACCCTAACTGCCTCATCTGAGGCCTTCCGCCTCCTTTCAGTCACTACGCATCTTGCAACTCCCTAGGATGCTATCCCTGCGGCCCCCCCCCCCCCCCCTCCTCCCCAGTTTCAGACAGTCTCTCACTGTTGGAGTCCAGCCGCCATCCACTCTTGGCTCCGTGCCCCAGGACTGCTGCAGTCTACTCTGGCCTTACTGCTCCAGAGTCTCACTCACTGTCCCTTTAGGCCTAAGGACCACTGCTCCACTTCTCCTGGCTTCCAGTTCCCCAGTGCAGTCAGCTCACAGTAGCTGCACTGTGAGCTCTCCAGAGTGCTGGCTCCCACAGCCAATCAGCCAGAGCAAAAACCTTCTCCCTTGGGCTTCCCAGGCCAGCTGACAGCTACCCCTGCAGCCCCCTTTTATACTAGGCTCCTGCCCTATGATTGGCTCCACAGCCCAATCACCCTATTGGCCACTTCTTTCAGGCCAGTTCACCCTTGCAGCACCATAGTGGAGCTCTACAAATGGGCTTAAATTACAGCAAGGGAGGTTTAGTTTGGATATTAGGAAAAAATTCCAAACTGTCAGTGTGATTAACCACTGGAATAAATTACCTAGGTAGGCTGTGGAATCTCCATCATTGGAAGCTTGTATAAGCAGGTTAGACAAACACCTGTCCAGTATAGCTTAAGAGGTACTTGGTCCTGCCATGAGTGCAGGGGACTAGACCCAATGACTTCTCATGGTTCCTTCCAGTTTCTATGATTGAAACACCTCCAGGACACTGAAAGTGAAATGAATTACAAGTAGAAGAAATGTTTTTTCCCCCCATTGCTTACACACAGAGAAATGCAGAAAGTAGAGCATATAAACAGTTATCAGCTACACTATTTTTTTTTATTTGTACTGCCCTAAACCAGTGTTATCTACCAAATCAGATTGAGAATTGAAAAATTTTTGTTTATTATTTCCTGATTGTTTCAAATTTATAAACAAACTTAAAATATGGTTTAATTGGGCTTTATTTTTGTATATGTTTAGGTACAGTGCTGATGTGAAATAAATTTCTAACATAATATTTGTTAAAAAACCTAGAGCTTTAAAGTGCCTAAGTAGTCCCTGGAATCACAGCTAAATCTGCCTCAACTGTTTCAGCTACAGAGAGTAGGTTTTCCTTATTAAAACTAGTAAAGACATACCTATGCTCTATGACAAGAAAGACTCAGTGCACTAGCTGTCCTCTCTAATGAGCAGACATACTATGTTATCTTTTGACTTTCAAGAACTCATTATTGAATTTAGAAACAGGAAGAGTAGTAAAGTGAACTTTTAGATTGGTAAGCCACATTTAACATTAAGAAAAAAATTCAATATCTCATGATATGGTACTTTCATTTTAGATAGGTACTTACGTATGTTATATTCACCATATGACCATTGATTCAACTGATCAGTGATCATCGTCTGGAATATCTATATTGCTTTTAGATGTAATATATGGAATTTTTTTAAAACAAATTATCCATTAATTACATGCTTAGTTCCTATGGGGCCCTGCAATGGGCTTTTGCTGAGGGCCCCAGCTAACCTAAGGCTGCCACTGGTTTCAACAATGTGCTCTCAACAGAAACCTAGGCCTGGTCTACACTGAGAGCACAGGTTGACATAAAGCTGCTTACATCGACCTTCTACACCCTGTGTCCACTGACGCAGCCATAAGGGTGAAGTAAGCGACGCTGTAGGACGGTGTCATAATTCCACCCCCATAGGGGATCTAGTATTTTGGCTGACTACAATAATTTGAATTAACATCAGGGCAGACAGAGAGCAATTTAACATGATGTTACTCGCCTCCAGGACCTACACCAGAAATCCCTGTTTTTGCAACTCTGTTGCTCCTGGTCTGCTGCTCCTTGGCCACATCATCAGCAAATAGCTCCTCACTGCCTGCAGCCCTGGGAAGGTTTGAATTCCACTTCCTGCTCAGGCAGTTTGGAGAGCTTTTCACTGGAGCAGGTAATGGCATCCACGCATTTCCTGCTTGCTCGTTTGTGGGAAGAAAGGAGGGGGGAGAGAGCACATTACATCGCAGGAGAACAGCTGACTTCCCACAAGCTACTGAGTTTCATGGCACTGTGGGATGGCAACCCATAGTGCAATATTTGTAAATTCAACCTAATGGCAAGCAATGGGGATGCAAGAACTCAGCAAAAAGAGCGTGGTATGACCACGCTCCTCCAACTTATTGATTCGGTGTCTCGACATTTACTTTAAATCTCACCCAGTGCAGACATGCCCCCAGTCAAAAGGTCACTGAGATAGATTAATATTTTATGGAGAACTAGTACTAACACAGCAAAGAAGAAAAGAATGTCAGTCTTTAAGTGCCATAGGAATCCTCGGTTTTTTTATCATTAGAATTCACTATCAAGCAAAGTCATCATCTACAGCCTAAACAACTATCATGTTATCAATATTTCTTGCAGGACTATAGCCAAGTATTATCACTCTTTTAGGACATCATGCATATTAACTGAGGCAAGGCTGCTACTTCTAAGAGTAACAAAGAGGAACTGCCAGAGTGGACCAGACCAACTTCACCTAGTTTAAAATTCTGTTTCTAACAGTTGCCAGAACCAGCTGTTTCAGAGATGATGCAAGAAAACCATGGTGGACAACTATAGGAGTATTCTGCTTCTCCTTCTAAACCGCCAATTCCAATGACATAGGGAAAGCCCTCTATCAGTTAGGACAGCGGTTCTCAACCACTGTGTTCGGACACATGACTGTGTCACCTCACAGCCATAAGTGTGTCATGAAGAGCTTGGTGAACGGCTGGATTTGACCTTGGCAGGAGGAGGTGTGCTGGTGTGTCTCGTAGGATTCTGCATGCTGCCAAGCATATCACGATCCATAAAAGGTTGAGAACAACTGAGTTAAGGTATGTCTACACTGCGGCAGCAGCACAGATCTATGCACCAGGATCGATTGAGCAGGAAATGAAGACCTGCTCAATTGGTCTCAGAAGTGCTCTCTGGTAGTAATCCACCCACCTGAAAAAGAGTAAGTTTACAGCGAGCAGAGGGCTCCTTCTGTCAGCACAGTGCAGCAGAGAGCCATGGTAAGGTAATAAGTCTACAGGAAACATAAAAGCTACAGTATGAAGCTTCTGTTTTCTCCCACTAATGGCAGTGCTGACCAGGCCTTAGTAGGACTGGATCATGTTCTGAAGCAGAAGAGTTTATATCCCTTTAGCTATTTATAATCCCACCTAATGTTTTTAATCCTACCTAATGTAACTATAGAGCTTCACATTATCCATTTAAGTGTCTAATCCTTTTTTGAATCCTTCTAAACTGCTCGTTCCAATGATTTGTTATAAGCACAAACTGATAAATCCACCTGAAGATGAATGGTTTATAACAATACAATAAAAAGAATAAATCTTTAGCTCTACAAATCTTTGCCTTTTTCCTTCACACAAGTCATTCTGGAAATGAGCATTTTAGAAATGCCTCTAAATAAACTCTGTGGCCAGTTCAGTTGTTAAACTGGTATATGAGCAGCAGCTACTCGTTTTTCCCCCCTAGAAAATCATGAGCTACAGATCCTCACTGCGTTCCTCTGTTTTAGTCCCTTTCAATGCTTAGCCATGTCTTATAGTCAACCCATTTTACAGGGGTTAAAACAAACTGCTCTATTTGCAAGCAAAGCTCCAGAGTGCTGAAAGTTTCTTGATAAATTTTTGTACACATCTTTAAAACAAATTCTGAATTTCTCAGTATTTTTCTTCCATTGCCTAGCTGTACACATTGACTTTCATTGATGGAAATGCATTTAATTGGTTTTTATGTGCATGAAATTGACATTTATCTACGTTTACAGTTACTTATCTAATCCTTCCTGATCTAATTATAAAAACCACATTTAATTACATGATCACGTACTTCTTATCAGATACAATATAATATATTGTTTTTCCGCTGTAACACAGGTACAGGGCCCGAAAAATCCACAGTGCCATTTAGTTGCAAATTCCAAGGAGGTGTGCACGTGTGTGTGGAACCCATGTGCCTAAATGATGAGTGCCTCTTTAAGGCACCTCTTGGAGTGGGTTGCTGCTAATGGTAGCTTTGAGCATGCCCCACAAGATTTCCTGCTGGTGTGGTGGTTTAGTGTTTAGATGCCATGAAAGCAGCAGCCAGGGCAGTTGCATGAGAAAAGCTCATGTGTGCTAGTGTGTGATTGGGAAAATCTGAGCCAGGAGTAGACAGCAAGATGTTTTCTCCCTACTATGGAGCCTTTTGCAGCAGAGTTTCTGCATATGTACGTGTGACGGAGTGCTGGTTAATCAGCGAGCTGACTGGGTACTGGTTCCAGAGATGAAGAGTCACCTGCATGGATTTCTACAGAAGATTTCTGCAACCAAAGAAGAGGAGAGCTACTTTTCAACTCAAGCCTTTGGGACGTGGTGAACAAAGACCATAGCTGAGATTCAGGTGAACTCCACCTCAACTTTGGGAACTCATGGGTTTCTTTCTTACAGTGTGTCTATAGAGACTGTTCTGTTTAATTTTCTTTTCTTTTTCTTGTTTCTGTGTTGTGGAGGAGAAAGCTGTGAAGTGCTGAATGTGGAGTTAACAAATAGCCACAACATCTTATAAATACATAGCAGTTACGTTTTCTTATAAGATTTAGTAACTTAGTAGTCAATAAAGTTCATTACTTTTGTTCTTAGTAGCATCAGAATAGGGGGAAGGGGTTAACTCTGAACAGTCTTCGCTGGGAGTCCCTTAAAGCAGTGGTTGTCAAACCACAGGTCGTGACCCAGTACTGGGTCACAGACCCATTGGTACTTGGTTGCGGCACTGCTGCTACAGCTGGGGAAGGGGGGGAAGGACTTTAAAATGATGGCAGCAGTCCTGCTGCTACCTACAGCCCAGGGCAGCTGGCATCCTTTGAAATTTCCCTCAGCTGCTTCCACCCAGAGGAAACTGACAAGGATGTCAGGTTTTAGCAGAGCAGCTGGTGTCCTTGTAAATTTCCCAAGGCTGTTACTTCTGGGTGGAAGCAGCTGAGGGGCTGCAGGTAGCAGCAGGATGGCTGCTGTCATTTTTCCCACGGCTGATACCCCTGGCCTGGGTGGAAGCAGCCTTATGTTTCTTTTGGCATGGTGCCTGGGGACCCCCTCCCCCTCCACATGGCCACCGCCAAATTTTTAGGTGGAAGCCCCTTTTTTATTTTCGGTGGAGGGGTTACCGCGTGGTTAAAGGGTCCAGAGCTGGATCCTGAGAAAAAAAGTTTAGCAACCATTCTTTTAAAGACAGAATCATGGGTCTCCAACTGCTTCTCCAAATTTTTAACACGTACTGATTAAGGTAGAAAACACTTGAATTAATGCATCTCTTCAAACCAATATGATACTAAAATCTCTACAGTTACTTTTCTTTACAACTACTCTTGACAAAACAAATTTTTTGCAGAGATGTTTAAAAAATAACCGTTAGACAAACAGCAAACAAAGAGCTACAGCCAAAAAACATTTTCAAATTAAAAAAGGGCCTTATCTTTTTATTGCTATAACTGTTGGAATATAGATAAAGATAAAAGAGTCCTATTAGATTATCCAGTCCATCTTCCTGCCAAAGCAAGATTATTCTGACAAAGAGCAGCCCATAAATCCTTTATAGACTATTACTAGTTGCCACTGAGCCTTATACAAAGAGTTAGCATAACAACAGCTAGAAGTAAATAGATAAAACTGATATATATCTTTAACAGAGTAAATCCTTTAAATGTGGATTAGAGCTAGGCTCCTCATTTTCCTTTCAATTCACTGCTATAAGTCATGTATCATTGATTCTTTAGATAAAGTTAAACACATCCACAGGTATTTACAGAATCGATCAGGTAACAGATTCAATGTTATGATTAGGAAAAGTGCATCTAATGGTCCACAGCTGATATTGGACAACTGGATCCATAAACACATTTACTTCAGTGAATAAATCTTGCAGCATGTGTCGCAGTCAAGGTAGCAAGCAGAACAACAGGCCTTCTCAAGAGACTATATCAGTTTGACTTTAAATTGCCTTCACTTCCCGTTTCCTATCAGCTTTTCCTCAGAGCAGAGCAGCTACTTGAATGGCCCGGCATTATACCACACAACTTTTCAAAATATACCATGCAGCCACACCACTTTTGCAACATGACTGCAACAGCAGTCCTAAATCAAGCAAATCTGCAACAAGATCAATACCTCAACAGGGGAACACCAAGGTGCTACAGTACAGTTGGTGATTCAGTGACTACCCTCTGAATCAACATCAAATTAAAATCCTAGCTGGGGACCCTATTTTTCTATAAATTCCGTCTGTTGGATGACATGCAAACCTAAAACCCGATCACTTAAAGATCCACAAAACTTTTTGCAAGAGCAACTGTGTTAACCCAAGCAAATTCAAAATCCTTAACTATTCTGTAGAGCTGACAAATGTTGCTAAAAAGATGTTACATTTTATCCCACAGGCAGGTGAATAGCTGTAGTGGACAAAGTAATCCACTTAGATAGTTTGTAAAGCCACATGGGATCCTTGATGATGAAAGGCTTCAAATAAAAATGCACAGTACTGCGAAAACTTTACAAGAATCTTTCAGGTTAAGAGTACATTTGAAATTCAGATATGGAACATGGTCGCTTCTGCGGAAATAACACAGCAAAGTCACAATGCAATTATTTACACTGCATATCTTATTTAGATTATCCTGAAATCACCACTGAAATGAAATGACACAGAGATGGCTTGGATCAAGAAGAAACAGGTGAAGAAATTCCCTTCAAATGATCTCATCATGACTTCTTAGACCACTGGTTTTCAAATCATAGGTTCGGACCCAGTACTGGGTCGCAGTGCTCTCTATTGATGCCACCAAAAGGCCAGAATGCTTTGCTCAAAGATGTAATTGTTGGGTTGCAGACATAATTTTTTTTTTCAACTGGATCCAATGGAAAAATGTTTAAAAACTACTGTATTACACTCAGGAACTACAGGAGTCCCTAGCATGAGGCTGACAGAAGAAACATGAATGATCAAGCTCTCTCTAAGGTCTCTGTACTAGAGCTAAGTCACTAAAACATTATGATTAAGAAATCAGCACTATACAAATTGATCTGACATATTAAATTGATTAAAAACTGGATAACTCATAGATCTCAGAATGTAGCTATTAATGGGTAATCAGTGAATATGTAGTAGTAGTATTCCATATAAGTTAAGTTCTCAGCTCAGTTCAGTAATTTTAATCAGTAATCTTTAAAAATAAACAAACAAAGAGGGTTGAGTAGAATGTCTATTCACTTTACAATTATCACAGAAATTGCAATATTAGGCTTCCTCTGCAATTTTGTCAGCCCCTGGACAGCTGAGGCTCCCTTGGTCATTAATGACTGTATTATAGCTGGTTGCAGCAAAAAGTTAGCAGGCATAACATAATATTTGAGTGATTATATTGTTCCAGCAAATTTTTCTTCAACAAATAGGTCTTCTGGCTTTTCCAAACTACTGCCATTAATAAAGATCTATTATTACTTTTCTGTGATTTTCTAGTCTTCTCTGCAACTCAGCTGCATTTATTTAACAATTATCCTGCAGTTCAAGTAGGGCCTCCGTTATATATGTAAATACCGTTGATCAAGTGTGCACAAGACATGAACATCAGCAAGGTGTTAACAAGGGTAATTTACTGATAGAGATCTGGATAGCTTAGAAAGCTGGACACAATCAATCACAGGTGTTTCTATTCTCTGCTAACATTATTTATTCCTAAACATACTCATATTTTCAGCTTGTGATACCTTACCTTCCATTCAAATGTTGCCACTAAGAGTGTAACACTATAATGCATCCCCAGAGCAAGCAATGTATTAAATAGGACAGCCACTTTCAGACACTAAAGCAGGACTCCAGTCAGAACATACAGGAAGTGGTTTTCAAACTTTTTTTCTTGGTACCCAGTTGGAAATAATCATTTATCTTTGCGACCCAGCAACTACATCTTTGAGCAAGCATTCCAGTCTTTTGGTGGTAGCAACAGGGGGTGCCACAGCCCAGTACCTGAGGGTCTATGGCCCAGTGCTTGGTCCCAACCCATGGTTTCAAAATCTCTGAGTTAAAGTCTAAACTCAATACTACAATTAATACTTTCAGGACAATAAGTATCTATGTATTTTTTTAGATCCAAAGGTACAGCCGTGTTAGTTTATTTCATTAAAACAAACAAGGAGTCCTGTGGCACTTAAAATATATTTGTTAGTCTTTAAGTGCCACAGGACTCCTTGTTTGTTTTTATATCTTTAGTGTCTTTAGAAAAGTTGATAAATTCTACAGCTGAAAATGCTCATATTAGCTATTTTCTACAGTACAAGATTTCTTTCACTGGATACTAAGAAAGTGTGTTTAAGAATTACTTGCACTCTTCAAACATTTTAAATTCTGCACTGGTATAATTACTTCTAGAACATTATTTAAACCTAATACCACAAGTGAATGGAAATCCTATTACAGGAAGGTCAAACTCTCTTCATAATTTAACAACACTACCATGAACTTTAATTTTAAATTCTAAAATAAGTTACAACTCACATCAGAGGACTATCAATTCAACAGCAATGAAATTCTGCTTTAATGCTGGCAAAAACTCCACCTGTATAATATTACACAAAGTACTTACTACAAAATACGTAAACTGTATAGACAGACAAGCAAAAGAGACCTAAATTAATTTTACCTACCTAAATTCTATGTTCTCCCATGTGGGAATCTAATGCTCCATCAGCTTAGTACTGATGGGCTTTTTAGAATCTGATGCTCTTCTTTAGTCGACTCAGTCATTTAGACTACAAAGTCCTTAAGACCTCTGCCCTATCCACTCATTTTACGACCTCCTGTGCTGGATGCAGTCATAGCCAAGATGAATAAGAAGAGTCAGTATCCAAGATGGAAAAGCTTTTTATTTCTCCCTGGTATAGCGCTGTCCACCACGAGCTCCAGAATCCACCACTGTCTCCAGAAATTCTGGCCTATGAAAGAGTGCTTGCTTTGCTTCATTTTCAGAAGGTTCTGAGCTACGGATAGCAATGAAAAAAGTTATATTATTTTAAATATACAGTAAGCAAAATTTGCCAGCTCATCAACCTTACCTTGTAGGCTGCTGCTGTTAACTAGGGGAAAGGACTGTAGAGGTTGATTAACTGTTCTAATATGAGGGCTGTAGGACTCCTCTGTTCCTGACAAGTCATTACTTCTTATGGTAAGTTCCAGGAGGGAACCAAGAAGGATTTGAGGATACTGAGTGCTATTCAGGGAAACCTGAAGAACCCAGTACAACTTTTAACCACCAGACCTCAGCCCCCCATGACCATATGGCAGGAGGTAGGAAAAGGAGAAAAATGAAAGCAATCTGGATCTCCTTTAAGGACTCAGGCCCTTAAACTTTAGGAAAAACAAAGTTCTGGAGAGGGAGTCCTTCTTCCAAGTCAAAAGAATGCTTACATATAAAGTCACCTGGAGCTTCAGGCCACGTGAAGGGCAATGCTACAACTGAAGACAGAATGCCTTGCTGATCTCCAAGAAGAACAATTAGAAAGAGAAATGGAGACAGAGACAGAACATGACTGAGCATTCAAACTTTCTCCCTGACATGTAGGACGTATGAAGACTGACACAGAAGAAGTCCAAAGAGGGTGGAGAGAAAAGTACCATCCTGGGAACTTCCTTTCTTTTTAACTGACCTGTTACATTATGTTGTAGCTGTGCTCAGTATCTTTTGAAAGCAGTAAACTAGCTGCTATTAATATCTACAACCTAGATCTTGCTTTAAACTGTCCAAAAAGCTCCTCAGACCCCTGAACATCTGTCATTCCATGGGCAGGCACTCCAAGGTTTTTAGAGCTTAGTGGCCATGAAGTATCCTTTGATTGCACCATTTGATCCAAATTCACCTGCCAACCATGCTAAAGCAGAGGATTCTTAAATTCCTTTGAAATCCTGTAAAATAATCCACTCTCTATCAGTACTGCTGCTAAACTCGAAAGTAAAGACAAAATCATCCATCTTGAAAAGAAGATCCACAGAGATAGTCCTGCAAGGGGGAAGAGGAAGATTGTCCTGCACAAATGCAGATTGCTAAACCTCATCTGACTATAACACACGTGTGATTGCTGACAATCCATCTTTTACAAAAATGACAAGAGAAAATAAGTTTTTCCCATTTACCCCCAAAGTGTGGAACACATGCAAAGAACTACTGGAAATGATGATACCCATAATGGAAAAAGGTCTCTTTATCATGAAACAAAACAAGTTTTTAAAATCAAGGCTATTTTAAGAACTGCTTTGAACCCTTTTTAAATCATTGATTAAAAATCAGACAATCTTTGTAAAACAAATTCAAAATTTTCTGTTATTTCAACAACAGATTAAAGTTTAGAATTAAATTATAAATACTGTTTTTAAAGTGCAACTACTGGTGTAAGATATTTCTTTCAGTTTTACAAAACTGCTATAGGCAAATAATAAAATACTGAAAAATAACACCCTAATCCTGCAAATGCTGAAGCAGACATGTAACTAAGCCCAGAAATATGCGCTTCAAGTTAAGCAAGCACTGCAGCATCAGGGGCTAACATGGTATGTTTTATTAATAAAATACCTTAGACCTTGTCTTCACTAAGGAAAAAAAGATACATTCTTATCTCACAGTAAAATGCTAAGCAAGATAAGGCAGTCTGTAATTTTCACCAACACTGAAGACTAGATCAATGTGCCAGCTCACATGAGAATTAGAAACTGCTTTGCTGTCCTCAGAGTTTTTACCCTGAGCAGCTAAGATTGAAAACACACCTCTTTTTCCTAGAAGACAAAGGCAATGAGCACAAGTCCCTTTGACTTGTGCAATGCAGAATAGCTTCAATGAAGTATTTAATCTTTCTCATTTTGTAGAAGTTCAATTTTGAAAACAGTGTTGGTCACATATATGGAAAACACTGTTTTTTAACTGTGTGTTTTGTTTTCACAGAAAGGGTGCAAATGAGGGCCTGGACTTGCTTTTTCCAGCACAAATAAGCATTCTAAGTATGAAAATTCTTGGATTAAGAAAAACCTCTAAAATTTGAAATTTTGCTAATAACCAAGAAACTTAAATATAAACATCCACGTCAGCTATTTAAGACTATAAAATGGGAACAAAAAGCATGGATATAAAAATTATGATTTAAATTGAAAAAGAATTTCCAAAGTCATGATTTTTATCTACCTTGATATGAAGCGCTTTACTTGTCAGATTAATTTACATCAAGAAAACACACCACACTCTCTAGAACAGGACTAGACTTGACAGGCAGATGGTCAGTCCTGTAAGTAACCTGTTTAAGCAGGTTGCCATCATCATCCCAAAACCAAACAAAAACCTCCCTAGAAGCCCCAGGAAAGATGCACACAAGACAGTTCAACCACTATGAAAGCACTTCATGTGGAAACTAATTTAATACAGGTTATAAAACATTCCTCAAAATCTACCACGAACAAATTAGGTCTAGCACAATCAAAGAAACAATTGGATAAATTTCATGGGATTTTCTCCCATGAAAGCTCATGCCATAAATATGTTTCTTAGTCTAAGTGCCACAGGACTCCTTGTTTGGTTTTTTGGATAAATTTGTTTTCTGTAATAAGGGGTGGACATACACAACTGACATCTTGGCCCTGGAGAATCAGAAACTATTGCCACTAATGTTTACAAAAATATATCACTGTATTACAACAGCAGCTTCCCTCTCTTAGTGCTAAGGGAACAGACACATACCATACTTCAGTCGAGAAATCAGATTACTTCATTTAAAATGCTAGTCCAATATTTTATAGAGATAATTTTGTAACTGTATTTCCCTTCTTAGTTTTTAATTTAAGAGTGAATTATACTGTAACAATGGACCAAATTTTGCGACAGGCGGAGCACTCTGCTTCAATGTGATTTCCTAATGCTCAGCTCTTTTCATGACTTGTCCAAGCAGAGAAAATTCTGAAACATAATCATGACCACTCGACCCATAACACCCTAAAAATCAGTGAACAGACCCCTCCATTAGTTTCAAAAGGCCTTACCAACTTACTGAAATGTAATACACACTTTTACATAAAGCTCTCAGTAAACAAACTATCAGTACTTTTTGCTAATGCAGTCATACAAAATAATTACATATACGAAAGGACTTAAAAAGCCACGATGCAAGTCTTTTTTATTACTACTATTTAAACATACAAGTTTAAACTCATATCACAAACCATGTTCACAATAATTGTTTTTAAAAGTTCTCTCTGGGAGAGCCTCTTAAGATGCACATCTCATTTTCATGAGAGTCCCAAAGGAACAGCAGTAATGCAGTGTTGCTTTAGCACAGTACAAACAATAAAAAGCAGGGCACTCAAGATAATGTAACAGAAAGCCCACTGAGCAGTTGCAATTTCAGTAAGTTATGTAAACCAAGAAACTCCAAATTAAGTCTGGCACAATGTCCTTAACTAACCTCAGCCATTACTAGCGCACCCAAAAACAGTAGCATGAAATGGAAAAAGCCAGCCTTATCCATATTGCATTTTGCACAGTGAACACTTCCTGTGTATTTTAATATCTTTCATGGCTTCTGGCCAAGTTCCCAAGTAAAAGTTAGCTATTCTATATGACCCATCTGAGAACTAGAACATTAATTTCTTAAAGGATAGATTCACTGTAATATATCTATTCCATCAGTCATGAACCTTCTCTTCTTGGTGTAATTCTGAGAAGCCACAATACAAAAATCAACAAAGCTACAACTCAAAATTATGAAGCTTGCCCTCATATGCTGCCAATCAAAGCCCTCCATATGCAGTTACAGGTGTCAGCCAAAGCCTCAAAACTGTTTAACTGAGGGGCCTCAAACTCAAATCACCATGAGGGCCGCATGAGGACTAGTACAGAGCTGCACGAGGGCTAGCACGTTAGCCCAAGGGCCGCACCACTGAAAGCTTTTCATACAACATTGCAAATATCGGCAACAATAGTGTCATTGCGGGCCGCAGAAAATACCTTTAGGGGCTGCATGTGGCCCATGGGCAGCATGTTTGAGACCCCTGGTTTAACCTTTCTCCTTTCTTCTCTAATGGGAACATTTGACTCAGTGAGGCAAGCTGGACTGCATAGGTTCATGTGCTTTTGGAGGGCTGAGCTTTGTCAGTAACTACTCCCAAAACATGCCACACCACCTACATTCATAGAACTAATGCAAGCATCCAACTATTCTCCCAGTTGCCAAAAGCCTGTGCATTGTGACAAAAGTAGGCAATTAGAATATTTTGCTCGCTCACACAATTGTGTCTCATAGTTAGCTCTCTCCCTCTGTTACTAAAATGTTCCCACATACTCCTAAAGACACACATCACTGAGCCAGTTAACTGCTCCAATACCCCGCCAGTGAAATCCACCTGAGACCCATATTACCACATTTCCTTTAGAACCCTGTAAAATTAAAACCAGCCCCATCAGCAAAATTAACAAGATGGAAAGATTAAGACCCCACGTGTGAACAACCTATGTACAAGACATAAGCCAATATCCTTCTCAGAGTGAACGACAAGTATTCCTTGCCTCGAGTAGAAGCACAGCCCTATATTTATATGACCAAAAGTAGAGTTCTTTACCCATATACATATTATCACAGAAAAGGCTCGTGTTCTACACATCTAGGCATACACTGTCAGATCATAAATACCCTGCCAAGAAAATGACTTGCTACCATTTATTTATCCAACAACTACAGAGTTAGTGGACACCATCTGGTGGAAGCCCTGCCTGGCTGTATGCTCACACCAGTATTTGGAATACAGCTTGCCACAATCAGAGTAACTTCCATCATCAGATTCTTTCTCCCTGAATTTATATAAATTGGCCAATTTATCCAAATCCATGGGCAGAGCAACAAGTCTAAGATTTTATGGAATCGCTACAACAACAGAACTATTCATGCCTATAAACTGCTAGGCTATGTCTACACTAACAGGAGCAAATTCACTGCCTTCAGATCAATTTATCCAGTTTGACTGAGAAGCAGTAAAGACATGCTCAACTGATTCAGAAGCTGATCTAGTAAATCCACTTCCTCAAGTGGCATAGCAGCGTGTCAATGGAAACAAACACATTTCCTTTCAGCACAACACAGTGGAGATGCGGCACAGAACAGAAGCTATGCAGTCAACGGTAGTTAAGCAAACTACTCCACATAGCTTGAGTAACTCCTCTCAATTGCCAATGAATTTGCCAGCCACGTAGACTGGACCTTCACCATTCAGAAGAGGATGCCAAAAAAACCCAAGACATGAAAAGGAGTCTCAAGGAATTAGCACAGGACTGGGAAATAAGAGATCCTGGACCTTGATCAAGGTACTTCATCTTTGCACCTGTTTTCCCCCCATTCGTAAATGGACATAATGATCCACCCATCTCAGTATCAGGAGGGGAAAAAAAAAATGTGGATCTGACACTCCTGAATGAAAGTACTCTGGACAGATGCCCTGGCCATTAGCCCCAATACCAGCCCTGACTATCTATAGATTGTTTTGAACACAAAACCATTATGCAGTTTCTAAATATTACTTTTGCACATAGTTAAGACAAAATTATCTACCAGCACAACCAGCCCTGTCTCTACACTTTATCCCAGTTTAAAGTCATAGAATCATAGGGTTGGAAGGGACCCCACGAGGTCATCTAGTCCAACCCCCTGCCAAAAAAGCAGGACCACTCCCACTAGATTATCCCAGCCAGAGTTTTGTCCAGCTGGGCCTTAAACACCTCCAAAGATGGAGATTCCACCACCTCCCTAGGTAGCTTATCCCAATGCTTCACCACTCGCCGAGTAAGAAAGTTTTTCCTAATATCCAGCCTGGACCTCCCCAGCTGTAACTTGAAACCATTGCTCCTTGTTCTGTCCTCTGTTACTACTGAGAACAGTTGAGCTCCATCCTCCTTGGAGCAACCCTTCAAATAGTTGAAGGTTGCTATCAAATCCCCCCTCTGTCTTCTCTTCTGCAGGCTAAATAAGCCTAGTTCCTTCAGCTAAGCCTAGTCCAATCAGAAAGGGCTCAGAATCTTAAGAGAGATGTATCTGCAGATGTTTCTTCACTCTCCTTCCTGTGAAGTATTAGTTGGAACCATAAGGGTATGTCTACACAACACACTAAATTTGGTCTCTGACTCAAATTCAAGCCCAAACCCCCATTCACCCACAAAGAAATCAATCTGATTTTGGCCAGAAATCTCCTATGAACTCAGGTCCACGGACTATGCCAAGTGGATGTGTCAGAACTCAGGTCATGCTGTGACGAGAGTCAAAACCCAAGCATTTTGCACTGTCAACACAACTCCAGTCTGGGTCACAGCCAAATCTGATGGAGAACCCACCAATGCTATCCCACAATCCTCCCTGTGTTGTGTTTCTCAGCCCTTCCAGCCAAAAACTTCATATCTGTTTTCCAGGAATCTGAAGAACCTCTCCTTTCAAAACACAGATGCTTTATGTTTAGCCTTTCATTTCTACGGGAACTGCTCAACTGGAAACATAGGCTAGCACTACAAAATCATCCAGCACTTTGCTAGATGGCCAGAGGAATGCAGCCAGAATAAGGTTAACCTCTGGTGTGAGACTACCAAGATGTCTGACTTCAGCAAGAGCAAATGAAATGATCATGTCTACAAAACTATATCCAAGCAGCTGACACTGTTAGAGCTCAAGCAAACGGCAGAGAATGAATCAAGAGGCTGAAGACAGGCTGTTGCAAATCCAAAGACTAACAGCACCTCTGGGAACTCCCCATCTTCCTGACCTTTTTATGAGAAATTCAACCATGTAGTCTAACTTGCAGCAATCACTGAGCTCACTCACAGTAGTTGTTGGCAATTTGTTGACTAGGGATGGCACATGCAAAAAACACCAAGGACAATAGAGGGACATGGGACTAGAGATACTTTGCTATGTCCTCTGGTTATATACCTCTTACACTGATTGGCAACGAGTCTGGTTGTTGTGTGTATGTTTTGACGGCAGCTGGTCTGTTTTGCTGGTTCTTACTCTGTTATGTTAAACACATGTAAAATAAAGTATTGAATTTGCACATGACTACAGCAGCAAGTTTTATTTAGACATAATGTTAAAAGTTGCATAAATTTTAACAAATGTTATGTGCTCATTCTCAAGAAATTTCATATGTTTTAAAACGGTCATCATACTAATCCACAAACAGTGAGTTTAAGCATATGGCCAATATTTACCAAATGCATAAGATTTCTTTACATTTCATGAAAGTGTTTACAAATCTGCATAACACATGGTACCAACATTTTTTTTAAAAAACCCAAACCGCAGCGGCAAACACCACTTCATTCGCCTCAGGCATGGGACTGTGCAAACCCATTATTCGGGCACACAAAAGCATCCCTGATTTCTGTTATATGTCTAGATCCAGCACCATTCATAACAAGTACATTGGAAGCTCAGTTTACTGAGTCAGAAATCCAATAATATCTTGAGTCCGCTACTGGCAAGAAGGTTCATTCTTATCCTTACAGACACTGTGCAGAACACAGTAAGACGGACACAGCATCAAAAAGGATTTCTATCTATCAAATACACATTCCACCACCATCTTGCAGCCACTGTGTGTGTAGATGAACCTGCTTTCATCAGGTCCTCTGAAATCAGGCTATGGTTTCATAAGCCATGGATGGCAACAGGGAATAAGCTGCACCTCCTAGAACAACAATACGAACTATGACTCCATTTATAACAATACAATATTGTGAGAATATTGTTTTTGCTTATCCATGATGGTAAAATACCCATCTCCAGAACACACAGGCACCATATGCATGCCAGTGCATCTCATACCAGTGCCCATGAATTTGCAACCGGAGCCTGAAAAACAAAGAAGATATTTGCAGGTTTTGTACTCATGTGCTCTTTGTGACGAGCAAACTATTCTCTGTACCCTAAAGTCTTTAAATCATGATTTGAAGACTTAACAATTCAGTGATAGGTAGAGGGCTTATTGCAGGAGTGGGCAGATGAGGTTTTGGGGCCTGCATTGTACAAGGGACTAGAGGATCAGATTGGTCCCTTCTGACCTTAGTGTCCATGAGACTATAGTGCATGAGTTTCATCAATGGCCTTGGCCAAGTTTGGAGAGCCTATTCTCTCAAAGCCAGCAATCCTTTCAAGAACATTATAATGCCCACTACCCTTGGGTGCACAGAATCCTTTTCACAAATCTCTGCCAAAACAAGCCTCAGGTTGATTTGCTAACTCCAAACTGTGTAACCATGCACCTGTAGCAGACTGGGAGGTCAGCTTTCTGAAAGCCACAGAGATCTTCTTCTGGATTAGTATGTCCTCCCTCATACAAGCACTATGGCACTGTGGAATAGGGGCAAGCTGATCACAGAACTCCAGAAACATCTGCTTCCTCCTGCTGAAGTTCCAGACCTCACTGCTGGCCACTCCAAGTCCACATGGCAACCTGATCCTACCAATCTGTGCTGATGGCCCTGATCCAGAAGCACTGGTCTACATAGGAGGAATCTGCAGGTAGGTGAGAGCAGTTTCAGGTCCGTAACAGCTGGCACGTGAGAAAAACTTGCTGAGGGGTGCCTTTGGGAAGTCTCCACCAAAATCTCACAGATGCTCCACTGATTTCTTAAACAAGATTGAAGTGCAACTCTCTCGCCAGCCAGCTCTGGACTCATGTTGACTCCCGCTGCTGGAAGCATGCTGTCACAGAAAATCTCAGCTGGATGTCATGGCTGGGTAAAACCAGCCCAAACACCTTTGGCCAACTCCAGCAAGACAAACAGACAAATTCTCCCACATCCCAATAGAGAAACGCCACAGAAACTGCAGTAGATAAGGGCGCTAGGAAGCCTGGGACACAACGGCATACACCCGCAGAAAATGAAGTTCTGACCTGGGTCTGTGTAGAGCATTTTGGCAACACCAGCATGGTTGAGAGGCCCAGTTTTCAACAGCGTGTATGCTGAAGTGCACTGACTTTTCAGGCATGAATCACAGTCTCAGGTTTATTATACTGTGCAGATGTGGGCCCTAAGTCTTCTAAGTCAGTTCACCATCTTTAATCCCTCTTCTTCATGTGAATACAGGTGAGCTTAGAGCATGAGAGAAGAGCATAAAAATTACCATGCCTATATCCAAACTGTAGGTAAGCATGAGGAAGACTGCATAGATATGTGTCACTTGTGTAGATACCATGGCAAATAAGATAGACCTGAAGACTCTGGACCCCTATGAACCACGAATGTCCAGAATGCTTTGTGACTGTATCTTTCTGGCTCTGCAGGGCTTATTGCATTTCAGTGGTGTTATATGTATACATCTTTATGAAAGGTTTGAGATGAGAATATAAAATTAAATGAGGAGTTGAGAGTGAGAAAAGATAACCTAATTAAAACTGTATGATTACTGACCATACCAGTGGTTTAAATTATTCTCTATGTTAATGCAGTAATGATGCTCAGTCTGCTAAGGGACAACAAGTTCCACCCGCACCAGTTTCTAGCTCTCCCTCCCCCCCCACCCGGGTTCTCTATTCCTGCAGAAAATGAAGCTGAGTCACACTTACAACTGCATTCTCTGATAATATTTATAAACTGCATTACAACTCCTTTCATTTAGCACCAGCAAATTTAGTTTGTATGTGAATTCAGGACAGTTTATAAATCCCACGCTAAATGATTAAGTTAGTAGAGAGGAAACCCCATTTATGGGGCATTATATCCTACTACAGTATCATACTGAAACCACTATCCTTCAGTACAGATACAGAGAATAAATTATTGAGATACATATCAACACAGCTAGTAAATTTCTAGAGCTTGATACATTAAAAACACTAGTCACGTACAGAAGAATGCAGCTCAAAAGAAAGAAAATACTTTCCTGAACTCCCATGATTGCAATAGAAGCAATAAAACACAAGAAGTAAACGTAAGTAGGTTTATAATCCTACCCGCTATTCATGGCTGCTCCTACTTAAGGGTCACATACATATAATAAAGGTGAGAGTTCAATTTTAATTTAATATACATCACTAAGAACCAACTACAGCTGGATTAACAAGCCTACTGATGAAGTGATGGGTGTTCCTCCTGTTTCATTTTCTAACCCTCAAATCTCACTGTTCCACAGTCAATGTTATTAGCAGCATTTTCCAAGACAGAGCATGGCAAGTAGTTAGTCTGTTTAAAGGAATTTTTGCTTCTTTGATTGAAAGAGGCAACTGAATTAGAAAACTCAGAACAACTACACTTCATCCATCATTTTCCACAATAATTCCATTGGGCTCTCCCTGCTGTCAGAGGCTACACCATATGGTGTAAATAAAGAACACTTAAATAAGATTAGAAAGGAAAAAGAAAAGAGACTTAGAAGAGATGGAAAAGAGGTGCAGAAACAAAAGGGAAGTCCTGAGAGAAGATGTTTCAAGACTCTTTTCACATCTGAGTTTTTTAGTGTTCTTGAAGTCTCCAGTAAAGCTATTTACATGAAAGAAATCTCAGGTGGGAACATTTTATTACTGCTCTTTTAACTATCTTTTCCTTACACATAATTTTGGTAAAAGTTAAGATGTTCATCTACATCATGTAGATTTATCCACAAACAGACACATATTTAAATGGTATTTCCTCTCTTTATGAAAATGTTCATTTTAATAGTATACACTCATGAATCAAAATTATTTCTTCCTGCTTCAAGAACCGACATGTACACACTTACAACATTCCAGAAGTTTCAGGTTTCCCATATATACAAAATCTGGCAAGAAACTGAAATCTCCTTATTTAATATACAAGACACAGAAAACGCATGTAACCAAACTGAATATATTAATCATCCTTAGAAAGAAATTCAGTGATGCAGAAAAAAGTATACTTATCCTAAATTCGTTTCAAGAGCCAGATTTTAACAGTACCATGCAAGCAAATGAAAATGTCTATGTTCACTTAGCATCAAAACTAATTTTCCTTCATAACAACAACACATCTATTTTCAACTCCCACAGCCTTGAAATTCACTAGAGAAATGCCATAATGTAGCTAGTGATCATCACTCACAGTTAATCGGGGGGGGGGGAGTCCCATAAAGCTGTTATAACAAATAAAAACATGAGGTTTTTCGAAGCTCACTAGACAATGGACAAAACCACTAAATTAAGGTATATATTTACACAAACGTGCACGCACACCCATATGCACACATACAAGACCATTCTGCGGCAGATTCCGAACCCACTATTGAAAAGATAAAACATTAATTCAACCCTAGTAAATCAGCTAGTTCCAAAATACTTCCATCTCTTATAAAAATCAAAAGCAATATTTCAATTTTAATTCATTAAAGTCCAGGCATCTAAAATATGACTTTTTTGCACAGTGGACATCCCAATTTACTTAAAGAATTTAAGATACACCTCTAATCCTTAGCAGCTACACCACTGCAATCCCAGAGTAAGTATAAGACATTACTTTGGTTCCTGGAAAGCCAACTCTCCAGATTCCTCACCCAATTTTTAGCCTCTTAACAGCTGCCCTAGACTCCAGTATTCCAGAAACCACTGAATGGATCTTGCAGCTCAAACTTTAATCTGCTTCCCAAGCTCCCTTGATCACTAAACACTTCCATATTTATATTTTACATAATGACTTTTCTAGTTAAAGAGACAAGGATCTGTCTTTTCAACTCTCAGTTAATTGACTTTCACTACAGATTAGCAACAACTGAGGACAGAAAGGCACGTTACACGTTGCCGTACTTGCTAGAGACTTTATACAAAATCCACACAAATGTGAACAAGTAGTTTTATTTAATTCATTCTGTCATGCCTAAAAAAGTTAAGATGCAGAGTAAATTTATATACCAAGCAACCTATGAATTTAGATACATTTGGGATGAGACAATGGTCCACTAGGATTCTCAGCCTTGAATTTCCTTAACACCGAAGGTGACTCTCTAATACATAAAACATTTGCAACCTGGATAGTAAGGGTCTACTACTAAACCAGGAACTAATGCAAAGACAAGAGGGATTTTAAAATCTATGCACTAAACAGAACAAAACCCCTAAAATTCACTGAACTGGACCAAATAAAATTCATTTTCACATTTGTAAGCAATATTTCTAACAGCCCCCACAAACTGTCATGGAGAAAAGTTCTCTCAAACTCACAGTCCCAAATGGGACACCAGATTTTTATATTTCTTTCCTCATAAGAAATACTCACACTTGTAGCAGTAAGATATAATCTGCTCCTCTTCCATTCATAGCAAACGCTTTTAATGGAATGATTCACCTTGAAATTCGGAATTGTTATCAAAACAAAGAAGGAGTATGGTGGCAGTTCTTAGGACTTTTTAAAAATCTTCAAAGCATCTGAGAAGTGGGATTTTCTCCCACAAAAGCTCAGGCAAAAGATTAATTTGTTAGTCTCTAAGTGCCACAGGACTCCTTGTTTGTTGGTTTTACCAGACTTGTTTGTTCTGCTGAACTAGTCTAACAGGGCTACCTCTTAGGAACGTTTATACTACCTAAACAACCTCCCAGAAAACTGACAGACTTCTGACTTAAAAGCTATCTATAGCAGTGATTCTCAACCACTGCCTCAGAACACATTACTGTCCCGTGGAAAACCAGGGAAATGGCTGGATATGGCCTGTGGGGAGTAGGCCAGTGTACCCTATAGGATTGTGATATGCTACCAAGTGGGTTGCAACCTGCAAAAGGTTGAGGACCACTGATCCAGAGTTCCTCTCCCTCATTTCAGAGCGACAGAGAGCCATGAAAATAAATACAAATTGAGAAACATCTAAATTGTGTTTGCTGCAGAAGAGGACACCCTTTTCTCCCTCTACTCCCAAGCCCTGCTTCTCTTAATACAGAATAGCAACATTAGAGAACATTTAGTGTTGTTAAACATTCACTCATTCAGAATAAGCACTACTATTCCTACACATAACATCCATCGAGGGCTTCCCTTCTTCCCAAGGAAGAGGAACTGAGACAAGTCAACGCCCTCTAGATAAAATGTCTGGGATCAGTTCTGAAGTTGTACATTTTACTCAATCCAACCACAAGCAGCAGAGATCTATTTCAGTGCATCTGAACTAAACTGTGTAACAATCGTGACCCATTATACCATCTAACGTGGACCAAGACAAAAGCAAGGTTAACAGCCCCTGGCAGCCTTGCTTGCCGTGATCACTGAATAGCTGATCTTTCCTAACAAGGCCTTTAGAAATTAAAGCGGGAACCCGGAAGGAGGTAATGAGCCCATAATACACATGGATAGTATTCACCCCAGGACTTGAAATTGGGGGGATGTTGGGGGAGACGTAGGGGAGTATTGGAGGTGCTCACTAAACTGGTATAACACTGTTACTAGCTGACAACCAGGGGAGGGGGTGTTGGGAAATTCAGGGGGATGTAGAGGGAGATGCAGGGGGTGTTGGGGTGCTCACTAAAGTGGTATAACAGTTATTAGCTGACAACTGGGGGAGCGCTGGGAAATTTGGAGGGGTGTAGAGGGAGATGTAGCAGGGTTATTGGGGGGTGCTCACTAAGTTGGTATAACAGTTATTAGCTGACAACTGGGGGGTGTTGGGAAATTTGGGGGTGTAGGGGGAGATGTAGCAGGTGTATTGGGGGTGCTCACTACAATGGCATAACACTGTTAGTAGCTGACAACTGGGGGGTGTTGGGAAATTCAGGGTGGTGTAGTGGGGGTATAGGAGGAGATGCAGGGGGATATTCTGGGTGCTCATTAAATTGGTATAACACTGTTACTAGCTAACAACTGGGGGGGTGTAGGTGGTGTTGGGTTGCTCACTAAATTGGTATAACAGTTATTAGCTGACAACTTGTGGTGTTGGGAAATTTGGGGTGTGTAGGGGGAGATGTAGCAGGGATATTGGGGGTGCTCACTAAATTGGCATAACACTGTTAGTAGCTGACAACCTGGGGGTGTTAGGAAATTCAGGGTGGTGTAGTGGGGGTGTATAAGACTTAGTAGCTGACATTTGGGAGGCATTGGGAATTCAGGGGGTGCAGGGGGGATGCAGGGGTTTGGGGAAGCTCAGTAAATGGGTATAAGGCTGTTACTAGCTGACACTTGGGGGGCATTGGGAATTCAGGGGGATGCAGGAGTTTGGGGCTCACTAAATGGGTCTAAGACTGTTACTAGCTGACACTTGGGGGGCACTGGGAAGTTCAGGGGGTGCAGGGGTTTGGGGGAGCTCAGTAAATGGCTATAAGGCTGTTACTAGCTGACACTTGGGGGGCACTGGGAAGTTCAGGGGGGGCAGGGGTTTGGGGGAGCTCAGTAAGCGGGTCTAAGACCGTTACTAGCTGACACTGGGGGTTGTCAGGGAGACCCCGGCGCCCAGCACCTGCGCTGGGGGCAGGGCCACAGGCGGGCCCCGCAGGCTGCGGCCGGGCCGGGCCGGGGACTGGGGCCGGGGGCTGGCGGGGCCCGGCGGCGGCGCTGTCCCCGGCTGACCCCGGGCCCGGGAGCGTTTCTCGCCGGCTCCCCCCCCCCGTACCGCGAGGCCCGGGGCCCGGCCGCCCCCTCGCTCCCGCCACGGGACGGGACAATGCGGCCGGGGCGGGGGCGGAGGCGGAGGCGGGGCGGCCGCGGGCTGCCCGGGGCTTGAGGAAAGTTTGTCGAAGTCGCACGCGGAGCCTCACCCACGCCGTATTTCTCCTCCCGCTTGGTGGGCACCCAGCGACTCATGGCGCCGAGCGGGGCCGGGCGCGGGACCCGTCCTAAGCCGCCATTTTCCAGCCGGCCAACCGCGGGCCGGACGGGAAAGTTTGCTCCTGCGGATGGAGGAGTCCCGTCATGTGCTGCGGGCGGAGCCGGAGCCAGGCCCAGCCCCAGCCCCGGCCCCGGCCCGGGACGAGCGGGACCCTGGCTGCTCCCGGCGCCTGCCTCAGGCCCGCCCACCCCACAGCCCGCCGGCCGGGGGGCAGCCGCCTTAGGCTAGTGACAAAGAGGGGAAAGGGCCACAAGACTCCTTGCCTCTTTCCCGCCAGTTGGGGGGCTCAAGCGCCCACCCCTCAGTTTGTGTCATCCGAAACGGGGAACCAGAGCCCGCCCCCCAAATCTGAATCCCAATTTAACTGCTCCCCAAACTGCCATCTCCAAAACAACTGGGGAATCCAGCTCTGCCACTTCTCTCCATTTGTGTCCTCAAAAATAGGGAACAAATCGAGTCCCTGTGCCTGCCCCTCAAAAATCTCAATCCCAATTTAACTGCTCCCCAAACTGTCATCTCCAAAACAACTGGAGAATCCAGCTCTGCCACTTCTCTCCATTTGTGTCATCAAAAATAGGGAACAAACTGAGTCCCTGTGCCTAACCTACAGAAATCTGAATCCCAATTTGATCTGCTCCCCAAACTACCATCTTCAGAAAACAGGAAAAGCTGCAGCTGCCGTTCCTGCCCATTTGTGGGCCCAAGCAGGGATTTCCCTAACACCCCTCCTACACCCCCTCCAAATTTCCCAACACCCCCCCAGTTGAACGCTACTAACAGTTATACCAATTTAGTGAGCACCCCAACACCCCCAACAGCACCTCCCAATTTCAAATCCTGGGGAAACTGCTGGGCCCAAGAACCCCCAGTTTGTGCCATCAAAACCAGGGAGCAAACCAAGTCCCTGTGCCCACACACCCCCCAAATCTGAATCCCAATTTGATCTGGAGCATGAGCACTGCATAAACCCGCACCAGGCATGTGCTGCTGCCAGACACACCTTGGGCCAGAATCCCTAAATTATGAGCCTCAAGAACAACAGGGGCATCGCTGGCACTGGGTTTACAGGGCTTGATCCCCACATCCACCACCGGGCCACCCATGGTGGTGGGGGGGCACTTACAGGGCTTGAGACCCGTGTCCCAGAGCCTGAGCTCTGGGTCTTTTCCCGGGCCAGCGACGCTCCTGAAGAACAAGTCTAGCTGCTCCTGTTGCACCAATACATTCTGAACCCTGGCATATCCCAGTGCATGAAAGCCAAAAAGAGGAATTATTGTGGGGCATATCTAGGGGCCAGTTGCATACAGAAGATCAGACTGGATCAGTGGTTTTCAAACATTTTTCCTTGGGACCCAGTTGAAAAAAAAAAAGCATTTATGCCCACAACTCAACAATTACATCTGAGCAATGCATTCCAGTCTTTATGTGGGAGAAGAAGGGAGTGTCACAACCCATAACCTGAGGGTCCACAACCCAGTACTGGGTCCCAACCCATGGTTTGAAAACCACTGAACTGGATAAATGGGCCCCAAAACCTTTCCTCTTCCATCCCACCTTACCAATAATAGAATGTGCCTGAGAGCACGAACTGGTGGCCAAGTTGCAGCCAGAATCAGGGTCGTACCACAGGGGGCCACGAACATGTGGCTGCAGCTTAGACTGAGGCAGGGCCTGCGCAGAGCTGGGAGCTGAGTGGAGCTGGGTCAGGGTGTTGTTCCCTCTCTCCCTGCGACCTTATGAGGGCTGGTCTGGGGCCTGCCATATGGACCATCTGCACCACCCATGGGCAGCGGGGGCCCATCCCACAGTCTGGGGATTACCAGCCCAGATGGTCATAACAGTTTTATCTGACTTGAGAATCTATGAAATCCAGATGGGACACATGGAGTAATTCTTGGCCTTAGTCTTTCAGATTCTCTGGAATGCATAGAGAACAAATACTGCACAGCCTCTCCTATAGGACTAAATAATTGTGAGCTCTGATGTACCCTTGTGCACAAGCATTACAAATATCCATCAAAACAGTTTGCTCATGCCTAGAGATGCACAGCCCACAGCACTAGCCTGTTTGTTTGCTTATATATCTTTTCTTACCATTCAATTGATTGTTTCATGGTTTATTGTTTGTCTTACAGCCAAAACTCCTGTAACACAAATCTATAAGCCTATTATAAAACAAACAATTAAACATGTAAGAAAAATACATAAGCAAGAGAGCAAGCAAGCAAGCAGGCTAGTCCTATGGCCTCGAATTGAAACAGAATTCAGAAATTTGTGGTGCAGTAGAAGCAGTCACACTGGTTCCTTATTCATGCCATGCAATTTGAGTGATGGGGGATAAACCCTGGATGGATCTGCCAGGCAAAATGTTTTGGTGCAATCCAAATGTGAAGGCTCCAGGTGTGAAAGTGTCCAAAAGAAGAACCAGATATGGAATCTGTTTGTTTTTTTTTTACAGCATTCATACTCCAGACAGAATATGTTTCTACTGGTGCACTAAGAATGGCTAGATTTCTATTTTGATGGTAGAGTTTGGTAAACATCTTGCCACATTTGTCCTTCCAAGGAAATCAAGCTATTCCCATCTGTCCAACTGGTAGAAATAGAAAAGCCAGCTCCTTTAAGGATAGGTCTGTACTGCAGATGCAAGTGAGCATCCCAGCTTGTGTAGACAGAGTTGTGCTTGCTCCGTTCAAGCTAATGCTCTAAAAACATCAGTGTGTCTTAGGTGAGCACTCAGTCTAGCCGCCTAATCTCAGACCCATGGGATCAGGTAGGCTTGAGACCCTCAGCTCCTGCCCTTGGGTTCTTGTTCCTCTTTAATTCACAGAAAAAAGAGGTGACAAGATGTTTTCTTCCAAAGGGGTAGTTGTGTTATTCTAATTCAGCTAATATCGTGCAATAAATAAATCTGTTAGTCTTCTATGTGCCACCAGACTTCTTGGGTTTGGGGTTTTGTTTTTGGTTTTTTTTAAGATGTCTTCTATTATCTAAGACTGGCAAAGTATTTGCCAGCAAGCTGTCTGTGTCTGGGAGAGTCTCCTGGAGTTATCCTTCACTGTGAGTCTATTCCATGACTATAAAGTTTGGAGATCAGCCCTCCCAAACCCAGAATTCTGAGAATTCTCTCAAACTGAGCATGCTTCTAGTGGCTATTTGTGTGTTTCAGTTATGAAGCGGGCAGGTGCACAGAAGAACTGAGCTTCTCCATCCTCTTCCCCAAGTCCAAAAGCCTTGAGAAGTAGTGTATCGGTTCAAGCAAAGCTCTTTTGCTTTCTGAAGAAGAAAATGTGAAAAAAAGGAGTGGGAAATTAAACAAATTTAAAGGGATAAATGTGGGAAAGAAATCGAGAGGAGAGAAGCAACTATCTGAATGGCTTTTATTCTGCTATAAAAAAATTAACAGTGGTAGGACCCTGGTGTACGGATCCCACCAGTCATGCTGACTAGTACTTTCTCACTGTTTCCTTGCTCTTCCCTCTCTATTTCTTTGTAGCCACCTGCTGCTTAATGCTTACGTATAAATTGTAAGCTCCTTAGGGAAAAGACCATCTTTTTGTTCTGTGATCATACAGCACTTAGCTCAACACAGTCCACAGTCAACTACACAAAGGATCGTTAACCCTCATATTTTAGGATGAAGGGGTCACGAAGAATCTTTACATTCAGTGCATTTTGTGTGGAGTCACCTCCTGAAGTATTATTGCCTACCGCTGGGGCAAGGTTCCAGATTGTGTGTGCGTCATACGCTTACGCAGATCAGGATCTGGTCCGCACAGCAATTCTTTCCTACCGCGTCACCATACTCCCTCCCTTCCACCTTCTTTATGCTTTGTTTCCTAGTTTAGACATATGCTGTACCATAATAGAAATTCTGCCACTCAGAACACTGTTTGCCAAGGACTAGACTGAGACACTGAATCACATTGCTCTTGTAACTAAACACAAGCCTGTTGAACCACTCTGCCCTTAGGCATTATTCCATAGGATGAGGAGATCAAAAGTTTTTTAATGGAAGTCTCATGGGTTATTATCTTCATCCTGCAGTATTGTGTAAATTATTACAATCTTGTAAGGACAAGTTGTAGATGAGAACTTGAATTTAAAGGATTTATATTTTATAAGATGAATCAAATCAAACTGAAATACTGAACTAGTGTTCTAGTTCTATTTAGTGCTTTTTCTCCTTGGTTTTTCCATGTGAGTGAAAGAATGAATAAAACAAAAGTGCAGTACAACACTAGTATTCATGCCTGTGAATAAATATTGTTCAGTGCTATACAGTCTTTAGGTTATTTCTCTGTTGCTTCTGTATTCTGTACTGCTGTTTTCTTCAGCATTTATGGTATAAATGCTAGGGATCTGATTTGCTACTATCAAATCCTAGGAATTACTACACTGAAGTCACTGAAGGCATAGGTAGGGCCATTTCATGGCCAGGAAAAATGTGTCATGAACTGAGAAATAAACCCTTCCCCATGAAATCTAGTCTCCCTTCTGCTGCTAAGTGTACCCCTGCCAGAGGCCCCTAGTAGCTAGTCCAGGCCTGACTGGGGTGCTCTTACCTGCATGGAGGAGATCAGACCAGACTCACCTCCCTGCTGCCTTCAAACCCCACCTCCGGGGGCAGCACAGAAGTGAGGGTGATGATCCTGCCATTGCCCTACAACAGGTTTGTGACACACACACTCCCAACAACCTCTTTTGAAGTCAGGACCCTCACACTTACAACACCATTGAATTTCAGATGAAATAGAAACTGAAATTGTGAAACAATTTTCAAATCCTATGTCTGTCAAGTTGACTAGACTGGACTCTGAATTTGGTAGGGTCCTAGGCGTAAGGCATAAATGTTAAGTACCAAATAGCATCCTTCAAAGTTTAGTTAACGATGGTTTAATGGCCAATCTAGCCTTAGTGTATGCATAGTCCCTTCCCATCTGGGACCCCAGGTTCAAATCTAAAATTAAATTTGGTGATCTCAGATCAGGCTGTAACTGAATGGATGTCTATACAATGAAAACAACATTGGTGGTGTTTCTTCAGATGGTAAATAAGGGCCAGATTCTGCATTCAGACTGACACATACAACTTAATGGACACGGCATGTATATATGTGTGTGACATGTGCATGTACATGTAGGCTAATTTCAAGGAGCCACCTGAAGCAGAATTTAGGCCCAAGATAGGAAGGATCAGAATTCAGGAGCACTGGGAAAACGGCAAAGGTTTGTACAACTCCTACCTGCACAATAAGTTAAATCCTTGGTTTTTTTAAGCGAGTGTCAAAATTCTCTATCTTCACTGAGAGCAAGCTGTGGCTCATTGTCTGGTTATGCAGACAGAATTGTCCATGCTTTACTTCTATGAACACAAAATTCACATTATTTAAAAATATATTTTATAGCCTCAGAAGAGAATTAATAGAATCCAGTACTAATTATGAGTCACCTCCTGCAGCACTGGTTTTCAAACTTTTTTTTTCAAGACCCAGTTGAAAAAAAAAACATTTATGCCCACGACTCAACAATTACATCTTTAAGCAATACATTCTAGTCTTTTGGCAGTGGCGGCAGGGAGTGCTGTGACCTGGTGCCTGAGGGTCTGTGAGCCAGTAGTGGGTCGCGACCCTAAGTTTGAAAACCACTGTCCTACAGCAGGATCAGTGCAGGTGAACCCATGCACACATACAAAGCCCTATTAACTTCATGTGAGGCCTATAGTGCATTGAGTAGCTTCAAAACTATTAAAAGCAGGAAGAAACCAGTTTAAATTATTCCTGCTGATTCATAGTGCACAAATATTCTGCTGGTACCTTCTACAGCAAGGGAAAGTAAGTATGTATATGACTATATTTTTCCAGTTGTCAGACAAAGTTAGGTATTCTTCTGAAGAAAAACAGCAATTTTCCATCAAAATTTGAAATGTTCTAAGTTTACAGATTTTGCATACCTGTATATAACATGTTGCTACATAGCATATCAGGATTTGACAAAACCTGGGTGCCAGCTAACCATGGTGCCTGGGAATAGTACCCCGGCGCTTAGCTGCAGTGTAGGACTCCAGGGAGTGAAACAACTCCTGGCACCTAACAAATAGCCACTGGTGCCTTCAGCAGTGCACAGCTTTTTTGTTTTTTTGGTGGGGTGGGGGAGCTTCTTCACCTTGGACTATGGCCACAAGTCTCCATTGTGGTGGGGTGTCTGCAGTGGCTTCTGCCTTTTGGCAGCAAGGGGGGCCCCTCTAACACGCCACACACCTAGGTGCCTTGTTTTGGGGCTAGTGCCTAAGTGTGCAGCACATTTGTCAAGGCCTGGTGTATATCACGTGCATTACGTATCAACCTAACATTCCATCCCACTGCTAAACAGCACATCATATTCAAGATTATTTTTAAAAGATTAAATTAAAAAATAAAATTCAAGTCAGTGGCATTAAAAGGAATAAGTGACAATGTCTGCAAGTTTTCTAATATATCAGCTGTTTGGATCTGCAGGTTCTTTATACATGTACCACATAATTTAAGGATCAGCTCTCTAGCATCAATATAATACCGTTTTTAACATCAATTCCAAGAGATCCTCATGCAGCACTTGCCACCAGCAGTATGTGAAATTCTTAGCAGAGAGACTAGGGCTATCTTTTGAAAAGGATGAAGGGAAACAGATCTATTTGTCTGAATCAAAAATCTCTATAATTAAATAAGAGAGACCATATAAATGTACCAGTATAGTCAAGATGTATATTACACTTATGGTATACAGCAGCATAGGGTGGATATTTGTTCTGTTTCAGTTAAATGTTATAATTTTCATATCATTATTTCACTTTCTATGCCCCTTAGTGGATTCAGCATTTGTGGGCAGACTAAACATGAAACTACTCTAGCTGAATAGTCAAGTCCCCTTGAAGATATGCCTCCCTGGAAGTGCCATGAAACTGCCGATGGCCAGCAGATTCCTAGCTTTGCCTAACTATATTGCTTTTTTCTTTCTACTTCTGAAAAAGATATCCTGTCAGAAATTATATTGCACCCAGATGAGATAAGAGCAATCAGCTTTTACAACAAGATTTCTGCTTGCAGAGAATGACTTCTATTCACAATAATTCTGTTTCATTCTCTAATGAATGACTGCCTTTGCAACCTTGTTTGGCTACAGGCATGGTAAAAGATGTTCATACTTGATGAACAAACTTTTTTCTTTTATATCTTAGTTTTAAAGCATGCTGTCTTGATCCAGATCAAATATCAATAATATAAATATTTAATTGCACAAACTTACTTTAAGTCCTGTGTTGCAAACATTTACGCATGTCCTTAATGTTAAGTGCATGAGCAGTCCCACTGAAGTTAGAAGATGGGGACCATTGGCAGCTGAACATGTTAGAAAAGCCCATGATCTATTTTATTCTCCATCAAGGAGGAACAGAGAAAAGCAAGGAGACACAACTGGTTTTGTGTTGGCCTCCCATCTTGGCTTCACTGAGCCTAAGCTTTGGCAAAGGAGAGAATATGGACCAGCATCTGGGGATGATTATACTTCATACACTTCCAAGCTGTGTCCATGTGTTTTGAAAGCCTGACCATTAATAAATCACATTTGTTTGAATAGTATATATTTCAGAGCATCTTCATCAGTAACATTTTTCTAAGTCGAAATTTTTCCTCTTTTTTCTTGTAGAATAGTTTTGTCTGTCTACTGAATATGTTTACATGCTCTTCAGCAACAGAACGTCAGTTGGGGTCATTGCCATAATATTTCAGAAAAGTAAGCTTTCCTATGTGGCAATAAAAATATTTGGAGGAATTAGCAAGTGATACAGTATTTTTAAAGGAGTAGAATCCATTCTCTGAACTTTGTTTGCTAGAGACTAGTATGGTGTCTAATATTTTTTAAATTGAATCAAATAGAGGAGCACCTCTTATTTCATTTCATTCTTTCCCAATCAATGTTTACTTCCCTCTTCTCATAATAAATATCAACATTCAATGGGAGATTCAATAAATCTAGAAAAGTGGATGATTTCTTTTTACGACTAAGAGGACAGAAATGAATTTCATTACTGAGTGTCATTTTTCTATTTAGCTTTCTCATATTTTAACCTAAAAGATCTGGCCTGGTTGTACGTAATTAAAATAATTTTGTTCCATGGGTTGTATTCTTTTGGAAGGTGCTCAAGTTGTTTTCGATTATTATTATGGAAGTGATAAAAATGAGGGGAGAACTGTGAGAAGTTCGATGGTAAGTAGACATGTTCGAAGGTCTCCTAGTAATTAGGGTTTCCAAATAGAGGTGTCTTTGGAAGTATGTATGCACCAGAGCTCTATCCCAGATTACTCTCTTGTGTCTTCTCACGTGCTCTAAGATAAAGGTTTATCCAGTAGACTTTTATGATGTTATTTAATGGCAAACAATCAACAGGAGTCTGTTAATTTCTGTTTTTGGGGGAGCTATGCACTTGATCATGCCAGTGCTGCAGTTGTATCATACGAAAATTAAATGGAAAATCATGAAGAGCCAAGTCCCTCTTAGCTTCACAAATTGTATTACCTTCGTAGGGCATTGCAACAAAATGCAGGGAATGAACATCTACTGCATTCCCAGAATGAAGCCCATCCACATCTGAAGGACCCTCCCCAATGCTAAGGGGAGGAACTACTGAACCATGGGCTAAAATTAATTTGGAGTACAGCAAATAATGAAACAGGGAAGAGGGTGAGGTTACAGATTCAAAATCAGGAATCCAGAAGGAGCCACAGCAAAAACCCTGGCAGCGCCCATTGCTCCTCAAAAGTATCTAGGGAGCAAGTGGACACAGCCCAGAGGAACTCTGTCTGGATGAGCTAATCAAGGGAGAGGAACGCAACTTTGTGGGGTGTGCATATATCAGGAGGTGTGGGGAAAAGTGCAGCCAGAACCTTAGGAGAAGGTTTGAAATAGCGTGATGTAGACATGGACTAATGACTAGTTTGAACTAAGCCACTAGTTCGAACCAGCTGCGCTTACTATTTGGAACTAAAATGTTAGTTCAAACTAGGATGCGCAACTAGTTTGAACTATAAGGCCATGGTTAATCCGAACTAGCCAAGGCCCTATATTGGTGAGGGCCCGGAGCAGCCGTGATCAACTTGCCAAGGACTGACTCACGATTCATGAAAGATGGGAAGAGGCAGAGCCACATGGAGCACGCAGTGGTGGCTGTGACAGGGATTGCTTAGCTTCTTACTTAAGTAAGAGTAATTTATTGTCATTTAGTATGTAATTTAGTGCTGTTATCTTCATATGTGTTTGAGGGTGGGGCGGGCCATGTGTTTTACTTGGTGTTAACTAGGGGACTTTCACTTAGAAAGGGAATCACTGACTTAGACAATGCCCCCTGATCCAACACAGTCACCTAGCTCTGTCACAGCAGCTACTTGCCAGATACCCAGAGAGCTGGAGACTGACTGTCATGAATCAGAGAAGAGCTATGCCTGTGACCTCTCTCCTCATCTCTGGGAGTGCTCTTTCAAAACGTCAGGCCTTTACCTTAATTTTTCCCCAAAGTGGAACTCTGTGGTTTGTCTACTTTAGACTGGGTTGTTAGGTTGCAGTACTCCTTGTTGTCACAGTTACAGGGTGAGTAGTGCCCTACGCCCTTTTCCCCCCACCTTTTCAGCTCTTCTTATGTGCCTCTCTTGGGTGACAGATTTTCTACTTTCTACTTTTAAATGCATGTAAAAAAAATTCCCTCTGAAAGCACCGAGAAGAATTAAAACAGTCCATATACATCTGGTCTCACTGGCACTTTTTATTCTTTCTTTGCAGGTTTTGATAGTTTTTAGTTAGCTCCTTTCTTCCTCCAACCCCCTGGCATCTTGAGAGACTGGCTAGTCCCCTGTGGTTTTTTTGCACAGTCTTTTGCCCACCTCCGAGCAGTTGCTGCTCACTCACATCCTTTTCCTTTCCAGGTTGGAATATTTAATTGTTTGGTGCCCATTTCATCTTAGGTCTGGGTTAAATGAACTGTTAGCCCCGTGGGTAGTTCTCAATTAATAACTTCCTCATTGTTTCCTGAAGGCCCTTGGTGTTATGACCATGGCACCTAATCTTTTGTTATTGATTCATTTTTTGTTTGTTTGCCCTGAACAGCATCCTTAGATTTAGTTCCATTCAGTCATAAAGAACAATATTAGGCAGGTAAACTGAGAGAACTCCCCCATTCTATACACTGATGAATGCTGATATTCAAATATGGGAGTAATTAAATCATCCATATATACAGTGGTTCCAATTAAAAAAAAATTGGACTGTGCTGAAGAGAAATGGCATGGAAAGGTTTTTATTTTTTTTTTAAAGAAACAGACTGTTGTAAAAGATTTACAAATGTTACAGCACTATTTTAACTGTGATTGTGTCTGATCTGTCTTGGTGTGTGAGGCTTGTTGCAGTGATGCTGTTGGGAAGAAGATTCCTTTAGAAAATTAGCTTTAATGGTAGCTGCTAAATACAGAAAATAGACACTGTGCTCCTAGAATTTAGGTAAAGTGATTATTTCTCAAAACATCTGTCTTGGGCACATATGGTAAAATGTTCAGAGGGAAAGAAAATAATCCAGAAAGCTGTAGAGCACTGGAAGCAGCTGCATTCTCATTTTGGTGTATGGATGCAAAAACAAGTGAAGGATAAGGATCCATATGGTTGATGGCAGAATTTTGTGCGCCCCAGTTCAGATGCAGAGAGCATTTTTCCGCAGGGACTACAGAGCTGGTTCCCATCTGTGCTGCTGTTTACTGCCTGGCACTGGGTACTGTGACCCCTCCGGTAGGAACAACAAAGGGCCTGCCTATTAAGGTGAACTGAAAGGCCCCCATTGACTTCAACTGGGAATTGGGTCAGACCCATAGTGCTGTGAAAAAAGTATCATTAACTGATCCCTGTTTTAAGATGTAAGCAAGAGGAAACATGCTGCACAGAATGGCTGGTCCTCTTTCTCCAGGCATGCTGATTTTTATGTAGATTTTCTTCAAGAAAGCATGCAAGTAAGCAGAGTCTAAAGAAGAAGGAGGTAGGACAGGATGGGTATCTGCTTCCTCCTTCCCCCTCACTGCCGTGCCTGTCACTAAGTAGTGTCTTCTCCTTGTCTTACTCCACTGTTTACTGCACGAGGTGTGAAGTATAAGGCTCTTGGATACTGGCTCCTATTTAGCTGGAGCACTTTCTAGTTGTCAGTGTAAAAATAAAATAAAATAAAATCCCTCCAAGTAGTCCTGCCATGTTTGACAAAACGTCACCATTGTAGTTTTCATACACAGAGCAGTATACTTGCTTAAATATATCAGGCAGGCTCTTTAGCAGCTGCCTTTGTTTACTGGAAGAGTACATCTGCAGCTTTAGCTTGCCAAGGGTTTGCAAGTGTTTGGGAGGTAAGGGTTGTAAATTGAATACCTCATGCTACAATTGTCATATGTTCTTGGTTGACAACTATACATCTGAGTCCATAGGCTATTATGAAGGCCTTACATTCTGGTTGTGTTCACGAACCCAAATTTTTCTAAAGCAGTTTTTGCCCAGTGTTCTAGATTTAAACAATGGGAGCTTGGTTTCCTTTCATATGGTCTATGATTCTAGCCCATATATTGGGTGTAGTATCTATCGGAAAATATGAAAATATTATGAAAATATCTGTTAGGGTTTTTTTCCCCTCAGGCACAAAGGATGGGAATTTGACAAGTCTGTCAGTTCCTTGAGGCTGACTGTCCAAATGGCTGTTATTATGGTCTACGATATATGAAAGGGCATGTGGGCTCTGATCATTTAATGGCAGAGTGCCCTGGGTATGAGAGCCACTATCACAAATAATATTGCTTTGGATAGTCTGAAGGCAGAGGCCAAGAACTTGGATGACCATAAGGACTCTGCTAGTTTGGTCTTAGCAGTGACACTTCCAGGAAAAGGTTAAGGTACTTTTATTGTGAGGTAATTTATTCTGATGTTGTTTGCATTCTGTTTACTTTGCCTTGGATGCACAGCTCACTGAAGTCAGTGGAAAAACTGTCATTGACCCTAGTGTGTTTTGGATCAGATTGTGCATAAGTCAGATGAATGCTGAACTCTTCTAGTAGCCTTCATAAGCATTAAACTCACTTTTTAGAAATATTTTGAAGTGTGAAAATTGCCATTGGCTTTGTCACCCTAGAATGCTTGTTCTGTAATGAGATGTTTTTATCCATGTCTGGTTTTATATTCTTTAATAACAAATTGTTAATTTTCCTCTTTTTCTTTTTTTTTAATTTGTAACAGACAGACATACGCTTTCACTCTCTTCAAAGCCAAGACAAACAGCAAATGGTAAGGCAATTTTTAAAAGATGAAATAGCCACTTGGTTCTGAGCTGTGCGTCGAAGCCTGGTGTGCATCTGTGCTATCATGTCCCTTTCTTTTTGAGGGATTTCTCTTCATTCTCTTATTTTATTGGAGCCTGTCATTTAATATTACCTACATGAGTAATGCAGGGTCAGGCTTCTCAGCTGGTTGAGATTATTGCCTCTGCAGAGCAGCCATCTCCTGCTGAACTAGGAATAAAGGATCAAGTTCAGGATCCAAACGTAGTTCTCCTGTGGGTAGCACAGATTAGATGCTGGTCTCACTCTGCTGAAACAAATATTAATGCCTTTCACAAAGTTGTGACAGATGATCTCTGAAGATTTGGCTTAGGGTCAGAAATTAAAAATGATTCCTAAAATGAACTCTCAAGTCAAGGCTACTGCCTGATCTATAGTGACTTCAAAATATCTGCTATGAGATGGCCCAGTTATGGCTGAAAAGGACCATTCTGCCTTGCAGGTCTTTACAGAGTTCCCCAGTGCATAATGTGCACCTACTGCTCCACTGTTCAAGGGGGTACAGCATATTACAGACAGTTATACCTGCCTAGCTAACTCTGATGATCATTGCTTGGAGGATAGGAAGGTTTCCATAGCCCTGTTGCCTCTTCAATTCTTTCTATCTGCTGGACCACGTTGACTGTCAATGTCGTTTTTAAAATACAGTTTACTAAACTTTTGAATTTGAGAGTCTACACCGGAGATTGGCAACGCAGGCTCAGTGATCCACCTTTGGCTCACTGAGCATCCCCGTCTGGCTCCCTGGGAGTCTCTGCCAGGGAGCCAGGTGTATTCTGGGGACTCCCTGCTCAACCCCCCCCACCACCACCACCACAATGACTTGAGCTGGAGCCAGCCGGAGGGAGGAGGAGGATGCGGACAGCGCACGCTCCCTCCCTCCCTCTGCTGGCAGGGAGGAGCAGAGAGGCCCACCTACCAGCCAGCCCTCCTTCCCAGGAGCAGCCGGGGAGAGCTGCAGCTTGTGGAGGTGGGATCTTGGAACGGCCCCTCTGCAGAGTTTGGGCCGCTTCGACCTGGCAACTCCAGACCTCAACGCACCCGATTCAGGGCCTGGGGGCAAAGCAGCCTCCGTTGAGGCTTGGACTGGCCGGGTCAAAGCAGCCCGAACTTCGAGGAAGGGCCATTCCAGGGCCCCACCTCCATAAGCCCCAGCTCCATTGCCGGCCGCTCCCGGGAAGGAGGGCTGTCTGGTAGGAGGGGCAGTTCTGCTCTGCCCTGCCAGTGCAGGGAGGGAGGGAGGAAGCACGCAACACCTGCACACACACCCCCACCAGCGCTAGGGGCTGCAGCTGCTGGGCCGGCTCCCGCTCATGTGGTTGTTGGAGGTGGAGGGGGGAATGGCTTTCCTCCTCCACCCAGTTGCCAACCCCGATCTATTCAGCCAGTGCCTCAATGGTGCACAGTGAAGGTGGAGGGGCTTGGGCCCACTCTCTATTCTGGGCTCCAGTGCCACCCTTATGCATGGTAGCTATGTGTTGCTGATGCTGTTTTCAACTGCACTCCTTTCCCCTGGGCTGTTTCCCCCTCTCTGTTTTTTTGCAACTGGCTCTGGTCTAGTTCCCACTGTTGACCGCAACATTCCTTCCACACTACTGCTAACTCTCCTTACGCCCACCCCTGCTCCCTGCTGCAGCAAGGGTTTTTATCAGGACTCTAGCTGGGCCTTAATTGGTCTCAAGTTCTTCTAATTAACTTCAAGGCTTGGATCATTCTGGGACTTGTATATCTCCCTTCTAAGACTGTCCTGCTGCCCTCTGGCTCTGCTGTCTCTCACTATGCAGTGAAATGCGGGTACAGTATTCCAATTGATTTGTTTTATAACTATATAGTAAAAATGAGAAAGCAATTTTTCAGCAATGGTGTGCTGTGAGACTTCTCCATTTTTCAAAGGAGCAGGCATGTTAGTCTAGTAAAGCAGAAAAAGCAAGGAGTCTTGTGGCACTTAAAGACTAACAGATTTATTCATCACATGATAAATTTATTTATCCCATGAAAGCTCATGTGATGAATAAATCTGTTAGTCTTTAAGTGCCACAAGACTCCTTGGGTTTTTTTTCTCCATTTTTATATCTAATATTTTTGTGAGTATTTTTTAAGTGAGCTGTAACTTGGAGTATGCAAGACAAATCAGGCTTCTGGACGGGGTACAGTAGCTTGGAAAGGTTTAGAACCATTGGATTAGACAAGCAGACAAGGATTGTCTTGTAAAATTGTAGTTTCTTTTTAACAAGACAGATTGACAGGCAATTATTCATGGAGGCTGTTCTGTGCTAAATGTTTCTTCATGCTGTGCATCCCTGTCTCTTGATTGCAGGAATATGCTCCCCTGAACTATAATTATAAGTAAATATGAACTGATATGTTTGAACTAAAGTACTGGAACTTCAGTCTCTCTGTAATATTGATTCTGTTTTCCTGCATCATATTGATACATGAGACCTGAAAAAAGAGCATTGAAAAGAAAATTAATTCTTAGGAAAGAGTTTGCATTTTTTATACAAATATTTTCATTGACATACATTTTGTTAATGCTTTGTTTTTAGGGTGTATAAGTGGCCACATTCTACCCTGAAAAGTCAGTTTCCTTGCCTGGATTTAACAGAGAGTGAACATAGTCTAATTCTCCTCTCTTGCTATTGTAAATCAGAAGGTTCCATCAAGGTTCTGACACAAAGGGTGGAATCCTGATCTTACTGAGGTCAATTGGGTTGAAGTGCTGGCCACACTGAAGTCAAACTGCATTATCACTTAATTTAAAGTACTCTATTGTGAAGAGTTTGCACCAAATAGACATCAGGCTTGAAGCCTTCTCTAAATTGTATCAGCTGCCTGTAGCCTCAGGGGGACTATTCTAGTAGCTAGGGATCATTAGAATGCAAAGACACCCTATTCATTTAATGGTGGTTCATAATTACCTGGTCATATGGTGCTAATTTCATGTTTAGTAGAATGCATTAAATATTACCCAACTAAAGTACATAAATCCTTTCCATGTAAACCGCTACTCATCATTGCGGAAGGGAAATTGTAATTGGAAAGGGAAAAAGCTCCTCAAACTTTTTGTGGAACAGAATCAGAAAACTTTGAGAATTTTTGCTCTGTATTCCAGCAGAAGGATCTGTGGTATCTTGGTGACTTTACTTCTCCCCTACAACCCACACACGCACTATAAAATTCTGTGGTGACTTGGAGGACTCCTTTCACCATCTCAGACTCAAGGAATATTTCCACCACACTGATGGTCTACATAGTGCCCTACAGATACCGTCCTCCCAACACTGCAAGTAGAAATATTCTTTGTGGATTTCTCCTGACAATTGGAACAACAGACTAGCCTTCTACATTGATTGATTGTTTCCATCACCATCCAACAGGCTGAAATCATGGACAAACATCCCTTACACCACAACCTCTGCCATGTAGAGTGCAATGCCATCCACAACCTCAGAAACAACTCTGACATTATTATTATGGAGGCTGACAAAGGAGGTGCTGTTATCATCGTGAATAAATTGGATTATGATCAGGAGGCTTATTAACAACTTTCCAATGCAATGTTCTACAAATCACTTTTCTCTGACCCCACTGAGGAATACAAAAAGGAACTACACCATCTACTCAAGGAACTCCCCAAGGCAGGTCAGGAACAAATACAGACAGACACACCACCAGAACCCTGACCTGGGATATTCTATTTACTACTTAAAATCCATAAAAAAGGAAACCCTGAACACCCCACCACCTCAGGCTTTGGCACTTTTACAGCAGGCTATGTGGACTCCCTCTTCAGACCCTATGCTGTCAATACTCTTAGCTATCTTCTAGACACCATGGACTTCCTGAGAAAAATCCAATCCATTGGTGAGCTTCCAGAAAACACCATTCTGGCCACTATTGACATAGAAGCTTTTTACACCAACATCACACACATAGATTAAGTCAGCAGCACTCCTGTAGGTACTCGCATGGCCCCACAATATGCCAACATTTTTATGGCAGACTTAGAACACCATTTCCTCAAGTCCCATCCCAAAGCACTTCTCCTCTACTTCGGCTACATTGATGATATCTTCATCATCTGGAAACACGGTAGGGATGCCCTTGAAGATTTCCACAGAGATTCAAGAATTTCCACTCCACTACTAAATAGCCCGGAACACTCCGCACAGGAGATCCACTTTCTGGACACTACAGTACAAATTAGGGATGGACGCATAAACACCACCCTATCCTGAAAAACTAATGATCGGTATAGTTAACTATATCCCTTGAGCTTTCATCCAAAACATGCAACGCAATCTATTGTCTGCAGCCAAGCCCTAAGACATAACAACTACTACAGGAGAGGCCCAAGAAAGAAAACAACAGAATGTCACTAGTCATCACCTACAATCCCCAAGTCTGACCTCTATAGCACATCCTCAGGGATCTACAGCCTATTCTACAAGACAATTCCTCACTCTCTCAAGCCTTGGGAGACAGACCTCTCCATGCTTACAGACAGTCCCCCTACCAGATACTTACCAGCAACTACAGACCTAACAACAGAACCATTAAAGCAGCCACCTATCCCTGCAACAGACCACACTGCCAACTTTGCCCACATATCTGCACAAAGGATACTATTATAGGACCTAATAAAACCAGCCACTCCATCAAAGTGTAATGCATAAATACTCTTGCCAGTAACCTTTTTTTAAAAATCATTTGCTGTGTGAAATAAACACTGAATTTGTACACAGGTCTAGTGAAAACTATTATAGATTAAAAGTTGGTACCTGACACAAAGACAGAAGCTCAAACTGCAAAATGTAGATCTGATTCTGGAATACTTGAAGTGTTTGGCTCAGGGTTTGATTTAGCCCATTGTGACAATATGTAACATTTGAATCTGCGTTTGGCTTTCTAAATATCCACAAAGCTGAGTAACATTTGGGCATGTGCTCTTGTTTCAAATCCAGACTTGAAGTGCATTGCAGTGATGGACAAAGTTATCTGCGTATATGGTATGTTCTAGCACAACTTAAAATAACATGTTGGGATTCTTTGCCATTGGAAGGTTGTATATAACATAAAACACAGGGCCAGATTCACATCAGTGGTCTGAAGGTGTGAAAACTACAGCCATGTTTCCCCCTAAAGACATCTGAACCTGGGGGGAATTCACTCCTGAAAGTGGGTCTCTGCAGCCCCAGTTAGTAGGTTCTGCCCAAGAAAGCAATTCTAATAACATCTAGGGGATGCAGGATTCCTGTCAGAGAAGGCTGCTGTGGAAAAGTCCTAAGTCAGGACATGTTTTGAATAGTCTATCCCCAAGCTTCCCTGGATCAGCCCAACTCATTTTGTGGGCTGGGCCTGCCAGTTTAGCAAGGCTAATCTATGAATTAGGTTAACAAGACATAATGACAGGAATGTACCATTCAAGAGAAATCCTAGCAGATGTCCATCACTGATTTGGAAGGAAGAGTGTGTGACAAATAGCTGTGAAATTAACCAACATGTGCAATATTAATTGTATTTAATTTAGGAAAAGAGTGTTTACTTATTGAGAAATGCTACAGTTTTTTGATCAGATTCTGTTTTGTTACCATAATTAGGCATAGAATTAAACATTTTCACTTTACAGCCATGCTAAATTAGGTTAAACTTCAAAACAGCATAATTACATTTTTGTTGCTAGTGTTAGCTTATGCTTTAAAATACAAAAACAAACTACACTATAAAAAAGCATATGGAAAACACAACAGTAAAAATAGCATTTTGGTTTTTTCAGAGCATAAAATGCTTCTTACTTACTGGAGGAAAAACTAGATGCTGACACGTTATGCTGCTTACATCCAAGTAAATATAGTTCTGTAAGGTCATATAATGGACTACAGTGGGGAAAAAGTGATGAATCTTAATTTTCTTTCATTAAAAAACTAATCTTACATTCTTTTTATAAAGAAATCTTACTAGACAATTGGTTTTTAAATGAATTATACAATTATTGGATGAAAGGAATGGACTGCATATAAAATATCTAGATGAGTAAAGCATTTGACATGGTGTCTCAGAAAATCTTGTTTGACAAATGCATTCAAAATGGATTGGATACGAACACTATTACAAGGATAAGTAAATGGTTGAAATAATGCAATAAACTGCTGAGGTGAAATCCTGGTCCCACTGAAAGATTTTGCTCCCCCCTCCGCCCCCAAAAGAAGTTGGGGTTAGTGAGGAGCAACAGCAATCAGACCTCACTTTGATTTGATTATATGTGAAAAGGTATAAAGAGCAGATGAATTACACTCCTTTGTTAGTGAAATATAATGCATCCCAGGCCAGTACACGGGTGATTCACCCAGCATTTGACATAGTGACCACATACTTTAAGCTTCATGGCATGTACCAGGGAAGCAGCTACAGGTTTTCCACTAATTTTCTTTTTTTAAAAATGACCAACACACTGCATCTCAGCATATGATCAGCATTTGATGGGGTATGTGACTGTGTCTGCTGAATGTCAACTGCTCCTTCTTCCAAAATTGCATTGGTTTTAAAGCTTCAGAGATCATACAGCATTTTCATCTTGTGTTCCTCTTATTAATATCCCAAAACTTTTGCTGTTGCATTATAAGTTGTGAAGATACTGCACATCTTAGACATAAGTAAGACTTTTGATCTCATTGATGCTGATGTACACTAGGAGTAACTCCTTTTGAATAAGGCTCATGATGGTTTTTAATTAGCTCTTGTGAATAGTGATGGTTATTGATTGTTTATTCAGAGAATAAAGCAGAATTACGGTATGACAGCAAGTGGGAGAGACTGTTTCACAGGGACAGTAAAACAATTTTTTAAAAATTACTTTGAAATGTTGAGCTGAAAATCTGGTATATAATAGCTTTTTAAGATGAGGGGAAAACATATCGGGGAAAAAATGCTCTCCTTAACATAAAAGATATACAATGTTCCCATGTTTGGTAGTATCAGGGCAAACATGCTTTTATCAGCTTTTTAAAAATTCATTCACTTTGCCCTCACTCCTGCAAAGCGTTGAAGGGTGATAGCACATTACACGCTCTCATGAGATGCTTTGCACTTCGCTAAAACAAGTATTGCATCTACACCCACAGCAATGAGTCTGAGCCTCTCTCAACTGACTTGGGCTCTTGCTGTGCACCTATAATAGCAATTTACCTCTTCAGACTGGTGCTAGCGTTTGGGCTCTAAAACCTGGTGATGAGGAAGTGTCCAGAATCTGGGCTCCACCCTGAGACCAAACAGCAATATTACTAGTTTTAGCCCTACAATCCAAGCCGACTCATCCTGAATCAGGACTGCAGCTCGTGAAACGCATTGCTGTTGATGGGTTGTTTTTTGTTTGTTGTGGGCTTTGTTTTTTGTTTTCTGTGTAGATACAGCCTAACAGACTATAAAAACAAAAAAAATGAACAGCTCCCCCATCCCTTCTATATTTGTGGAGCTATTTAAAACCAACACATTGGGAGAACCTCTCTTTTGACTTCTTAATTGACAGCCCAGCAACTATTAAGTCTGACTTCTTGAACTTTCTACATCAAAAAATAGAACTGACTAAACTTCTTAATTGATTGCCTTTAAAAGACACTCTTAAAATCTGAAACCCTCTGACAAATATTTGAAATGCTAATAGCTTACAAAGACAGCATAAGTAGCCTTTTTTTGGTTTTCACTTCATTTTTATGAGAACCAGCACAGCAATAAAAGCTTTGATAACTTGAATAGTATACTGTAGAAAGTACAATATCAAAGTTCATAAGGTTTAGAGAATTTTGATGATTAATATGGTTCATTAGATAAATCTTTTACAACATTAAAATACAATTGTGAAATATTAGAAGTAAATTTTTAGCACCTGTCTTCCCAGTCTGCTGTCTGTAAAGAAATACACTCTTTAAAATGTATTGTCTTTCCCAAATTCAAAATCTTAAAGATCCATCATTTCAAAAGCAACTGGGAGATTTACCCACTAAAATTCTGTATAAACAATATATTTTATGGGCTCAGTAAAATCCAATTAAGATCAGTTATGTATATTGCTAATGACATACTTTCCATGAATCACATAGGTATAAATTCCCAACTGAATGAATATGAAAACAGAACATAATATTAGTTCATTCATAATGTAAAGGCCACATTTAGTTTTTGCACATAGGTATATCAGCACTGATCCTGAAGATTGCTAATGAAGACTTACATATTGTAGAAATGCACAGCTTTATGTTGCTGTGTGGATAAGAGGTAGAGATTTTGGGGCATTCACAGAGGACTACGGTTTTCAAATATAAAATGGGAAATAAAATATTTTCATCATACAAATAAATTTTTTAATGTAAGCCAAACATGGTGAATTGAACCTATATCTTGTAAGCCCTATGTGGATATGGACTTACCGTGCTATGTTTTCTACTTGCATTCTTGAAGAAGTAAAATTCCACCCCTCCTACATGGGAATTTAAATAAACATTAAGTTACTATAAAAGCGTAAACTTTGCTTGGAATTTTAAGATGCACCCTATCATTAGGCTTTTTATGAAAAGGGAACTTGCATGAGTCAATTTCCCCCTTGGCATTAGTGGGCGCAGCTCCACTGACATCACACCATTTGCTCTTAACATGAAATGGTTACATTTGTTGTCCAAAAGGACATCAGCCCCATATTTAGCATGAAACTGTAACTATCATCCATAATAGAGAACTTCATACAAAAGTGAAAACATGCTAGTTCAGTTTGGCTTGGCAGATTGGAAGAAAATCAACTAAAAACAAATTGTCTAAATATAGCTCTTCCCACACATTACATGCTCTGGGTCAAAGGCAGCATACAGAAAAAGCACTGTCAGTGCCACTTCAGCTATACTAAAATCTGGCCCCACACTCTGTGAATGTGGTAAAACAGTATAATTTACACAGAGCTGGCAGTCAGAAAGAAGTTGGGTCTCCATATTTTATTTGCATCCGACTGCTATTGGCTTTCCTACTACACACTTCCGTCTAATCAGTTCACCATTTTTACAGTTGCTTTTCACATTTTCTGATCAACATTGGAAACAATTTAATTTGCCTGTTGGGTTTCCCCCCCCCCCATGGATTAGGATTCAGAATGAGTAGACAGTATTGGAAATTCTGTTTTAAGCTATGTGGCTAAGATCAAGTGTAGTACCTATTCATAAGTATGCTTTCTATGTTTCTGTAAGTATTTTCTATACTTCAGTCTTAAGTTAATTCAGTTCACTGTTAGGCACCTGATTCTGCTCATATATACACTTGTTTTACATTGGTGTAAAGAATTCCAATGGCCTTAATCTTGATTTATACTGGGTGTGTGTTAAAAAAAAAAAAAGACTCCCACATCTCCATCTTAAATAAGGCTTTCTGCCTATTGTTTCATCTTTTGAATGTCTTTTTGACTTATTCTGGAATAAAAGCACTTGTCACTATTTCCCCACAACTCATTTCATGGTTATGCTAATTAAAAAATCCATAGAGAGGCCATCTACTACAGGTCATTGTGCTGACCCTCCCACATTACTGGACATTTCATATATATTTTTCCTTTATTTGTCTAAATGTTTGTGTTTTCTTTCAACTTTCCATTGTTTTCACATTCCACTTCATTTTCTGGTAATTATAGGAGTAAAATGACTTGTAGGTTATAGTCTGACAGAATTCAAATCAATAGGTCATTTCACCATGTCTTCTTCATTTTTTTTTTTTAAAAAAAAAGCTTAATTAAATTGTCCACAGCAATGTATTCTGCACATTTTCAAAAGTATGCATAACATAGATGTAAGTTGTTCAAGAGCCATTGTTCACCTAAAAAAACCCCAAACCATAACCCTCCTTGCAAAATATGGCACTTATTGCTCTTCATGTACTAATTAGAATAACATTTTAGCCTTGATGTCTTCAAACAATGCAGGGGATTGCGTTAGAGGAAACATATCTTGATAAATTTCAGAGATTATTGCGCAGCTTTATTCTTTTGTTACTCAGAGTTTATCTTCAGTGCAACAGTTTAAATAAATCACCAATTTGAGCAGGTTTGGCCATTTCCTTCATCTGTTACCTGTGACTTGGCTGCACTTAGAGCAGGGCTGTCCTGAGGGAGGAACAGAGCTGAGGGCCAAGTGGCCAAGCTGGGGGGTCGGGGCGGGCTAGCCCAGCAGCTGGGCTCCATGCTCCTGTTCCGCCCCTACAGGGAGGGTGACGCAGGCTGGCCCAGATGCCAGGGTCCATGCTTCTGCCCCACCCCTTGTCTTTGGCTGGCTGCAGAAGGCAGTGGGAAAAGGGCAATGCAGCAGTGGCAGGGCAGTAGGAGTGGGATAGCGGGGGGCCCACAGAACGACAGGGCCTGGGATGGCCACCCCACTGATCCCCCCTCTCCCCGGGATGGCCCTGATTTACAGTGCTGCAGCACTGTAGAACTTAGGCCTGGTCTACACTGGCACTTCTACAGACAAAATTTTTGTCACTGAGATTCATCAGTCTGCTCTTTTCTTGTTTGCAGTGATGTAGTTCTGTTGGTCCCAGAATATTTGTGAAGCAAGGTGAATGAGATAACATCTTTTACTGGCTAGACTGCTGTTGCTAAGAGGGACGAGCTTTCAAATTTAAAATTTTTATTCGGAGAATGCTATAAAAGACCAAACAGTTATAGGTTTAATATTAAGAGAGGTCAGGTCATTGACAAGCATAAAGTTACAGTAAGAACTGCAAGTACAACAAGTGTATGACCTGCAGTATCCAGGGTAAAGAAAGTCAAGGGGCCAGAGGTTTGAAATACAGGTGTTACAGAATTTGGAAACCTAACTTTTACAGAAGTTACACAAAGGGTATAAAAGCTGTGGCGGACGCAGAGCAAAATTATGTATGTTAGTAAAAGACCTCTTTCTTAGAGCTATGATGCTTTGAGTAGCTTTCCATGACAACTGCAAGGTTTAACATCCAGATCAGCATAAATAGTACATATTCTAAGGCAGAGGTCTCAAATTCAAATCACCATGAGGGCCACATGAGAACTAGTACAGGGCCACATTGGGACTAGTATGTTAGTCAGAGGGCCGCACCACTGAAACCTTTCCATATAACAATATTGCAAATATGGCTAACAATAGTGTTGTCACAGGAAATAGCTTTAGGGGCTGCATGCAGCCTGTGGGTTGTGTGTTTGAGACCCCTGTTCTAAGGGACCATTCAAGGTGAAGTAGCCCATTAACAGCCTTATAGTCATAGGACAAAAAGTTACCAGGCTTGTCTTTTGACGGTGCTGGGCAGGTTTCCCTTAAAGAGAATTGATAGGTCAGGTACATAAATGGTCACCTGGTGAACAGTGTTCACTCCTGGATGAGAGAGCTTTTTTATTTTTTTAAATCACTTTTCTGTATGAGCTCATTCAAGAGAGTAGTTAGAGATTGTCTGATTTCATCCATGTAGTTGTCATTAAGACAGTTTGTTCACTGGATTAGGTACACACCTGTTGTGACAGCAGGTTTGTATAGGACCCAAGCATTGGTGCATTTTGAAATTGCCCCTGGGGAAGGCAAGCTTTCCATCCCCATGCCTCTTCCCCCACCCCTCACCACAGTCCCTGCATGGGTCTCTGGCTGACTTCCTCCTCTCTTCTCCTTTCCCCATCCCTACCCATCCTCCCCACTCCCCTCCCAGCATGAGAGGCAGCTGCCTATATGTCCCTGCAAAGCCAGGAAATGGTTAGTGTGGGATTGGGACCACTGGAAGATTACTCACTCACTCTCCTGTTTGTCCCTCCCTGACAGACCCAAGTGTTGGGGAGTACAATTAAAGAGACCCCCCTCCCATCAGGAAGCTTTAGAGAGAAAAAGGAGGCTTGGGCAGGAGGAAGAAGGGATGCAGACAGCATCAGTGAGAGGAGGAGGAGTCCCATAAAATTCCAGTTTCCTGTGATCCAGGAGGAGTGCTTATGCATGAAAGGTTAACAGTGGAAACACTTAGTAAGGCACTTAAGAAAAACAATGTAATAAGTTACACAATGTTCTCAGACAGGCAAGTATTATTCCTGTTTTTGAATGTGTTAGTATAGTTCTTCAAAGGAAAAGAGGAGTCTTGTGGCACTTGAAAGGCTAACAAATTTATTTTTGTTAGTTTGCCTTTAAACTGCCAGGAGACTCTTCTTTTGTTTTCAGCTAAGCAGTGGAATTGGAAATTGAGACTTGACTGGAGAAGACTCGTCTTTTGTTTTGCTAAGAAGGCTAGAGTCAGTCTCACACTGCCTGAGGGCATGGCAAACTAGGCTTTATATGCTTCATGGAGGTAGCTTCCTGAGCAGCTGAGAGAACCATGCTGCGCTGAGCATGAAAGCTTTTGTCTTCCCAGAACAGAGGGCAGATGGGAGGGGAAGAAGTGAGGCCACCACAACCAATCAGAGAAGGGCTTGCCTCACTGTGCCTTCAGTTAACTCTAGTCATGGTCTCCATGGATTTTGAAAGCTGATGGGGGTCTGTTGATTATTGTAGCAGCAGAAATAGATCTTCAGCTTTGCATCTCTTGTTCTGGCAGAGTCTGGTGCCATTTTTGAGTTAGTGTCCTGTTCTGTGGGGAGCTTCCTTCTGTTGCTGAGCTTGGAGAGATCGTGGAGATGGGGCATTGCTTGGAGGGCAGAAGAAGGGATTCAATAAAGACTGCTTTCAGGATGGGGTATGGGTTATAGTTTGATAATACATTGTGTGGTTACATCATGGGATGGTAGGTGGCAAATGGTGTGCAGTTAGAACAGGTTTTATTTTTATACTCAAACAGGTTCTTTCAGGGTATTTTGGGAGCTTGTTTTATTATGTGATATCTCTCACTGGATTGTCCTAGTTTGAGGAAAGCAATTTTGAACACGTCAAGATGTATAACCCTGGACTTGCTCATTTGAGCATATTCTGTGGTATATGCTGTGCCTAGCTATAAATAATAGATTTCTCGGTGTGGTTACTGGATCTGTGAAGATAGGTTTGGGTTTCTTACAATAGTTGTCTGTAGGGTTCTGTTGTTAAAGCTGATTGTGGTGTCCAGGAAGTTAATGCTAATGTGAGAGTGTTGCAGAGAGAATGTAAGGGCTGAGTAGTGGTGGTCGAATTGTTGTGGAAGTCTGAGGGAGTTTGTCCAGAAAATGAAAACATGATGGATGAATGTTGGGTATAATCATTTTATTTCTATTATGTAACTATTTATACTGAACCACCTTATATTTAGCTGTACCTTTCTTACAGGAGCATTGCTGGCCCCAGGAAAGGGTTGGGGCCCAGGCCCCACCCCCTGCCCCACCCTGAGGCCTAGTCTGGCTCAGGGGCCCATTCTGGCCCCAGTGACTGCTGGCAAGGAGCCCAGAGCCAGATCCAGTCCCTCCCACTGCTAGCAAGTGGCAGGCAGCTTGGTGCCCACCCCTGCTTCTGCTGACCAGCACCCCGGACCTGGTGCCAGCCCCTGATGTTGCCAGCCCATGGCCCGGAGCCAGATCCAGATCCAGGGCATGGCGAGAGCAGTTTGGGGCCCACACAATGCTTCCTTGTGTGTTTTGTTCAACGATCCTCCATCAGAATGGTGCACATTTTGGAACCCTGGTTGTCATAGATAGGAAGCAGGCTGCGACAGATTAGTATGTACATCAAGATTCATCTTCACAAGCAGCATAGAGTATTTGCATTGAGTTAGTTATTGATATGTCACCCAGCAGAGAAATGAGTTTTAACACAGCTGCAGTGCTATTATTTTAATGGAGAGATGTGATAAGAGGTTTTTCAGGATCAAGAAGGGGGTTTTTGTGTTTTTGGTTTTTTTCTCTTCTTGTTTGGGTAGTTTATATTTTGGAGCTACAAACCTTGTTACCATTAATAATGTCTTCTTACCATAACATACATCCTGTTTCATGTTCAAAATTAAATTAGCAACCATCTGCATATAATAACATCAAGTATAAAGTACAGGCAAGAAATTATAGAAAACCTATTTATGTTGGAAGTGGTAGTTTTCAAATAAAAATGTGCTTAACTATCAGTTTCTATCACACCAGTTGGTCTTTGCTTTGAAGGATCTATTTAATTATCTTCTTTGTTTAAACCCTGCAGGGTGTAAATTCAAGCATATTTTAGGGAAGAATGCTCACAGAAAATCAAAACCTTTCTGGCAGGAAACCAGTTCTGCTTTTATTTTTAATATATAGCGATGCTGTTTTCTGCACTATAACTAAGGATCTGTGTCACTGTTACTGCTAAAACATCCATCTTCAGGGTTTATAGAATGACTGTGAAAAATCTGCCCTGCGGCACTATCATGCAAGTGTTGTTTGACTTGAAAACTCCGTGGTGCATGTTCTGTATGGTGCACAGCACACTTCTGGCAGACCACTAGTAATCGAACAGAATAAAACATTTAATAAGTTGATATTAATTTTTAATACAACATAAACACAAAGGTAGAGAGAAGTTAAAGGTAATTACAGCATAAGAAATCAAGACCCAATACAATTGAATTAATTGTACTGAATATATATTGTACAAAAGGGACATCACAAAGCATCTTTGAACACATGAAGGATTCAATCACTAAGCATAACTCCAGTTGACTTCAGTTTTACTCTTGCCTGAGTAAGACATTAGAAAACACTGTACTTCTCAGTCTGCATAGGTTCCACTAACCATTACCAGCCATGTGAACAATACTTTTGTCTTTGAGCAGGATTTTTTTTTTTTAAGTTCATAGATTCAGTCTGCAAAACAATTCTAAAACTCCATGTGGCAGTTAAAAAGGATATTCAAGGAACCCCCAGTTTCGAGTTGTCCAGCAAAGGCCAAAATGCACAAAGCAGCTTTCATGGCAGGCTTCAGGAGTGCAAACAAGACCAGTAAGGATTAAATGGCCAGAGGCTGATTCAAGCAGAAGCTCATTAAACTAGAAGACCCTGTTCACATGGATGAAAAGGAGGAATGGGAAAGGAGCAGTTGGTAGAAATGGAAATCTTGCTCTTAATCTGATGGAGAGTAATGAGTTAACTGCCCTATGTAACCTGCACAGGAGGAATAAACTTAAATCCAGGAAACGGAAGAACTTGGTGGTTTGTGTATTTTGTTAGCCACTGGGAAGCCCAATCAGGATCATATATTATTGAAGTATTGTCTCAACTTACTCAAATTCCTGTATTTCCTTAAACAGTGGTCCTTGCCTGCTTAAAAAAAAAACAAACCACTTATAACCGAAGTCTTATCTGTGTCTGTATTTGCCTCTTGAAAATAGGAACATTTTTGCCTGTATGGATTGTTTTTGAACAGGCTACAAGGTCCACTGCCATACTTACACAGGACAAAGAAAGCATATTTGTTACCAGGACTAAAACTGACATGGATATGTCTTTTATTATTTTTTTTTCACCATAACCTATTCAGTTATTTACCTCTCCACCCCAATATTTATCCAGCTTGTGTAATGAGGGCAAAAGGTATTTTGTTCAGAGTGGAAGTGAATCATTCATCAATATAGTTATAACAACTTTTCTGGTGAACTTCACCACCACTTTAAAATTAAAAATTCATTTTTGGGTCAATATTTAACCAGTTCTAGATGAACATTTCAAATGTTTATATTTTCAGCCATTGGCAGGTGCCAGGAAGGGATTTGTGCCTTTTGAATGTGTTCTGGAGAGCCTTTTAACACAGCCGTAATGCTGGTTGTTGCCACCCAGGGCACGTTCTGATTGGAACGCACCCCTTGCCATTAGCAGCACTTGGAGCTGGTGCCACAATAGCTGCCGTTTAAAAGAGCAGCTCCACTGAGTCGCTCTGCACCACCCAGGACTTTGCCCTGTTGGCTCCACCCTAGTTACAGCTCTGCCTTTTAATCTCCTTCCTGAGAAGCAGGGGATGGGACACTAGGCAGGGTCAGTCAGTGGGGTAGCACTGAACATTTTCTTTTTCTCTGGTGTTGCATTGGCTGGTCCTTCCTCACATGCTTAGGGTCCAATTCCAGGATCAGCAACCTAAAAGCTAAGAGCCATTTTAAAAAAATCCTTCAATAGCCAATTGTTTTGAGAGCCATGATGGGTGTAGCCTCTGGGTGGGGGGAGCTGGGCCAGGGCACCTGCCACAGGGTCCCCTGGCAGAAAGGAGCCCATAACCAAGAGCAGACCCCCGAGGGGTCCCTTGGTGCTGGCAGGGGAGAGCCTGGTGCAGGCCATCTGTAGGGTCCCCCTGTGCTCTTGGGGAGGTTAGAGCCAGGATACAGGCTGCCGCATGGTCCCCCAGTGGTGGGGGTCCACAGCCTCAAGGGGCAGCCAAAGAGCTGCAGGTTGCAGACCCCTGGTCTAACTGATCAACATGTGTGGGGGTAAGGAAGGAATTTTCCCTAGGTCAGATTGTCAGCGACTTTTTCTTCTGTGTGTGGATGTAGGTCACTTGCCAGGATTATCTGATTAGCTCTCACCTAATCACCTCCTAGCCATTACAGGAGTCTCAGCACTGGTGCACCTCAGAATTCCCCATTTTCTCCATCAGACCTCTAATAGTCTAGTCTCCTGGGGGTGTCACTTTGGACTCATTTTTGTTGCTGCATCTAGTGTGCAGATGCTGGGTGGTGTCTTGTAGTCCTTTCTGGCATAACATTAACTAGGACTGCACATGTACTCACAGTTGATGTGAATGTGTAGTCTCCTGAACAGTCTAAACAGGTTAATACATTTCAGTGGCCTGGGTAGGTGTTACACACACTTTGGAGGAGAGAGTTAAAAATCAGAGAATGGGGCTATAGACAATAAAATGAATACAAATGTAAGGTGCTACATTTAAAGAAAAAACAAATTTACAAATACAGAATGGGGAATAACTGACTGTACAGCAGACCTGCTTAGAGAAGGATCTGGTGGTGTGGTGGGTCACACCACCAGCATGAGTAATGGTGTGGTGCTGTTGAAGAGGGAAGAATGCAATTTAAAGTGCATTAATTAATTAGTTGCACTAATTAGACCTCAGATGGAAAGCTCAAACTAATTAGACCTCAGAATAATTAGACCTCAGATGGAAAGCTGTCTAGTTTTGGTCACTGATGTAGAGAAACTGGAATGATCCAGAGACAGGAGACAAAGATGATCAAAGGCATGGCATACAAACTATAGGAGCAAAGGCTGAAGAAGCAGGTTATGTTTAGTCTCGAAAAGATGAGACTGGGGAAGACATGAAAGCAGTCTTCAAATATGTGAAAGCTGCCATAAAAAAAGATGGAGAAAAGTTGTTCTCTTGGCACAGAAGGCAGGACCTGTAGCAGGGGTTCAAACTGCAGCATAGCAGATTTACATTAAATCTCAGGAAAACATTCTTAACCGTAAGAACAGGAGGACAATGGAACAGACGACTCAGGAGGTCATTAGCGGTCCTTCATTGGAAGCTCTCAAAAGGAGGCTAGGTAACCATCTGTCATTGGCAGGGCTGTCCCTAGGTGGGTGCAGGGCCCAGGGCAATCAGCCCATGGACCCCCCCCGGCTACCGCCCCATGCTGGCAGGTGGTGGGCTGACTCAGAGACAAGCCCCACACTCCCATTCCTCCCCTGAGCCTGGGATGGAGCAGGCTGGTCAGGGGGCTGGGCTTTGCTCTCCCACCCTGCCTCTGAGCTGGCCCTCCCCAGCCCCAGGGTGGAACAGCTGGCCCAGGGGAGCAGTGAGAGAGCAGAGTCTGGCCTCTGGGCTGGTTGTTCCCCGCACTGGGGACACGGTGAGCTGGCCCAGAGCAGAGGCTGGCTCCGCACTCCTGCCCCCCTCCTGACCCACTGCCTTTGGCTCTGTTCTGAAGACAGCGGGGAGGGGGCGGGGGACAGCACGGCCATGGGGGGCAGTAGTGCAGGTCCTGCTCTGTTCTGCTCATGGCAGGACAGACAGGGCCGATGGAACTGCAGGGCCAGGGGCGATCGCCTCTATTGTGCACCCCCCCCAATACAGCCCTGGTCCTGCATGGTTAAGACATAACAAATCCTGCATTTTGGCAGGGGGTTAGACTAGACAACCTTTGCAGTATATTCCAGCCCCATGGTTCTCTGATCTCAGAAAGCTATTTGTGTGACTTGTTCTTAAGAACTTCTAATGACAAGTATTTGACAGTCTCCACTGGAAGCCTATTCCAGTGCCAGAGCCAAGTTGCAGGGGCTTTAGAGGCTTCTGTCCTGGGCTAAAGGAGGATCCAGCTGCCCGACATTAGTCTGGCCCTGCTCACCCATGGCTCAGACCGGCTTAGTAGGTATTCTCTGCCAAGCCCCCTGTTGGGCCTGGTGCTGTGGCCCAACAGCACTTCTGGCCCTGGAGAGCTGCCACCAGAAGCCACACCATGTGCCAGCTGGCCCCAACCCTGCCCCTGGAGCACTGCTGCCACACATGCCAGCCCACCCCGCTTCCAGAATGACTGGTCTACTCCAGCAAGTTAATTACTCTTGCTGTTAAAAATGTACACTTTATTTCTACTTGTGGATTTGCCTAGATGAAGCTTCCAGCCACTAGATTTTGTAAATCACTGTGCTGAAGAGATCATTGCTAAATTTTTGTTCCCCATGTAAGTACTTATCAAGCTGTAATCAGATCCCATGTACCTCTTTAAGATAAACAAATTGAGCTCCTAGAGTCTCTTATTAAAAAGCATGTCTTCCAAACCTTAAATCAATATTCTGATATACTCCAAGAAAACTGGAAATAACTTAAGGGCCCAGTCCTGATAATAGTGAAATATATGAGTAGTGTTACTCGCATTCAAGTAATGCTATTAGAATAATTGGGACTAGTCACATATGTAAAGGTATTCCTGTGCAAGTGTGGTACATTAGACACTAAAACAGCAACTTAGATTTTAAATGTACCCATTAGCTAAACTATTCTTGGCAAAATTTTGACTAATTTTCTACTTGTCAGTTTCCAAAGGGACAGCCGTGTTAGTTTAGTCCAGCAAAAAAACCAAGGAGTCATGTGGCACTCTTTGAAGCATCTGACAAAGTGGGATTTTCTCCCAAAAAAGCTCATGCGAAAAATAAATCTGTTAGTCTTAAAGTGCTACACGACTCCTTAATTTTCTACTACCATACATTACTAAAATTCTGTTACTTGAGATCAAACATTCTTTGAATTCTATTTTCCTCTTCAAAGTGTGACATTTTCTTCATAAGCCATTTTTAAAATGACTGGCAACAAAGTGTCTCACTTACTTTAATACCATAAGCATTTTAATCTTGGTATATTACACAGAAAACATACGCTATGGCTATGTCCACACGAGGCTTTGAATTCAAAACAATGACTGTTGCTTCAAAACAAAAGTTGAGATGTCTGAACAACATTTCTTTATGTCAAAATGATGAGCCCCCATCATATTGAAATATCATCCGTTATTTCGGAACAATAAAACCTAGGGTGAAATCGAAGTAGTCCTTGTTTCGAAACAGTTGTTTCAAAATAATGCCATTCGGACATTTTATTTCAAAATAACCATTATTTCGAATTAACACTTTTGCCCTTCTCCTTCTCAGGGTGCCTTCCTTTTTCTATATATTGGGTGGGAGCATGACCCAGGGAGGGGGCTATGTTGCCACACTTACCATGGTGCCCCTCTCATGAATTGAAATAGCAAGTCTTGTATCTGGACTTGCTATTTTGCTTTGAGGTTCTCTCTTATTTTGATTTAAGTTATTTCAAATTAAGGATTCTTTTTCCAAATAAAATATTTTGAAACAAGCTTTAAAGTGTGAACATAGCCTATAATTCTGTCAGGAATGGATTTGATGCATGAAAGTACTAAGAATCTGAGCTGCCTACTTACTGTGCATGGAAAGGAGGGGTGTGTGTGTTGTTTTGGCGGCAGGTGTTTTTGGGTGGGAGAGAAATTCCACCTATTTTTACTTGCAACTTTTATATTGTCCTGTTCTAAAGGAGTATAATGGAGAGGGCTGATTTGTAATTAATTAATTAGTGCTCCTTTATATAGAGCCCTCTGTGCGCTCAGTTGGCCACAAGTGTGTGACTGATGTAGCTGAAGAGACTTCAGCTATGTCTCCAGGATCTCCAACCACCAGTGCTCCCTGTAGAAAGTGCAGCTGTTTGACCGTTCCACAGGCAGAGTAGCTCCGATAATGGCTTCTCTCACACAGAAGAGCTCAGAGCATGATTCTAGTTTTAAGTCAAAAGACAGACCCTGGCATCCAGGCACTTTTTATTGGTATGAAAAATGTATGCTGAATCTTATAACAACTTTAATAAGAATTTTGCATGAGAAATGATAGCTAGTTATGGCCCACAAACTGAGGTACCTGAAATTACATGTTACATTTGACAATCCTAAGTATGACATAGTGGAGATATATCAGCAGATGACTAAGGCCTGCCCTGCTCCCTATTGATATCTTTAGGTGTTTCCAAAATGCTACACAGTTTTATCTATTACTTTTGGCACTCTGTTATGTTTCAAGTTCAGCAATAAAAGAAATCATGTAGTACTATCATTCCATATAAATTGGTTGTTTATCTTTTCACAAAGTTTAAGGATTTGTTTAGCTTTCAGCAAAGTGGCCTGTGACTTTTCTGATTGTCTTTTAAGCCTTTAATCAAAAGAGGATTTCCAAAATAGCAAGAGTCAATGGATGTGAAAACTGATAATTTTTATTTTAGAGAGAGAAAGGTACTTCAAATGGAAAGGAGATTGTTCTGAGGTTGTTTCAATAGAGAAGTTTCACGTGTATTTTGTCCAGAGTACAATCTCTCAGAATTAACAGATGAGAAATCTAAGAGGAGGTTTGGAAAGGTGCTTCAACTTAATACATTTTAAAATAAATAATCTTGCCTTTATTTAGGGCTGTGTTCAAGAAATGGCAAACTGCCTTTTATATTTTAACAGTGAAAGGACAATTTATGTTTTGAAATCAGATAAATCAGGATAAATATGGGTGGGTTTTTTCCTCTGACACGTGTGTAAATAAAAATGTTTATGTTCCAGTGACAAGGCATCCAAAAATGAAGATGCTTTTGAAAACTAACCATTCTGTTATTGACGAAACCAAAAAGACCTACCTAGTCTATTTCTCTGGAATCACATCCAGAGAAGCAGATTTCAAATGCTGGAGAACAGGTATAGCTTCCTAAAATATCCTTTAAATCTCTTCATGCTTCTCATCATGGCCATTCGACTGTATCAAACTGCACTGAATCTTTATGCCACATGTTGATAATTTTGGTGAAAGGTTTCTCAGAGATGCCATTTATTTCTTGTATTCAAACTAAGATGACCTGATGGGTATGTCTACATGGCAACTGTTATTTCAAAATAACTCATTTTGAAATAACAGTTTATTAATACGAATTAAGGGAAAGCCTGCTTTCGAAATGGCTGTTATTTCAAAATGGTTATTTTGGAATAAGGCCGTTCAGACATGTTGTTTTGAAACAACTGTTTTGAAACAACAGCTATTTCAATTTCCTGCTAGGTTTAACAGTTTTGAAATAACGGAAGTTATTTCAAAACAATGGCTCCCATTGTTTTGAAATAATGGTACATCGTGTGGACATGAGAAATTTTATTTCAAAACAGTAGTTGTTTCAAAATAAAACTCACATCTGAACACGGCCAATATTCTTCTGTCTTTCAGTGGGATTAAGTCTTGTTTTGATGTTTGCATGAACTCTGTAGGTTCTTCTAACCTAATCAGTCTATTTGTCCATCCCAGTTTCAGCAAGAATGAATATATTCTAGCTTATCTTCATAAGAAATAACTTGTTAACACTCCTTTGTACTCTTCCTCCCTCCATGTCATCTGAAAGTCTCTTTACAAATATGGCTACCGGTAGTTACAAACAGCTTAACTACTTTTAGTCTTCCTGATGTTTGGGAATCTTATGCTGTTCAAAATACTTCCCAGGGAAAAGAATGATAAAGAATTTTAATATTAAACACAGTGACTTGTTAAGATCCATCTAGGCCTATCGCTTCACAATGCTGAAGAGAAGGGCCTTCAGGCACAGAGAGAGATGCAATGAAACTGACATTTCCCTAAGAAATGAGAGTTGGAAAAATTCTTTCAAAGTTTGAGGTGATGAATCATTGTAATGCTCTATTAGCCATCCTTTTTTTTTTTTTTTTTTTTTACTGCATTGTAATGAGTAGTAAAACAAATTCCATTCTGCATCACTCCTGTGAAAAAAGTATTTTTTTCTTTTTAGTGATGTGAAATGGCTTTGATGCTAGTATCTGTATGATAACGTAATGTCAAAACTAAAGTTGGTTAGAAAACAAAACTGCAAAAATGTTTTCCCCTGCTTTTTTCTTTTAAGTAAATTAGATCAGACTCTTTTTACCAATCTTAGTGTGAACATCAGAAGCTTCCTGTGGAAGGTTCAAAACTCATATCTCTGGATATTTTTCAAAAAAAGTTTAATGACTCCAAACTTTCTATTACAGGTTTTACCAAGTAGATACACTGTTTTAGCTTGAGGTCAGTTCCTTGCCAGTTTGCTACAAAGGATTTGCCATGCATAGATTGAAGACAGAGAGAGTATGTCCACACACACTGTTTAAATCAAAATAATGCTGTTTATTTCAATTTAAAAAAATGGCAGGTCCACACTACATTCCATTATTTTGAAATGAGGAGCTCCCTCATTTTGATACAAGCAAAGTCATATTGATATAATAAAACCTAGTATTATATCAATATGATGGTTAAATTGAAATTGTTATTTTGAAACACAGTGCAGACATGTTATTTCGATTTAACTGTTATATCAGTTTAACACTTTTTGCTCTTCTCCTTCCCCTTATGAGCGTAAATAATGATTAGCATGAAGATTGTGTTGGTGTATTTGTCAGTGTACACTGTACACGGCTCTCTACTCACACAAGCTATGCCTTTCCATCTACACTGCAGACTGTTGAAACCTGTCTTGCTAATTCTCCACCTTCCTGTAGGGAAAGAGCGACAGTGGAGAAGAGCTATGCAAGCTCCCTGATGCTAGACCTTTTTTTCCCCTTCAAGGAAAGACTTGGTGTGATGTGGTGGACTAAGTGCAGAGGCCCCCTGCTGAAGGCCTCAGTACCGTGTCACACCCCTTTGGGAAGGGAGCAGCAGAGCTAACTCCTCTGAGCAGTCTTTAGAGATTGGTCAGAAGTAGCCACTCAGGTAAAGGCTGCCAAGAGCTAGTCAATCAGAAGATTGTAGGGTAGTACAAAAGCATCTGCAGAGGCAGAGCCAGCGCCAGCCAGTTCCTTGCTGTAACCAGAGGAGTGTAGATGGGATCTAGCTGGGTAGGCCTGGATCCCTGCCACCCCATTGGCCATGTGTAAGTGGCCTACAACTGGGCAATGATAAACCCCCTGAAAGTGATCTGAACTATTTAAAGGTCCAGTTGAATCCAGAAGGACCTAGAAAGAGTAAAATCATGGTGTCCAGGGAGAAAGCCCTGCAGATATGGACTAATATGAGGGCCAAGCTTACTTAAAGAATGCAGGCAAAGCTGATTAGAAGGGATGCATGTGAGAGATGAGTGCCTTACTGTTACACTGGGGTAGAGGAGAGCTGCTGAAGCCTCTCTTTGCCTTCCCCCACCAGTGCCTGTCACTCCTGTGCATAGCTGTGTATCACAATGTGGACACAACCAGTGTGTCACTGCTTGTACATGTAGTATGTACATATAGCTTGTGATTAGCTTTAGAACTTTACTCATTTGTGCCCTTGTAACTATCAGCTAGTACTAACACAAATTGCTGAAACCCTCTTCCCCAATCACCTACTACAAACTGTTCAGATAAAAATAGGATTTAAGTTTTTATTCATTGACAAGTGGAAGAAAAACAGTCCATGTCTTGAAAGTGACTGTGACAGATATAATTTGGGTATTACAACATCCAAAGGTGTACATGCTGTGCCCATGCTGATTGTGCTCAGTATCTTGTGAGGATTAGCTTGTCAGAAAATATGAAATAGAAGCGGCAGTGTCCCCAGACCCTTTTTTAAGGGATAGAGGCAGCCTTAGGCATTTGGGGGCCTGTAAATGGGTCCAACCTTCTCAGGTGTCAGCTGCCCATCACATGGCAGGTCAGATGCAACAACTCACCAAATCAGTAGCTGCCACTTGTAGTCATGGCCAAACAATAAAGAGTTCACTGTCCTCTAGCCCCAGGCCAGGTGAGGCAGAACAGCAGACAGAGCTTCAGCCCTCTGCTCAGGGTAAGGCCAAGCATCAAAGAGTCCATTGCCTCCTAGCCCCAGGCCAGGCGAGGCAGAACACTGATGGTCAGAGCTTCAGCCCTCACTCAGGGCAAGCCAGTTAAATAGTCTGCTGCCTTCCAACCCCAGGCAGGACAAGGCAGAACACAAATAGCCAGTGCTTCAGCTAAGCAGGGTCAGTGCAAAGTTTGGGAGGCAAAAGGGTTGAGGAGAGGGAGATGCAGTCCCACCCACTCCACTGCATCTCAGCCCAGGGCCCTATCCAGTGGCCACAGGCCACTAGTGAGTCAGTGGTGCTCCTACCAAAACATAGATGCTCAGCAGATAAAGTCCACTCTTCCCTGGGCCTCTTCCTCCTTCTCCCCATCTTTCCTCCCATCTCTGAACTTTCTTTACCACTCCCCAGGCTACCTTACAAGGGGGATCCCAGTCAGACCTTCAGCATTCAGGGGAGGCAGGTCCAGTAAGCCCTCCAAGTCATCCACCAGAGGCAGCTCCTCTAAGTCACAGGGGTTGGATAGCACCAACCCAACAGGATTTTCTGCAGAGGGCAGCTCATCAAGGTCATGAGGGCCTTCTTCTTCCATCCCTCTTTGGAGTTCCTCAGCTGAGGGTAGTTCCTCCAGATCCTCACAAGGAGGGTGTGAGTATATGGGAAAGTCCAGCCAGCTGTCACTCCCTCAGCCCTCCTAGGGACAGAGGTTCACTCCCACAGATGCACATCTCCTCCTTCTTCTCTCCTGTGGCTGCCCGGTCCATCCCCTTATATAGTCCTCCCCTCCTTTCAGCCCGCCCCTTTGGTTCCGGGTAGCGGCTGATGTTGTGGTCTCCTCTGGCCAGCAGGAGTGCTGGAGCCCAATAGTGTCTCTTTCGGAGGGTGGGTATTCCACCTTGATACAGGGCCCTAGGCAAAGGCCCATTGTGGGCCCCCCCTTACTGCCACCATCCCCATGGCCCCAGTCCCCACTCCAACCCTAACCACCCTGGACCCCTCATTTGTTTTGCCAAACCAGACTAACATGACTATCGCTCTGGGACTAATACATGATTCTTGGGTATGATATTTTTAAAGATCTTTCCATCATCAAGCTGGTAAGTTGATCATCTTTCACTTAACATAAATGAGCTAATGCTGAACTACAAAGTTAAAATGAACATTTAAAAAAAAATTTAAAAAGCACGTGCATTAATTAACAAATAAAAAGTGATAAAATTAATGATGGCTCAAAAAATCCTAAAATACCACATTTAAAAATTTGGCAGTCAAATCTTGCAAATATTTCATATATGTTTGGGTTCTTGTGCACGAGGAGTTTAATACAAATAATTATAATAAATAAAAACAAGTGAAAAGAAGGTTTCTAGTCTGTAGCTATAAATGAAAAACACCAAATTGCAATGAAATTCTATGAAGTACTCAAGTGCATAAGACTCTGGTCCCCTCAAAAATATTAAATAGTAAGTACAAAAGAAGCTAAAAAATTACTTTCCAAAAGAAAGACATACAGCACAGACATCACACACAGCTGTAATTATTTCTTGAGGGCAGCACTGTATTTATATATAGCAGTCTATACGCACCTACCTGCTAACCTGAGCTAACCAAAGCCAAAGGAAAAATTATCACAAAATATTGTGCTGTCTATTGCTTACTCCTGCTTTTTTAGCATGTCAGTGTGAAAGTGATGGGTAGATAATGGTGAAATCTGCAATTCAAATGAAGCACAGATCCAAATGATAGTTTGCCTTGATGAACCAGGACTGAAAAGTGCTTAGGCTTCCAGCCCTATGCCAGAAGGGAACAATTTCTATATTTTTCTGTATTTTCATTTCTGTCCACCAAATTGAGGATGGGGCCCCTTACTGCTCGGGGCCCTAGGCAGCCACCTGTTTTGCCTACCCCTAAAGCTGCCACTGTTAAGGAATCATTGTTTAATGTTCACTGAAACAGAAGAGAGCTCACGACCAGAATCAGTTAGACTTCACATGAGTCAGTTGTCCTTTTGCTTCAGGATTGGAGTTGCCAATTTATTGAACAGATCCCATTGGTCAGTTTGGATATAGCAGGAAACCAAAGAAAAGAGCTAAAAACTGGAGGGGAGGGAGAGAAATAATACATGAGTATAACAATGACAGACTGATCCTGCAATGAGTAAATTGTATTTATCTATCTAATTTATCATTATTACATGATGGTTCTCTTCATGCAGTCATTGCTTTTGGAAATAATCCATTGATTTAACATGCTGTTTCAATTATCCTATAAGAGAGTTTGGAGAAATAGGGGTCATTTAAAATCATGAAAATCACCTCTCCCACTAGTCAACTAGCTACTTAAACCAAGCAAAAGGACCTAGAAGAGTGTTTTCTGAACTTCACTGCAGTGCTCTCACCTTAAGTCACAGAAGAATAATTTGCACTTCTGTCATGTAAATTTTTTTAGACACTGATGGGCTTCATATTTAGCTAATCTCTTTTAACCAGGAAATTAGAACACCTGTCAATAATTGACAACATGCAGAATTAGGGATTCTGGATTCCCTGGGTAAATCAATAGTGTATTTGCATGTTGGAATAATTTTCTGAAATGAATTTTTGCTGATTTTGGTGTGAGTTAATTCCTTTGTTCTGTCTATTCTAACCACACTAGTTGGTAGCTTATATAGGAGAAAGCAATAAAGGGCAAACTTGATGTTAGGTTCAAATGACAAAATTCCTTTAGCAGTGGATTCTCCTATTGGCATAGGCCAATGTGAGGATCTCCTGACCACTAAAGCCATAAAAAAAGGAAAGAGAAAAAAAAGCAAAAAGCAAGGAGTCTTGTGGCACTTAAAGACTAATGGATTTATTTATTGCATGAGCTTTCATGAGAGAAAATGACAAAGTGGGATTTTCTCCCATGAAAGCTCATGCAATAAATAAATTTGTTAGTCTTTAAGTGCCACAAGATTCCTTGCTTTTTTGTTTTGCTGTGCTAGACGAACACTGCTGCCCTTTTGGAATAAAACCATATAGTGGTGGTGCACAGGTGATCCACTGGCAAAAGTGTCTCTTTGCTAACCCTGTATAGAACAGGGTAGAGAGCAGTGATTGGGTACGCCAGGGTATGGGGCATGGCATCCAAGTTAATATGTCTCACAGAGAAGGGAACTGGTTTTAGTACTTGAGGCATTCTGTGACTAGGAAGTAGTGATAGGATTTTTCCCTTAATTGAGTATCACTAAGGGTACATCTTCATGAATTTGTTGCCATCAGATCAATCTATCCAGGTCGACTGAGTGGCTGTGAAGACCTGCTCAATCAAACTGGAAGTCAATTCATTTAAACCATCTCATCAAGAGGCAAAGCATTGTGTCAACAGGAATGCATTTCCTGTTGGTTCAGCACAGTGGAGATGCTGTACTAAAGAGAGGTTACGAGTAGATTGCCTAACTCCTGTTGACTGCCATCAAATTTCAACAGCAGTATAGGCCTGGTGAAAGTGTGTTCTGCAGCTCATCTGAATGAGACATTTTTTAAGTAATAAATTATAAAGTCAGACAGGACAGCTGTGATCATTTAGTTGGCCCTCCTGTATAATACAGTCTGTAAGACTTCCCTGAATTAATTCCTGTTTGAACTAGAGAATGCAGAGCCAAATACTTATAGCAGGGTCTCAGCTTGAGTACAGATGCCAAGAGGTATCTGCCTGCCAAGTGGTTCTTGAGCCTGGCCCAGCAGAAGGGGAAGCAGGAGAGATTTTCCTATGCTGAGTTTTCTCTCCTGCTCTGCTCATTGTATCCCTGTGCTTCTGACTAATTTTTGATTTAGGATTGGATTCATTTAGTTTAGGAAGCAAAGCCTCAGGGTCTCAAGAAAAGTGAGAAACACAATGCTACTACTCCAATTTTGCAGATCAGGGACCAAGCCAGAAAGAGAGGAAGAGATGTGCAAAAATGTCCATTCTTTGTTTTTTCCCCTGGGGCAGAGGGTTGTTTGGGTGCCCACCTTACAACACCTTTAAGGGTCCTGATTCCTACTGGGCAGATGGTAAGCACCCTTGGCAAATCAGGTTATTTTAAAAAGACTCTTTGAAGTCTTGAGAAACAGCCGAAATCGAACTTATATGCAAATTAGATTATGTGAAAGCAGGGCTTAATCGTGACTATGGATTCTTTTCACATTATTACATGTAATTTGACTTCACCCTCCCTCTATATGCTGGTTCCTAGAGTTTGAATCCTTACAGATGCTCTGATTTGCTGTTGCAGTATGACCTAATCTCATGTTTTACACTCCCCTGCATTTATTGTCATCCCATTCTGTAACATCCCCCTCTTCAAAGCATCTGATGAAGTGAGATTTTCTCCCACGAAACCTCATGCGATAAATAAATCTGTTAGTCTTTAAGTGCCACAAGACTCCTTACTACTTTTTCCTTTATGAGACTAACATGGCTGTCCCTTTGGAAATTCATTTATCAGCTTTCAGTTGCTGAAATGATTTAGTTCTTCAGCAGAGTCCTATACAAGTTCATACCATCCAAGGCATTAAAATCCAAACACAGATATTAGAAGGGCTCTGCTTGGCTTCTCCCACTCTTCAACAGAGTACCAACTTTTACAACTGTTCTTGAGGCCATCCCCCAAGCTGGTCCTCTCGCCTAACCCAAGGGTTTCTGTGAGAAGCTCCTCTCCGGTTCTTCCACACAGTAAATTCCTCATGGCTTTTTATGAGTGTAAGTGCTGCTCAGTCTGTTACCCTATTTAGCCATCTGACCTTTCAACATCTCCTCCATCTGTGGAAAGGTAGAATGTCTATCATAGAGGCAGTGAGCTCCAGGTCCCTCTTAAAATGGTTAGCTCACCCCATATCAAAAATTTTGACAGCATCATGAGGCTGTTCTGATTTATGTATGGAGTCTAGATGAGCAGCAATCAGCTCAGAGGTGGGGAATGCAAAATAAGCTATACCCCAACTTTCAACATCTTCTTTACCCTTTAGTTTCACCATGCACATCTGGACCTAAAAATCTGTTCCTAAATTTAGTCATAATATGAACAAATGAATAGAGACAGCCTGCTAATTTTTCTTGCTCATTTTCACTTAGCACTCGTACATCAAATTCTACCTCCTTCGCATTTACACAACTTTAAATAAGGTTGTACAGGCATCTCTGGGAGCAGAAGTTGGCCTAGGAAAAGCATGGATATTCTGCCTAGGACAGATGCTTCCATTTCTGTGGATTATTTTGAGGAAAAAAAGATTAAAAGAGAAGAAAAATGTGTTAGGATCTTTTGAAAAATTTCTCCTGGGCTTCCTCACATCTCCTCTGTGGGAGATAGAAGCTCTCCCAAAGAAGCCACATACTTTGAAGAAATGAGCCTCTAGCTTGAGAAACACTGACAGTGCACTCCCGCTGGAAAGCTTCAGATTTTGAAGTTGCCAGGGGACGGATACAGTCTAGGCATTTGAAAAGAGCATCTTTGTCTCTTTGCTCTATTTAGTATTCTCCACTGTGATATTTACATAGCGATGTTGATATAGCTGTCACAGGCTGTCACGTGCTATACAAACTCCATGTAATAAACTCAATATTTCTTCAGAGGTTCCCAAGCTACCGACTTACAGCTGTAAAAGACAAGCAATTGTTCTATTCCATGTTTTCTTGGTGTGTCTGCTTTCTGGTACAAAGAAGAGGTGCAAGCAGCAGTGTATGTGTGAAGCCACAAAGTGGACCCCACTAGAAAAGAAGCAGTATTCTTTACGGTGAATTTGTGTTTCATAAGCTTCTTTTCATTCTCCTCCTGACCCCAGGAAATGTCAGATGTTTCCAAGTATCACATCATGAGCAATGTGTCTTTCTACTCTGAAGATTTCATCTCACTTGAAAGGATTAGCAGAGGAAGTCCTTAAGTGTTTGTCAGATGCCTAGGTCAGATCTGTCCCCGATCAATAGAGCCAATGCACCTGAAATTTCTGCAGTGAGAGTACAATGGTGAGCTTTTGCCCTTACTGAAGTCTAAACTGTTCATTAAAGCAAGCTACATATAACTTTAGACCCCTTACATTATGACCCCTAAATGTGATATGTAATGTCATTTAAACCAATGGCTGTACCTCATGCCTGGGAGATAGTTAATATGATTCAATTTTTTTAAAAGGCTCCAGAGGCAATCCTGGCAATTACAGGCTCAAAAATCTAACTTCACTACCAAGAAAATATCATATTGCCTTGTTATAAATCCACAATATGTCACCATCTTGAATACTAGCTTTGCATGCAGTCATCCGATCTGAAAAAAAGATGTATTGGAATTGTAAATGGTACAGAAAAGGGTAACAAAACTTATTAGGGGTATGGAACAACTTCCATAAGAAGAAAGATTAATAAAAGTGGGACTTTTCAGCTTGGAAAAGGGACAACTGGGGGGGGGGTATTAGAGATGAATAAGATCATGACTGGTGTGGAAATAAGGAAATAAGCAAGTGTTATTTACTCATAACATAGGAGCTAGGGGTCACCAAATGAAATTAATAGGCAACTGATTTAAAATGAACAAAAGCAAGTATTTCTTTACACAATGCACAGTCAACCTGTGTAACTCTTTGCCAGAGGTTGTTGCGAAGGCCAAGACTGTAACAGGGTTAAAAAAGAACTAGGTAGGTTCATGGAGGCTTACCTGATCAATGGCAATTAGCCGTGATGGGCAGGGATGCAAAATTATGCTCTGAAATGTCTTTACCCCTGTTTTTCAGAAACAGGGAATGGATGAGAGAATAAGGATCAGTTAATGATCACCTCTTCTGTTCATTCCTTCTAAAACACATGGTGGCACTGGCCACAGTCAGAAGACAGGATATGGGTCTGAATGGATCATTGGTCTGATCCAATATGGCTGTTTTTGTGCTCCTGCGATACAGCTGATCCACTGTAAAGAATCAGAAGCAGGAAAGTTGCTGAAATCTCTGGTTACACATTTCTTTCATGTCTATGTTCATTTTTAAAGCAAATAGTACAAAACATCTTGGTAAATCAGATCTACATTTTTGTTTTCTGAAAAAAAACTATCATTTCCATCTGTAAGTAGAGAAACATCATAAATCAATAGAGTTGCACCAGTTTTTTCCTGACAGAATCTCTCCTACATTAGCTGTAAAACACCATAATAGTTTCCCACATCTGAGAAAAGAAAAGAAAAGAGTAACACTAAAAACCTCATTTTTTCTATTAAGGAGCTATTGGTCAGTATTCACACACTCAGATCTGATCTGAGATTTTTATTTATTTATTTATTTATTTATTGGGTTGCATTATTTCCATTTGTAATAGCAAATTGCTCTCTTCTACATACTGAATAAGTACTTGGCAAAAAAATGTGTAGACAGCTTTTCTGATAAATTACAAGAATTAGTAGCAATCAGCTCTACTTTGAGTGAAACAGCTGATCTTAAAATGTACCTAAATATAGAAAAATATTTACCACCAGAGGGCACTAACATCTTAATCAACCAAAGCTGATGGGCAATGGGCACCATTTAGTATCTTTTTGATATTGTTCCTGGGCAATGATTTGTGTCAAGACAGTCATATGTTCTGCGATAAAGGCAAAAGCCAGCTAAGTAAAATTCAGAACTGTTAGCCACTTAATTTTACAGAATCCTTGCATGCTTTGCTGGGGTATTGTACCTCAAAGGAAAAAGAGGTAACCCTCAGACTTGTTCATCTATCCATGATGAATGAGCACATAGAAAAGTGTGTATTTTTCCATGGTATGCTCAACTGCTGTCTTATGAATGCCTTGTGAAGTGGGATAAATACTAGTATACTGTGGGTGAGCGGCCACATTGCAATTCTTTATATTGGGTATGTTTAGTATTAAATCAGTGACTAGCTAGTAATAAGCAAGACTGGAGGCCAGTTTACTTATAGAGATGCTTTCATTCTTTTGTTTTTTTGAGCTATCAGTCAGTGAAGGTAAACATGTGGTATAAGAAGCTCAGGAGATTTAAATCATATAGAAGAAGACCACTTAAATGTTAACTGAACAGGTCTGTTAAAAACCACATCTTGTTCAACTTGGCTTAAAATGCAAACCAATGATAATTATTTTTTTTAAAGGACAGCAAATGTGACCAGTTTCCTAAATTGCTATTTGTTGTATTTTATTATGAAGTTTAAGAATGGCTTCTGATTGGGTCTCTTTTATACTTGGAGGATTAAGTCTCCAGCAAATATTTTACCCCATTGACATCAAGACAATCAGAGGTAAGAACGTGGTGAAGTTGTAAGGTCCTAGTATTCATATACTTCCTTTAAAAAATTATTCTTTTCCAGTATGAAGACACAGATTGTCTTTTAACTGAGATTTCTTACTTTAAAAAGAAATGAGCCACTTGATAACAAATACAATGTATAGAATGTCCTTCAGTTAAAGCAGTGGTTCTCAACCTTCTTGGCTTGAGGTCCACACATCATTTTTACAACCACCAGTCTTTGCTAGCAGCCCCCTCCCCACTGCTTCTTCATTGATCTCCCATTTCCCCGGTTGTAGCAGGGGAACTGCATGAGTCCTGTAGCCCTGTGTGCTCCACCAGGATTGCTAGTCAGTAAGTCCCTTCTGCAGCCAAGGGAATGGAAGACCAGTACTCCCCTCCCTCTGGCTCCAGTAGGGACCCCCGGCAAAGCACTTTGCTCTCTTTTGTAGCTGGAGGAAGGGAGCACTAATCTCTTCTCCTTCCAGCTCTATTACGAACCCCAGCACCTATGAACCCAGGAAGAGCACTTTGCCATGCTCCCTGCTACTGCCAGAGGCAGGGAGGGGAGCACTGATAGCCCATCTCTTTGGCTGCAGTCTGCACTAGTCTTTAGCCCCACAGAAACCAGCTCTGCCTGGGTCCTTAGGCAATAACTCCTTTCTGTAGCCAGCAGGAGAGCTGTGGGCCACTTTGAGAGTTCTCATGGGCCACAGGTTGCAAACCACTAAGTTAAAGTATCTAGAAATGTTTTTACAGATTTCAGCAGGTTGTATTTCAGGTCTGGATGCAGTGCAAGCAGAAAGATATGAGGAATGCTTCTATGAAGAAGGGAGTGAGGGCATTTATTTTTAAAACACGGATTTGTGCCTCATAGATACTTCTGCATGTTGAGTGTGGTACAGAGAGGCATTGCCCCTTTAGATGGTCTAAGGGATCTTGTGTCTGGCATGCGCTTGGAGGAATATAGCTGCTTTGCCAGCCTTAAGATACAATATTTGCTGCTGGTCAGCTTTGAGTGTGTGGGTGAGTCTTGCCCCTACCTCTCTTATTGTCCAGTCATAGCCCCCGAGGTGATTAGTGGCACTAACTTTATGGAGTCTTTGTACTCAAGGAAGCCCAAGGACGGGGGTGTCCAACCTTTTTGGGTGAGTGGCCACACTGCAATTCATTTCTTAGTCAGGGAGCTGGTGAGAAAATTTTTGATAGACAAGACATAGAAATTGATCTTATTAATAAACTTTAATAAAATGATTGGTGTGATATTTGACATTGGTTTTGCTTGCACTGTGTACAGACGACAAGGACAAGGGAGGCAGGGACGGCTGTGTGAGGAGGCAAGGCAGAGTGTAGGGAGCAAGGTAGGACAGAGGAGCAAGGCAGAGGAGGGGAGGGAAAGAAGGGTGAGGTTAGGGGAGTACAGGATTCGGCTGCTTCCTAACAGGGACCCCACCAGCTCTGTTCTCCTCACTCCCTGCCAAGCCCGGCTCAAGGAAAGGAGAGCAGCGCTGGGGAGAGGGAGAGGAGAACAGAGTCAGAGAGAGACAGGACAGAAGCCCTGACAGTTCTGTAAGGCTCACAGGTTTTGGCATTGGGCATCTCTGTACCAGAAACATTGATGGGTAGCAATCTCTATGGAAAAGTTTTTGCCAGTAAAGTCAGGGGAAGGACAGGGGTGCTGGGGTATGGAGTGTGGGAGGAGACCAGAACTGGGGGTGACTTCCAGATCAGAATTTTAAACTGCTCAGGGCACTCTCCCTTTACCTGCCTCCTGTTCACTCGAAAAGGGCTGAATCCAGCCCCCAAACAGCTTTCCGGCTGTGCCACACTTCCTTGTAGCTGTGCTGTGCACAGGGCAGGAAAATGACAAGGGACCTGGCCAGCACCGGTTCCCAGGCTCTTGCAGCAGCAGTCCGCAGGCAGGATGCAAGCCCTTGGCGGGCTGGAGGTTGAACGAGTCTGCCCAAGGATTTCGATTGTATTTTGGTCTTGCTCACAGTTAAAACTGAGGTAGATTACTTGTGCAGCCACATTAGAACAACATAGCTTTAAAACTGTAGAAATGAAATTATTTCTGTAGGCAAGTTACAAAGACAAGAAAACAGAAGTAGGTATTACTGGAAAAAGGGAAATATGAGGAAAATTAAGTATCTGATTTGAGGCTAGATAGAACAGGGTAGCTTTAGAGTGAGACATGGAGAGGAAATGACTTAGTGGGTCAGCAACTGCATGCATGACCCAAACTTAATTATTGAACACCACTAGCCCCAGATCTTTCTGGGTCTAATTTATTTAGCCAGAACAATTTCTTTTTTTCTGAGACGAATATTCCATTGTTTCAAAAATTCCCATTACGTTAAAAATTGTAGTTCAATTGGTTGCCATTCCCATAATTTACTTTATAGCCCATAGCGTTTCACATATTGTGCATATCAGGAGTAGTTGGAAAAAAAGCCACGTACACTACTAAGAAATTAAAACAGGACAGCTGCAATGGATTTCACAGCTGGCAAAAGAAGCTGTCATGGCACCCATGAGAGAAGGTGAGGAACCTGAGTAATGCTACAGATCATCTGGCAATGGCGTCGTTTGCTGTTTCACAGAGGTTTTTATATTGTAAGCATATGAATTGGCTACATTGTAGCTGTGGATCTCCCATATGTGAGAAAGAAATTGAATTCTTACGCAGATGTATGCCAACAGTTCATAAGTAGGAGGTTCAATGAGTATGCAATTATGCGTGAGATTTAATTATGAGGTTTGGAAGGCATCTTTTTTATGATGAAAAATATTTATATAATTTTTTCAGGATATACATCACACCGTTCTCTCTTTGTTGAAAATTAAAGAAACAATATCACCAGGACAAAAATTCTTAACCTCCTTCCACATGCAATTTTTTCTGTAAATACACAGTAGTATTTTTCTAACCATGCTGATCTTAAGTAGTAAGGAGAAATCCTCAAGCAGCAGTTTGTTTTCCTTTCTGTCCCTATGGCATGCGCTCTTGAAAGAACACACACTCATTCTGTCATTTCATATCACCCCTGACACTTTCAGATCACACTTCACTCTGTCTTTCACCATAACACGCTCCAAAACTTGTTTTGACAGCAATTTATTTTCTTCCTGTTTTCAACAGGCAGTCAACATCAAACCTTACAGCCCACAATAAATGCAAAAGTCCCAACCACACTGAAATCACACACTTGTCATGGATTGGCAGACTTTGTCCTCTCACCCCAGGAGTCCTAGAATGACTTAAAAGCACAAAAAAAGCAAGGAGTCTTGTGGCACTTAAAGACTAACAGATTTATTTATCACATGAGCTTTCATGGGAGAATATCCCACTTCGTCAGATGAAGTGGGATGTTCTTCCATGAAAGATCATGCGATAAATAAATCTGTTAGTCTTTAAGTGCCACAAGACTCCTTGCTTTTTTTTTTTTGCTTTACTAGATTAACATGGCTGCCTATTTGGAACTTTAATAGCACAGTGTCTGTCTGGTTTTCAGTCTCCATCCAAGTTTTGGAAGAACTTTTAGAAGGCTATGTGAAGTGATAGAGGGCTGGATAAAGTTAAACTAAGATTCAGTCAAATGTTACATTTGCCAAATGGTTCCTGACATTACAGACTAGTTACTCAGTTGGTGGAGTCCTATGTTAGCTGACTGGGGCCAAGATTCAACTTGGAATGCTTGTAGCTCACTGGAAATAGCTTTATGTGGTAAGCTGAAGATCAAAGTTAGGTCCAAACTACAGTCCTTGACTGAAATATCCCTGAACATTGCAGATCAAAATCAGATTCAGTTCAGAATCTTGCAACTGGTCCTTGTCTGTACAAGTAATAACATCCTTCCTTCCTCCCTCCCTCCCTTCTTTGATCTGCAAGAAAAAATTCTTCAAAAATAAATATGTAGGCAAGCTGCAAGGTTCTGACCAGATTTAGATCTAAATTCCTCCCAGGTGTGATAAGGCTTGGGTGGGGTTCTAGTTTAGGCCCATATCTATCACATTGTATAAATCACTTCCTCTTCAGAGCAATAAAATTATCTTTCTCCTCCCAAGTTTTATTATGTCTTATTTCTTTTCCTACAGTAAAGTATTGGCCCTATATATTTCCCTGTGTAATAATATATTGTTACTTTTATTAAATCAACTCTACTATCTTGATTAAACATAGATGTTAACATTCCTAAAAATTTGTGATGGTTTCATAAAGGGAAGATGACAAAATCTTTAAGAAGCGATTTGGAAGAATCAGATTTTTTTGGTAAATGCCAGGAAACATCGATTTCGTTTTACCCACACAAACCAGTGGAAAAATATTTCAATTTGTAAATTTCTATCATCACTGACAGACAAAGTAAGAAAAATGTTGCTTGAACTTATTAGTTTAATTTAAGGATACCTCCTATGTGGACATAAGATGTTTCATATTTTGTGTTTTAACAGTTAAGATTTTAAGTCCTGAATCTCAGTATCTATTGTCATTATGGTCAGAACCATCCCTTCTCCATAATTTCCCAGGTCTGTGGAAACTTAAATCAATACTAATTTTTTTTAAAAAATTACTTATGTCAATTTTTTAAAAAATAGGACGGCAGAATTATATTTCTGTTTAAAAAAAACCCTGAAATAAGCTAGGCTTCCGTGACTAGATAAATTCCACTCAATTTATTGTTCTATACAACAATAGTGAAATTTGGAGGTATTTCCTTTAAGAGGAACCCTATGGAACTTTCATGACAATCTTTATATAAACGTTCATTCATGCACATTGAAGCATTTTACAAAGCATCATTATCCTCATTTTACAGATGGAAATCTGACACAGAGATGAAATGATATGTGCAAGATCAAGGGGAGCAGATGAAGTGACAGAAGGTCAGTGGCAAAGCCAGGAAGAGAAACTAGGAGTGAAATTCTGGCCCTACTGAAATCATTGGAGAGTTTGCCATTGACTTCAGTGTGGTCAGAATATCACTAAAGGTCTCCAACTCAGTTTAGTGCTCTATCCATGAGAATATGCAGCTTTGTATATCATAGCTGCCTTCCCAAATGTATCCGTGAATCCCTTCTTTTTGGAAGTTGTCAGCATTTCAATGTCCCACATCAATTGTGCTTCTAAGGATAAGACTCAGTGCTCAGATACTATTTGAAGAGTATCTTTACTTCTGAACATTCCACAATCTTTTTTTAATTTCAAACAATATTTTTTATAGTAAATAGAAACCTTCCCTGGAGGGATGTACATGTATCAAAGATTCAACAGGTGACATTGGTCGTAAGTACAATATACTCTGAATTCAGGCTTTGAAATATCAGTCAGCAGTTCACAAAACATTTTTTCTTTGCTTCCATTAAGGTGCGTTACGAAGGCATTATTCCACCAGAACATGCTTAATTTTTAAAAAGATAACCTTCTTCTAAATATTGAGGTTTTAAAATGTTCATATTCACCTAGATCTACACGGCTCTGATGTTTGTTTGTATGGTTCTTAATTCAAAGTGTGTTTTTGTTTTCCTATATTTAATATAATTGGGAAAAAGGATAAAGGTCTGGGCAGAGATTTGGCTCAACTTTGCAACTGGCATTAATGGGTGAAACTCCATTATAATGAATCCGCCTTCTGTTAGCATGAGGCCAATGCCATCAGAGCATAGAATGTTGTTTATCTCATTTATTTTTAATTTTTTTAAATAGCACCACAGCCGTACCTGCTGCTAAACTGGCAAATTCTTGTTCATTTATTTCAGCTTCTGAAAAATGTGCCCATCCAGTGTTCTGAGAGCATGTAAATCTTTCTGTAAATACAGATAAAGAAAATCCAGTTTCCCAGAAACAACGACACTTTTCAGTCTCCAAAAACTTGAGTGGATTATTCAGAAAAACTCAGCTCTTGCATAAGTCTTTTCCCACTGAAAAACTCAGTCTTTCTCACCACTTTGCCTATTTACCTGTTGTCCAGCCTGCAAGAGCCTGGGACAACACAGTCAGTTCATGGTCTGGTAGCTAATGAGGGAAGAGAATTTCACACCCAGAAACTTTTAGGCAAAAACCACCTGCTTCTAAACCCTCCTAATTAAATTAGGGGACTGTTAAATCAGGTGCCTCAGCTGATCTCATATCACACAAAGATATACAGGTTGTGGAATAATCAAAACATAACTCCAAGTTCCTGACCAAAGAATCTAAAGTTAAACTGAAAATACAATGAAAGGCAAACAGACACAGAAGGGTGAGAGAAAAGTGTTTAAAAGGCACATTTCCCCACTGACAAATAAGGTGGCATTACAGGTCTCTCTTTTTTCTAGTTACTCTATTTATTTTTATACATATTTGCATAAGAATGTGAGTGAATCATCCTGACAGTAAGGACTAATATTTGCAGCTTTTGCAGAAGACCAGAATTTTAAGAAGCAATTTGAATGAGGTGGATCTAGTCAGGAACTTCGGTCAATGAAGGAGAATGGGGGCATGCGGCAACTAAGCCACAAGTCCCATGAGGCACCCTGGCAGCATTTCCAAATCAAAATGTTTTAGCTCAGTAGTCTCCAATCTTTTGCCAGAAGATGGCACACAGCTCATTGGTTTTTAATGGCAACTGCCTTTCAGGAGTTGATCACGAGCTGCCAGTTGGGGACCCCTGAAGGTGTCTCTTTAAATTTTTTGTTAGTATTTTGTTTTGGGAAAAACAAAACATCATGAAAAATTAATTTAGTTGGAAACTCGATTTTCTATCCAAAAATAGGTTATGCAGAATTTATTTTTTGACCAACTCTACATACAAGTCTTCATAAATCGTATGTAAATTCTTAAATTCTACTTATGCCTTGCTTAAATAGTACACAGTACTAATGCAGGAGGACAGCAAATGGGTGCCTTTTCTGTCTTGGAGCACTGGAATCCAGTCAGGAGGTTGGCCTGAGCATTGCACTTCACTTGAAGTCCTAGAAACTAATAGGAAGTTTAAAAGATTTCAAGGAAATAAATCCTAGTTAAAAAAAGGAATTGAAAGGCAATTAGATATTCTTTAAATCAGAACTTCAATTTAACCTGTAACACTGAAACTTTTAAATAAGTGGATTGAAGGTGGTGGCAAAGTCCAAATGCTGCTTTTCTTAATATCAAAGGTAATCTTAATAGAGTACACATAGGAGTTGACCCTTGATCAAAACAAGCTCGTTTCAGTTACAGTAAATGATTGTATTCCACCCCAGTGTGGGAGAGAGAGGAGGTAGTTCAGGTGAATTATTAAAACTGTTCTGGATAACCAGTGAGCTGTGCCTGTGGTTTGAAAACTTAACTGATTGGTCACAATTCTTTGCTTACTTGTGCTGTCATTCTCTATGCCAGTGCAATGTGAGTTGCAATATTAGAGGTCACCAAAACAGAATGATTTTATAGCCATTTTTACTCTCCCTTTCCCCAGGTGGAAATGACTATGCAAAGTACGAGGCAATGGAGAATCAGGTAGAGTCTTTGTTGCTGTATTTAATTGTGAAGCCCGTTTGACCATGAAGTATTTGAAAGCTGAAAGATGTTATCCTAGTTTGCATTTCGTCTGGCAAAATAATTCCAAACAAGCTAACTGACTGATGTGTACTTATTATATGTATAAGCTCTTCATCTAAAAACATCAACCAGCTTTTTAAAATCCAAGTTAATTATTAAAGAGTCCATGGAAAATTGTGAGTGCATGACTTGCTTTTGTACATTTATCTGATTAATTGTATTTCCTTTTGAGTTTTTTTTAGATAACATGAGTTTCTCTTCTTCTCAAGGAAAAGAATATACTTCAATTTGTTATCCAGGACAGAAGGGACCTTAGGTCCATTTGTAAGATACACTTTTTTAAAGAGGCATTGTACAGAAATGGGACTGTTCTAAAAATGTTTGAGGAGAGAAATAACTGGATTGTGGATAAAGCACATTTTTGGCATTTAAAGGTCATATGCAGAGATCGCACACAGACGGAAGTGATGTTGACAGAAGTGATTACTTTTCTCATTCTGTAGAAGAAAATTAGGTGTAAATGATCATGGTCTTTGCAATTAAAACATAAGCACATTCAGTTAAGCAGGAATACTGACTCCCATTACACGTACATTCCATCTTTCTAATGCTGCTTCAAGTAAATAGGACAAAATTTCAATACAAGATGTGCATCTAAAAAGGCTTCTGTTTTATAAATCAGATCACTCCTTGTTTGTTTTGGGGTTTTTTTTTGCACTGCACTTCTTAAAAAGAGATAGCAAATATTTATTTATTGCTGCATGATAATTTGGATCGCTGTAAAAAATCCACAATGGTAAAAAGCTGTAAATACCAGTATGTGTGGTGGTGTGTATTTTGCCTGATGGTGTGCAGCTTAATTTAGAAAAGTGTGTTAATTTATCCTAATGAGCTTTCATGATTCCTTCCAGAAGATGGAAAATATGTTTCCAAAGTGGAAATGGTTTATATCCCAGATTTTCCTGTGAACAAATCATTATTCTCACGGGGCTATTTACACATATGTAATGTTTTCTCTGGAATTGAAGTGCTCCCTGCTGCTGTCACAGGCCTCTCTTCTGCCACATATCTGAGCTGTGCTGGACGGCTCCTTGTTACCTAGCTGTATTGTGGTGGTGTGATTGTTTAGCTGTGCTGTAGATGAAAAATGAATTTTGTATCAAAATACAATCTGTGGGCAATAATATAACAACAAGCCACTTGGGATCTAGGATAAAGAAGATAATTTGAAACAAACGAATGATGATGACGAGCATATGCGTATGTTTCCTTTTATTCTTCCTAGTACAAACTCAAGTTCCAGTTCTGCTTGCATTGAAATGAGTGGGGCCTTGGCACAGGTCTGTATGTGTGGACCCAATAGCAGGACTGGAGCCTTCTCATTGTATGATGTTTCAAATATATGATTTGTTATGGGGTGATTTTCAAAGACTCAAAGGGACTTATGTCAATGTAAGTTAGGTGCATAACTGTATGCCAATGGGTATTAGATCATGTTGTATTGTGTGTAAGGCACTGGGACTGCATTTTTAGCATGCTGTATATTTAGTGATAGTAATTTTAAGAGGAATGTTTGATAACTTCTTTGTCCTTTACTTTAATTTAGGGGATATTGACACTGCTGTTAAAGGATGATTCCCCGCATGAGTAACACGTGAACTCTGTTTAGCTACTGCAGCAAAAACAGCAGTGTAGCCACTGCAGCTCAGGCTAGCCACTTGAGTACACAGGTGGTTGTATTACTTTATTTAGCACAAGCTATGGCATATGACACCACAGCGCATGGCCATTTTAGCATGCTAGTTCGAACAGCTGTAGTGGATGTAACCCAAAGAGGGAGGTGAATATAGTGCATAGAAGTAAGGCCATATCTCTTTAAATAGCTGAGTGCACCAACAGTGCTCAATGTGTTCTGTGTTTCAGAAGCTGTAGGATGAGGGCCAGCCTAAGGGTTTCTGGCACCCTAGACAAACTATGTCTCTGGTGCCCCTTGCTCCACGTTTTATAAGAGATAATATATTTTTTCAAATAGATAAGAAAAATTCAGTTCTGTCTAATTTGGCGCTCCTCAAAGGTTGGAGCCCTACATGACCACCTAGTTCACCTGTATGGTTAGGCTGGCCCTCTGTAGAACTCAAACAAAACAGTGGTATGTTCAATAAACACATTTAGCTGGACCCCAGCTTGCCAATTTGGTTTTCATATTACATTTGTGTAAAGAGCAAAAGGCATAATAGGTAATTAACTCCCCATCATGCCTTTTTAAATATCCCCTTACGTTTTTAATAATTTAATTTAGAGCTGATCAAGGTATCAACTAGACTTTTTGAAAACTGGATTTACCATTTTTTACAAATTGCCAATAGTCCTCTACAAACCCTCATTCTGTACATTGGCAGTAGATAAATAGATTACACTTGTTCCCTTATGTTTTGATTGTTTCATCCATTCGAACACTCAATCCCACACTTAATATTTAACAACTCCAATTACCTTCAAGAATGGACCAGTTTCCTTTTAGCATGATAAAGGAATCTGTTGTGAAGGATTTTAAATTGATAGCTGTGCATGAGCTGTAAGTTTTGCGTGCTGTATCAAGCGGCAGTTGTCTGTAGTACAACAGTCTTAAATGGCATTCATAAATAAGAATCTGATAGGCCATTAAAAAGGCAAAGTCATTAGACAGCATATATGTCTGGCTTACAGTACTGAGTACTTCAAGCCACTTAATGAGCTCGAGGTGATATTTCGGGTGTGAAGGTAAAATTGGCAAAAGTGTCTTAGTGACTGAAATGAAATTCAATGGGAATTAGGCTTCTAACTCGTGGGTGGTTCTGATGATTTTAAGCTAAGTCTATAAAAAATGAGAATCTTGTCTGTTTCTGGCTTCGGTCAGGACTGCAGCTGTGTTCCCGTTGTAGCATCCCACCTTGTTTAATCATCTTATTGCATATCAAATAATTATCAGTACATACTGATTGCTGTTAAAAGTATATCATTCTTGGGCCTGATATTGACCAATAGCCAAATTTGACCCTGTTTGTAGTTTATCTTCATTGACATACAGTGTTTTAGAGCTCAATACACTAGTTCTTGTGCCAGGACATTGTAATTAAAAATAACACTTGGTAGTACACTTGCTTATACAGAGAAAAAAAGACCCATTTTCTGAGCTTGTACTTTAAAAATCCAAAGTAATGACTTAATAGTCAGGCTTCAGGGTAGCCTCATTCTCTTTAAGCAAGATGTTAAACCTAAATATCTAATAGGAGCATATGCAATGGTGGTGAAGCTGCATTGGCACCAGGATCTTGCAGATGTGAAGTAGATGAGGGGATGGATATCTTTTACTGAACCAATTTCTGTTGGTGAAAGAGACAAATCTTTTCTCACACCAAAAAAAGCTGGTTCAGTAAAAGATATTACCTCCCCACCCTTGTCACCATAAGAGAAACATAGTCCAACAGTTTCCTCAGGCGCCATTTATTAACATTTCTGTCTTGTCATTGATAATGCGGTATTGGCATTTTACATGTTCCTAAGTACTGCTCTTCCTTTTAATTGCTTATTTGATCCTAATGCCTAACTCTCTACTGGCTTCAGTATAGCATATGTTACTATAAATCTATATTACATATTTTGACCATTATCCCCAAGCTATTTTGTAGCCCTTATGCTGTTTAATCAATTAATAGTTTTCATCTCACTTTATTCCTTTGCAGCTAAAAATGGTTACATAACATATTTTACCTAATCTCTACATTATTATAAAGTACTTAATGATGGTCAGACAGCATCCCTATTCTTATAGTTTTGCATGTAGGGTGGGGCCTGCTGCATGAATGAGACTAAAGAGAGTGAGCATCACATTGTGATTCTTAGAATCACAGAATCATAGGGTTGGAAGGGACCTCATAGGTCATCTAGTCCAACCCCCTGCCAGAGGCAGGACCACTCCCACTAACCCGTCCCAGTCATGGTTTTGTCCAGCCGGGCCTTAAACACCTCCAAAGATGGAGACTCCACCACCTCCCTTGGCAGCTCATTCCAAGGCTTCACCACTCTCCTAGTAAAAAAAGTTTTTTCTAATATCCACCCTCAACCTCCCTAACCGCAAGTTGAGACCATTGCTCCTCATTCTGTCCTCTGTTATTACCGAGAACAGTTGAGCTCCATCTTCCTTGGAGCATCCCTTCAAGTAGTTGAAGGTTGCTATCAAATCCCCCCTCAATCTTCTCTTCTGCAGACTAAATAAGCCTAATGCTTTCAGTCTTTCCTCACAGGGCTTGTGCTCCAGCCCTTTTATCATTTTGGTTGCCCTCTGCTGAACTCTCTCTAGCATGTCCCTGTCCTTTTTGTAGCAGGGAGCCCAAAACTGAAGACAGTATTCCAGATGTGGCCTCACCAGTGCAGAATAGAGGGGAATGATCACATCCCTTGATCTGCTGGTAATACTTCTTTTGATGCAGCCCAGTATGCCATTGGCCTTTTTGGTAGCAAGAGCACACTGCTGACTCATATCCAGCTTCCCATCCACCATGACCCCCAGGTCCTTTTCTACACTGCTGCTACTTAGCTGAATGTTTCCCAGCCTGTAGCAGTGCATGGGGTTTTTCTGTCCCACGTGCAGGATTTTACACTTGTCCTTATTGAACCTCATAAGATCTCTATTGGCCCACTGTTCCAATTTATCTAGGTCTCCCTGAATCCTGTCCTTGCCCTCCAACGTGTCTACTGTTCCCCCCAGCTTGGTGTCATCCGCAAACTTACTGAGAGTGCAGTCTATTCTGTCATCCAGACCATTGATGAAAATGTTGAACAGAACCAGCCCCAGGACCGACCCCTGGGGCACACCACTTCTTCTTCAAGCAATTGCTCAGGTAAATTCCAAATCAGGTTTGCGTGCGCTGCGTGTGTGGATTGCCAGAAAGTTTTCCATATCGAGTACCCATAGGGTCGGCTGGAGTCCCTGGAGTGGCACCTGCATGGCACTCTGTATAAGGCTCAGCTGATTCAACCCCCTCCATTTCCTTATTACCACCTGATGGATCACTGTAACAGTTGCTTGCTCTTGCTAGCAAGATATTCCACTTATCTTTAGTGTTAGATCAAAATATCTGTCCATTTGTTTGTCTGATAGTTTAGTTTAATAGTTCTTGATTAATGAAGTAGTTTATCAGGTATCCCTATTAGCCAGAGACTAATTGCCCACCCAGGCCGTGGGGTTAGGGCATTCCTGGATTCAAACCCTGCTGGAAATCTATACCCAGGGATGTCCCACATGTATCCTGTCTCAAGTGCTTTGGTGAGACTCACTCACGTAAGAGTGAAAGATCTGCTGGAGCTTTCAACTGAGAACACAGAAAGAGAGGGGGGCAAAGACTTAAGTTCCTCATGATGGAGGTAGCCCTTCACTCTGCAGAAGCTAGGGACCCAAGTTCCAGCAGGTGGCATCAATATGGAATGGTCCAGCATCCATGAGAGGCACCCCAACTTAAGGACTCTGACAGTGTTGTGGCACCAACATGCTGCCCTGGCACTGAAGACAGCAGCGTGGGGATTCCATCGCCACCAGTGTCACTCCCTAGTGCCACAGAAGAAAAAGAAACTGGAGAGGATGTTCTCCAATGACCAAGTCCCCAAAAGATGGGACCAGGGTGAGACCCAAATTATGTCACTTGAGCCCAGCACAAAAGGTCGCAGTGCCATCAATTCTGGCCCCACAAGTGGGTCCATAAAGTCTGCATCAATATCTTTGCTGACCAGGGAAAGGAGAATTTGCAATGACTCCAAAACCCATCCTCCTACCACTCTTTTTGAAATTGTCTGGTAAGAAGGACCTGGGACGAGTCGGGTCAGTTGAGCACCATGCAGCCACAACTCTAGGGGCTGTACAGCTGACCATACAGTTATTCTAGGGGAAAAGCTTTCTAGCAGTCCCTACATATGGTGCATATACACCTGATTTGGAATGTAGCTGAGCAGCACATCTCAGAGAACACCAGTTACAGGTAAGTAATCATCTTTTCCTAAGTAGAAGCTGAAACATTGTATATTGCTGCATTAGGTCTTCAGTTTGCATGTGCTAATCTTTAAGTATGCAAGTAATACAAACTAGTTTCAGTGATACTCTCCCATGCTTAAAATTAGGCATGTGCTTAAAAGCCTTGCTGAACTGGGAACTAAGGTAGGTAGGCAGGGAATCACTATACTAATTTGAGTATCTTTTTCGCATTTAAGTGTGATTTACACTAAATGATACAGCGATGCATTTATTTCCCAGTCAGTACAGATATATGGGACTTATCAATCTATACTAGTCCAGCACTCTTTCTGACAGTGGGAGTACCAGATACATCTGAAAGTGGCACAAGAATTCCTAGACAAGACAACTATGGAGTATCTTGCCCACAGGGAAAGGTGGTTGGTTTTGTTTTTGTTTTTGTCCTAATTTCCTCCCACCCCCATCAATTAGTGGCTAGTTTCCTGAAGACTTATTTCCTTTCTAAAAATCTTTTTCTCCTACCTAAAGGACTTTCTGATGTTCACATTCTTATAAACATGCAATCACTTTTTTAAAAAAATCCCTCAAAGTTTTTGGCTTAAATGTGATATCCTGTGGCAATGAGTGCCACTGCTTTTAAATACCAAAGGGGTAGCTGTGATAGTCTAGAACAGCAAAACAAACAAGAAGTCCTATGGCACTTTTAAAGATTAACAAATGTATTTAGTCTTTAAAAGTGCCACAGGACTCCTTGTTTGGTTTACTCTTAGAAACATTTATAATCTCAATAGTAATTTCTTAATCATTTCAGCCAATTTCCAACACTTTAGTGTTTTTGCCAGCTCTGAAGTAGGAGAACTAAAAAAACAGAAACGTGTAGGAATTGAACATTGAAACTAAAAATATTAACCTAATTTTCAAATTGTTCAACATATGAATTGGGTTCTGTCTTAGACAAGAGGTGAGTGAAGAGTCTGGGCTGTTCTTATTTCTTGATCCAGTTCATCCACTGCACATAAAAAAAATCTAAGTTTTCATGGTCACCTACATGCAGTAAATGAATTACATTGTCAAAATAAGTTCTGACATAAGAACACCTTTTATTCTTAACTAATAATAGAATGCAACTAAACAGAGAGTGATTTTTTTAAAAAAGGTTGTTTATAAATGCTCAATTCCAGAAACAATTGGAGATGGATCTGAGCTATAATAATGGTTCTAAATGCCCCCTGAATTTGAGGGATTTGGGATTCAGGATTTAGATGCCAAATGTGACTTGAATCCACTCCTGCAATTATAATTTTTTGCTGTGTTCAAATAGAAAAATCCTTTTCTGATCCTTGTTCAAGTTAGTCATGCAAAGTCCTTATCCCAGCTGCTAAACGTGTTTCCTGTAGAGTGGCATACTGATGTACAAATTCTGTAACTGACAGCATGTTGGGCAGACTGCTGCTTTTGAGGGGCACCATCTTGAACTCAGGGGCGCTTCTTTGCATGCTCAGCAGTCATGGCTTCATCTATCAACTAAAGTTTGAGATCTAAACTACTGCATCAATGTTAATGTAAGCATGGATAGCACAGATTGAGCAGCTCCAAAGTGGGGTGTGGTGCTTGTGGCATCACAGAACTTAAAAAAAAGGGCACTCTTCATTACCCCTCAGTTGGGAAATGAAGCTTAAATTTTAAATAAGTAGCATATGTTCTCAAGGGGTGATGCATGCTTACCCCGAGGGTCATCATTCTCTTTTATCTCTAAAGCTCCCAGTGCCTTATGTAATCAGCATTGATTGCTACAATATGTTCTTTAATCATTGATTTTTTCCTCCCGGCCTATAACGACCTGCTGTTGTAGTCCAATTTCCATCTGTATCACCTACCATAGATATATTTGTAATGTTTTTATTCTTTTAGCCCATAGGGGGCTGGAGAATTCCTCATGTTGTTTAGTCTGATTAATGGGTTCAAGCATCACATTTGTATTACCTTGTCTAACTCCTGCTTTTCTTCTATCAATTGGATCACTTAAAATAATATGGAGTAAGATACAGCAACTTATCCCTCTAAACGTTATTTCCTTCTGTCATTTGTCATCCTTCTCCTTGTAGGTTGCAGGTCATCAGAGGCCGAGCGGTCTACCTAGCGGGTGGCCTCTAGCTTCCTCGTCGGGCAGGGCCACACCTGAGTTCCTGCCTGCGAGCCCCCCTAGTGGGGCAAGGCAGCCAAACAAGTCTATGCCTCCCTGGGCCAGGCAGTACAAGAGAGTTTATGGTTGGGGTTTAAAGTGGGATTCGCTGTCACAGGGTTGGCAGGGGATTGGGTGCAGGGGAGGGAGATGCAGGCCCACCCACTCCACTGCATCTCAGCCCAGGGCCCTAGCTGGTGGCTGCAAGGCCACCAGAAAGCCAGCAGAGCTCCTTCAAAAACACTGTGGCTGTGATTCCATCCCCAGTGGGACAGGCCCACACTTCCCTGGGCTACTTCCTCCAGCATTCCCCGTGTGCCTCCTTCTCCCAGTCCTCAGGATAAAATGCCAGAGGGACCCCATCAAACCTTCTTCCCCTGGTGGTGGCAGGACTGGCAGAGCATCCAGATCTTCCGCGAGGGGTAGCTCCTCCAGGTCATTGCTGGCCGGGCCTGCTGGGTCCATGATGTCTTCTGCAGAAGGCAGCTCCTCCAGATCATTGGTGGACAAGTCCCCTTGGCTGCAGCATCTTCTGCAGAAGGCAGTTCTTCCAGGTCCTCTGCTTCGGGCAGAGTAGACTAGGAAGTCCAGCCAGCACTCAGGCCACTTATCCTCAGGCCAGGGTTGAACACTCTCAGGAACTGCAGTACATCTCCCTCAGTCTCCCCTTTCTCTGCTAGGATTGTCTCTTTATATTGTCCTCCCGTCCCCTGGACCCGCCTCTGAGTTCCGGGTCCCAGTCCAGGTCCCTGCAGAGCTCTCCTCTGGCCAGCAGGGAGAGTGCTCAACCCCCTCAACAACTGGTCTTGAGGAGGGAGGCACATCCTGACTGCCGTCCCTCCTACACTCCTCTTCACATTTTGTTTTTCTCAAAGATGATGTGGGTCTTCAATTGTGTTAAACTATTTAAGCAGCATAATTCATGTATATAACAATTCTCCCTTCATTTGTTTCTGAATATCACCACATGTGCAAATGGAGTTGCTCTATAACTTACATTTAGGCCAACTACAAGTCCTATAGACGATATGGCACACAATTTTTCTCAGTGAAGAATAAGAAAAGATTTATTGTAGAAACGTTTGTATTAAACCTTCTTAGTGTCAACTGGACACATGAAAGCATAAACTGGGTCTTGGATGACAATGGTTAAATCATAGCTTTAATGTGCTATGACAGTAAAATATATATTGGAAACATCAAAGCAGGGTGCATGCTCTAATAGCTGCATGTTTCATTTTCTTTTTATTTGAATATGCCACGTATAATTTTATGTTATCATGCAAAATCATGAATAGAAAGAAGTTAAAATAGTGGTGCTTCAGTTCAGTGTTTAATTACAATGAAACGAAACTGGATTTAATCTTCCCATCCAGGTTTATACTAAATAAAGTTGTCATGATTAATGTTACTACAAGAAATACCAAATTAATTTTTAATTAAACTACACTTGCAAGATCTAATAAGCTACATGTCTACAACCAGACCTGGCAGTCCTGTCTAGTTCAGTACACCAAGTAAAAGTTTACCCTGTTTACAGTCAACCAGCTCCTTTACATTTAATATAGCTCATTTTATTACCAGACATTCACCTTTCAGTAACACAGAAAATTCTCCCTGTTCAGAGGTGAGGACAGACAATTTTTTTGTTGTTTTTTTGTTTTTTTAAGAAGCTCCTCTTAGTATCAGGTCCCCCTTTCTTCCTCACCTCTTACAAAACTCTGGAGCCAATTCTCAGATTCCATCATACTGTACTTGTGCAGGACATGAGGAAAAGGCATAGTAAAGGTGATTTTTTTTTATGCCACTTTGCCTTCCTGTTCCCTCAGTTCTGAGATAGTCTGGGGGCCAGTTGGACACTCTTCACACTTCAGAGTTGTTCTAAATTGCACCTGTCTAATAGACCTAATAGCCAATTTTGGCAGCTAATGAATATTTGAATTGTAGCTGCATTCCAGCCACACCCCCATAACATTAGCCACAGCTTAACTTCTTTGAGGCAAAAATCATCTTCTGATTGTGTGTACAACACTAAGTACAATGGTGGTCTATCTTTTTGGGTAGCGGTTCTCAACCACTATGTCAGGACACATTAATGTATTGTCACAAAGTGGTAAGTGGGTCATGGCGAGCTAGGGAGATGACTGGATTTGGCCTGGGGGAGGTGGGCTGGTGCGTCCTCTCAGGTTGCAACATGCCACCAATAGTGTCGTGACCTGTAAAGAGGTGGGGACTGCTGTTCTACAGCTAACTTCAATAGAAGTAAATAATAATGAAAATGATATGCTAGGGATTATGAGGTAGAGTTGGCATGGAGCCGCTGCACTGGATCAATGGTTACATGAGGTTCTTCAAGTACTTGTTCATACTGATTCCAAGTCAGATCTGCTCATGCTGTGTGCATTATTGGCTGGAAAGTTTTCTCCTACAGTACCCGCAGCTTCCTGGAGTCATGACTCCATAGCACCCTCTGTAGGGCTCAGCTGACCCTCCCCTCCCCAGTTCCTTCTTATCAGTCTGACAGTTGCTCAAATAGTTGCTCACCCTCTCTAAGCAAGCGTTCCCTCTTATCTTTTGTGTTAGGTACCTTTTGATAGTTTCTATTGTTCAGTAGTTAGTTCTAAGTCATTTTTGTAGTCCTTGGGTAGTTAATTAGGTATTCTGGACTAGTGGGAAGTTAGTTTGCTTGCTCGGGGTCAAGGCATGCCTCACTTCAAATTCTGCAGGTCCTGCAGGAAGCCTGTGCAGAGGGATGACCTGCACTCATCTTGCCTCAGATGTCTGGGGGAGTCTCACTTGCATGAAAAGTGCAAGATTTGCCAGAGCTTTCACCCAAGGTCTCAGAAAGAAAGGCCAAAGGCCGAAGTTCTTCATAATAGAGGAAGCCCTTTGCTCTGCAGAAGCCAGGGACCCAGGACCTAGCAGGGCAGCATCAATAGAAGATGCTCCAATATCAGTGAGGGAGGTATCACAACTTAAGGCTCTACTAAGGAGCTGCAGCACTGACATTCCTTCCTGGCACATAAGACCATGGCATGGAAATCTTACTGGCACCATTCACATTCCCTGGTGCCACAAAAGAAGGTGAAGAGAAGGCACTCTTCAACCTCTAAGTTGGCTAAAGACGAGAGTAGAGAGAGATCTGTGCAGGGCCACTCGAGCCCTACACTGCAAGTCATGGTACTGTTGATTCCAGCCTCAGGAAAGAGTCTGGCATTGGTGTTATCACTGAGGAGATGTCTTTGAGGAGGATCAGCAGCTCTCCTCCAAGGCTGAGATGTTTGAGTCAGCAAGTGAGCTGATTGAGGAGGCAGCTCCATTTGCCCATGAGGGCATGGTGGCTCTGGCACCCAAGAATACTCCAGTGCTGTCTAGAGGCAAGCCAGTACTCTTAAGGTCTTGCTTCTTACAGCGCTGTTTCCTGGTCCTATCTGCTGCAGGGGCCCTGTTGCACTCTCTGCAGCATTATTCGCAGATGGCACCATCCACTGTGACCAGAGTTTCTGCTCCTTGGCACAGCTCCCCAGCACCTTCCAGCAATGCAGTTGTAATAGGGGCTCCATGGGCACTGTGGTAGGAGTGAGTGCTCCTTGGAGACACTTTGCTGCACCTTTTGGCACCACAGTGTGCCTCTCAGCACATTCACCAGTACCTTCTGGTACTGCACTAGGGTGGTCCCCATTTAGCAGATGCTCTTAGGGCTCAGATGAGGGACAAGTGGTCTCAAAAAGTAGTAGGGGCCATAGAAGATAGAGACAGGAAGGTTTACCCCCTTCCTTCGCACAGAGATCTCCTCATTGGCAAATGCCACCCCAGTGGCCATTCCGGACCCCCTGGGTTTACTATCAGGCCAAGGACCCCATGCTGGCAGGTCTTGTTTGCAGACCTCAGCCTTTAGACCCCAACCTGATCAGCAGGTTTTTCATTCATCAGGTGTTCTACCAGGCATGGGAGAGGTTTCAGACCTTGATGTAGACAAGGACACCAGCACTGTAAAAGGGGAGAAGGCACTATAGAACCCAAAAGGGGCTGAAGGAAAGGGGTCTTCATAGGCCTTGAGTGGAGTCTTCCTCTTTGCCCCCTGATGAAGTGGTGGTAGTAGTGGCCCCTGCAGCCGTTCCAGCTGATAGCAGAACTCACCAGCAGCTGTTCCAAACAGTGCCTCACAATATTGGTCTATAGGCAGAAGAGGTGGTAGAGGACTCTGATCCCTTGGCAGACATTTTAATCCATGAAGGCTCTTGCCAGTGTTGCCCTCTCAGTTATTACGACTATTAAAGAGACCACAAAGACACTGGCATGCCTCTATTCCTCTCACTTCAAAAAGGGTGGAAAGGAAATACTTCCTTCCATCCAAAGGACATGAACACTTTTACTCACATCCCACTCTGGGATCACTGGTGGTAGTTGCAACTCATAGAAAAGAATGGAATGGGCAACAAGGACCTCCTACCCCCAAATCCAAGGATGTGAAAAACTTGGAGCTTTTCAACAGGGTAGTGTATTCCCCCAGAGTGCTCCAACTCAGAACTGTGAACCAGCAGTTGATCTTCAGTAGGTACACACATAACCCTCAGGCACCCTTGGACAAGTTTATGGACTCATTACAATATGAGATAAGACCCAAATTCACGGCAATGCTTAAAGAAGGAAAGGTGGTCTCTGAGACTCTGTTTCAGTCAGCCATGGATGCAGCCACCCAGTCCATGGCCTGTGGCATCATCATGAGAACAAGCTCATGGTTGCAGGCCTCTGGCCTCCCCTAAGAGATCTAATCAACAATGTAGGACCTCCCTTTGAGGAACCTGAACTTTTCATCCGAGATGGACTCAAAATTAGAGTCTGAAGGATTAGACAGCCATCTTGAAATCCCTGGGCCTACATATGCCAGCAGGTGAATGAGCTCCTGATGGAGTGGCTGATTTGCTTAGGTCTTATGATGGTGTCACTTGCGTAGGTATGTGGGCAAAGTAGACAATGGGGTTTGTTGCAGGGATAAGTACCAGGCTTAGTGTTCCTGTTGGATGGTGCATAGTTGCTGGTGAGTACTTGCTTAAGCTGGGAGGCTACTTGTGAGGGAAGACTAGTCTATCCCCCAAGGCTTGAGAGTGTGTGGGATCATCCTCCAGGATAGATTGTAGATCCTTCGATGTGTTGGAGAGAGATTTTACTGGGGGGCTGTAAGTTATGACCTGTGATGTTCTATTTTCCTTGTTGAGCCAGTCCTATAGTATGTGGTTTCTGGGTACCTGTCTACCTCTGTCAATCTGTTTCTTCTCTTCTGCAGATGGGTATTGTAGTTTTAAGAACATTCAATAGAGAGCCTGAAAGTGTCTGTCTGTGTCTGAGGGATCAGAACAAATGCCGTTGTGTCTTTGGGCTTGGCTATAGACCATGGATTGTGTGTATCCTGGATGAAAGCTGGAGGCATAAAGGTAGTTATAGCTGTGAGAAGGTTTCTGACATGGTGATGTTTATGGGGCTATCACTTAATCGTACGTTAGTGTCCAAGAAATGGATATCTCATGTGGATTGATCCAGGCTGAAGTTGAATGTGGGGTGGATAAATGCCCCTCAGGAGCAGCAGCCTTCTTCAGAAGGAAAAGGATTCACATGTTCCCCTCCTTGGACAATTGGTTGATAATGGGACACTCCAGGGACAAAGTAATGAGACACCTTCATGTGATACAGGACACTTTCATCCAACTAGACTTCATGCTCAATGAGCAGAACTCCATACTAATCTCCATGCAAAAGATTGAATTTCTGGGGCAGTATTAGACTCAAGGCAGGTGAAAACTTGTCTCCCATGTACTTGGTTTCTGGTCATCAGAGACATGATCTGGGGGCCTGCAGATGCATTCTCACTATATGGTGAGAAACTGCCTAAAGCTACTGAAGCACCTGGTTGCTTTCACTTATGTCATCCAGCATGCAAGACTAGTGCTGAGGCCCCTGCAAGCAAGGCTTTTGATACGGTTTCCCACAGCATTCTCATTGGCAAATTAAGGAAGTATGGGTTAGATGCATGGACTGTAAGGTGGATAGAAAACTGGCTAGAACAACGGTTTCAGCGGGTAGGAATCAATGGCTCCATGTCAAGTTGGCAGGCAGTAACAAGTGGTGTGCCCCAGGGGTCGGTCCTGGGGCCAGTTCTGTTCAATGTTTTCATTAATGATCTGGATGATGGGATAGATTGCACACTTAGTAAGTTTGCAGATGATACCAAACTGGGGGGAACGGTAGACACCCTAGAGGGCAGGGACAGGATTCAGGGAGACCTAGACAAATTGGAACAGTGGGCCAAGAGGAATCTCATGAGGTTCAACAAGGATAAGTGTAAAATCCTGCACTTGGGACGAAAAAACCCCATGTACTGCTACAGGCTGGGGAGTGATCAGCTAAATAGCAGCACTGGAGAAAAGGACCTGGGAGTCATGGTGGATGGGAAGCTGGACATGAGTCAGCAGTGTGCTCTTGCTGCCAAAAAGGCCAATGGCATACTGGGCTGCATCAGAAGAAGTGTTACCAGCAGATCGAGGGATGTGATCATTCCCCTCTATTCTGCACTAGTGAGGCCACATCTGGAATACTGTGTCCAGTTTTGGGCTCCCCACTACAAAAAGGACATGGACAAATTAGAGAGAGTCCAGAGGAGGGCAACCAAAATGATAAAAGGGCTGGAGCACAAGCCCTATGAAGAAAGACTGAAGGAACTAGGCTTATTTAGCCTGCAGAAGAGAAGACTGAGGGGGGATTTGATAGCAACCTTCAACTACTTGAAGGGTTGCTCCAAGGAGGATGGAGCTCAACTGTTCTTGGTAGTAACAGAGGGCAGAACGAGAAGCAATGGTTTCAAGTTACAGCTGGGGCGGTCCAGGCTGGATATTAGGAAAAACTTCCTTACTAGGCGAGTGGTGAAGCATTGGAATAAGCTGCCTAGGGAGGTGGTGGAATCTCCATCTCTGGAGGTGTTCAAGTCCCAGCTGGACAAAACACTGACTGGGATGATCTAATGGGAGTGGTCCTGGTTTTTTTGGCAGGGGGTTGGACTAGATGACCTCGTGGGGTCCCTTCCAACCCTATGATTCTATGATTCTATGAGTGGCCATGGTGTACCATCCACACAGGATACTTTGAATGGAGTGGTATGTCTCCCACCACAGGTGTTGTGGCCTCTAGAGTGGTGGTGTGAGATGCAACATGTGTGTGCTGGCATTCCCTTTCACATGCCACAGCAGTCCATGTGTCTGATGTTGGATGCATCTGACATCAAGTGGGGACTCACCTGGGCAATCTCAGCACTCAACAGTTGTGGACACAGGCAGACATGCCCCTGCACATCAATGTGAAGGAGCTTAAGATAGTGCACCTGGCTTGTTAAGCCTTTCAGGATTACTTACAGCGCAAAGTAGTATCTGACTTGACAGACAATCTGAGTGATGTATTGTATAAACAAAAGGGTGTCATTTGCTCTTTTCCCCTGTGCCAAAAATCTCTCAGCCTATGAGACTTTTGCTTCACTCAGTTGATTCACCTCATGGCCTCTTACCTATTAGGGGGCCAGAATTCTCTAGCAGACAATCTCAGAAGGTCTTTCCTCACCTGTGACCGGTCAACTAATTTGGTTCAGTTCATACGTGTCTTCAGAGAGATGGCACTTTACCCTGCTAGATCTATTTTATCTCAGCTATCAACAAGAAATACATGATCTTTTGCTCCTTCCAAAACTGCAGTCTAGGGGCACTATTTGTAATCCCATGGACAAACCATTTGTTCTATACTTTTCTCCAACTCCGCTGATCTACAGGGTGCTAGTAAAGATCAGGCAGGACAGAGCCATAATGTCATAATGATAGACATGCAACACTAGTACATGACAATGCTCAATATTTCCACTCAAGCACCAGTCATACTCTCTCTCTTGCTGAATCTTCTCACCCAGGACCACAGCACATTGGGGCCCCCAGCTTCAAGGTGTTGCATCTCAAAGAGAGGAGCTCCATGGGTGAAGCAGAGGGAGCTGGTGTGCTTGGAACAAGGTAAGAAAAGTTCTCCTTAACAGTAAGGAAGCCCTCCATAAGAGCTACCTAGCAGGCAAAATAGAGATTTTTGGTGTGGGTGGCAGAAAAAGGGTTCCAGTCCTTGTCAGCATCTACTCCACTAATACTGGATTATCTGTTACATTTGAAGCAGCACGGTGTGTTGTGATCTTCAGTCAAGGTCCGTGTGGCAGCCATTTCGGCCTTCCACATAGGGGATGCACAGTGTTCAGTGTTTTCTAATGTGCTGGTTAAACAATTCCTGTAAGGTTTGGATAAGATGTTCACAGTCACATAGCCATAAGTGGCCCAATAACACCTTAACTTGGTCTTCTTGAGGGTGACAGGTCCTTCTTTTTAGCTTCTAGAATCCAGTTCACTCCCATATTTATCTTGGAAGGTGATTTCTCTGATGGACATTGCATCAGCAAGAAGGGTGTCAGAATGTCGAGCCCTGACCTTGGAACCATCTTAAAACAATTTTCTTCAAGGACATGGTACAACTTTTTATCTACACGCAGAGTTCCTAGCTAAGGTCTTGACTTGTGTGAAACTGCAAGAGAGCATCTTTCTCCTGTTGTTTTTCCCAAAAGTGCATGCAAATGACAGATGACAGCCTGTACATGCTCCATGTAAGAAGGGCTCTTGCCTTTTATATTGAGAGGATGATGTCTTTAATGAGGACATTGGCTGTTTGTGGCTGTGGCTGACAGGATGAAAGGGGAACTGGTGTCATCTCAATGCCTTTCCTCCTGGATCTCAGCATGTGCTATGAACTGGCAAAGCTCCCCATTTCAGTGATGACAATCCACTCCACAGGAGTGCCAGCATCCTCCTGCAGCTTTCCTGCTCATATACCAATTGAAGATGTTTCCAAGGCTATAACATGGTCATTGGTTTACAGCTTTGGGGCACACTACACAATCACCTAGCAGACAAGGAGGGATTGAGCATTTGGAAGGACAGGTCTGCAGTCTGGGGCTATAAATTCTGCCCCTACCTCCTAATGCAAGACTTGGGAGTGACCCAATTTGGAATTGACATGAACAAGCACTCAAAGAATAAAAAACTCAACTCATCTTTAATGGTTGTTTTTTGAGATGGGTTGCTCATGTTCATTCCAAAACCCACCCACCTACGCCTCTGTTGGAATTGTGTTGAGAAGGAACTGGGAAGGGTTGGGTCCAGGAGTGCCCCTGGCCTGGAAAAAAGACCCGGGGCTCGGCAGCCAGGATTCGGGGCTTGCACGTTTTATGCATGCCGCCGCTGCAGCAGCCGCCATGCCAGACTCGGGGCTCTGGTGCTGGGACTCGGGGTTAAGCCCCGTAAGCCCAGCGCCAGCGACACCCCTGTTTGTGTGAGCTGAGTCTTACATAGGACAAGGGCCAGTCCTACCACAGAGGCAACCTACGTGGTCGCCTAGGGCTCTAAACAGTAGAGAGCACCAAGGGCTGCTGGGCTGGAGCCAGTGAGCCTCTCTTAAATTTCTTGCCCTGCTCTGCACAGGCACATAGCCCAGGGCAGAGCAAGACAAGAAGCTGTTTCAACTGGCTCCACTCCTCAGAAAAGGTAAGTGCAGAGTGGGGGAGACTAAAAGGAGTGGGAGGCAGGGCGGGGGAAGCAGGGGCCCCTTGGCTGTCTCATGGCCCTCCAAGAGCAGCTCAGCCTGTGCTCGTTGGCTGGCCTGCAGCCCGGCATGGCCCCACCACTTGGCCAGGGTCACTGTAGCCCGCTGCTCGACCTGGCCTGGCCACCAACTGGCCTGGACGCTCACCTAGCATGGCCTGCAGCCTGCTGCTCAGCCCTTACCCTTAGGCTAGCCTGTAGTCTGGCACTTGGCCCAGCCTGGCCAGGGCCGCACAGCCAAGCCCTCCACCCAGCACCACTTGGGCAGGGCTTCTGTGGCCCTCTCCTTGGCCTGGATTGCTTGGTGCAGCCCAGCCTGTTGCTTGGCCCAGGGGCTGGCCCCCCACCCTGCCTGGTCCGCTGCTCGACCTGCACCCCTCAGATGGCCTGTGATCCTGTGCAGCCCAGTACTCGGCCTGGCCCAGCCCATGAATCAGGCCCGCTGCTCGGCCAGGGCTGGCCCAGACTGCCACCCAGCCAGGGCCACTCCCCCCAGACCCCTCGTTTGGCCATTGATCGGCCCCGTCTGGCCCACCAATGGGGTTGGCTCGGCCTGGCCAGGTCCACCACCCAGTCCACCGCTCAGCCTGTGCCCCTCAGCCAGCTCACGGCCCACCACTCAGCCCAGCCCTGCCCACCACCGAGGCCTGCTTGGCCCAGCCCAGCCTGCATGGGGTAATAGCTAAATTAGCTGTGCATAAGAATTGCAATGGAACTTGAAATGAGGCAGAATGGTCATAAGCTGTATTTTATTTATGAACCTAAAACTCAGCCGAGTTTGCAGTGTCCTACTTTTTACCATACTATATTCTGTGGCATTTGCTAGTAGTGCTGAAAGAAAAATGCTTAATTCCAGTGATCCCATTCATACACCTACTAAAAATATTTCTCAAAGGAGGAAAGAACAGTCTATAATCAGGTCCTGCTTTCTACCAGAAATAGATTAGGATTTAATATACACTCTCATTATTGCCAATTACTTCTTATCCTATTTTATCATGAAGTTGTTTGCTGGCCCTTAAACGGATATACTCAAACCATTCTGAAAGTGGCAGCAAAGTACGCAGTCATATGCTTTTTGCATCTGCCCCACAAAGGCAATTCTTTACATCTCTGGCTTTGTTCTGTTTTCCTCTTGTCTGTTGAGAGCTATTACTTTCTGTGTTTTAATTACAGGCCTATCACCAGTTGTTAACTTTAATTTTAACTTGCTCTTGAGGTAGACAAAATACATGACCCGTGTCCCCCACTGCTTGGAGAAGGCAGTACACTTTTCTTGCAAACACTGAAAAACATATATAAAGCCGCGAAGAGGGACAGGAAGATTCCAGCCTCTTGACCTTGTTTGCTGAAACATTAGGTAGTGCTGTGAAGTGTTAAGGCTGATCAGTTGTTAATGCTGGCAGTCTTGTTTATTTGGATCTTTACACTTAGCTGCTTGAAAGAGTGCTACATGACAATTCAGCAGATTTCAATGCCATTCATAAAGAAAGACCTTGGCCTTGGGTCATCAGTGAAGGTGCTCAGCCAGGTTTATTGTTGACAAAGCATGGTGCTAGTGCCCCATGGGAGTGACAGGGACACTAAAATATGTATACCTGCAACAGTTGTACCCATTCACTTAGGACACCAGGTTCCTCTCCCTTAGACTGACACAAAGATGCCCCTCCTACTACTTCTTTTATACACTGATACAAAGATGTTAGAGATTTGCAGTCCAGACATTGTTTGTTACCAGCCTAATCCTCATACCTTTGAGTTCAAACAGAACATCTTCAGCCATTTTTCTTTCATGCCCTCCTTAACCTAATTAACTGTATGTGTTCTTGTACCATCTCTTAGGAATGCATTTATGTAATTAGTTGGGAATTGTGTGTGTTTTCTGCACAATCCTCTTTGGTCAAGAATGTGCTTCCTTGATTAGCTGATACGTAGTGTGGTGTTATTCATACGGCTCGACCTGCTCTGGTTTATAGCCATAGGTTCACATTGCTTGTAATGCCTATGGCTTCAGCAAGGGCTGTGTTACTTAGTTTTCACCTACAATAATCTACACTGCAGTGGTTTCTGTGTGTGTACACATTTCATAATAAAATGAGAAATCCAACAACATTTAAAGCAATTTAACAAATTAAATTAATGAGTAATGGGAAATCATTACCCCTCCCTGCAATTTTGATTTTTATTTAGTTTTTGATTGCAGGTCAGCTCAAAATGACTGAAGTACATCAAAGTGCTTATTGACAATGCACTATACACCTTTTAGAACTTGCATCAATAGGTAAGTCATTTAGCACCCCAAAATCTGGGATCTGGTTTGCCACTGATAGACCCCCATTATTATCACAGACTTTTTAAAAAGCCAAACTAGGGGTATAACTGTGGGTGAGCAGGGGCCCACCCACTTGGCCAGAAGGCCCAACCACCCCCACTCACTGCAGCACCCCACAGCAATGTACGCCTGCGACTGTGACTGAGGACTGAGCAGCAGCTGGTGGCCACAACTGCAAATGCTGGTGCTGTGAGCAAACTGGTGGGAGTTGGCTGCCCTCCACCCAGGCAGGTCTAGTCCCAGCCAGCTTTGTATTGCAGGGGCCAGCCTGCCTTTCCCCCTCCCTCCTTCTCATCTTCCAGTTACTAGACAACTGAGGAGCATCGTCCCATCTTTCTTCCCTTTTGGGGGTGACTAGACTATACAAGCAGCAAATTACAATCCACTCTTTTGCTGGTATGCTGGTGTATCTGCATAATCTGGCGCATTAGGGGCTGGAGCCAAGACTCTGCACAGTCCCAACCTTATCCATCTAATTCTAGATCCCATATGCCCTGTGTACTTGATCCAAAATCTTAACTCCCACTTATTCATCTGCACAAACATACAGTACAATGGAACTGGGATCCCATGGATCTGCACAACCTACTGAGACAACAGTGGGAGTGGGTAAAATATACTTTGCTGTGGTGGGACTGGGTGGGCAAAAAGAGTGGATTGTGATAATTGTGGAGAAACATTAAATTTTTTTTTTAAAAGGTTCTGATACCTAAATTTAACTGAGAGCTCAAAAGCTTTTATATCTATTATAACAAGAGTTAAAGTATTTTTACATGGTTTAAGCAAGATTTGTTTTCAGTATAAAGTGGGTGTGAATTCTATGTGTGTGTGCGTGTATACATAACAATTTATTGTATAGCGGTCAGGGCTACACAAAATTGGCTCCCAACTGGCTGCCCAACTTCAAAGTAAGGCACCTAGTGGGGCTGTCCTTCACTACTGAAAAAACACAGCAGCACAGAGTCTTCCGTTGCCGAAATCTGCCAAAAGGCACCAGCAGTTTTATTTTGAGTCATCAGAGTGTGCTCCTCCATTGCATTTTTGCAGCAGAGCTAGACACCTGGCTACAAACGGCAGGCACTATGGCGACCTGGTGCCCAGTGTTTGTCAAGCTGTTGTAAGATATGTTGATTATATATGACTTTTTAAAAAAAAAATAGCTTGTGGGATCTAATGTTTTGCAGATGGGAATGGGATAAAATATACAAGAAAAAAAGATGGCAATGGATATTGGGGAAAGGTCAGGAGTGGAATTTTAAACAATAGCCTAGCATCGAGGTGTAGTCTAAATCAAAATATAGTGTTGAGTGTCTATTTGCAACAGAGTAATACACCTGCCCCATATTTAAAATTATTAGTTTATTTTAAAAATGTGGTATTCATTCTATTCTAGTATTTTTAGCTAACAAACTATTGCAGGGCTGACTTTAACATGGAATTTGACTTGAATCCTCCTACTCTTAAGAAATCTGTGTAGGTGCATTCTGTCATATACAGGGGAAGCAGAAAGCATAGGCATCACTTAAGTGCAATTTTGATGGCTTGTGTAAGATTAAAATGGAGTCTAGGACATATACTGGCCCCCTGCACAGGAATGATTTTTCCCTCATCTCTTTAAGCATATGCATGTTCTTAGGCTGTAACTTGTTAGTTCAGATGCTGGATTTTTTAAATTGTGGTGCACATTTTCAGGTGCAATAGATAACTTTGATGATGATTAAAATTGTGCATGTGCATATTTGAATGGTCTGATTATCTGTATTTAACATACTGTGACTCAGTGGCTTAGGGAGATGATAGGAGACACTATGGGATTTGGGATCTTTCACCTCTACAGACCACAGTTTAGCTATTTCTATATAACACCACTTTTATCAGTTTATAACTGCCTGACTGATGCATACAGGGCCATAACTGTGATGGGGCCAATGGGGCTTTGCTCCAGGTGCACCAGAGTGGCTCATTAGAACAGCTCTATTAAAAGGTGCATTTTGCGGCACCGGCCCCAAGCACCGCTAATGGCAAGGGATGTGTTCCAATCAGAATGTACCCTGGGTACCAGGTCACCATGTTACGGCCATGGATGCATAAGCAATAAAATTTCTACTGGGCAGGTGTCCACACCACTAACAGCATCAAAGCAATTTGTACCTTTATTAGTAAAGAGCCTAAAGACTGAATGGGATGATGGCAAGTGACCTCTGGCATCCTTCATAAAGTTAAGTGAATTAAATTAAGTTCCAAAGGGGTAGCAAAGCCACGTTAGTCTGTTTCAGCAAAACAAAAAAGGTGCCCTGTGGGCACAAAACTTATGCTATAAATAAGTGTAGTTGGTCTTTAAAAGCACCACAGGACTCATCTTTTGAATTAGGTTAAAATATTTTGGCAGGGCAATTTGCATCATTAAATACAATTGTCACCTGTTCTGTGAATTGACTTGATGAATCTCCAAGGCTACATGATATAGTACATTTCATGAGCTTGAAAATTCAGTTTTAAAATAAAAAAATCACATTAATTCAGAGCAAAAATATACGTGGCTGAAGTTGCATTTGAATTGCTGTATTCAGTGTTTTTCCCAAGGTTCAAAAATAGATCAAGATAAACTATGATATCAACACTATTTTTTGTAAAGGAACAATAGTCCTCTGCTAATTCCATCTGCACAGCTCTCTTACACTGCAACAGAGCTGCCCTTTGTTCATTGAAGGCAGAACACAATCACTGTTTATACTGGGGTTAATAATAAGCTGTAAATTCTTTTAGAAAAGGGTAAACTTTGTGATGGAATCTAAATAGAGCAAATAGTTTTACACAGCTTTTCAAGCAAAACACCTATCAGGCAATGAAAATGTTGGAAATAGTGAGACATAAAAACTCTTAAATATGATGATGATTTTCACTGAATTCACTTGAGTTAACAATAGATTAGCATGACCAGATACAATACAAAGCCCCAAATATTGGGCCAGACCCTATAAAACTGGGACATTTTGACATGCTATTATAGATAAGCAAAAGTGATATTCCTTTTGAGAAAAGGGGGGCGATGGAGGGTGGAAAGTACCATGAATGTTTACAGTAGATTTCTGGAGAATAAAATCCCCACATGTTTTATTCAAAATGCCAAGGGCATCAGACATTTAGAGAGATTTGTTTCCTTAAAAGAAAAGTGCACACTAGTAAAATAGAACCGACTCATTTTATGATCATCATACACGGTGAAACTGTTCATACTTTATCTATCTGATAAGGACCCATTACTTATATGCTGCATGGAAATGTCATTCATGCTTAAGACTCATCATGTAAGGAAGAATTTTGTCATGTCTTCTCTTTGGTTTGTTTTTAATATATATTAAAAATATTTTTTCCATTCTTTTCCCTTCCCCAACCACCACACAAACACACCACTCACTGTAGTCCAAGAACTGTGGCATGTTAGTGCGAGGCATTTGTATTGTTCTTATTTTAAATAAGCTGAATTAACCTTTATTTTCTTCCCACTTGATGCAATATGAAATTAACTATGATGGATGGAGACCTTGGTATATTGGCTCACTGTGGAGGGCATTTGTTTCATGAAGAAGGCAGGAACAGGAATCGACTCAGCAGAGTAGTCAATAAAATGCCCAAAAGCCAAAAGTAACATATCTCCTCCACAAGAAACTAAATTACCAATTCATGAATTCATGGTAATCTGTTTGCATTGCTGCTTAATGGTTTATTGAATCTGTGCAGCCCTCTGAAGATAAGCTCAGAAACACTGCATAACATGTAATGAAACATCTTTCATAGCTGTAAATGCTGGTGTCATTGTGAAACATATTAAGAATGCACAGTCATGAATTGCTAGCTATACCTGTGGTTTTCTTTTGAAGAATTAATTTTTAAAATATTTCTATTTTGTACCAGACACTACATATCCCATTTCACTAGAAGCAAGGAAAAACAGATTAATTCTATATTAAAAGTCACTGAAGGTTATTTATGTTGACTATCTACCAATGAGAGACCATTGGTAACATTGCTGTTCTTTTATAGTGAGCGCTAAAGATTCAGTTTAGAAGAAATTTAGGATGACTTTGGTCTTGTGCAGATATATGAGTCAGAGAGGCAGGAGATTCAGCCCTAGTCTATACTTGCTGCAGCTTTCAGCAGCAGGCTACAGGAGATACAAAAGGTAAGTAAAATAACTTGTATATGTACTGTCTACCTATTAACTTCCACTGCACACTGCACTAAGGTGAACAGAAAAGCTGTCCTGTCATCTCAGTGCTATGCTACTTGTGGCTGGAGATATTGATGCAAACTCCAGAGTGACTGAGTACGTCTTGACAGACCATTCAATCGAACCCGCAAGAGTGCATTGACAGTGGTGATTTTTGCCATCATCACTATACACATACTCTCACTGTACTATCACCAGTATCTCTGCACTAACATCATTGGTGATAGAGGCCTCCTGGAGAGAAAAAGGATAGAAGAAAGGCTGAACCACAATCCTATTCCCTGCTATACCTTAACCAGCAAAGGACAGCTATATTCCTTTTGTATGAGCCCACTGGGCTGCCGAAAAGAATGCTAGTGGAGTTGTCCTCTGGGGGATACCACTGCAGTGTCACCTCCTTGATAGAAGTTTGAAGAAATTCCTAGATTTGATTTATATACCTGGCTTTTAGTTAGTATTAAGACTTGACCGGTTTCTTCAGAGACAAGAGAACTTGCCCTGGAAACACTAACCATGAGCTGATACCCAATTCGAGATGGGCAAAATGTTGTATTTGTGCTTGTTGCAATGTTGCAAAATGTGTTTTGGGTATTTTTTGTCCAGAAATCCTAAACAAAGCAAATGTAGATGTCAGAGATTGCCTAGATCTGCACAAAATAGCTGGAAGGAGAATCACCAACATAATATTTAGCTATTATAATATTTCTAATGTTTAGCTGTTATAATGATTGTCCCTATGATTAGCGCACTCCCACACCATCTCTCAGGTGAGTGCTCTAAACACTAGGACACAGTCAGCTGCAGGGGGAGAAGTGTCCTGCCAACCAGTGAGCAAAAAGAGATCGAAGGAGGGTACTAAGTAGGGGAGGAGATGGCTTCAGGCAGCAAAAGAGGGTCTGAGGGATTCCTGTCTGCTTCTAGGCCCATTCCAGTCCCTCTGCCTCCCGCTCCCTGTTTCCTAGCCATATACTAGTGCTGTTGTGGTTGCTTCAGCCCCTCTGGGTTCTGTTCTCCCCTCTGCTTCCCTGGAGAATGTGTGAATTTCATATTTCTATTGTGGTGTTGCTAGCCTCTTCCTACCCCCCTGCCCTGGAGTCACTTTTTTTTTCTTTGGACCAGTTAATATTAAATCTGTCAATTTTTTAATTAAATTAGAAAAACTTTAATGGCTAAGATGGAGGGGAACCAACATCAGATTATTGAAGAGCCCAGTGGTTAGGGCATTTACCTGATAGCTGTTCAAATCTCTTCTGCTGCTAAGGTAAAAGCAGGACTTGAATTGTTGGGCTCCCACAGTTCACACGAGATGTAATCATAAGGCTGAAAGCTATAAGGGGGCACCACTTTCCCCACTCCCATCCCACCTATCCACAGCTGTTTTGTGTGGAGTTAGTTAGCCTTTGAGCATGTCTACCAGATTGAGCCCCTCAGGAGATGTAAATGGAGAACCTCTCTTCTCTTGGTTCATGGATCACTAGCAAAGATAGTCACCTTCCTGCCACCACTATAAATGTTACCATGACACAGCTGTAGCGCTGTGCTATGGCGTAAACACTTACTACAGCAACAGAAGAGGTTTTCCTGTTGCTTTAGTAAATCTCCTCCCTTTGAGAGGTGGTAGATGGATCGACGGAAGAATCCCTTTGTTAACCTAGCTGTGTCTACAATGGAGGTTAGTTTGACCTAACTATGTTGCATAGGACATGAAATTTCACAGGCCTGAATAATGCAGCTAGGTTGACCGAAGATTTAGGTGTATTTCTGGCAGAGTGTGAGTGTGATATACATATCTAGCTATACTGGAAAAATGCAAATAGGAGACACTGAAACTTACAGCAGATGCAAGTAAAATTCTAAGACTTAAAAATATTAATAGAGGGTGTCCCCCATTTGACATTCTTGATTTGCTGATTATATAGAATAGTATTGGTTTAGTCATCTATTACTGATGTGTGGTTGAGTTGTCTCTCTCAGCCTATCAACAAATATGTTTTGTTGTGGTCCCCATTTAAGGCAGCAGAGAATAGCCTGAATGGATCAAAAATGATCTATCTTTGGGCAATTCATCTCAGTATAAAGACTTTGAGATGGCTTTTCTACATATATCACTGTGGGCTTGTTCTGAGTATGTTTAATGTGGAAAAAATATTTGTGCTACTTTACTGTCTTACCTCAGATGGCTTTGCTGACTTCAGCTGTTATGACGGTTCACGGGAAGAAGGTTGATCACCTAGACACTGAAGATGGATCTTCTCTACACTTTATTAAAAAAAAAAAAAAAAAAGAAGAAAAAAAGGTGAATGACTAAAGAATGACTTTAAAAGCTTTCCCCACTTCACTGTTTTGTGATATGTTCAGTGCAGTGCTTAATATATCTTCTGGAAGATCTAGCTTCCACACATTGCCATGAAGGACTAGTCTGCAGCACTGAAGCAATCACGTACTGACAGCCAGGAATAAATTATCTACAGTTGAGTTAGAGTATTTTGTCTTCAGAGTCAGTGTTTTATTTATTCAGTTTCCACAGTTATCTAAATTCTTTGCATATTTGCTTTAAATTCTACCATTACTAAAAAGTTAAATATAAACAAGTGGAACATTGATTTGATTTTTTTTTTAGAGCTGAAATGCTTCACCACACAATCACTTTCTTGTATTTACTTGGTGAAGTAAAATGTGACCAAGTAAGTTGCTAGTACCAGTAATCTGATAGTCATTATAAAATATTTTCTGGCATAATTGTAATTATGTAATCTCATCAACCAGAAATGTCATGATTTGGCAATATGTGAGTGAGCTGGGGAGTACAGAAGCCACAAAGTGAAGTCTTCATAGGGAACCAGCCACCACACTGTGTGCTGCTGTATGATTGAAATATGACAAAGTATAGCATTGTTGATACCACTGTTCTTGAACAGCAACACATCTCATACATAGTATATCATGTAAGAATATCAATGGAAAAGTCATGATTTGCTACATCTGATTATCTGTTTAAAGCCAGGTATCATAAAGTCTAGTATCTGATTAGTGAAATAACATCTGAAGTGCCTAATAAGACTGCATTTTTGATTATCTGTTAACGAGCGTGCTGTCACTGAAGTTTACTTTTGTTATGAGCCTGGTATATCTATGGTACAATAACCACCAGTTTGGGGTGAGTCTACCCTATTTCTCAGCAGTGTATCCTGAATCTGGTATTCTCAGCTCTGACCCACTGAGGCATGGTTACACTATAGTGAGGGTCATTTATATGTGACTATGACTGAATACATAGTGCCTGCCCTTCCCCAGAGTAACTGGAAAGTGAGGACCTTTCCTACCCAAGTTTAAAGTATTATAAACAGGAAGAGGAAATGCCTGAGGCTTTGCCAAGGAAGGTGAAAGAGCTGTCTCTCTTTACTCCTCGTTCAGGGCATAATTGTGTTGAGAGATCCCAGATTAAGCCCTAACCACAAAGCCAGGAGATCTTCAATTCGTTGATAGTACAGAGACTGAATTTCTTGGAGGCACTTTACATTAAGGCTTTTTATTTCATCTTTATTTTCACTGCAGAAATGCTGCCTACACTAGACATGGGATTTCCACTTTGAGCCAAGCTGAGAAAAGCCCAGTGTAAAGAGGCTCCATATTGAAATTCAGTTAGTGTGCCAAAAAGAGAATGTAGATATAGTCCCACAAGTTGTGGAACAGGCTAGCTGCCCCATAACTGCATGTGTTATGCCCATCTGAGCTCTTAAACTCATGTATGCTATTTTCAGCATGCTGGCTCAATGAAAGTTAGTGCAAATATGTCTCTTTGAGCTGGGAATAACATCCTCTGCTTAAAGTATAGACTCACCAAAAAGATACTGGGTGAAATTGTGGCCCCACTGAAGTTAATTTTGCCATTGATGTCAATAGGCTGGATTTCATCGACGGTTTTGTTTTTCGTCCTTTTTGTTGTGTCCCTCACTTTTGCTGGTACTTAACATTACAGCCTAAGGCTGCCCTTGTAGAGGGAGTTTTAGAACCACAGTTCCTTGGTAGGCTTGTGCAAGAGCCCATGATACCCTTCCAGTCAATAGTGTATGATGAATTATGATTCAGGTCAATGGCTGTCTATATGTGGCTGCATCTGATGGAATGCATTACTTTTATAATTTCATCCTAGACAAAATGTTGCTGGAAGACCATTGTAAGAAGCTGCACCAGCTTACTTGCAGCTTTCCATTTCATACCAGGAAATGGAGACTTTAGGTAATGGGTTCATTTTTTAAGTAAACTTTTCCAGACAGGCACCATCCCTTTGTTATACTTTTTTACAATGCCTTGTGAAATGTGGGTGGTGCCTCTAAGAACCACCACAATAATAAAAACAGATTATTTTTAAAGCAAGTAGATTGCAGAACATTTCCGTAATATAGAGCTGTAGATTTGTAAAGATATAACTAGTCTAATTTTGTGTAAATCTGTGCAGAATTTGTCACTGCTGCTTCATTACAAATGAACATTTTTTTCACCACAGAATGAGTTCTTAAATTATTTTCTATGTTAGAAGTTCTGTTTCCTACTCAAATGTTGATCTTTTCCTTCATGCCTGAAGATAGTCACCCTATCTGCTCTATAGTATATGCTCATTCATAAGTCACATTTAAAAAAAAAATATTTTTGCAAAGTTCATAGAATTGTTGGAGAGTCTTACAAAGGCCTTTTAAAATTATTTGGATGCAGGGGCTTTGGTCTGAAATACATCATCTTGCTTTACAAGTGGCTAAAGTCTTGGCTCAGAACTTTACTGTAATGTCAGTTAAAACTGTGCCTTTGAAACCAGAGAATAACTGGGGTTACCTGACAGTTATAGAATAATGAAGCTACCCTGAAAGCTGGCAGATGAAATTAAAATATCCAGTGATTTGAAGGGTTTACTGGGACATAGGATGATATGTCCCAATTTTATAGGGACAATTGTGATATTCTGGACTGTCTTATATGGGTGCTTATTATCCCCCATCCTCCCCTGATTGTTCACATTTGCTATCTGGTCCTGCTACTGGACAGCTTAATGTCACAGATGAAGCTTCTACATTCCAAAAGTCTTAATTTTTGGATGAAACAGGCTTGAAAAGTAATTGCACCATTTGAGTAATTTTTGGAAATGTAAGAAGCGAACTTAATCGCAGTGATGAAAACAAAGGGTCCTGCTCAGCTGTCAGATTTCTTACCAGCAGCAATAAGATTTTTTCACTAAAATGCAGTATTCTGGAATCTGTGCTTTCAAGTGTTTCAAGAAATAGTCTTAAAGGAATGTGGAAAGTGTGACCAAGAAACATCTGATCAAAAATCGAATATATAAAACTAACAACCATGCAAGAGCAATGGATTTGGGGGAAGTAAATGGTTTTCCAGACAACAGAAAACTAAAATATGTTCACTTACATCTTCCAGACGATAGAGAGCAAATACATGATCAGCAAGCATGAGGTATGCACAAGGCTGCTTAATTGTAGAAAAATGTCCATCAATTTACTATAGGACAAATTACTACATAGTAGTAAAATCTTTTGAGATTGAGGGGATGGATACCAAAAACAGATTCATAGATTAAAATAGCCTTTTCATTTATTTGATTTTCAGGTTAGGAAAAAAAAATCCATGCATATGCCCTTATAAAGTAATGTGCATTAATGGCTTTTATAATGTTTTTAATACAGAAAGAAGCTGATGATTAAGGGCTTGACCTGGCAAAGTGATTACTTGTTAGAGTAAGAATTACTCACTAGGTCTTTTACATTATGAATTTATTTATAAGATGACCAATTCTAAGTTGCATAAAATGTAATATCAGTTTAAGAGTTTGTTGAAAGCAATTTATTTTCTTGGCCTTTTAAAATTTTAGAGAAAAAAAAAAAGATACCTGGAAGTTCTGGAGTTTTAATAGATTTCTATTATTTAATTTATGCACATATAATACACCTAAATGGTCCTTATATATACACTGAATATTTCAAACGACATAACTCATCTCATGTTTGGGAGAGATTATTGTCTTTATTAAAGAGTGCTGTTATGTGAAAACAACAAGGATAAGAAAGTTTTAAAGATTAAAATGTCAGGGAGATAAACACACTACTTTGAAACATATTTGTATTCTCCAGCTAGTTCAAACATGCAGGCAGTTATCTTTCAAAAAGTAAACACCCATGAAATCTGATCAGCTTTTTATTGTGCATGGAATGAATTATGCAAGCCATTGTAATAGATTCCTATATAGCTCATTTACACATCTTTGATAAATATAATATGCAGATTCCCAGTATTTTGTGAGACATTAACCTTCTTGCATATTTATGCTGCTGTTGTGAAATCTGACTGGCTGTCAGAGACTTTCCTTTCACTACTGAGAAGAAAGCAAATCTCTTAACCAGGAACGGACTTGCTCAGTATTCTATAAATCAGTTTTCTTCAAAGTCCTGTGAATTTTTGTCCAAGTGTCAAGGATTTAAGGAGATCAAATTATTGCAATTATAGTAACAGTGAAGCGTTACAATATTGCAGTTATGCAGTGTGGAAGATGGGCAATTAGAACATATCCATTTGGTGCTTGAAGATGCTGTTTATTTGCCAATAATTAAAAGGAACTATTTAATAGTTTTCTTGGTGTTGCAAGATAAAAGAATCTTATTCAGATCTAGTTTGAAGACTGGTCAGCATCTTCAAGAATGACTAGAGATTTTGGATGTCCCATTTGAGAGTTCTTAAATGAGCCTGACTTTTGAGAGTGCTAAACCTATGCTCAGAAAATCAGCTCCCTCACAGAGTCTCAAGTTCAGCACTCAGAAACTGAGACAACTAAAATCAGTAGTCACTCTTGAAAATCACAGCAAAAATGATTGTTACAAATGTATCCTGCATGAGTGTATGTAATAATATGTTTTTTTCTTTTAAAACTCTTGGTCTGATGTATTAGAGGAACTATGAAGCGGTGCAGCTGTGTCTAGAAAATTTTGAGAAATGATTACAGAGAGCTTGCTGATAAATGACAGTGAGTTTCTGCATTGTGTGTAACAGCCTGATTGTGGAAGCCTGAAAAAGTTCTCTCTCTAAAAGAACAGCATAGGGAACTGCAACACACAGAGAAAAGAGAGGCTTTTTATTTTGATAAGTGCAAAAATCCTTGCTGGGGAAATACTAAGCAAAAAGGGCAAGTGACCATATTTTAAGGTCAAGAGGCAGACTGGTCAGCTTCTGAACCTCGGAGGGACTAAATGTGTTACTATTGTAGGAAAAAGATGCAGTAGGAAATGTAGCAGTGTTTGTCCTTACTTATTCCTTTACTGAATTGGACTGTTGATTCAAGAAAATCTAAGTCTTCCTGCAAAATGACTAGTCATTCTAGCAGAAATGTCCAATGTTCAATGTGCAGCCTTCTTTCTTGGCTTATGTGCTTTACTACCTTAGACTGAAGGATGAGGAGATACAGTGTGTCCAGAACTAGTGTGGGCTAGCAGAAAGAATGTTTTTTGTGTGCTGAGGTGTTTTGGCAGGGCAGGGAAGAGGGAGCAGGTGAAGAGATTGGGGACTTCCATTGGACCCCTGTCAGTGTTGCAATGTAAGCAAAACATACTAATTATTTATGAGATTCTAGTGATCACCTCAAAACTCTTAATGTATATCAGCTCACTTACTCCCACAGGCCACTAAAACATATAAAGTGAATCACAGTAGAAATGAAAAGTTCATAGTAGCTGCAGACCTCTGTAAGTGCAGGTTTAACAATGGTTGAAGCAGCCCAGCTACATTGTACCATACAAAGGAACAAGAGTAGTCACACAATCCATTAGTGCTCAGTCTGACCTTGGGGATTAGACTGGCAAGGAAATCACTTCCGTGGCTAACTCTATGGTCCAGTTGACTAGTTTAATTTGCCAACAATGAAGGATGCGTAACTGATCAAGTACTGGTGTTGTAAAACTAGAAATGAAAATGGATGGCATAGATGAGATTGAACCTTCCATGTGACTTAATGTGACTGTCACTGCAACCCTTAACAAGCTTTGAATAAAGTTTGTCTGCGGGTTTATAGATGCAGTGGGAGGGAGAATTCATTGAACTATGTAATTCTTCCGAGAATAAGACAGTTGGGTGACTGCATTAGAAAACTTTAGTGGCTCACCAGAGTGATGAATGAGTCAAGCAAAAGAAATGAAATTACAAGGCTTGCTCCAGCCCAGAGGATTTTGGGGGGATGTGGGTGCAGGAGCTGGAGAAGGGCCTGAGGTTCATGTTTTCTATTGGCTGGAAAGGACTCTGTGGTGATGGAAGAAGAGGACATTCAACCACAATATTTTTACATTATTTGACAAACTTGGAAATATTGATGAAATACCAGAAATGTTCACCCCACAGTAGAAATTATTAAAATGATCAAAAGTTCATCTGCTCTTATTTTGTTATGGTAGTTTCTAGAGGCTCTAGCACGATTAGGATATCATTATGAAAGCATGCTGAACCATACCTTAGCTAATGTATGTCCAGAGCTATGTGACCTGGCACTGGTTAAAGGGGAGACTATGGGTCATGCTGAAAAGTGAATGCTTAGGCTGGAGGGCGGTTATTAGTAGAGTTCCTCAGGGATTGGTCTTGGGACCAGTCATTTTTTAAAAACCTTTTTATTACTGAGCTTGGCACAAAAAGTTGCTAAAGGGAATGTGTTGTTAAAGGTTGATGACAAAGAAAAATCTGGATGATCTTGTAAACCTGAGTAATAGAAATAAGATGAAATTTAATAGTGGAAAGTAAAAGGTTGTGCATTTAGGGACTAACAACAAGATTTTTTTCCTGTAAACTAGGGACACATCAGGTCACAGAATGACTGAGTTGTCTATGTGATGTCCCCATGAAAAAAGCTAATGTGATCTTAGGATGCATCAAATGAGGTATTTCCAGTAGAGATGGGGGTATTAGTATTATTATGCAAGATGCTGGTAAGACATCATGTGGAATATTGTTTGCAGTTCTGGTCCCCCGTTTAAGGAAAATGGCTTCAGACTGGAACAGGTGCAGAAAAGGGCTACTAGCGTGGACCGTGGAATAGATAACCTGCCTTTTGAGAGGAGATTCAAATAGCTTAGCTTGTTCAGCCTAACCAAAAGAGGGTGGATCCTCTATAAATATATCAGAGAGCTAAATACCGAGGAGGCAGAGGAATTGTTTAAATTCAGCGCCAATGTGGGTACAAGAACAAATGGATACAAATTGGCCATCAGCAGGAAGCTTAGAATTGAAATTAGATGTAGGTTTTTATCCATCTGTGGACTGAAGATCTGGAAGAGCCTTCCAAGGTGAGCTGTAGGGGCAAAAAAACCTAACTGGTTTTAAAACTAAACTTGATTAAATTTACAGAGGGGATAGTATGATGGACAGTCTTGCTTGGCAATTGACTGACCGTTGACTGGTGGTAGGCATGCATTCGATTGACTGGGTTCTGAGTTTTTACAAAGTATTCTTTCTTGGGTGTCTAGCTAATGAGTCTTGCCCACATGCTTAAGGTTTAACTGATCACCATATTTGCAGTCTGGGCAAGGGTTGTGGGGATTTTTGCATTCCCCTTTAGCATGGGGCATAGCTTGTATGTTGATGGATTTGCTGTACTTCAAAGTCTTTAAACCATGATCTGAGGATTTTTAATAACTTAGAGGTTTATAACAGGTGTGCATGGTTGAGATTGTGGCCTGCACTGTGCAGGAGATCAGACTAGATGATCATATTGGTCTGTTCTAACCTTAAAGCTTAAGGATAGATGAGGGACTTGTGAAGACTATAAGGCAGCGAAGCCCAGGTGTCTTTTGCAAAAAAGACGACTCCTGGTGAAAAGTCCTGTGAGTTGTTGCTTGGTAGGGAGGAGACAGGTGGTATGAACAGTCCTACGCACTGACTCTTCTTAGCTCCTAGGGACCTAGAGAGAAGAACACAGAGAGCTAGTACCAACAGAGAAGCTGGAGAACAGAAACAAGTCAGCTGAATTACAAGCCTCAACAAAGGAGTTATTTAAAATTTAAAAGGGGGGAAAAAGACACCCCCAAGAAGGGGTGTTTAAATGGATATGTGAAATTTGTGAGTTAGAGAAGTTCAGGAGGGTAGACTGGTGCTTCTCCTCATTGCTGCCCTAACCAGGCAAATGACTCAGTACCTGCCCAAAGAGAGATAGAAAGAACTCAGCATGTATGATCACTGAGAGGGCTTGGAAGCTACTGCCCACATAAAACTCACTTCTCAGGCCTATCTGCTGGCCAGTGATTCTGTGACAGGCATCATCTGCTCCAGAGCACCAGATTAATGGTGAAAAGTTGTTTTCTCCTTCCTCATGTTGCAATAACAGTAGTTAGTGGATGGCATGCCTGGGGTACAGACTTGTAGTAGTTGTCACATTCAAACATTCAAAACATGATTTTAAAAAATGGAATTTTATTTGCCTTCTGGTTTTTGAAGGTACAGGGTAGATTTAGTTGACATTTTCAGGCTTTTCTCCAAGCTCAGAGGCTGAGGAATATACATTCACCTTTAAAAAATGAAAGCACCCATAATCCTTTACATCTATGAGCTAGGGCTTTGAGGAAAAACATCTAAACTGGTGAGACGTGACAACAATGTGTAATAGTGCTATGAGACTGCAGTCAGCAGGATTAATTCCTGTGTCTGAGAAACTTTTGAAGAATTTTATAATCCGTGGGAGAAGGTGGCCCAGGAAGGAATCTGAGAATAAACAACTCAGCTGACTTGCTATTTTTCTGGTATCTCTAGTTTAGACTTATTAGCAACAGGGCTGTCAGGAGGGTAGGGCGTTTGGGGTAGTATGGTGACTGCTCAGGACCCGCAGTTCTTCAGTCCCCGTGCTACCTTGTGCAGGCCCGCGCTGCCTTTGGCAGCATGTCAGTGGCAGGGGTGCCACGCTTCAGCAGCCTTTCAGTGGCAGGGGCCAGCACAGGGCAATTCACCTTGGGCCCTGCCCATGTCTAAGGATGACTGTGACTAGCAACAAGCAGCTCCCTTTGTCTTGAAGCGATTTCTGTCATACAGTTTGGTTCAGTGGCTCTAAGCACTCCTTCCATAAAAATTGTCCCAGCACCACCGAGTAGCAAGCTCATCTTACTAACCTCTTGAGTTGGTAAGAAGTGTGAAAAGTTAACATTTTCAGTTACATTTACAGTTCAATTGACTTGGTTTAGGACCTGTGTGAAAAGGATAAACCGCAAAATTATTTCCTGGCTGGTGTGATAGAAAAGTGAAATAGTGAAAGAATAGGGAGCTATATTAGAAACATAGCACCAAATTGCAACTCTGATTATTACACTGGACATTTCTTACAAAGAAGGAAGATGACTTAGTATTTAATACATTTCTATAACAGCCATCATTACTGAAGTTCTAAGAACTATATATGCCACCAGGTCTCATGCAGTATGGAAACTCAGTTGCGGTTTCTTAGTGAGTTGTTTCACTAACAAATTGACCGATGAATTGAACTGATGAAGTGTCAGCTGCCAACTCTACTGACTATCTTAAGTACTTATACAGTCCTTGTTATCAAAGTATCCGAGAGCTTTGTAATCTGTTTAGTGTTATTTTTGGGAAGCAATATTAGTCTATTTTGCAGGTGGAGAACTGAGGTACAAGAAAGACTCAGGCTCGGAGTTTGAAGATGTGTCAGTGGGAGATGGGTGCTTTTTAACATCCAGCTAGATGCTTGTCTTCATCCTTAGGCATGAAGTGACTTGTCCCAGTAGACTGTAGCAAGTTTGGGAGCTGAATCAGATCTTTAAGGTCTCATAGTAGTGCTTTAAATATTGAACAGTCCTTCCTCTGCAGAGTGCACTGCTCTGAAATCTCCCACCAGTCAGTTTGTAACAAAATTGTTTCAAATCCCAACAAAATCAACACTGAAATCAAACAGAAAGAGCTTAATGGGCAGAGCACTCAGACTCCACAGCTTCCCCTGGGTCATTAGTCCAGTCTAAGCCTTCATCTACATTTACGTAAAATTCCTTGCACAACCAGCAGTGACTTTCTAAGCCGCCAGTACACATCAGGGAAAAGCTGACCACAAATTGCTTGTAGCTGACTTTCCTCTATACCCTCTGACCCCCAGGACTTCCAGGGTCAACTTCTGGGAGTGGCACGGTGAGCTCATACTCATCACAATCTGCTCTCAGAAGGGCAAACTGATGGCAGTGAAATTGCCACGGTCAGTATAGACATAGCCTGCATTACAGGAACTTATTGCCTACTCCTGTTCAATTGTCCCTGTGATAGAAATCTGTCAGTCATTTAGAGAAACTGTGTCAGTTGACTTCACCCACAACATTAACATTTTAAATGTGGCACAAACAGCAAATGTGTTCCTTAAGCCACTTGAGGATTTAAAAAAAGTACTCAAATCTGTACACACAACTTCATATTAAAGAAAAAGGAAGTCATTGCTCACATAGCTCTATGTGTCTGTGGTCTACTTTATTACAAGTTATTCAGTAGTGCAATAACTGAATAAACTAAAGTAAAGTGGAATGGGCTGCCAGTTTTCCACAACTGTATACAACTTTTAAAGGAGTGTCTAAATTTAGCCCTTGCCTCAAGCAGACTAAAATTGTCAGCACATATTGATTTATGAAACAAAGAATAAATTTTATAGCCTCTTCCACAAAAATATGGATTCCAGAACACTTTGTAGACTTGAATAATAGTATTCTGTCCTGTGGCCCTTTTAAATACTAACAAATTTATGTATCAGATTAGCTTTCATGGGAGATATAAATTTTTTAGTCTTTGAAAGTGCCACAGGTCTCCTTGTTTGTTTTGCTTAAGTTGAGTTGGCACTGGGGTATGAGAACTTGGGCCCTCTGTACTTGACTGGATCCTACTTCAGGGTCCTGTCAGCAGCAAGTGTATCCACTGCTGGGTCAGCAGAGATTTGTCCAAAATACACTGACTCAGTTCCACAATCAAACTAAATGTCTAGTTACCCTGGGCTACTTCCTACCCTGCCATATCACTCTGGAGTCTACAACTTCTGTGAGTCTTCAGGAAGTCAACAGGTGAGCCTCCTTATGGGCTTTCATGGCAAGCCAGGTATTTGTCTGGGTCTCAGCACATCAGGGCTCTGACACAAACTTTCTCTGTCTTCTCCCTCATTGGGGGCTGAAGCAGATTGAACTGGGCTGCTCCATTTTATGCTATGGTGTCAGGTGGAATATGCTCACAAGGGGCAAGGGAGGGTATATCTTCCTCCTCAGCCCCCAATATGGGATTAATCCCTTCTCATCAAGAGCAGGGGGGAAGATCCTGGCACTGTTATTTATCACAGCAGGTTCTGGGGAGAAGCCCTAGCACCCCCTCAGGGAAAAGCAGGGGAAGCACTAGCAAGGAGGACAACTCCATGAGCTTCTCACCACAATGTTAAACTGTTTAAACAACTCCAGAGTCAGCAAAGCAGAGGGCCCTATGGGTGCTAGGGGTACAGCACCCAGTCAGCAGGGATCCAAACCAAAAAATGCTGACTAGTTCTTCTCTACTCCCCAGCTCCACCCTTCAGGACCCCTGAGCTACTTCCTACCTGGGATGGGGTGAAGGTCTGGTCAGGTTTTGAACTGTGATTCCCTCTGTCCTGAGACAGCAGTTGTTGGCTTTCCCATGGGTCCTGGACATCAGTCACAAGGCTCTTCTTCTGTGATAATTGCTCCTTAGGCTCCACTCTGGTCATCAAGTCTCCTCTGGAACAGGGCTGGTGTAGCTCTGGGACAGGAACCTCCAACAGACATCCTTTTCCTCCACTGTCCAGCCCAGACTGAGCTGTGCTGCTCCCTCTTATACTGGGGCAGCAGCCTGAGCATGCCCAGCAGGGCTTAAGGGGCAGAGCTTCCACCACCCAGAGGGCTGGCTGGGTTACTGCAGTGTGGGGTGAGTCAGCCCCATCACAGGCCTTCTTTTCTCTGCACGCTTCATTAGTTGGATATGCAGCATGTTCCCTCCACATAATAGGAGCAACTGAGTTCCAGTTTGGATAGTACCAAAATGGCATAATTTGGGCCTCAGAAGTTTATTGACTATACTGTCTCTCCAATAAAGGCCCTTGTGTTACATATTTTAGCTCAAGGAAGCTGAGATAAGGTTTCTGTTTCAGTCCTCTTGTGATTTTAGCAGTCTCTTTTTGAGGCTGAGTATACTGAAATAAATCAAATGAATAAGAAATCATCATTACTATGCCTTGATCTAATAACTCACAGAGCTGCAACTGAATGTTCCTCTGTATTCATGCTCTACACACTACTGTAGTAATCTCTGTACAAAATGTGCCTTGTGAGGTATCAGCTGAAAATGAATAACCAGCTGTGCAATAACATTTTGATGAAACACATGCAACATTGTAAAGTTTTGAACACAAGCTCAAATTATGACTGGACTAGGTTTAGCCAACAAGCCTGTTTCTCAAAAACAAAAGACAAGCTGAATCTTATTGTCAAATGCCATCGACACTGATTGGGAATCACCAATTAGTTCTTTAGCAACAAAGGGGAGCAGCTACAGGTCAATTTACATTTTAACAGAACAACATAGAACCTCTTTTACTATGAGATGCCAGGTCTCCATCCTCACACTGGGTATGTCTACACCTAGACTTGAATTTGAATTGATGACAATGAATTTGAATTCAATTAAGTGCATGGCCACACTCACTTTCTTCAATTCGAACTGAGGAACTCCTAAGTTTGAAGTGATGAAAGCTGACTTTGAATTGGTCAAACCTCATTTGACTTCAAAGCCTGGGTCTATTTGAACCCAGAAGTTCAAATTGTCCCAGTGTGTCCATGTCAATTCGAACTCACTGAGTTTGAACTGACAAGGGGTGACCTTCCTCCCAGGGTGCCAGGTACCCTGGGAGGAAGACCAGCCCTTCAGCACCTGAGGCCAGCAGCCCCAAAGGTGCCTTCACTCTCCCCCAACCAGATCGGGCTGGGGGGGCCATGGGGTTCCTATCCCCTGGCTGGGGACAGAGACCCTAGCCCCTGCTCCAGCCCTGCTGGCTGTGTGCCAGGAAGGCACCCCCGTGTGTGGCTTCTCCCTGGCTGGATGTGCGTGGGGAAAGCATTAGCTGGGTAGGAGCTATGCACGGGACTGCCTTCCCTGTGTACACCCAGCAGGGATGCAGCTGAGTGCAGGGCCGTCCCTTCCCCATACACAGCCAGAAGGGATGCAGCCGCACACGGCCAGCTAGGCAGGAGCCATGTGCGGGACCGTTTTCCCCGTGCGTGGCCAGCTTGGCAAGAGCTGCACGCAGGGGTGCCTTCCCTGTGGCGGGGGCTCCTGCTGTGCACCAGCATCCCTTCTCCCCTGCCCTTGCTGCGCTGTCAGCGAGGGGCCAAGGGATTCCCCTGGCCCTGTGCTAACAACGCAGCTGGGGTGGGGAGGAGAATTCCCCCAGCCTGCGCTGACAGCATGGTGGGGGGAAGGATTCCCCCAGCCCGGCAGTGACAGCACAGCCACGGCAGGGAAGAAGGGATTCCCGCTCCCGTGCTGACAGCACGGGGCAGGGGAATCCCTTCTCCCCTGTCCCCACCGTGCTGTTTGTGGGGGTGGGGTGCCCTGGCCCCAGGGAGCCCTGGGAGGGGAAAGCATCCCATGCTAGACTCCTGCCTTCTGAGCCTGGCATGGGGAAAAACATCCCCTGCCCAGCTCTAGCCGCGCAACGGCTAAAGCTAGGCAGGGGATGCTTTACCCTGTTCCCGGGCTCAGCATGCTGGAGCCCAACAGGGGACTGGATGGTGGCATGGCCCTTCTAGGGGGCCATATTGTCACACCTCCCATGTTGCCCCTCCTCCAGTTTGAATTAGCAAGTCCAGTTCATGGACATGCTAATTCGAATAGGAGTTTCTTGTGTGGCTATGTCAATTCGAATGAACTGAATTTGAATTAATAATTATTAGTTCAAATTGACTAGTTTGAATTCAGTAATTCAAATTGACCCTCTAACTGTAGACATAGCCACTAGGAAAGAACTTTTTATCTAGCAGTAATCTCCAGGAAAATGACTGGACTACAAAAGTGAGGGACAAAACCACCTCAGTTTCTTTCACCTAAGAAGACAAAGGAACAAGCCTTTGAACATTGGTTGGAGGTTGACCCGAGAATTTGGTGTGGGAATATGGGGTAAGAATTTTACGGTAAACTAAGTCTAGCTTGTTAAAGATAAAATTATTTTTAGTAATTAAAACTTATTTCTCTTCTAACTATTTCCACTTTAATACCTTAGATTTAAGGTGGATGCAAGTATAGCTCCTTGTAGTTAAATAAATGTATGGTGTCCAAAGCTGGTAGAAGCCAGCGTGTGACTGGAGTCTTACTTGCAAGCTGCAGATATACACAGCCATTTAGGGTGAGACCTGCGTGTTGTTTGTGGGGGCCCAGCTTAGAAGTGGCAGCATTGTGAGGCATCCAAGGCTACAGGGCAAGTGGTGATGCAAATCCTCACTAGTATAGATTGCATCCTGGAATGCAACATACAGTCAAAGCTTTGGTTCCAGTAACAGCATTATATTAATTATATCATGATTTATGGGCACAAAAATAAGTACTTTTTAGTGTATCCTGCACTCTCACTCCTTTCTACAGTTCTACCTATAAAACTGCCATTGCGTTTGTTGTGATTATGCACAATTTATGTGCCATCAAATAGATGGCTCAAAATAACATTTTCCTCTTGTAAATTCACCTTCATAGCCCAAGAGGCAGTAGTAGTGAAGAGTTAAGCAAAGGGTGTGTTATTGTAACTAAGGACAAAAGATTTTCATGGAGTGAGTGAAAGAGACCAAGACCCTACATTCACTAGTTTTGTCAGTCTCTGATTTAAAAAATCTGAAGTTCCTTACACTGTAGCTTTTGATATACCAAACCATCTGAAAATCATTCACATAGCTTCTACGCAATCATTTCCTTGAAGATTGTGGACCGGCATTTTAATCTGACCTTCATGAGCCTTGAGAAACCAGAAAAATCAGAGAAGAAGAGTTTTATTCCATCTCTTCTGTTAGCACTTTCTGAAAAGAACAAAATTTCTACTATGTAGAATCTAGCTGGGATATTGTATGAGTAGGTTTTAAAAATATTCCACAAACTGTTCAGATTAGGTAAAATAAGAAAAAGGCACCAGTTTCCATAGGGGACTGCCCTTTATATCCTTATATTTGCTTGGTGACTGAAGTACTTGGTAGGTATACAGGAATCACAGGTTGAGAGCTGTGTATTCAGTATGCAGTGATACAGGCCATTCCAGTCAGTGGTTCTCAACCACTTTTAAAAAAGAAAACAAGGAGTCTTGTGGCACTTAAAGACTAACAGGTTTATTTGTCGCATGAGCTTTCATGGGAGAAAAATCCCACTTTGTCAGATGGACACATTACTGTTTCACCAAACAGTAGTAAGTGTGTCACAGAGAGCTGGGGAGATGGCTGGATTTGGCCTGAAGGGAGAGGGCTAGTATATCCTGTAGAATCGCAATACACTGCCAAGTGTGTTTTGGCACACAAAAGGTTGAGAACCTCTGTTCGAGGTAATACAAAACTGAAATTTTATACCAGTCTCCAGGAGAAGACAGAACTGAGTATTAGCACTTCCCTGGGGAAAATCAGAGACACCCAGAGGTGAAATGATTTGCCTAGGCCCACACAATGAGTCCGTGGTATTTCTCAGCTCAGACTTGAGTTTTCTTGGCATTTGGTTCCATTGTGTAGTCATCTAGACTGCTCTGCCTCTTGGATAGATGCTCCATGATCCTTGATGAGCATTGGAAATTAGAATCCAACCTTTAGAATTGTGCCAGAAATGAAATATTTTGAGAAAATTCTGCTTTCATATAATTTAGGGTAGAAAGGGACCTCAAAGGTTCATCTCAAGCAGATCATCGCTAGTATGGGTTTTCATAGGATATTCAAATCCAGTTGTAGAGGAAATAGTGAAGAAAGCATTTTTCCCAAAGTGAATTGGGATTAGGCTGGCTGACTAAACTTGCTTGATTGCTTGATAATATGGACACCAGTAAACAATATGAGTTTTAATGTGTCTAAATGTATACATTGGGGAACAAAGCAGTTGGGTTGTACTTGTGCAATGTGAACACAATCGTGGGAAGCAGTGATTCTGAAAGAGATTTGGCTGTGGTGTATAATCAGCTGAACAAGAGCTCCCAACGTGACACGGTGGTCAAAATGGCAAATGCAATCTCTGAATGCATAAATGAGAGCTTCTTACGAAGGATGAGATAAGCTATTTTACCTCTATATTTGTCACTGGTGTCACCATTGCTGGAATATTTTGTTCAGTTTTGCTGTGCATAATTTGAGAAAGATGTTGAGATATTGGAGAGGATTCACTGAAGAGCCACAAAAAGAGTAAAGGGTTAGAAAACATGCCTTGTGGTAATAGATTCAAGGAGCTCAATCTAATTAGTTTTTAACAAAGGAAGGTTAATGAGTGACTTCATTGAAGTTTGTAAGTATCAGCAGGGAACAAATATTTAATAATGGGCTCTTCAATCTATGAGAAAAAAGAATAACATAATCCAGTTCCCAAGACTGGCTCAAGGGGCTGTGGCTCCCCAAGCCAACTTTTGGTTTGGTGCCCTCCTGGGGGTGGGGTGGGGTAGCATGCAGAACCCAGCCTCCCCTCTGGGCCAGCTTGCCCCACCCCCAGGGTAGGGAACAGTTGGCCCAGAGGCAGAGCAGGCCAGCCTAGAGGCCAGGCTCCACTCTCCTGCCCCTTCCCTGCTGGGGTGGGCAGGGCCAGCACGAGAGAGTGGAGTCTGCCCCATGGGCTGGCACGCTCTGCCCCCAGGGGTGGAATGGATGGCTCAGGGGAGGGGCGGGAACGCAGGGTCAAGCTTCTGAGCCAGCCTGCCCCGCCTCCCAGTGCTCCTAACCTGTGATGCCCAAGCCAGTGCCTCATTGGCTCATGGGTGCAGCCGGCCCTGCCGGTTCCTGGAAATTGAAAATAGACAAATTCAGAATGGAAGTAAGGTGTACCTTTTTAAGAAGGAGAGTAATTAACAGTTGGAACAATTTACCAAGGATCTTGCGGGATACAATAAGAGTAATTAACCATTGGAACAATATGCCAAGGATCATGCTGGACCATTTTAAAATCAACAGTAGCTGTTTTTCTAAAAGATACGTTCCAGTAATTCTTTTGGGGAAGGTCTATGGCATGTATTACGCAGGAGCGCAGACTAGATGATCACAGTGCTCCCTCTTTGACCTTTTAATCTTGAAAGATTCTGTGAATCTACAGAGTCTATTGCTATTTCGGTACTACAGCAGTGATTTGTTATGTTTTCAGTAAGTGCGGACCAGACACTGTTGGTTTGTCTCTGATTTGGGTATTGGTGCCATAACTGCTTCAGAGGCCATATGTCATGGCATATCATTGACCTGATATGATGGATATAAAATAGTGGAATGTAAAATGGTATGCTGAATACATCTAAGGAAGATTCACTGTTTTCATTAGCTGACATTTATTTTCCCCTATGCAGTATCTGATTCATAATTATAATGGATATTTATAGACTAGGGATACTTTGAATGATCTGTTCATATCACAATTGAGATCTGCAGATGATTAATTATATGCACAATCTAGAACCATAAATACAATATAGAAATTAAGTATTTAAAGGGAAATACATGACATTAGGTAAAAGTTTTAATGATCTTGTCAATGAATGTATTCTAAACATTTCCATACTGTACTCAAAGTCATGGCAAACACATTAAATTTGGATATATTTCAGACAGCTCAAAAACACAGCTGAGGAAAAGAAGGTACTGGAAGGACACAATTACTTGGTAAAGAGCTTGCTATGCTATACAAACAGCATTTTGATGTGCCTACCCCTCAGATGAACATTGTATATTGGCTTTTAGGGAAAAGAGAGCAAATGCAATGAGACACCCACTATCAAAATAGAACATTTCATAAGTTTTTATACAAAAGAAGAATCATGAGTAGCCACAGATGGTACCTACAAAACAAAGCCACAGGCATAGTTTATTGCCAGTGAAGGGCACTACTGAAAACACATTTATATTTATTTAGTTGTTTATTTCACATAACTATTTAAAGTAGAAAGCCATTAACAGAATCTATGCACAGACTGAAAATACACTGATTTCTACTTTTAGAAACAAAATATTAGAAAATTGGTGGCATATTTATTTATGTATGAATTTATTTATTTATTTTATATCTCCCCCAGTATTACTCTATCTACAGTTGAACGTGTTCCAGGCTCCTAAAGTAGTAGGCAGAATGCAGTTCCCTCCTCCACTGTAGGTCTTGGTGATGTTATGACATCGATCAGTGGAGTACAAACATTTAAAGTTATATCAAAAGGTTTTAACTGCACCTTTTAAATCCCAAGGTCCAAATTTTCTGCTGACCTAATTCTCCACGAGTCAGGGGTGTTGGGCTAACTGAGAAAATAAGAATGAGTTCAGCCATGCTGGATAAAATTCAGCCCACTGTACAGGTCCCATACAAACACTTATGTAATAATATCCCATTGAAATGGCTTAGATGATGTAAAGTGTGAATTTTGTCCATAAAAGATGTCAAATAGTTGTCAGTGTGTTATAAAACACTCACCCATAATAAATGAACAAGGAGTCCTGTGGCACTTAAAGACTAACAAATTTATTTATTGAATAAGCTTTCATGGGAGAAAATCTCACTTTGTCAACTAGACTAACACGGCTGCCCCTTTGTGCACCGCTACTGGAAAACCTTTTGTAAGCCTATTCATCTCAGTCTAGTGCAACATTTTTTTAAGGCAAAATAAAAATGAGGCTCATTTGGATTATGGAAACAGAGCATTTTTATTCATATCTAAACAAGGGAATAATTTTAGAATGAGACAAGGAATATTATCTCTGTAATAAAAGGCAATTGAGAATCTAAATGAAAAAATCTAATGCTTTTTCATGCTGATTTATTTTAGATTAGAAAAAGTTAAACCACTGTAAACATGAATTGATGAAGCATGAAAAGGAAATCACTATAGAGTGATACATTTCTATTTCATGTTAAAGGTTCAAATGTGCATTAACTAAAATAAGTTGATCTGTAAACTTCTCCAATACTTAATTACTGCTGCAGAATAAATGTAGGTGATCAATTATTAACATGATCTGTTGACACAGATCAGCATGAGCTCAGTTAATGATCAAACATTTGTGTTGCAACGTAAGGGTGAAATGATTATTGTGATTGGACAAAAATATCAGTTCAATGCAGGCAGTACCCAAAGAGCCCTGAGCAGCACCTAGGCTCGTATATGCGTGTATATGAGTATGACAAAGGAGTAAACTTCACCCACAGCTTGGTACTGCAGGCAATACACGCTCAATATAAGGTCCAATTCTGTCTTCTTGTGTGTTCATATATTGTAGTTAAATGAATGAAAGGTACATGACAAAGTAATTAGATAAGTCATATATTTTTAGTTGCAGTTTGACAGTTTTTCCTTCTTTGACCTAACACCCTATGACCAGTCATTTCTATGTGGACAACTCTGATAAACAGTCCATACGCTCTATGGAAGAACAGGGGTCTGAACCCCAAAGAATATGCAATTTAATTAACTGATTTTATACAATAGTGCATTAATAAGCGGCTTTTTAATGAAAACTGGTAACCCTGTGACCATTAATATTGTTGGATTATGTATGTATGGTTAGTGTGAATTATGTGTGCTAGAAATATGTTCCTAAAATGTTTTTTTGGAGCAGACCTGGTAAATAAGTTTGTCCTTGATAAAGATATGGCATTTTGCCTGATTCCCTGTGTCTCCAGTGTAAATTGAGCAAGTTGACACCAGGGATAATGGAAATTACATTTAGATGAAAGTCAGCAGGGAATGAGAAGGCAACGGGAAGAGACAAACATCAGGGGAGGAAAACTTTATCTAGGGAGTACACACTAAATACACCACATTTCAAAGACTTGTTATTCATGTTTTAAAGGATAAAGAGGATTGCATCCTCTAATGCTGTAAATGTTCAATCCTTCTGCCAAAAAGCCTAGAGATGCTGGTAGCTTGATGTAAATGAGAAAACAGTTTAGGCAAAGATTGTAAGTTGCTAAAGTTAGATATTGGATTCTAGAAAATGTTTTCTTTGTGAATGATACCTGTTTCTTTTACCCCTTTATAGTATCACGTAAGTCTGGAGTCTCAAACTCAAATCACCACAAGGGCCGCATGCGAATAGTAGAGGGCCACATGAGAACTAGTACATTAGATTGGGGGCCGCACCACTGAAACCTTTTCATACAACAATATTGCAAGTATTGGCAACAATAGTGTCATTGCAGGCCACAGGAAATAGCTTTAGGGGCTGCATGTGGCCCATGGGCCACGTGTTTGAGACCTCTGACGTACGTCTATGACCTTTATTAATCAACTGGTACTGTAAAGTTTAAACTGTCTCAGTGCTGTTACACTAAAGAAAAATGCGAGTCCTTAGCTAAACCAATAAATAGACTAGTGTGTGTACTGTCTCCTTGGAGGCAGAACACTTAATGATTTCTGTGAACATCCAGTTAGAGGAACTGGACATTGCAGAGACACATCTCTGGGAAATGTGAGGACTGGAATTCACTGAAAGTTCCCTGAAAGGCAAGGTTTACAGAGTGATAGCGTTCCAAGGAATTTACTGGTGAAGCAGACAAACTGCTATGGTAGAGAGCTGAGACAATTTAAGCTCTGGCAAATGGCAAAACAGTGGCTTATGGTTATGGGCACCCTGAGGAGCACCTCATGTCAACCAGCACTTCAGTGATCACAGTGAACATGGCTTGGAGCAGGCAATATTGATAGAAATTGACTCTACTTTTCCAGGGTAAGATAATGTATTGTTGATAGTGTGGGGTTTACCATGTTTCAGTTTACCTGTAAGAATTTTACTTGGGTATATGAATGGTGAGGCAAGACAAATTGCTTCTCATCTGGGAATATCTTGGAGCACTTTTTCAAAATACTTCAGATGCTTACTTGCTTTTTTAGTGGTTATGTCTTTTTGGAAATCAGCTGCAGTGGCTAAAATATTTTATAGTTTTCCAAGACAATTCACTCTGTCTTCACAGTGAGAAGAAAGCAGGCGATCTATTTGGTGCATGTCTCTAGATGTACATCAAATATTAATCTCAAATGTGAGTTACTGCTGTAGTTGATCCTAACCTACTTACATGTATCAAATGCTGTGGAAAAGAAGAGTGAAACAGTTGCCTTTTAATGACCTGTTTAAGATTACCTTTGGTTCATTAACTTGTTATATATATTGATGATGATGATGATGGGCCTGAAAATTCCTAGATTATAACACCACAAGGGAGAGGGAGGGAATTCCAAATGTTGAGCCAGATTTTAATTCTGCAGGCAAATGATAACTTTAAAATGGATTAAAAGCCAAATCCTGAACCTGAGCTCACAAATTTTGACATGTTACAATCCTGGATCATGCAGGAGCTTCTCCCAGTATGATTAGGGGACTGTGATGGTTGATAACACAGTATTGTTTTTTTCTTTCAAATTACAGTTGAAATTACATTACATTCCTAGTTTCCTTTTCAGGTAAGCAATTAATACAGTTGCCACAAATGGTCATTGCAGGGTGACTAAATAGCAAATGTGAAAAATTGGGATGGGGTGGCGTGTTAATAGGCACCTGTATAAGGCAAAGCCTCCAATATCAGGACTGTCCCTATAAAACTGGATCATCTGGTCACGCTAGGTCAGTGAGAAGGCAAATAGGTGTTTTCTTCAGAATAGAAGGTTAGGTGGTCCATGAAACAACTTCTCCACTAAGATGCAGTCCCAGGTTTTTGTGTGTAAAGTCCTATAAAAAAGTTAGAGATGCCTGACTACAAAACATCTGCCAGGCACATTAGACTCTAATACAAGTGGCTGATGAAGCAAGAGATGATACATTGTCATCCACATGACCCATCTTCTAGCCAAAGATTAAAGTAAGGGGGAACGCACCGGAACACAGTTCTGGGGCCCCCTATTTTTAGGCAGGCTGTATTCTGGGTGTCCTAAAATAGAGGAATGCACCGGAAGGCAGAGTTCCTCCCCCTCCAAAATAGCACGAGCAGCTGGAATGCAGGGTTCTGGTGGCTCCACCGTAAACCCTGCTGCTCCTTAAGCCCAGCCAGCAGAGAGCTGCAGCAGGCTGGGAATTTGTGAATCTCCCCCTGCAGGGCAGAGCAGCCTGTGGCTGGAAGCAGCTTCCAGATGGTCAGGCAGTGTGCAAACAGCCAAGGTAAGGCCTTGAGGATTGTGTGGGGCAGGGTGTGTGTGTGTGTGTGTGTGTGTGTGTGTGTGTGTGTGTGTGTGTGTGTAGCAGAGGTGGGTGGGAGTGGATGCGTAGCAGAGGGTATGTCACTGAGGGGGTGGGGTGACTGTGTGCGGAGGGGGTATTGCTGGGGGGGTGGGGTGGCTGTGTGTATGGGGGTGTAGCTGGGGGTGGGGTGGCTGTGTGGGGGGTGTACTTGGTGGTGGAGTGGCTGTGGGGATGTAGCTGTGGAGTGGGGTGGCTGTTTGGTTGGGGGTGTAGCGGCTGTGTGGGGGGTGTGGCTGGGGGGGTGGGGTGGCTGTGTATGGAGAGGTGTGTAGCTGGGGGGGTAGCAGAGTGATAACTGATGCATGTGGCCCTCAGAAGTGATCGCAAATGCCTACCTGGGGCTGGGGGGCAGTAGCTTCGGTGGGGGACGAGCGTGAGGATGGGCCTGGAAAGTTAGGAGGGTTCCAGGGCCTCCCAAATTATACTTTAGCCCCTGCTTCTAGCTGAGCTGCCAGTCTTTCCATAATGTCCCCAAAGCAGTTCAGCCTCACTGGTGATGACAGAGACAACTGTTGAAAGATTGTCGTAGGACTGTTAGCCCCATTCTAACGCTCACTAGCTGAAAGGTGATAGAATGTTTTATGGCTATGACAGAGTTCAGTCTCTCCTCAAGCATGGGTTTGAAATGTCTTGAAAAAACCTACAGCCTGGAGTGGACTTTGGATCTCTCTCTATTTCAATCATATTAATCAAAACGCGATTCCATTTTTTTAATTCTCAGACAGATAACCCTAGTTTCATTTATAAAGGATTTCTTTGATGATATACTTAATTAAATGTTAAACAAAATTGCATACCATTTATATAAAGACACAAAACTAAACAAATGTCATGTGGTTTGACACCTGCTGGTATTAAACTTCTTAATGGCAGTGGTTACAGAGTCACTAAATATAATTTTGATCCTTTGATCAGATCTTTCAATTTAATTCTATTTAGAGAATAGGCAGGCCCTCAAACTACCTTAATTCAATATTACTGAAGAAATGCAAATGGCATCGTGGAATTCAGTCTGACAAAAAATTTCTTACTATGTATTTGTACAGACCCCTGCACAGGAGAACAATTCATGGTTGGGGGCCTTCTACATGCTATGGTAATACAAATAATAAACAGAAGTCCGGTGACCATTGGGGGCTGTTTAAGTCAATAGTTCATTCTGACAACTTGCCTGAAGCCACCACCCATGGTGAACTAGATTCTAGTTTAAACAGAGCACTTACCACACAGCTGATAATTACATAAAGAAAAATGGGAACAACATGGCTCCACCTCTCCAGTGTTGCTGTCTTCAGTCTAATATATGTGCACACCATTACTAACTTCATTACACATTGTGGAAAAAAAGACCAGAGATTTAAAATACACTTTCTTTCCTCCATAACACAACATAATCTTCATCAGAGGGTATTTAAGTGTGTAAGTTGATCATGACTTGTTGTTTAGTCCTTGCTGTTCTTTTGCAGTCATCCATATTGCAGCTTCATTTTCTGTCAGAATTAGCTTGGAGGGGAAAGAAGAAATAATATGAGTTTGATTCTGCAGCTAGCTGCTTATTTGGCATCCAATCCTCTTCTCTATATCAATCAAAATTCTTACCACTAGTTGGAAAATGGTAAAATGCTTTAGGATACTGGTGTTGCTTGTTTTTTATACTGAAATTAATGATTTTAAGATTACATATCTTGTAACACAATCAGTGCAAGGGTGAGAGTTTTTCTTTTTACAGGTCTGTGCAGATTGTATTCTTTAAAATAAGAGAGTGTCTATGGAGAAGAAATGAAAGTCTTTCTTATGCATTGTTTTCAGGCTATAGGAATATTCTGTGGAGCATTTATTTACTATTTTTCTCATTAGTTGTTAATAATGATAAAAAGTACAGTGCAATGGTAAGGATGAGATGTGAGACAGATTTGAATTTATAAATAAAAACAAAAGCTTTCTGAATAAAAGCCACTTGAAGGAAAACAATCCTAAAGAAAGCTTGTTGAACACTCAGCGCTGTATTTGATTTATGGGGATTATGAGACAATAACTAAACTTGCTTTACATCAACCATATTGCAGCATGCTATATAGCATGGCCAAGTAAAGAAACACACAACAGAATTTTTTCATGCATGTTGCATTTTAAATACAGATATCCCCCTTTTATAAAGCACTTAAAAATAAATGGATCACTACAGTGGTGTCACTACACTGAAACCACAAAAGTGAGACTGATATAGTTAATAATTTACATTGTGCATCAGTGTATTGTTTGCAAATCAAGCTTTATTTCTTTAATGACACCAGTGCAGTATGTGTGGACCAAACTATTTAATGGCTATTCACATATTGCTATTAGGTTAATGGAACGTTTCAGTTCAGAGACTGCAGCAAGAATAAATACAAAAAGAAAACGGTAGGGCAGGAAGTAGGATTTATTAAAAAAGCAGTCCCAGTTTCATTTCCAATTCTCCTAAATAACAGATTGGTGGCCTGGGTCAGAAAAGGAATCTCTCTTTCATGCATAAAAATAATACCTATGGTCAGCTTGGATGTGGGATCAAAGCTGATATTTAAGATGAGACTTTTGTACCTTATTGTGAGCTGAAAAAGTTTCTTTACACAACCTTTCCTTTATTGAAAATGAATGTTCATTTCTAGGTACGGGTGAATATTTTGATATCAGATTAACAAAATAGACTGTGGTGCAAACATAAACAAGTTGTCAAAATGAGTACAGCACTATAAAATACAGAGTTGCATTTCAGGAAATTTGTATTCTTTTTATAGGATTAGCTATATAAAACAGACAATAACATTGGCTTACAGAGCATTTACAATAGGCTTTGATTAGACTTTGCGGATGCTAAGAAAGGCATCTTGTTACATAGGCATCTCTGTACCAAAAAGCTTTTGGAATGCATTCGAGCCAATCGTTCATTTCTGAAGGTAGAGAAAACAAGTAGGGGAGATGAGATTTGATTTTGACAAATAGGGAAGAACTGGTTGAGAATTTGAAAGTGGAGGGCAGCTTGGGTGAAAGTGATCATGAAATGGTAGAGTTCATGATTCTAAGGAATGGTAGGAGGGAAAACAGCAGAGTAAAGATAATGAGAAGGCAGTAACAAACTGAAGGAGTTAGAAGGTAAGATCCCCTGTGAAGCAAGTCTGAGAGGAAAAATGTTCAAGAGAATTAGCAGTTTTTCAAAGAGACTTTATTAAAGACACAAGAGCAAACTATTCCACTGCCTGGGAAAAATAGGAAGTACGGCAAGAGACAATCTTGGCTTAGCCAGGAGATCTTCAATGACCTGAAAATCAAAAAAGAATCCTACAAAAAGTGGAAACTAGGTCAAATTATGCAGGAGGAATGTAAAAAGCAATACAAGTCTTCAAGGACAAAATTAGAAAGACCAAGGAACAAGATTAGATTAACATAGCTGGAGACAAAACCAGATAACAAGAAAATGTTCTACAGATACATTAGAAGTAGGAAGACAAGCAAGGACAAGGTAAACTGTTACTCAAAAGGTGTGTGTGTGTGGGGGGGGAAGATAACAGAAAACATGGAAATGGAAGAAGCGTTAAATATTGTTTGCTTTGTTTCCATCGAAAAGGTTAGTAGTGAGTAGATGTGTCAATACCAGTGAAAATGAGGTAGGATCTGAGACTAAAATAGGGTAAGAACAAGTTAAAAATTACTTTAAGACAAATTTAGATGTCTTCAAGTTGGCAGGCCCTGATGAAATACATTACGGAATATTCAAGGAGCTGTCTCAGGAGATATGAGTCATTCGTGATTATCTTCCATGACAAAATTTGACTGGATGGTTACAGGAGAGGGCTAGAAGGCTGGTATGTCAGTCCCAGAATGGTAAAGGCCCTTTTCCCTACGAACAGGGAGGGCATTTCCTCACACAAATTACAGGTACTTGAACCCAATCAAAGACAGCTCCAGGCATGTTAAAATCCCACTTCTGATAGAGAGAGGGGAAAGAGACACAAGCTGTTAGAAGGGAGGTAAGTCTCTTTAATCCAAGAGACTCTGGTTCTTCCCACAACAACCAAAAACCAGCTGGGGTAAGGACTGACACCTTTCTCCTCTCCTCCACATGTTGGAGGGGAATTTCTCAGGCTCAGACCAAGGCCTGCTCTGAATGCTAAGACAGAGGCATTCAGGGAGAAGCTAAAAGAGGTGTGTAGGGTGAGGCTGATTTACCCAGGCCCATTATGCCAGAAGAGGGAGCTCTAACCTGGCAGGACTGGGTGCCTTGCAATACTTTGAAAAATCAAGGAAAGTATACTTTTAAAGTTTGGGGGGGATACCAAGCTGGAAGAGGTTGCATATATTTTGAAGGATAGGATTAAAATTCAAAATGAACTGAAGAATCTTGGGAATTTCAGTAAGGACAAATGCAAAATACTCAATTTACGAAGGAACAAGTGATTGCACACAAACTAAATGGGAAATGACTGTCATAGAATAAACACTATGGAAAAGAATCTGTAAAACATGTAAAACAGTCTGTAAAACATGACCCATAAAGAAAAAATTAAAAATCTGATTTTGTTTAGTCTAGAGAAGAGGGAATTGATGGAGGATACAATACTTTTCAAGACTATGAAAATTATTATAAGGAGGAAAGTGAAAAGTGTTCTCTTTAATCTCTGAAGGACAAGAGGCAATGGGCATAAATTGCAGCAAGGAAGGTTTAGCTTGAACATTAGACAAAATGTCCTGTCAGGGTAGTTAAGCACGGGACCATATTGGCTAGGGAAGTCATGGAGTTGTCATCATGGGAGGGTTTAAAGAACAAGTTAGACAAACACCCGTCAGGAATGGACTAGTTACAATGCAAGGGACTGGTCTAGATGATCTATTGAGGTCCCTTCCAGTTCTACACTACTGTTTCTTCCACCTGTAAATGTTCTTAATTTATTGGAAAGAATATTACTTCACTGTAATTGCTGTTAATTATTGCTATGAAGTTGCATTGTATAAATCTTTTTGAATTCATGTGTATTAAGATTCTTGTTAAAATATTAGAAAAACATTGCTCTACATCTCCATTTGGATGGAAAGGGAGAATATGGAATGCAGAATTTCTTTAACGAAAGCTTACAGGCTTATTGGATGTTTTGACTGGAATTGAGTTTTATATTTTTTCAAGAAAACTGTTAGTTGGTTTAAACTCCCAGAGTTGGAAACTGCAGTGGGGAAGTTTGTGGACCCTTTTGACTAAATGAAGATTTTGAGGTAAAATTTTCAAAAGCATCCTAAGGACTTCAGAGCCTACATCCCAACGACTTTCAGAAGATTTGTGAACCTAAGTAACTTGCATTCCCAGATTACTGAGGCAGTTCTAGTAATTTTACACACATAACTTGGAATTTCAAATTTCCTTAGTCACTGAATTGCAGCTGTTACCTGAAGGGACAGCTAAAGTAAAGTCTGGCCAGTTCCTAAGAATTCTATGCCATTAATGGCTTGGCAAACCAATATGGAAAGGGTATTGCATTTAAAGAGGTCTAGTGAAGAAAGAACACTTTGTAACAATTTCAGGTTGCCTCTTCTCTAGCAGCTTCCTCTGATTCGCTAATAGCTACCTACATGGCTCAAAATGTAGTCTAAAAACTGGTACTGGATGATGCTAAAGCTGATCAACTTTATCTTTTTATTTCTCCGTTAGACAAGCAATTTTTTATCTATGAAAGAATATTCAAGGACTGTTGTATTGCCTTTATTACGCCAAAACTGATGTGAATTTACTTGAAAATTAATGCAGATTAGATGCAACCTTCAAGCCTTAGACAAGTTGCCATTGCAACCCTAAATAAACAACTTGTTATGGAAAAAACATGTTATCCCAAGATGCATTTTTAGATAGGTTCATAGACTTCTTAAATATTTGTTCCTCATGTAGTTAGAGACTATAATCCCCTTAACACCTCCTAACCTCCATTTTGACAAATTATACTGATTTTGCTCTTTGAATCTATCATTATAATACAAATTTTCCAGTCCTTTAATCATTTTCGTGGATCTTCTCTGAACGCCCTCTCAACATCCCTCTTGAATTGTGGAAACAAGAGCAGGACAGCAGCAGTGGCGCCAGTGCCAAATATAAAGGTAAAATAATCTCGCTCTTCCTATTTAAGAGTCCCACCCCCTAATGCATCCAAGCAGTGCATTAGTTGATTTGACTGTTACTCCCAAAACTCTTTGAATCATTGCTTCCCAAGGATCCCCCATCCTTTAAGTATGGTCTGCATTTTGTTCCTAGATATACACATTCACAAATGCACTGTCTGGTTGCATTCAGCTTACTGAGAAATTCAGATAATTCTGTGCAAGTGATCTTGTCTCTTTGTTAATTATCGCTTCCCCAATCTTCATGTAATCTGCAAACTTAACCAACGATATCTTCCATAGAAATAACACCATATTTTCCATAGACTACAGTCCATAGTAGTGCACCAGATGTAAAAAGTATAAGCAAGAATTCTGATCCTTAGTGTGGTATTTTCCTCAGCTTTGTGAACCAAAGCAGCACTGTAGGCATTGGATTTGCAGGACTGAGGACAGTGCTATTGAAGCTGAAATTTATCTTTTCCTTTTAGATTAAAAAAAAAGTAGATCATGCCCATCCAACCTGATACCCTTTTTTGAGATGATAATGGATTTTTTGGATAAAGGGAATGTAGTGGAACTAATTTACCTAGATTTCAGCAAGGCATTTGATACAGTTCCACATAGGGAATTATTAAAGTTACAAAAGATGGGGATTAATATGAACATAGTAAGGTGGATAAGAAACTGGTTAAAGGGGAGACTACAGTGTGTCATACTGAAGGGGAAACTGTCACCTGGGAGGCAGTTACTAGTGGAGTTCCTTAAGAATTGGTCTTGGGACCGATCTTATTCACCTTTTCGCTACTGACCTTGGCACAAAAAGTGAGACTATGCTAGTAAAGTCTGTGGATGACACCAAGGTGGGGGTGTAGCCAATACAGAGAAAGATCATGATATCCTACAGAATGATATGGATGACCTTGTAAACTGGAGTATTAGGAATAGGATGAAATTTAACAAGGGGAAGTGCAAGGTCATGGGTCTGGCAAGAAATAAGAATTTTTCCAGTATGTTGGGGATGCATCAACTGGAAGTGGCAGAGGAGAAGAAGGACTTGGGTATGCTAGGTGATCACAAGATAACTATGAGCTGCCAATGTGATGTGGCTGTGAAAAAAAGTTAATGTGGTCCTAGGATGCATCAGAAGAGGTATTTCCAATAGCGACAGTGAGGTGTTAGTACCTTTACACAAGGCACTGGGGAGACCACATCTGGAATATTGTGTGCAATTCTGGTCCCCCAGGTTTGAAAAAGATGAATTCAAATGGGAACCGATATAGAGAAGGGCTACAAGGACAACCTGGGGAATGGAAAACCTGCCTTAGGAGAGCAGACATAAAGAGCTTGACCTGTTTAGCCTAACCAAAAGAAGGCTGAGGGGAGATATGATTGTCTTTATAGATACATCAGAGGGATAAATACCAGGGAAGGAGAGGAATTATTCAAGTACAGGACCAATTTGGACACAAGAACAAATAGATACAAACTGTCCATCAGGAAATTTAGGCTTGAAATCAGACACAGGTTTCTAAGTGTCAGAGGAGTAAAGTTCTGGTGACTTGTGGGGGCAAAAAACATAACTGTCATCAAAACTGAGCTAGATAAATTTATGGAGGGGATGGTGTGATGGGGTGACCTAGTTAGGCAGCAGACTGAGTTTTGACTGCTGGTGGTGGGTATGCCAGTGGCCTGAGAAGAGGGGCTGGATGGGGTGGGTTCTCAGTTATTACAGAGAATTCTGTCTTGGGTGACTGGCTGCTGAGTCTTGCCCACATGCTCAGGCTTTAATTACTCACCATATTTGGGGTAGGGAGGGAATTTTTCTCCAGGACACATTGGCTAGGGCTCTGGGGCTTTCCTTTGTAGCGTGGGACATGACTCACTTCCTTGTGGATTCTCTGTATCTTAAAGTTTTTAAATCATGATTTGAAGACTTTAATAACTCAGTCATAGGACAGAGGTTTATTGCAAGAGTGAGTGGGTGAGGTTTTGTGGCCTGTATTGTTCTTCCTGAACAGATTAGATGATTCCCTTCTGAGCTGAGAGTTTATGAGTTTACTCCCATGCATTGTCCCACTCACTGCTTTTCAAAATCAGTAAGGCTGTGTTCACACAGACTCCTTATTTCGAAACAACAGAGGTTGTTTCGAAATAAGGTTTCAGCTGTTCACACG